>JAAALK010000085.1:4642266-5382402 GCA_019279435.1 Zizania palustris
GCACTGGGAGCGGCAGTACTGGCAGGAGAAGTAGTAGGGCTTAGGGTTTTAGACGCGGGAGCGAAACTTTTATATAGGTGGATTAGCATCGGCGGGCACACGCTGATGTCATCCTGCCCGCCACTGATATTTATCGTAGTAAGTGGCGGGCAAAGACATAGTATTGGCGGGCCGCTGACGTCACCGACCGCCACTACTAGGGTTTAGTCCTGGGCGGGTGGAAAAAAGTATAGTAGTGGCGGGCATATCTGACCGTCATCATGCCCGCCACTACGAATCCGCCGTTGGTGGGGTTATCTAGCATACGTTGCCACTCAAGTCGAGAAACACTTAGTAGCGCAGTGGTGCGGGGGTTGCTTTGGTGCCATGCGGTTCGAGGTTCGAACCTTGCTGCCTGCAGGCGGTTTGAGGTTCGAACCTTGCTGCTAGCATCCAACATATTTTTTACATTTCTATTCTAATTTTCCTGACTTTTTTATTCATAATTAAATTCTAGTTTGAACTTGATTTTTTTAACAATAAAAATACATCATAACTTATCAAATTTGAAAAATTGGTATTATTCTGCCTCACTTTACTTTTTCTCCCTTAGTTTACTGTTTTTATTTCATTAAGTGTGTTTTTATGATCAAAGTCAAAATAAGTTCAATTTGAACTACAAGACATGAAATAATTCACCAAAATTTATAGAAAACCATATTCATGTTTTGACTCTATAATTAGTTATTATCCAGTAAATTTAAAACCATCATAAAAAATGTAGGTTTCCACAACACTCGATCGACAACTTGTATTTTTATAGTTTTTAATCCTCAAAAAATAAAATAAAGTCTAAAAAAGATGAGACTTGTCATGTTGTTATGATATGATCGATCCATAGATGTTGTCATAAAAAATAAAATTGTTTTGAGAAAATAATCATGTAGGGCGTTAAGAAACCTAAGATTCTTCGGGGATGAATTAGGGTTTAGAGATGAAATGACTCAGGTTTGAAAGCAAACCTATAGTTGATTCTTTTGATCCTTTGAACTTGAAACTTTTTGTACAATAAAAATACAACACCAATATTCTAATTGCAAAAATTCGTATTTTTCATTAACAGAAATTGGTATTTAAATGCAAAAAAGTCCACGTAGAGGTAGGGATTATCTAGCATACACTGCACAAATATCCGAGAAATACATTGTAGCGCAGTGGTGCGGGGGGTTCTTTGGTGCCATGCGGTTTGAGGTTCGAACCTTGCTGCCGACAGGCGGTTTGAGGTTCGAACCTTGCTGCTGGCGCCAAATCAACATTTTTTTCTGTTTTGTACTTTTTTAAAATTTCAGCACTTTTTTATTGATGTTTTAATCCTCGTTGAACACGAATTTTTTCTAACAATAAAAATACATCATAATTTATCAAATTTAAAAAGTTGGTATTTTACTGCCTCAGTGCAGTGTACGTCACTCGACTTAGTGGTGGCGGGCCGATGACATCATGCGCCCACCACTACTATGTCGGATAGCAGTGGCGGGCTGGTGACGTCATCATGCCCGCCACTACTAATCCGCCGTTGGTGGGGTTATCTAATATACGTTGCCTCTCATGTCGAGAAAGACTTACTAGCGCAGTGGTGCGGGGGTTGCTTTGGTGCCATGCGGTTCGAGGTTCGAACCTTGCTGCCGGCAGGCGGTTTGAGGTTCGAACCTTGCTGCTAGCATCCAAACATTTTTTTTATATTTTCATGACTTTTTTGTTCATGTTTAAATTCTAGTTTGAACTTGATTTTTTAACAATAAAAATACATCATAACTTATCTAATTGCAAACACTGATATTTTTCTCCCTTAATTAGTTTACTGTTTTTATTTTCATTAAGTGTGTTTTTATTACATGTTGTTACTATATGATCGAGACTTTGTAGCGCGGTGGTGCGGGGGCTCGCTTGACATATCATGTTTATTTGAAAGCAAGTAAACAAACACGAAGTCCAGGCTGGGGAAACCAGCTTACACATCGAAACGCACTACTGGTCAAACCCAAATCGGCACAAACCCAACCTATTTCTGGTTAAACAGATTAAAAGCCTCAACTTGCCAATCCTCAACCAAATCGGCATCATTAGGCAGTCTGAACTGCTCTCCATGTTCCTGAACAAGAAAATACACGCGGCGGCGATAGTGAGAACAACTTATTATCAATGATTGAATTGGATGATAAAAATATAAAATTTGCATAAAAAGAGGATCTTGCCTCCTTCCTCCTCTTGCTGCCGCATTGCTCTACATGCTTCCCTTTTCCACCGCTAGCCTCGGCATGTTTCCCTCTACCACCGGTTGTCTCATCATTCTTCTGTCTGCCAACACTTACCCTATCTGGTTGCGGCGATCGCGAGTCGTCCTCCGAGTCGGAGTCCATTATGAGAATCACTTTCTTCGCCAAACAACTGCAAACTATACCATCATGTACCTTATGTTTACCGCATTTGCAAACCTCACACACGCCACTTGATGTAGAGTCTGAGGATCGACTGTTTGTTGGTTCAATCTTAGGAGGAGCCATCTGCATTTTTTTTGTCACATTGATATAACATTAAAAAACCCTAAGCTAGTAATATTATAGTACATTAAAAAACATTATTGTTATAGTGGAAATTTTTTTCTCAGAAATTTTTTACAGTAGATTAAAAAACATTATTGTTATAGTGCATTCTACTAGTAATATTATACTAAATTATATTACCACGCATAAATTAATATAACAATCCTCCATCATTTTAACCCTAAGCTCGAATAAAATAAGACCAAAGATATAATCATTTACTGATCGACTGGATGGCGGCGACGACGCGCGGGCGGCGCCGACGGGCTCCGAGAGGAAGGCGGAGACGGGCGGAGGGCAGCGGCGACGTGCTCCGGGACGTCGACGGCGGCGACAGGAGGAGGGGGGCGACACGGGAGTTTAGGGTTTAGAAAATGAAACTAGGTTTTCGGACGGCGGGATTGGAAAGTATATATAGGTGTCTTAGTAGTGGCGGGCATGATGACGTCATCCAGCCCGCCACTACTATGTCGGATAGCAGTGGCGGGCCGCTGACGTCACCTACCGCCACTACTAGGGTTTAGTCTGGGCGGGTGGAAAAAAGTGTAGTAGTGGCGGGCATATGCTGACGTCATCATGCCCGCCACTACTAATCCACCGTTGGTCGGGTTATCTAGCATACGTTGCCACTCAAGTCAAGAAACACTTAGTAGCGCAGTGGTGCGGGGGTTGCTTTGGTGCCATGCGGTTCGAGGTTCGAACCTTGCTGCCCGCAGGCGGTTTGAGGTTCGAACCTTGCTGCTAGGCATCCAAACATGTTTTTTACATTTCTATTCTAATTTTCAATACTTTTTTATTCATGTTTTCTCTTAGTAGTGATTATATATATAGCATATAATACTCTTCCTACAATCCTCATTTGATCTTGAAAATGTTTTAATAATAAATGACATAATTGATTTTACAACTAAACATAAATGATCTAGCCTTGAACTAATTTTCCATCGCCATTGGTGCGTAGATAAGGAATCACACTGCCAAATGACAGTTTTGCTTCAACCACATTGATCCTTGATATGTCAACGAAAAACGGCACCTCATCAAACTGATTGTATTCTTCTTCGTCTTCGACTCCATCAACTCCAACAATTCTTTGTTTTCCTGGAGCAACGATGTATTTTTTCTCATCTTTAGGATCAAGTATGTAAAATACTTGTGCCACGGATTGAGCGAGTATCCAAGGGTCATCTTTATAAGCCACCTTATTAAGGTCAACTATCGTAAATCCGTAATCATCCACCTCCACACCTTCTGGATGTCTGACCCACTGACACTTAACTACAGGGATTTCTATAGAGTTCCCGTAGTTAAGTTCCCATATTTCTTCGATGTATCCATAGTAAGCATTCTTTTGTCCAGTGCTATCTTCTGCTTCTCCTCTGACACCACTATTTTGGCGCTGACTCCTTTGATACTTTGCTTTGGTATAGAATGTGAAACCATTGATGTCATACGCTTGCCATGTTTTAACCATGCTCAATGGACCGTAAGACAATTTATTTATCATCATCTCTTCGTCGGTTTCTCCGATCGAAAGGTTTAGATCCCTCAGCCATGATGTGAAATAAATTTTGTGTTCTTTCATAATCCATTGTTCATCGTGATCTTCATTCTTTTCACGAAACTCTTGCAGGTGTTGTTCAACATATGGTCTCATAATCGCCAACTGATGCATTACACTGTAATGTGATTCTCTTATTCTTTGATAACTATTGTCTCGTATGATTTTCCTGCCTTTAGTTCCTTTACCGGTGAGTCTTCCATGGTGCCGCGACACGGGAACTCCTATTGGTCTTCCATCTCTTATGTAATCTGCGTAGCACTCAATGACTTCCTCAGTCGTGTAGCCCTCTATCATGGAACCCTCTGGATAAGCACGATTTCATACGTAACCCTTGAATATAACCATTAGACGCTCGTACGCATACATATTGTGCAGGTACGTTGGACCGAGAACAAAGATTTGGTCTGCTATATGTATCATATAGTGCTCCATAATATCAAAATATGAAGGAGGAAAGCACATCTCAAGCTGACACATAGTCTCCCTCATTTGTTTACGTAATTCATTTAACTCTTCAGTGTCGATCACCTTCTTTGATATGACATTGAAGAAGTGACACATGCGTGTTATCACCATCTTCAGAAATGAATGTTTGACTCCTCTTACTGCGATGGCGAGGAATAGCCCAAGCATAACATGACAATCATGAGTGTTGTAGCCGCTCATCCTCAAATCTGCTACGGAGACAATATTCTTTATATTCGTTGAGAATCCTGTTGGAACTCTAATTCCATGTAGACACCTGCAGATTGATCTTTTCTCGTCAATTGTGAGGTTATAGCTAGCAGCCGGAAGGAAAAATTTTCCATTGGCCCTTTCCTGTGGGTGAAGCTCGGGTCTAATTCCGAGAGTTTGAAGGTCCCTTCGTACTTTGAGTCCATCTTTTGATTTGCCCGGTATGTCTAACAAAATACCGATAGTGCTTTCGAAGACATTCTTCTCAACGTGCATTGTATCGATAGCATGACCAATTTCCAACTCCTTCCAATAGGGCAAATATCTAAAGAAGATCGACTGCTTTTTAAATGGAGCGTCCTTTGAAATTTTTTCAGATTTCTTCCTCTTCTTTCAGAAAACAACTTTGATATTCTTTACCATTTCGAATAGAAATTTGCCATCTCGATTTCGTGGAGGCTGTCCAAGCTCGATTGTACCGTCGAAATGGTTCCTATTTCTTCGATATTTGTGGTTTTTTGGTAAAAATCTGCGGTGTCGCATATATATCGTCTTAACGAATGATGGAAGATGCATAGATTCTGTCTGGTCCACACACACTACACATGTTGTCTTTCCTTTAACCTGTCCTGTTAGGGACATGCGTCCTGGGTTGTCAGCTATGGTGCAAAAGATTATGGCTCTTAGATTGAAGTGCTCTTTCTTGTGCTCATCCCACACACAGACACCATGTTCCCATAGACGTTTCATATCCTCCATCAAAGGTTCTAGAAAGATATCGATGTCATTGCCAGGTTGTTTTGGACCAGAAATTAGAGTAGTGAGCATAAGGTATTTTCTTTTATGGCACAACCATGATGGAATGTTGAACAAGCATAGAAAGACTGGCCACGTACTATGTGGGTTCCTCATCTCACCGAAGGGATTCATTCCATCCGTGCTAAGTCCCATCCTGATATTTCTAGGATCGTCCGAGAAATCTGGATGGGCCAAGTCAAATGATTTCCACTGCCTAGCATCCGCAGGGTGCCGAAGTTTTCCGTCCTTCTTTCGCCCAGCGAAATGCCAGATTAATAGTTCAGCATCTCTAGGATTAGAGAACATACGTTTCAAGCGATCAATCACCGGTAGGTACCACATTACTAAGGCCGGAACTTTCCTCTCCATCTTTTTTCCAGGATGGTCTTCAATAACATTTTTATTCCTCTTCTGCAACCTCTTATTATTCTTCTTCTGGTGGTCATTGTAGTCCTCCACACAGTCATTTCGACGTTTGTATCGACTCGCGTTGCACTGCGGACATCTCTCTAACAATCCATACTCTTTTCGATATAGGATACAGTGGTTCGGGCATGCATGAATCTTCTGAACGCCCAAAGTCAACGGACAAATCATCTTCTTTGCTTGGTACGTATCAGATGGTAAACCATTGGGTTTTGGCAAAACCTTTTTTAGGAGTTGAAAAAGATCTAAAAAACTGGTGTCAGACCATCCATTGCTGGCCTTCAGTTTCATAAGCTCAAGAATTGTGTACAACACAGTATACTGCTTATCGCATCCATGGCGTTCCTCGTAAAGAAGGTTTTTTGATGCTTTGTCAAGTGCTTCAAAGTTATCGTATCCTTTGGTTGTAGTTCTCTGCAACAACACCTCAGGCGCAACATTTCGCATCAGTTCCTCCACATCAAAGGCGTCATCATCATCATGTTGATCAACATCATCATGTGTTATGTCGGATGTATGATCACAACCTCTTCTATGTTGATGAGCATCTTGCGGCACATCAGAATCTTCAGGAGGATTTTGGCCCATCTCACCGTGTTTCGTCCATATATAATAGTTCTTCACGAAACCATTTTTCAACAAGTGAAATCGTATGGTTTCACGATCAGAACACGGATACATCGCTTCGTTTTTACAAACTTTACAAGGACAATACATTGCCTCTTCACTCTGACGGGAAGCATATTGTGCGGCAGCTTCAGTAAATTCAGTTACTCTGTTAAAATATGCCACCACATCTCCGTCGTTGGACGAGTACATCCAGGACCTGTGCTCCATCTAAAACAAATATTATTTGAAAAAATATTAATAAAATCATTATTGTTAATTTTAGTAATTTACAAATTGAAAATATATTGATTTATTATCGCTCATAACAACATTAATTAAAAATCCTCAATGCTTTAATTAAAACTACTTATTAAGCAGAAAAAATTATTAAATAAATTAACTATATTGGTTTCTCTCTCTCTCCAAACAACATAACTCTAGATCTATAATCATAAATCAAATTAAAAAAGATATTAAAATGACGTAAATCAATATACAAGTGATGAATAATTGTGAGGAGGGTCATATTTGTTCATTTGGGAGAAGGTAACACTGTAAATGGAAGATTATTTGAAAATTTCTATTCACAACCCTAAATTAGAAAAACGCTAATAACTCATTGTATACATGATTAAATACAAAATAAATGTGAGATTCGGCATGGATTTACCTCCTAGAATGAAATCCTTCAAAAGAAACGAAAACAAATCCTCCCCCCTCTTTATCTAGATTTTTGTCGCCATTGTACGGACAAAATTAAATGCGAACTCCAGTAGAGCTCGGGGAGGAAGACGCTGCGCATTTATAGCTAGAATAGTAGTGGCGGTCGCAAGTGATGTCATCATTACTTTAGTGGCGGCCATCTTAGCAGCGGCGGGCAGCACCAGCGCCCGCCACTGCTATTGGTAAATTAGTGGCGGTCCGGGCTGACGTCATCACCGACCGCCACTACTTTACCAACAATAGTGGCGGGCGCTGGTGCTGCCGTCAGCACCAGCAACTCTAGTGGCGGGCATCTAATGGCCCGCCACTACAGTGGTTTTTCCCAACGCCACTACAGTGACAGTTTGTAGTAGTGCAACCTATTTCTGGTTAAACAGATTAAAAGCCTCAACTTGCCAATCCTCAACCAACTCGGCATCATCAAGCAGTCTGAACTGCTCTCAATGTTCCTGAACAAGAAAATACACGCGGCGGCGATAGTGAGAACAACTTATCAATGATTGAATTGGATGATAAAAATATAAAATTTGCAAAAAAGAGGATCTTGCCTCCTTCCTCCTCTTGCTGCCGCATTGCTCTACATGCTTCCCTTTTCCACCGCTAGCCTCGGCATGTTTCCCTCTACCACCGATTGTCTCATCATTCTTCCGTCTGCCAACACTTACCCTATCTGGTTGCGGCGATCGCGAGTCGTCCTCCGAGTCGGAGTCCATTATGAGAATCACTTTCTTCGCCAAACAACTGCAAACTATACCATGTACCTTAAGTTTACCGCATTTGCAAACCACACACACGCCACTTGATGTAGAGTCTGAGGATCCACTGTTTGGTTCAATCTTAGGAGGAGCCATCGTGAACCGGCGAGGAGGGCACTGTCGTCGAGGTTGGGGGTCGGGAATGGCTAGTGGGAAATTTGTGGGCAACATATATACTTTGGTTAATTAATCTCATGAATATATGGCAACATATATGCATTTGTAATTTTTTTGTCACATTGATATAACATTAAAGAACCCTAAGCTAGTAATAATATAGTAGATTAAAAAACATTATTGTTATAGTGGAAATTTTTTTCTTAGAAATTTTTTATAGTACATTAAAAAACATTATTGTTATAGTGCATTCTACTAGTAATATTATACTAAATTATATTACCATGCATAAATTAATATAACAACTAGAAATCATTTTAACCCTAAGCTCGACTAAAATAAGACCAAAGATAGGTTAATAATCATTTACTGACTGGCGGCGACGGGCGGCGCCGACGGGCTCCGAGGACGGCGGCGATGGGCGAAGGGCGGCGGCGACGTGATCCGGGACGTCGACGGTGGCGACGGGAGGAGGGGGCCGACACGGGAGTTTAGGGTTTAGAAAATGAAACTAGGTTTTCGGATGGCGGGAGTGGAAAGTATATATAGGTGTATTAGCAGTGGCGGGCATGCTGATGTCATCTTGCCCATTACTGCTATTTTCTCTTAGTAGTGGCGGGCGATGATGTCACCAGCCCGCCACTACTAATAGAGGTAGGGATTATATATCTAGCATATAATACACTTCCTACAATGTCGTGAAACACTTAGTAGCGCAGTGGTGCGGGGGGCTCAGTTGGGGCCATGCGGTTCGAGGTTCGAACCTCGCTGCCAGTAGGCGGTTTGAGATTTGAACCTTGCTGTTGGACCCAAACATTAAATATTTTAAAAACTTTTCTATTGATGTTTAATTAAATCATCATTTGATCTTGAACATGTTTTAACAATAAATGACATAATTTATTTTACAAATACGCACGCTAAACATAAATGATCTAGCCTTGCACTAATTTTCCATCGCCATTAGTGCGTAGATAAGGAATCACACTGCCAAATGACAGTTTTGCTTCAACCACATTGATCCTTGATATGTCAACAAAAAATGACACCTCATCAAACTGATTGTATTCTTCTTCGTCTTCGACTCCATCAACTCCAACAATACTTGTGCCACTGATTGAGCGAGTATACAAGGGTCATCTTTATAAGCCACCTTATTAAGGTCAACTATCGTAAACCCATAATCATCCACCTCCACACCTTCTAGATGTCTGACCCACTGGCACTTAAATACAAGGATTTCTATAGAGTTCCCGTAGTTAAGTTCCAATATTTCTTCGATGTATCCATAGTAAGCATTCTTTTGTCCAGTGCTATCTTCTACATCTGCTCTGACACCAATATTTTGGCGCTGACTCGTTTGATCCTTTGCTTTGGTATAGAATGTGAAACCATTGATGTCATACGCTTGCCATGTTTTAACCATGCTCAATGGACCATAAGACAATTTATTTATCATCATCTCTTCGTCGGTTTCTCCAATCGAAAGGTTTAGATCCCTCAGCCATGATGTGATATGAATTTTGTGTTCTTTCATAATCCATTGTTCATCGCGATATTCATTCTTTTCACGAAGCTCTTGCAGGTGTTGTTCAACATATGGTCTCATAATCGCCAACTGATGCATTACACTGTAATGTGATTCTCTTATTGTTTGGTAGCTATTGTCTTGTATGATTTTCCTGCCTTTAGTTCCTTTACCGGTGAGTCTTTCATGGTGCCGGGACACGAGAATTCCTATTGGTCTTCCATCTCTTATGTAATCTGCGTAGCACTCAATGACTTACTCAGTCGTGTATCCCTCTATCATGGAACCCTATGGATAAGCATGATTTCGTACGTAACCCTTGAAGATAACCATTAGACGCTCGTACGCATACATATTGTGCAGGTACGTTGGACCGAGAACAAAGATTTGGTCTGTTATATGTATCATATAGTGCTCCATAATATCAAAATATGAAGGAGGAAAGCACATCTCAAGCTGACACATAGTCTCCCTCATTTGTTTACGTAATTCATTTAACTCTTCAGTGTCGATCACCTTCTTTGATATGACATTGAAGAAGTGACACATGCGTGTTATCACCATCTTCAGAAATGAATGTTTGATTCCTCTTAATGCGATGGCGAGGAATAGCCCAAGCATAACATGACAATCATGAGTTTTGTCATGGATTTACCTCCTAGAATGAAATCCTTCAAAAGAAACGAAAACAAAGCCTCCCCCTCTTTATCTAGATTTTTGTCGCCATTGTACGGACAAAATTAAATGCAAACTCCGGGAGAGCTCGGGGAGGAAGAAGCTGCGCATTTATAGCTAGAATAGTAGTGGCGGTCGCAAGTGATGTCATCAATACTTTAGTGGAGGACAGCTTAGCAGCGGCGGGTAGCACCAGCGCCCGCCACTGCTATTGGTAAAATAGTGGTGGTCCGGGATGACGTCAGCACCGACCGCCACTACTTTACCAATAGTAGTGGCGGGCGCTGGTGCTGTTGTCAGCACCAGCATCTATAGTGGTGGGCATCTAATGGCCCACCACTACAGTGGTTTTGCACAACGCCACTACAGTGACGGTTTGTAGTAGTGTTAGGTCATCTAAATGGGATAGGTAGTCTTTACAAGGCATTACAGCTGAGGCTTGAGCATCTTTTAGCTCCAACTGAGCATTGTCAAGCTTAGTTGCCAAAGCGTCTCTCTCATCGACCCTCTTTGTGTATTTGGACTTGAGAGAAGTCAGATCACACAACAACTTCTCGTAGCTAGGATACTCAAAATCGTCAAGCAAGCAAGGAGAAGTCAGGCTCTCAATCTTGATATTTGCAATAGAAAGCTGAGTGGTAAGCTCATCTAACCTCTTCTTAGCCTTTCTAAGCAGTTTGTAACGATACTTTAACTCTTTACTATTTTCCTTAAGCAATTAAAGAAGCTCAGGCTCATCAGGAGTTACCTCCTCCTCCTCATCATCATCGATGTTGTGAGAGCTGCTAGTGTCATCCTTATCCTCAAGAGCCATAGTACAAAAGCTCTTACGGTGCTTGTTGTTATGCTGAGGGTCTTGTGCTTGTGCGTGTGCTTGTCATTGTTGGAGAAGAACCAGATCATCATTGTCCTTTTTCGTCCCCTTCTTTACGATGATCTCCTCATCGCTTGAGCTCTATGAAGAGGAAGAAGATGATGATCGATTGAAGAAGCGACTTTCAATCTCGGTGAGGAAGACTTTGTCTCACCTTCTATTCTCTCACCGGTAATCCTTCAAGGCTTTCCAAAAGAACCTTGATTTGGGATTCCTCTTGGAGTAGTAATTCTTACTAGAGAAGTCGTGCCTGTTGAAGTTGTAGGAGGTACCACTGGTTCCCTTCTTGTAGTTGTTCCGCTTGGGGCAGTCAGTGATAAAATGACATGTATCACCATACTTGATGAGGACATCGCTGCCATTGATACAACCACAACAGTAGCCAACACTTCACCGCTTACACCTAAGCAAGGACCAATGACACGCGCCCGTGCCCGTGAACTTAATTATCTAGTGAACTCGTTCCTAGCTGTTCAAGTTAATTATTTTTCCAATGGGGGTACTATTAAAGCCTTGTGATGACTTTATTATCCTTAAGTGCTTAGGAATTGAACCAGCTAGGAGTGGAGAAGGCAACAATGCAATAAATATTCGTACTCCCGAAGGGACTCTTGTAACTGCAAAAATCCAAGATTAAATGGAGCATATCTTTCAACTCCCAAGGTTGTTTAATGCAAATAAATACTTGTTGGAAAGGTCTCTTCGTCTACTTTCCAACGGATCAAGAATCAATGGCAGAGGACAGATGAAACGTCCAGAAACTGCCAAAGAACACTCGTGACTCCTGAGTTTCTAGTTTTCCCTTTAAAAGCAAGTGGTAGCCACCAAAGAACTCGGGTTTTGTTTGATGTAAGTTAGCTGCTGCTACTTCCTTGTAAACGCGCGTGTCGGCTAGACCGCAGGGTTACTTGAATCAAAACTCCAACTTCTATCATATCCGTGAGTGTTTGCTTGTCATCTTGTTCTTGCTTGTTCTTTGATTGCTTGCAGGTTCAAGGCTGTTCTTGGCACGACAAGAGTAGCAACAACCGGAGTTGGTGTAACTATCGCTAAGGCACAACATCCTTGTGGTTGTTGTAGTCGGGTAGCACAACGTCGATCTCCACCCCCAAATAGTAGTTATCAGGAGACGGTGTACCTGTCGCTCAAGGCGCCACACCATCTTGGTTGTGGTAGTCGGGCAGCCAACGTCGGCTTCCACCAAATTCACCACATCCTCCATCTCTCATCGAAAGATCGGGCTCCCCCGTACCCGTCGGGTCCATTAAGTGGTATCAGATTTCGGGTTGATCGGTGAGAGATCTCCTTCTCCTTTGTTCTTTGTTTTTTTCCTACAGTCCACTTTTGCCCAAAGATAAGTTTCGATCTGAAAATCCCAAAAACATTTTGTGCCTTTGCTTTGCTACTTAGCTCTCGGCTTGTTGAATTCACGATTACTTCTTTGTGTCAAGTTGTTGGTCCTAAGTTTTTACCGCTAGAGTTTTGAGTTAGTGCACCTTGTTCTATCTCCATTTTCATTCTCTAGCTGAAGTTACAAAGAGAGAAAAAGGCAAGTGCAAAACAAAAGCCGCACAGATCAGCAAGAAACAAGGCACAGGCCAAAAAAAACAAAAAAAGAGGCGCACTAATTCAATTTTCTATATAAAGATTCCAAGTACAAAAAAGAAAGACATTTTGTGTGACCTTTGCTTCAAAGTTTCGAAATTCAGCTTGCTGTTTTGAGCATTTTGGTGATTACGTTTGGGTGACGGCTCACATCTCTATCACGGTTTGGATTAGGACCAGCACAGTACCATCGCAGAACGTTTATTCAACTTGCTGTGACTAACGTGGTACTAGCTGTTCCTTTGCCAAGTGTTTTAGCAGCCACCTACAGCTCCACAAAATTATCTACAACACCACCGGGTTGTGCTGGTAGTCACCGTTTGTTGTTGTTCTTGCTGTTTGCCGACGCCTCCTACATTGTGTGGTAAGAACTTGCAAGAGCTTGATTTCTTGCTAGTGAGAAAGTGTCTGTGTCCTACCATCTCCTAGCAACTGCTAGGTTTAATCTGCTTGCTTTTGTACTTCTTTTGTACTAACCATGTCAGCTGATGCGAGTGAGACGCTTCAACATTCACCACGTACGAGGGGCATCATTCAACATTTCGAACGCCAACTAAGGTTGCACACAGAAGCCCTCGATGAGGATGTTCAAGTGACCAATGAGCGCATTGGTCAATTAGAGGCGGCGCAGATTCTTGCCAACAACCAGCTGTCCACATTAGAGAGAACAGCTGGGGCTATTAACAACTCTCTTGCATCAATCAATGTGCGATTAGAGAGGATGGAACAAGGTGGGCTCGGAGAGAGGGAACAACGTGATGATGACGGCCATACCTCCATTGATAGCGCTGCAAGATATGACGAGCTAGAGTATTCAGCGGATACCGAGCTTGATGATGGATCTTTCAGGTATCGACGACAACCACGTCGCAACTATCACGGTATGGTTGGCCGAGCTCCACGACGTGAGGTACATGACAACGATGATTCCCTACGCAGGATTAAATTCTCCATACCATCTTTTGATGGGAAATATGATCCTGATGCATATCTGACTTGGGAGCTGTCGGTAGATCAAAAATTTGCATGCCATGAATTTCCTGATGATAAAAAGGTTAGAGCTGCCACTAGTGAATTCACTGACTTTGCTTCTGTTTGGTGGCATGAGTATCAAACTAAAAATCCAGCTATTGTACCACAAACTTGGAATGCTTTAAAAAGAATCATGCGTAGTCGTTTTGTTCCTTCCTATCATGCTCGAGACTTGTTGCATAAATTACAACAGCTTAGGCAAGGCAACAAATCGGTTGAGGAGTACTATCAAGAACTACAAATAGGCATGATGAGATGTGGTCTAGTTGAAAATGAAGAGGCTGCGATGGCTCGATTCATGGGTGGTTTAACTAGAGAAATTCATGATATATTGGTTTACAAGGAGTACACTAATGTCACTCGATTATTTCATCTTGCTTGTAAGGCTGAAAGGGAAGTGCAGGGACGCCGCACAATAAATAACACTCCTGCAGGTCGGAATACATCGTGGCAGCCCCGCACAAGTGCCGCTGGCCCTAAACATGATTTTCAGAGAGATGCTTCCAATCGGCAGTCCACAACTACATCAAAATCAGCACCTGTCCATACTACCGAGATAGCAAAAGGATCCACCCATGCTGCAGCCAACACTTCTTCTTCTGTCGCTTCCACCGGGAGAATGAAGGACATCTAGTGTCTCCGATGCAAAGGATTTGGGCACATACAAAGGGACTGTCCAAGCAAGCGTGTGCTGATCGTACGAGAAAATGGTGAGTATTCATCAGCTAGTGATTTAGATGATGAAACATATGCCATGCTTGCTGCCCAAGATGCAGGAAATAAGAATGATGATGAAGAACACATTGGGGCTGAACATGCTGAACACTACGAGAGTCTTGTTGTGAGGCGTATCTTGAGTGCACAAATGATTCAAGCTAAACAGAACGAGCGACACAATCTGTTCCAAACAAAGTGTGTAGTTTTGGAACGATCGTGTCGCATTATTATTGATGGAGGAAGCTGCAACAACTTGGCGAGTGCCACCATGGTAGCAAAACTTGGGATGAAAACACTTCCACACCCACATCCCTACTACATCCAATGGTTCAATGATAGTGGTAAGCTTAAGGTAACACGTATGGTCCGAGTGGAATTTACAATTGGTTCATACTATGATTACATTGATTGTGATGTGGTACCTATGCAAGCTTGCTCTATGTTATTTGGTAGACCTTGGCAATTTTATAAGGATACATTGCATCATGGTAAATCAAATCAATATTATTTCATGCATAATGAGAAGAAGCTTGTTTTGCACCCTATGTCCCCCAATGATATTTTGAGGGATGAAGTTGCTAGAGCTTGCAAGGAGAAAAACAAGAAATCTGCTCAAAATGATAGTGGTGTTGTGAACGGATCGGTTCAACCTAAGAATGACAAATCTAAATCTGCTCATGTTGGGAAAAATGACATAAAATTGAAAAGTGCTTGTTTCCTTGCTTCAAAATCTGATTTAGTTGAATTAAATGATGACGCCACGATCTACTATGTGTTTGTTTGCAAAGAAGCTTTGTTCTCACTTCACGACATACCATCTACTTTGCCTCCTACTGTCACTAATCTTTTGCAGGAATATGCTGATGTGTTCCCACAAGAAGTGCCACCCGGGCTACCACCAATCAGAGGTATTGAGCATCAGATTGACCTCATCCCTGGGGCTTCCTTGCCAAATCGAGCGCCATACAAGACCAACCCGGAGGAGACCAAGGAGATTCAGCGACAAGTTCAGGAATTACTCGACAAAGGTTATGTGCGTGAGTCCCTTAGTCCTTGCTCTGTTCCTGTTCTGTTGGTTCCAAAGAAAGATGGATCATGGCGCATGTGTGTAGATTGCCGAGCAATTAATAACATTACCATCAGATATCGTCATCCTATCCCTAGGTTAGATGATATGCTTGATGAACTTAGTGGCTCGATGATTTTCTCTAAAATTGATTTGCGTAGTGGATACCACCAAATTCGCATGAAGCTAGGAGATGAATGGAAAACAACGTTTAAAACAAAGTTCGGTTTGTATGAGTGGTTGGTCATGCCTTTTGGCCTCACTAATGCACCTAGCACTTTCATGAGATTAATGAATGAAGTTTTACGTGCTTTCATTGGGAGATTTGTGGTAGTTTACTTTGATGACATCTTGATCTATAGCACATCTCTAGAAGAACATCTTGAACATTTACGTGTTGTTTTTAATGCTTTACGCAATGCACGCTTATTTGGTAACATTGACAAGTGCACCTTTTGCACAGATAGAGTCTCTTTTCTTGGCTATGTTGTGACACCACAGGGAATTGAAGTTGATCAAGCCAAGG
This sequence comes from Zizania palustris, assembly GCA_019279435.1. Lineage (NCBI taxonomy): Eukaryota > Viridiplantae > Streptophyta > Magnoliopsida > Poales > Poaceae > Zizania > Zizania palustris. The sequence goes on from JAAALK010000085.1 coordinate 4,658,539, forward strand.
TGGAGGCAATACACAGTTGGTCGGTTCCTACCACGGTCACGCAAGTCCGAATATTTCTCGGGCTTGCTGGATTCTATCGCCGATTTGTGAAGGACATCAACACCATAGCAGGCCCACTACACGAGCTTACGAAGAAGGGTGCTTCGTTCACCTGGGGAAGGCGCAAGAGGTTGCATTTAACACTTTGAAGGATAGGTTAACTCATACACCCCTTCTCCAATTACCAGATTTCAATAAGACTTTTGAATTGGAATGTGATGCTAGTGGTATTGGGTTGGGAGGTGTCTTGTTGCAAGAAGGAAAGCCTATTGCTTATTTTAGTAAGAAACTGAATGGGCCTAGTTTGAACTATTCCACTTATGATAAAGAATTATATGCTCTAGTTCGAACTTTGGAAACATGGCAACATTATTTATGGCCTAAAGAATTTGTTATACATTCTGATCATGAATCTTTGAAGCACATTAGGAGCCAAACCAATCTAAACCATAGGCATGCCAAGTGGGTAGAATTTATTGAGTCCTTTCCTTATGTCATCAAACATAAGAAAGGAAAAGATAATGTCATTGCGGATGCCTTGTCTCGCCGTTATACTATGTTATCCCAACTTGATTTTAAGATCTTTGGCTTGGAAACAATTAAAGAACAATATGCTTTTGATGATGATTTCAAAGATGTGTTGTTGTAATGTAAAGAAGGGAGAACATGGAACAAGTTTGTTCTCACTGATGGCTTCGTGTTTCGGGCTAACAAATTATGCATTCCAGCTAGTTCTGTGCGTCTGTTACTATTGCAGGAAGCACATGGCGGTGGGTTGATGGGGCACTTTGGTGTGAAGAAGACAGAAGACATCCTAGCAAGCCATTTCTATTGGCCAAAGATGAGAAGGGACGTGGAGTGGTTTGTTGCTCGCTGCACCACCTGTCAAAAAGCTAAGTCCCGTCTTAATCCACATGATTTGTACATGCCTCTCCCTGTTCCTAGTACTCTATGGGAGGATATTTCTATGGACTTTGTTGTAGGACTGCCTAGAACAATGAAGGGGAGGGATAGTATTTTTGTTATTGTGTACATGTTTTCTAAAATGGCACACTTCATACCATGTCACAAAACTGATGATGCTACCCATATTGCTGATGTGTTCTTTCGTGAAGTTGTTCGTTTGCATGGGGTACCAAACACTATTGTGTTAGATCGGGATGCCAAATTTCTTAGTCATTTTTGGAAAACCTTATGGGCTAAATTGGGAACTAAATTACTCTTTTCTACTACTTGTCATCCTCAAACTGATGGACAAACAGAAGTTGTAAACCGTAGTTTATCTACCATGCTTAGGGCTGTTCTGAAACATAATATCAAATTGTGGGAAGAATGTTTGCCTCATATTGAATTTGCTTACAATCGTTCGCTGCATTCGACTACTAAATTATGCCCTTTTGAGATTGTGTATGGTTTTGTCCCTCGTGCTCCCATTGATCTTATGGCCATCACACCTTCAGAAAAATTGAATTTTGATGCTTCTTGCCGTGCTGAACTGATTCTTAAGATGCATGAGCAAACTAAGGCAAACATTGAGGGCATGAATGCTAAGTATCAACAAGCCGGTAGCAAGGGTAGAAAGCATGTTACTTTTGAACCTAGTGATTTAGTTTGGGTTCATTTGAGAAAGGATAGATTTCTGGATTTAAGAAAGTCTAAATTACTACCACGAGCTGTTGGACCCTTCAAAGTGCTTCAAAAAATTAATGATAATGCATATAAAATTGAGTTGCCTGCAGATTTTGGGGTTAGTCCCTTTTTTAACATTGCAGATTTGAAACCATACTTGTGTGAGGAGGACACGTTCGATTCGAGGACGACTCTATTGCAAGAAGGGGAGGATGATGAGGACATCGCTGCCATTGATACAACCACAACAGCAGCCAACACTTCACCGCTTACACCTAAGCAAGGACCAATGACACGCGCCCGTGCACGTGAACTTAATTATCTAGTGAACTCGTTCCTAACTGTTCAAGTTAATTATTTTTCCAATGGGGTACTATTAAAGCCTTGTGATTACTTTATTATCCTTAAGTGCTTAGGAATTGAACTAGCTAGGAGTGGAGAAGGCAACAATGCAATAAATATTCGTACTCCCGAAGGGACTATTGTAACTACAGAAATCCAAGATTAAATGGAGCATATCTTTCAACTCCCAAGGTTGTTAAATGCAAATAAGTACTTGTTGGAAAGGTCTCTTCGTCTGCTTTCCAACGGATCAAGAATCAATGGCAGAGGACAGATGAAACATCCAGAAACTGCCGAATAACACTCAAGACTCCTGAGTTTCTAGTTTTCCCTTTAAAAGCAAGTGGTAGCCACAAAAGAACTCGGGTTTTGTTTGATGTAAGTTAGATGCTGCTACTTCCTTGTAAACGCGCGTGTCGGCTAGACCGCCCGGTTACTTGAATAAAAACTCCAACTTCTATCATATCCGTGAGTGTTTGCTTATCATTTCTTGTTCTTGCTTGTTCTTCGATTGCTTGCAGGTTCAAGGCTGTTCTTGGCACGGCAAGAGCAGCAACAACCGGAGTCGGTGTAACTATCGCTAAGGCGCAGTGGTTGTTGTTGTCGGGTAGCACAACGTCGATCTCCACCCCCAAATCGTAGTTATCAGGAGATGGTGTACCTGTCGCTCAAGGCGCCACACCATCTTGGTTGTGGTAGTCGGGCAGCCAACGTCGGCTTCCACCAAATTCACCACATCCTCCATCTCTCATCGAAGATCGGGCTCCCCCATACCCGTCGGGTCCATTAATACTCAAAACAACCAAGGGTGGTGCCATGCCTCTTGTTCATTCTCTTATCATATACACGGTGCATGCGACTATTAATGAGGCAAAGGTCATCATCTCCTAGAGTGTCCAGTTGCTCTTCAATGATGGTCATCAAACAAGAAAGAACAAAGCTGAGACATGAGTTAGACTTAGTGGTGGTCGCAAAGGCAAGGCTCTTTGAGCCAGATCCAGTGAGATTTAATCACAACTGAATGTCAACTTCTGAGGCCTTGAGCTGACTGAAAAGCTCTACGACTGTAAAGGTATCATATCCAACACTCTCAACAATGGAGGATACATTGACCTCCCATACCTTAGGGTCTAAGGTATGAAGAACCTTAAGAGCTTGTTCATGGTCTGACACCAGCTAATCATTTTCAACTTTGTTTGCTCGAAGCTTGTTAATGATCGATTGAAAACAACCAAAGAAGGCTTTGATAAATTCACCCGACATCTGTGATAAGGTTTCATACTCACGTCGGTAGGTATGATAGAGCTGAGCCTTGACCTGCGTTGTCTCCTCATAGTGTTCTTGGAGGGTAGCCTAGATCTCTAGAGCAGTATCGAGATGGCTCAAACGCTCAAATTCAGTGGGACCTAAACTAGAAAAGAGAATGTTAACCACTTTATTGTTGTTCTTATGCCCAGCGACTATTATCGCAGTAGATCGCTCAGTAGTAGGATGGATAGTGAAAGTAGCATGAACACACATGTCCTAAATGTCTTATCGCTGGCTCAATAAGTAAGCTCTCACGTGAGTCTTCAAATAATTATAGTTAAGGGATTCAAGGGATGGGACCTTCCCTAAAAAAATCATAGTCTGTTGGATCGGAAACGGCGACCAGAGGGGGGGGGGGTGAATGGGAGCTTTTAAAATTTCAGACTAAAAATAGCCTTCTGTTTTAATTCAGTCTTCTGCGGAACAGGCTTCGAACACACCCTTCGAAGTTCTGGTTCGGAGGTATTTTACAGCTCCGAAAACAGGCTTCGCAAGGAGCAAAAGTTCGAAGCCAAGAAGACTTCGCTCCACCCACAACCCCGAAAATTCAGCTCTGCTAAGTTAGTGCAGGCTCCGCACACAGGGTGCCTTCGAGCAGGCTTCACACTTCACCCTTCGCAAGAGCGGACTTCCCTCAGAGGACTTTGATCAGCTCTGCTAAGTCAGTGCAGGCTCAGCACACTGGGTGCCTTCGAGCAGGCTTCACACTTCACCCTTCGCAAGAGCAGACTTCTCCCTACGGACTTCGACCAAATACTCAGCGACAACTGGTGCTAGGCTTCGTACTTCGAAGGTCTAAACGCACACTGAACAGACTTCGCCGCGGACTTCGACAAGGTCAGAAAACGGGCTTCGAACAGTGCTTTGCTAGTAATCAGAGAGGTCTAGCCTCCAGTTTACACAGAGCGAACATACACTGAAAAACACACACTTCACTCAAATAGGCATCTCACACACTTCTCCAGAAAAGATTCAGAGCACAAACTCAACGCAAAAGAAGTGAGACACAGAGAGATCAAAGCATGCAGTGAAGTATGGATACAAGTTCAAGTAGTAAAAGAAAACAGAATCAAAGTTTCATTAGTTGAACAGGGAACACAAAATGAACTCATAGGATGAATACAGAGAGTGTGGCGGCTAGCACAGGAGTTCTACAATGGCTGCTCAAAGTGTTGATGTGACCTAGCCAGCCTCCACTATTTATAGGCACTATTCAGCCCTCTGAATAGACTACTTTACCCCTAGGGTTTACACCAGTTTTGTCTCATCAGAACAGGGGGGTACAACTGGTAGTCTACTTTATTTGGAGGCTTCGTTTGTCAGCTTCGTAGAGGGGACAACACCAGCTTTTGCAGAGAAGACGCTGTTAGCCTTTGCAGTTTTGGACCCTTCTGAAGCCCCCCTTCGCACGCGAGGGGTGCGGTATCTTCGGTGAGAAGCCTTGAGCCTGACGGCCTTCGCTTCACCGAAGTCAGCCTTCGATACAGTGACGGTTTTGAGCCGAAGCCGTCAAAGCCCTTGGGCCTTCCCACCAACACCTTCGGAGTGGACCACCACGACTTCTCAGCTTTTCCCAGCTCGAACTCCGTCAGTCCGTGTACCGAAGACATGCATGGCTGAAGTACCTCAAGTCAGCCTCACTCCGGAGTCAGCTTCACTCTGACGCCTACCTCACTCCGAAGTCAGCTTCACTCCGAAGTCAGCTTCACTCCGAAGTCAGCTTCACTCCGAAGTCAGCTTCACTTCGAAGCCTGCCTCACTTCGAATTCAGCTTCACTCCGAAGTCAGCCTCACTCCGGAGTCCCACCTTCAGAGTACCACCCTTCGAAGTCCCTCCTTCGTCCAAGGCCTCCGCATGAAGCATTCCATGAGCACTTCATCGCAGTGTCTCTCCCCGAGCACACTCCTCGACGATCCTCACCTGGACCATGCCTTCGATGCACCTCGACTTCTGAGACCTTCGTCGGGTATACCTTCGAGTGCCTCCCTCCGGAGCACACTTCGAATGCCTTGCCTCATTGCTAAGGACTTAGTCCACCATACTCCGAAGTCACTCCATTCGGAGTACCCTTCGAAGTGCCTCGCCTCCGAGGACTTCATCTCGGAGTACCTTCACCCGGAGTCACACTCCGCACTTACTGCCTTCTCCTGGCGCACCTCGACCCGAGGTCTGACCTCGACCCCTTCGCAGCCTTCGTGACGGAGCTCCCTGCTCCCCTAGCATCAAGTCTCCCACTTGACCCAGGTTCACTTGCTATGAACCGTCCGTTGCCTCCGAAGTCACCTGCGCACCACAGACAGACAGACAAGTGTTTCCAGTACCTCGAAGACCTCTCTGGGTAAACAACCTACGATACACACTCCGGTGTACCGCCCAAATTACCGAACCCTTTGGTACAACCCAGTCATCGTGTATTGTCAGACCCCTCTGTCAGGCACACTCCGCTGCAACAGCTGCAGCAACCAGAGCCCACCGAACCCTTCGGTGAAACAGCCTTCGAACCCCTTCGGAGGGACCCCTTTGAATCAGAGGGTAAAATCTGTCAATCACTCATCACATACTCCGAAACCAACCCTTGGTTTCTCATAGTCACTAACTTGGGTTAGAACCAGTTAAGGTATGGAAAAACCCTAACTAGACTTTGATACCACTTGTAGACCGAGAGTTGCGACCAGAGGGGGAGGGTGAATGGACACAAATTCAATTTCTAAAATCTTGAGTAACACAAATGCTATAACTCTTCTGTCAGTTGAGATGTGAAAAGATAGTCTGAGAAAACACAAGCATTTAAAAAATCAACCAAATTTGCCTTCAAAAGTGCCACGAGCTTCCTATGAAAAATGATACACAAAGTGATGAGGACATCACTTCACATGATACACACATGGAGCCTCCACCTACAATTCAGTTACTAGGACGAATCACATGCGCCCGTGCCCGTCGCTTGAACCATGAGGTTAATTCTTTCCTTAGCAACTATGTCAATATTTGTTTGGATGGGATGCTACTGAATACTAGTGATATTTTGTTGCTTAGGAACATGGGAAATGGAATAGAAGAATTGGAGTTCAAGACGGAGCCGCACGGATGTTTGAAGTCAAGATTTCGTTGGTTCGGACTACATCGACCACCCTGCACCAAAATGGGCATAACTTCCTCATACGAAGTCCGATTGGCGCGTTCTTTGACTTTTTGGAAAGCTGAGGAGAAGACGGATCGTTTGCTGTTGGTTTCACATCATTTGGAGTCTCGAGTCGTTCTGTGTGACCGAAACCGTCCTGCGTGACAGAACTGGGCTGTGTTGGCCCATAGTGCATGTCTGTTCGTCTTCTAGCCCACAGCCCATGTCTGTTCGCCTCCCACAGGCCACCGCCCTATATATTCTCACGCCAGCCGCCTCTAGGGTTAGGTTTTGCTTTGTTGCATCTACACTGTTGTGTTTAGATCCCGCCTCTTGCACCGGACCGATTGGCTGCTGCATTGGCGTTTGTGAAACCTCACCTTATCTTCGTTTGTCTGTGAATTGGCATTCGATTTGTATCCTTCCTGTTCTTGCTTGTGTTCTTGGGTTCGCTTGCAGGAATTAGCCTTCGTGGCGAGGTCAATCGCGTTCTGCGTGGTTGATAACCAACGGAGACAGTGGTGTAACGATTGCGAGGTTTTGATCCGCCGGACCGGAGCCTTGGATCGCCAACGTCGAGATTCTCCACCAACCCAAGTTTATCCTTTACCTATCGGAAGATCGGGACCAATCCCCCATCACAAAGTAATCATGGAAAATAGATCAAACACTTGATTAACATGAAGAAGAAACTCAAGTGGATATACCATTGAACACTTGATGGACAAGATGAAATTTACTCCAAAAATATTCCATCAAATAGTTGACATACATCCCATAGATATTTCATCGAACAAGTGTCATGCAAAAATTATATCAAATCAAACGAACATTTCCTCAAGTACTTCGCATGTACAACAAGTTCACATGCATTTCATCAAATAATTAGTACGCATAGGATGATCATACATACCTGCACTTACCTATGACGCAGGGAAGAAGACGTCAAAAGCCGATGACATGGCTTGGAGAAGATCCGTGCGGTGAAGATGTGCGCATAGCCCTAGCGTGGGCAAGCGTCTGTCGGTGGTGCACCAAAGCACCGGGAAAACGCATGAGGTGCCAAGCGCTAAAATCGTAAGCTGCCAACCAGATGGCAGAAAACATCCAGCAAGCCTGTATAGCAGTGTGCGCATGGGCCAAACCATGAGAATGACGAGCGGCTAAAATAACAGGCAGCACCACTGAAATACAAGGCTGGAGACAACTAGGCGTGGATTGTTGTCATGAGCAACACCATGTGTGGCCTGTCGTTGTGTGCAGGTGAGAACTCAAATGAGAAGCTACGCCGGCCTGATGTTGGCTTGGGCTGCGGAAGGCTAGCTTCCCACGCGCACGGGCCGATGGCACGAAGACCAAGGGCGCCGGTAGCAACGAAAGACAAAAGCGGAGAAGCAAAAACTGCAGGCCGATAACAGAGCGACAAGATGCACCGGGGCATGTGCAGGCTGGTGTTCGGGAGAAAAATCACCGGCTGCGATGCAAGGAGAGAAGACCCCAAAATTTCAGAATAAAAACCAATTGGATTAATTATGATAAAACCCTAGAACGCTGTTGTCCATGACTTTTATAGCCTACACAAAAAACAGAAAAATAATAAACCGCCTCTAGGGTATTTTTACAAACATAGTGCACAAAGGGCAAAGATGTAAAAACATATATTCTAGATATTTATTCGACTCTTCGCTTGCGTAGTCTTCACAACACCATTTCAACAAAGTGTTGTGGTAGTTGTGACATGTTAGCATCACACGTCGTTTGTACGCTTCGCATCTCTTCAGATACTTCACAACAAACGATGTCATGTCTTTGTGTGATTGACGGTTTTACGCTGAAACCGTCAAAGTGCTTGCTGCCCTTCCATCGGGTACCCGAATTATACCACCACGACCCCGCAGCTCTCTCAGCCTAGCAATCACCCATCCATATACCCGAGTCACCCGGCCAACGCCACGACATTTCACTTGCCACCCTTGTGTCGTATACCCAGAATGGACCACAATGACCCCATGGCTCCCTCAGTCCAGCGATCGCCTATCCGTGTACCTGAGTTAGATGACCAAGCCACGACAAGTCCTCTTCATTCGAAGTGACTCCCTTCGAAGTACCTCTTTAAAGTGCCACCCCTAGGAGGGCTTCATCATGTTCTCTTCTCCGTTAATAATCACTTATCATCTGAGAGCCATGAGGCCCACGGTCTTCACCATGGATCCTCACCTTCCTCCTGCGATTCCACTCTCATCCGACAACCCAAGAGGAAGGTCCAAGGGGGGATCAGCTCCGTTCGTCTTTGTTAGGCGACCGTTTCTTGTCTTCTTACCGGTCTATGATTGGAGCCCTACCCAGGTCCTCCCCTCAAGGTGTTCTTAGTTTGTCTGTCAAATTTGAGCCTCTCGTTGATTTGTTGGTCTGTTCTTGATTTGGCTGGAAGATGATCAAGTGGGGCATCAATAGAGGCACACCGATGGATTCGTATTATGAAGTCTGGTTGGATTGGACAGACGATGTGCCCAAGAGAAAGTTGAAGATCAAGGTTTGATTTTTCTTTACCCTTCGTTTCATTTTGGGCATTTGGTTGGTTGTCGTTGGGTGATCATGCATTTTTTGCATCATGCAGTAAAGTGGTTCTCATCAAAATGGAATTTTTTATGGCTTCATAATTTAGTTAATATAGCGTTGAAGAGATGGATAGATGTTGCGAAGTGATATTAGTTGTTAGTACTTATTGTGGCTATGGGAAGATATACATTAGTAGAGATTAATTATTATAAATTAGCTCAATATTTTACAATTGATCTAGGTACTATTACTATTGTGGAATTAACACCAGGATTAAAGTCAATCTTGAGCATTATTTTTGTAGATCTTTTTGTTGTTACTGATCAAAGATCTGGAAAGGTAACTTTCTCATCCTTTACATAAATGTTTACTTTAAACAAAACCTTTATTGCTTGTCATCTGATGTGATATTGTTATTATTATCTTCTCTCCCCTTCTTTGCAGCTTGAGCTTCAATAGTTGCATGATTATGTTTGTGTTAATGCATTGGTTTGACTGCCAATCCTATTGTCAACCTCTCCAGTGTGTTTGGAAAAAAGGCTCTTGCTATTGGTGTTGATATCTCACTTGATACCGCAACTAGAAACTTGACCAAATACAATGCTAGAGTAAGCTTCATTAATCAGGATCTTGTCACATCGTTGAACATGTAAGTCTTCTAGCATTAGTAATCATATCAAAATTGTTTCCTTCATATTCTAACTTTAGTACTTAACAAACCAGTTAAGTTATAACCAGTTAAGTTAGTGTAGACTCTGAATTTCTGAATATGAAAGTCCTAATCACCATTCCATATGTCCAGCTTAAAGCAATGCATTTGTTCTTGTAATCTGTTACTTGCAGCCCAAATAGAGTTTGAACTAACAGCCTAGCATTACTATATGTCTTGACCAGGTTTCATGATCTAGAAATTGAGTTATATATTTTTCCTCTTAGAAATTCAATCATCTCTGGAACCCCTTTGAACATTGAAGTTCATAACAGGGCTAAAATCCTAATGCCAAAGACTAAATAGTCACGGTGCATTCGTAGTTGGTGTAGAGGCTAGCGGTTACTTTCATTATATAAAAACGATGCAACTTTATATTAAAGCAACAATTTGTATTTTTATAATATGCAGTTGTATGGATGTTTTCCAAAATTGCAGGTGTACGCATGTGGAGCAGCACCATGTGTGGGTTATATGATAGCAGACACATGAATCTACTGTTCAGTTATTTATTTGCATCCTGATAACATCATGTGATTTTCTGACTAAGTGACCATCAATTGCAGTATGGTACAAAATGATGAATTTTTTGTCGGGTTATCCGTGAATCCAATAATTATATTACAAACTACTGCTATAAGAGCTCTCTCAAAAGATGTGTTTACATGTGTTTAGATGAAGACACTGAGTCAATAATGATATCTCTTTAGGTGATCCATTAAAATATTACACGTGTGAGCTAGAAACCAAAGAAGAAATTAACATTGGAGACCAAAGATGTAGGGGTTTGTGGTCTGGTAATCCATTACTAGTGAATGCATTCGAAGTATATCCTTTTGTTTTACGGGTATTTTATCTACGTGTCTATATTGTAAACTCAAATTAATCTTATAATATGATTATATTTGTTTTCATCAATTATTAGAAGAAAGAAAAACATAGAAAACATCATGTTTTTTCAGTTCAATGATTCAATCTGAATTTTTCTTCATAATATTGTGCATGTTGTGTGAGGAATATCTATTGCACAGGATAGACTCTTTGATTCATCATCGACCTCTTTTGATGTGAATTTTAATGTGTCGTTATTTGCTTCAACTCAACATATTTGTCGTCTTTTGATTTTTGCCATAGCATTAGCACGAGCACATTACTAGTAAGGGGTTGAAGACAAAGTGATTCTATGACACGAACCACCCTCTGACCATCTAGGCCGAGATCACCCAAAACCCAGAGCCTTTCACCAGCTAGACTGATTGTTGGAGGAAAATGCTTCACTTTCAGGACTTAGAGATTAACAGTTCAAGAGGACTTATCAGCTTCGGAGCTGATGGGCTCATGCTCGAAGGTGGAGGAGTCGTTAAGCCGAAGGGTACTTCGATCTGCTATCCGGAGGAGCCCTCCGCAAGATATGAGGCTTCGGAGCCAAACGACAGGATTGATAAGACGTTTGACTTATGCACTTGCCTCGGGTAGATTTTACCATTTTAACCCTGTTCAGGGTACCGAATAGTTTCCACTATGTCGGTTGTAATTGAGGGGTAAATAGGTCTTTTCCTTAGACGTTTTTTGCCTATAAATACCCCCCTTCTTACCCCGTAATCAAGGGGGAATACTCAGCTATTCTAATACACATATTCGAACTGCTTAAGCTATTATCCAATTCGGAGGCTTAAGATAGTCCTCAAAGCATGAACTCACTGTTTGTCTGTTCTTGATCTCAGAGAACCTGTTAGCGTAATCTTTTACACCAACAGTTGGCGCTGTCCGTGGGGAACCTAGTTCTAGAAGCTAGTTCTCTACTGCTGACTGCACTTCGAAGAGCACTTACGGTGGGAGCCTCGGAGTCCCAAGATTCCGCGCACCCTTCGGTAAGGGGCTTCCTAGTGCGGTTCGAAGGCCTTCCCTCGCCTTCCCAGACCAATCAATGTCCTCGGTCTTCGGACCTCTCCATTGCTAGCTATGCCTCGCAAGCGAAGCCACGCCTCGGGTCCTCTCCGAAGGTCCCCTCGGACCAATGGAGCTAGACCCTCAGCTGTTCCAATGGTTCCTGAGGGTGTCACTGGGCGTCAAGTGCCCAGAGGCCCTCGGGCTCCTCCTACGGTGCTCCAAACTGATTATCTCAGTTCCCAAGACCCGGAGCTACCCTCCGGTGAAGACGAAGACCTTCCTGAGGCCGAAGCTACTCAGATAGCATGGCTTCAGGAGGAAGTGGCTAGATGGAGGCAAGAGGCCGCTGATCACCTCCGCTCCCAAGCCTCCACCGAGACTCTAGAAGGGCCTCAAGACGGTGGTGCTCGCAATCTTCCTGAAGTTGTTCAAGTCCCGGAGGAAGCTGAGAACTCATCTTTCGACAATGAGTCTCCGCTACATTCGGACTTGCAAAGGGTGCCTTTCGATCCCAGGTTCAAGGCCTCGAAGTTTCACAAGTACTCCGGCAGGTCAGACCCTAGAGAATTTGCCCGCTCATACGCCCTGGCAATAGAAGCAAGTGGAGGGGTGCGCAACACCATGGAAAAGTGTTTCCCCTCGCTCTCGAAGGTGTGGCGCTCTGATGGCTCTGGTCCTTGAAGCCAGGATCGATCAGATCTTGGGAGCAATTGAAGAGGAAGTTCGTAAGCAACTTCCAGGGTACCTTTGTGGCTCCAATGTCAATAGGGAGCTTGTTCCAGGTGAAGCAGCGAACGGGAGAAACACTTCGGGAGTACTTCACATTCTTCGCCCACACCAAGTCGCAGATCAAGGGCCTGTCTACCTCTTCGGTAGTCGACGCTGCCCGTGAAGGGGTGCTAAACCCCGATCTCCTCAGCAAGCTCCATCGGAAGCCTGTGACATCTGTGGCACAGCTGATGGAATACTTCGAACAGTATGCCAAGGTGGAGGAGGGCTGCCTTCGACAGGCTATAGCACCCGCACCTGCCCTCCGATAAGTGAAGACGGAGCCCGAAGCCTCAGCCTCTCTACAACCCCCTCAAGACAATCACTTCAGCGATCACAGGCAAGGAAAGAAGCATTTACGTTCGGAGGTGTTAAGCATCACACCCTCCATTCCGAAGACACCTGCCAGTTATCAGCAGGCGCAAAGATTCAAGGCTGGAGTGCCGAAGCCTCAAGAAAGAGTAACTGGCAGGCGCCAGAGTTTTTTCTGCTGCGTGCATGGCGACAATAGAAGCCATGACACGAAGGACTGCAAGGTAGTGTTAGCCCTTCAGGGTGAATTCCTAGGATGAAGTACCGGGCAGGGTACTTCAGATCGAGCCCCACCAGCGGCACGGTCGGAGCCTATGCAAATCATGGCCCGAGCCGGTGTCCCCGAAGCCCCCATGCGACTGCCGGTGGCCAACATTATGCCACCACCGAAGCAGGAAGACCCCCAAGACCGCGGCAAGCGAGTGGTCCTATCCATCTCCGGAGGAGAGACCCTCGGTAACATGTCCAAGAGGCAGCGGCGTGAATACGTCCGCGAAGTAGGGCACATTGTGACCTCGAGTTCCGCAGAAGGAATGCCAGAATGGTCTCATGTGCCCATTTCTTTTACAGCCAGTGATGCCGCGGGGGTGAAGTTCCCCCATGCTGACCCCTTGGTCATTTCCGCAGATATAGCAGGGGTGGAAATCCGAAGGATTCTGGTGGATGGCGGGAGCTCCGCAGACATACTTTTTGTCTAGGCCTTTGATCAAATGTGCATACCCCGGAAGCATCTACTTCCAACAGCCTGGCCACTTCAAGGCTTCGCAGGTCCGCCTCTTGATGCCCTCGGCCAAATAGGCCTCGAGGTTGCTTTCGGAGAGGGGCCTTTGGCCAGGGTGGAGGAGGTGATCTTCGACGTCGTCGATGCCCCCTATGCTTACAACGCAATCTTCGGGCGAGGGATGCTGAACCAATTTGGAGCTATAGCGCATCACAACTATCTCTGTCTCAAAATGCCCACGCAAGGTGGAATTCTTACTGTTTCATGAGACCAGGCTATAGCCCGAAGGATGGAGTATGGTCATGGCCAGCCGTTGGACCCTAGGCAAGTGCACAATGTGACGGACCATGCAGAAGAGGTTCCAGAAGCTTCGAACTCTTCGAAGGGGCTCTCCCTTAAACCAAGCCCAGAAGGTGATGTCGTGACGAAGATAATTTCAAAGGATGGCAAAGAATACCCAATACAGTTCGGCAAGGGGCTATCCCCAGAGATAGCTGCCTCGTTGGAAGAAGTCGTCAAGCAAAATTTGGACGTCTTTGCGTGGACTGACGAAGACATCACCGGGGTTGATTGGAGTATCATCGAGCATAGCTTGCTCGTCAACCCAAGGGCTAGGCCGGTGCGCCAGGGGCTCCGTAAGCTATCTGCGGAAAGGGCAGGCCTCACCAAGATCGAAGTAGAAAAATTGTTAAAGGTCGGCATCATCAGGGAGGTAGCACATACCGAGTGGTTGGCGAACCCTGTTTTTGTAAGGAAGAAGGACTCGAACAAGTGGTGCATGTGTATTGACTTTACTTCATTAAATAAAGCATGCCCGCGAGACCCCTACCCGATGCCCCGAATAGACCAGCTGGTGGATTCCACAGCCAGCTCCAAATTGCTAAGCTTCCTCGATGCTTACTCCGGGTATCATCAAGTCTGGCTAAAACGTGAAGACGAAGCCAAGACAAGTTTCATAACTCCTTCCGGGGTATTTTGTTATGTAAGAATGCCTTTTGGCTTGCGGAATGCCGGAGCCACATTTTTCACATTTAATAGCTAAGGCTCTAGGTCACCAAATAGGTCGGAATGTTGAAGCCTATATGGATGACATTGTAATAAAGAGTGCTCAAAAGCACCAGCATAGTCTAGACCTAGCTGAAATGTTTGAGAGCCTCTGAGCATGTGGAGTACGCCTCAACCCTGAAAAATGTATATTCGGAGCGCAAGCAGGAAAACTGCTAGGGTACTTAGTTTCGAGCAGGGGAATCAAAGCTAGCCCAACGCAGATAAGTGCACTGCAAAGAATGGCTCCACCAGGAAATTTGAAGCAAGTCCATAAGCTAGAAGGAAGGCTCGCAGCTCTTAGTAGATTCCTGGCCAGGTCAGCAGAACGAAGCCTCCCAATTTTCAAAGCCCTAAAGGGGTCCGAAAGCTTCAATTGGACGCTAGAGTGCCAAAAGAGCTTCGATGATATCAAAGCATACCTCGGAAGCCTGTCAACGCTTACTGTGCCCCTACTAGAGGAAACACTCCTCCTTTATCTTGTAGCAAGAGGCTCCATAGTAAGTGCAGTACTGGTCAGGGAAGTTGACCTTAAGGGAAAGCTGGTGCAGAACCCAGTTTATTTTGTTTTAGAAGCTTTGTCCGGAGCTAAGATAAGATACTCCGAGCTCGAGAAATTTGCTTATGCCCTGGTAATGGCCTCGCGGAAGCTAAGGCATTACTTTCTGGCGCATAACCTAATCGTTCCTACCTCGTACCCTCTTAGTGATATGCTCCGAAGCAAAGATTCTACGGGTAGGATCGGAAAATGGGCTGTCGAGCTAGCCCCCTTCGGAATCTCATTCATGGCAAGAACAGCTATCAAATCCCAAATCATAGCCGACTTCGTAGCAGAGTGGACTCCATCTGTAGTATGGGCTCCGGAGGAGCCCTCCGAAGGTTTATGGACAATATTTTCTGATGGAGCTTATCAGGCATCTGGTGCTAGAGCAGGAGCGATCATTATATCACCATCAGGGCAAAAGACCATGTATTCTGCGAGGCTCAACTTTAAGACCACCAATAACATCGCATAATACGAAGGTGTCCTGCTAGGCCTCCGAAAGGCAAAGGCACTTGGAGCAGCAAGGATAACACTTAAAACAGATTCCCAAGTCGTCGCAGGGCATGTCGATAAAAACTTCCAAGCAAAGAACCCGCATCTAGCGAAGTACCTGGAGGAAATCCACAAGACTGAAGCAGCATTCAAAGGATTTTCTTTCCAAAGCATCCCTCGAGCAGATAATCAACTTGCAGATATTCTGGCAAAGGCTGCAGCCAGAGCATTGGACCTCCCGGAGGGTGCTTTTTATGAAGAACTAGTCAAGCCTACAGTCGATCAATTACCCTCCACAAAAGTCCATTGCATTCTAGCTGCAGATTGGCAGGCTCTGATAATGGATGTTTTGCAAGATAGCGCAGATTCTTCAGAAGGTCTAGATTCCCGAAGGTTACAAGAAAGGGCTCGAAATTATAAGCTTGTCAATGGAATGTTGTACAAAGCCGGAGTGTGTTCTCCTCTACTCCGGTGCATCTCTCAACCCGAAGGCCAAGGCATACTTCGGGACATTCATGAAGGTTTATGTGGAAGCCACTTAGCCCCTCGTGCTCTAGCAGGCAAAACACTTTGGCAGGGGCTCTACTGGCCAACAATTGTAAGAGATGCGGAGGAGTTGGTCCAAACCTGTCAAGGATGCTAGTGGATGGGAAGACGAAGCCACCGTCCGCCAGTCCCACTTCAAGTTATTGCCCCGGTGTGGCCAATGGCTCGATGGGGAATGGACCTCATAGGCCCTTTTCCAATGGCCAAAGGCAGCTTGAAGTTTGCAGTGGTAGCAGTCGAATATTTTTCAAAGTGGGTCAAAGTAGAACCATTGACTGCTATCACTTCAAGGAATGTGCAAAAAATTTTCTGGCAGAATATTATATGCAGGTTCGGAGTGCCAAGGGAGCTAACCGTGGATAATGGAACCCAGTTCGAAGCTGACACATTCAAAGAATTTTGTGAAGAACGGGGCATTAAGTTATGCTTCACAGCAGTGCGCCATCCAAAATCCAATGGAGTTGTCGAGCGAGCCAACGGGAATATTCTCTCAGGTCTGAATCGAAGGATTGTCGGGTTGGCCAAGGGGTTGTGGGTCGAAGAGCTTCCCAAGATCTTGTGGTCCATTCGAACCACTCAAGCCAGGTCCACAGGCTTTATCCCATTTAGGATACTATTCGGAGATGAGGCCATGACTCCTACGGAGCTCAGGGGTGAATCCCTTCGTGTAGTGCAGCCCGGGGATGAAGATGAGAGAAACACTTCGCTGGACTTGTCAGAAGAAACAAGGCTTCGAGTTGTCGCCAATCTGATGAAGTACCAAGGCCAAACAAAAACATGGTATGACCCGAAGATAAAGCTGAACGAGCTTAGACCAGGTCATTTAGTTTTGCGAAGTGTAATAGCCCCGGGGAAGCTAGGAAATAAATGGGAAGGACCATATATTATCCTACGCTTAGGGCACCCCGGATCGTTTAAATTAGCTAATTTAGAAGGGGAAGAATTGAAACATGCATGACATGCGGAGCACCTTAAGCGTTACTACGCTTAGGGGCTCCTTGTAACCACTTGTAAAAATTCCTTTTCTAAATAAAGTGGAGGGTCGAATTTTGTTTGCTCTTCGAATATCCCTTACTCCTGGTGGACGCATCAGGAGGACGGAGATGCTTGCGGAGTCAAGCATCTTTCTAAAGACCCGGGCAACAACCTTCGAACCATGGGTTCAAGGGCTTCACTACCAGCCTACGGATTATAGGCTCTGGCTTGTTAGGATCCGTAGAAGACTCTAAGGACTTTAAACGAACAGATTTCTGGCCTACGGGTTTGAAGTATCTGTAAAAGAGCCGAAGGTGGCCAGCCTATGGATTCCAGGCTCCGGCTTGTTAGGATCCGTAGAAGAGTCTAAGAACTTTAAACGAACAAATTTCTAGCCTACAGGTTCGAAGTATCTGTAAAAGAGCCGAAGGTGGCCAGCCTACGGATTCCAGGCTCCAGCTTGTTAGGATCCGTAGAAGAGTCTAAGGACTTTAAACGAACAGATTTCCAGCCTACGGGTTCGAAGTATCTGTAAAAGAGCCGAAGGTGGCCAGCCTACGGATTCCAGGCCCCGGCTTGTTAGGATCCGTAGAAGAGTCCAAGGACTATAAAGATAAACAGATTTCCAGCCTACGTGTTCGAAGCATCTGTAAAAGAGTCGAAGGTGACCAAGCAATAAGGTTTCAAGGCTCCGGCCAACGAGACACTTTAAAGTCCTAAGCGACTAGTACAAGAGAATGCAAAGGTAGATTCAGCAACGAAACTAGCAAAAATCATAATACGAACCTATGTTCGAAGAACTCTACGAAAAGGTAAAATATGCCTATTAAGTGTTGTGCGAAGCATCAGTTTGTTATGCGCGTCATTGTGTTCGACGAACCTTTTTTCGCAATACGTAAGGTCCCCCACCCACAAGGAGGGGTAGGAGGGTAAAGAACAAACAGGATGCTACCGGTGCAATTCACATTAATGCATCATACTTTTACATTAAGAGAAATTTTGGTCCAAGCCTAAGAAAAATATGAGACCCTGTCGGCCTCTAGAGCTACCTCTCTGGCTACTTTGTCCTTCGGAGCTCGAAGCCATCGGGATTGTCCTTTTTGTTTGAGTACTTCTCTTCTTCTTCGAGGCTCGTAGTTTCTTCTACTCCTCTTGAAGCTCGGCCCAAGTCAGAAGTCTTTCGGAGTTAGCCTCCGCAAGGTCTTTGGCCTGATACTCCGAGTCAGACCAATCCATATGTTCGGAGGATGAAGATGCTTTCTCTTTTTCCTCTTCCTTGATATAACCTAAGACATCTTGAATAACCTCGAGGGTTACCTCCCCTTTATCTCCACGAGGAACAGAGAAGCGAGAGCAGCGGTAAGGCCTTAAGCTCTCGAGGGTTGACCACTGCTTCCAGAGCCCTTCGTTAAATTCCAGTATTTCGAAGTCAGGGCCGAAGGGCATGACAGAACCTAAAAGAAAAAAACACCCAAGCAATCTCTTCGTTTATAAACATTTCATTAATGCAAGGGACTTTACAAGATTTCTTATACATAATTATCCTATGAGCTATACCTGCGGGTCGGTTGGTGGAGCAGGAGGTGTCGGAGCTGGCGAGGCTAGAAGTGGCGGCCTTGTCTGTGCTTGCTTCTGCCGACGGGCCTCGTCGATCCAAGCTTTAGCTGCAGCCTTGTGGTCCATATTCTAGGTTTACCAGAAAACTTCCCAGGCCGAGGCTACATTCGGCAAAGGATGCAACAAGTCCTCGGAGGCAAAACTTCCGAGTGTCGAACCCCCGACCAGAGCGATAGGAATCTAAAGGGCTTCGAGGTGACGGAGGACTCCAATTCTGGCGCACTGTCCGGAGATCTCTCCGTACCGTACACCGGAGCTCATCATCAGCGACGTCGCCACTTGGATCCTCTTCAGCTTCCGATCGAGGGACTCGCTGGCCACGGCAGAAGACGACGGGCACATGGTGCCAAAAAATTCCAAGGTACCCTGAAGGGCATCCAAGGTACGTTCGGCTACATTGGCATTCTTCTTCTCCGCCGCCTCCAACCCCGCAGCGGTAGCGGACACTTCGGCCATTTGAGACAGCAAGGAGCTCTTCTGGACCATCGCTTGCTTGAGAGAGCCTTTAAGCTCTACCAGCTGGGTGCTCGAAGTACCCGCCACCTGTCGGAGCTTCTCAACCTCTGCTCGGAGCACCAAGCATTCAGCTTCAGCTTCTTGGGCTGAAGTCCGGAGTGTGTCGTTGTCCTGCCTTGCGAGTCGGAGGGCTTCATCAGCTTCAGCCCTAGCCCTCCGTTCTTCGAGGACTTCTTCCTCCAACCGAAGTGCTCTCTCTTCAGAGCCCTTGAGCGCGGCTTGGAGGGTGGTAACCTTCCGCTTGAGTCGATTGGTTTCGACTTCGTTGGAAGTCGCTGCCGCTCTAGCAAGGACAAATTACTGCAAGAGGAACAAGTAAGTACCAGGTATTTACATGTAATAATTGAAACTATTTGCGGTGCTTTTTATACCTGAAGGGCAGCCCTTTCGAGGGCCATGTTGAGCCCCGGGGCCCTGGCTTCTCTCAGAATGGAGACCAAATCGGAGTTGGCAACTTCTTGGCTTTTCTCCGACAAAGGCTCTAGGAGCGCCTAGAGGTCCGTCCGTTGCTCTAGAAATGGAGACAGCAGAGGAAGCCAAGACAGAGCTTGGCGATCATCTGCTATAGCCTCTTCCTCTGAGTTGCTTGCCGAAGGCTCGTTGGAAGAGGGTGTCGTCGTCGGGCCGGGAGAGAGTCCGAGTCTTGACATGATTTTGCCCCTCCCCGGCACGAAGACAGGAGGCTCGACTCCAGTGGAGGCAGCTCCTCCTTCGGAGACTACCCCTTCGGCTGGAGCTGTGTCGGCAGGGACGGCCCCGGCCGCCGGAGCCGCGTTGGCGGAAACGGCCCCTTCCACCAGAGCAGGGGTGTCCAGTGGAGCCGAGGCGTCCATCAGAACCGCAACCCCAGGAGAAGCTGGAGCTTCGTGTGTTGTCGGAGCTTCGTCACCCCTCGATGTACCTGCAGTATCAAGGTATCTGGTGAACATTTACAAGTAAAAATTGTTGCAGGAATCGACCGAGGCAAAAGATTCGAAGTGTACCTTCGGAGGCACCATGAGGTAAGATCGTCCGGTCCTCCAGGACTTCATACATCCGGAGGATCTCGTTGAGGTCATCCCCCCGAAGTCCTCTCTGGTGTAGTCGCCGCTGGAGCCTCAACCTCCGCAGTGATCACACCGGTTACGGGTGAGTTGGGGGCGATGATCTCTGGCTCCGAGCTCACGATAGCGTGCGCGGGAGTGTGTGCCGTGTCTACCTCTGCAGCCTCTCAGGCAGAAGCTTCGGTGGGGACCCCTGCTGCGTCTTCGTCGCCGTCCAGGAGGTAGTTCTCAAAGTCCTTCGCCAACTGGGCGTCGGAGCCTTTGCTCCCGGACTCATCCGAAGCCGAGCTCCAAATGCCCAACGATGAAGCGGACAAAGCAGGGGTCAGTTCAGGAGAGATCTTCACCACCTTCTTCTTCTTAGTGGGGGTCTTGCCGGCCTTTTTCGGGGGCTCGACGACGGCTTTCCTCATCCGAGGGGCCGCTCCGGCCAGGTTAAAATCCGGCAGAGGAGGAGGCACCATCCTGAGGGCTCCCCACACCCTGTTGGATTGCTCCCAGCTCCCCACCAGCTCAATCCTCTTCTGCCTTTCAGCCACCGTAGGGGCTCCGAGGACCCGTTCGGTGGCCCTTGCTATCTGCTCCGGGGCTAACGCCAGTGGAGCCGCTGAAAAAAGGGTAACATATTATAAGTATGCTATTTTCTTCATCTAACATATTATTGCAGGAGTCGAAGTCTTACCTAGAGTTCGGAGCTCACCCTCTGAAGCTTGTTGAAATACTATCGGCCAGTTGGCCCCGAGGGGTGGAATCCGAAGAGCAATGAACTCTTCGGCAAGATTGCACATGCTCATGTGGCTGGCCACCGAAGTCAGTAAACCTAGCCGCGTTGAGAGCAGGCTAGGGTTCGGGGTAACTGATGGGGGACTGGTCCCAATCTTCTGCTAGGTAAAGGATAACTTGGGTTGGTGGAGAATCTCGACGTTTGCGATCCAAGGCTCCGGTCCGGCGGATCAAAACCTTGCAATCGTTACACCACTGTCTCCGTTGGTTATCAACCACGCAGAATGCGATTGACCTCGCCACGAAGGCTAATTCCTGCAAGCGAACCCAAGAACACAAGCAAGAACAGGAAGGATACAAGTTGAATGCCAAATCACAGACAAACGATGATAAGGTGAGGTTTCACAAACGCCAATGCAGCAGCCAATCGGTCCGGTGCAAGAGGCGGGATCTAAACACACAAGTGTAGATGCAAACAAAGCAAAACCTAACCCTAGAGGCGGCTGGCATGAGTATATAAAGGGTGGGCAGCCTGTAGAAGGCGAACAGACTTGGGCTTTGGGCTAGAAGACGTAGAGACTCAGACTATGGGCCAACACGGCCCAGTTCTGTCACGCAGGACTGTTTTAGTCACACAGATCGACTCGAGACTCCAAATGAGACGAAACCAACGGCAAAAGATTCGTCTTCTCCTCCGCTTTCCAAAAAGTCCAAGAACGCGCCAATCGGACTTCGTATGTGGAAGTTATGCCCATTTTGGTGCAAGGTGGTCGATGTAGTCCGAACCATCGAGTTCTTGACTTCAAATCATCCGTGCGACTTTGTCTTCAACTCCAACTCTTCTATTCCATCTCCCATGTTCCTAAGCAACAAAATATCACTAGAATTCAGTAGCATCCCGTCCAAACAAATATAATCAAAGATGCTAAGGAAAGAATTAACCTCATGGTTCAAGTGACGGGCACGGGCGCGTGTGATTGGTCCTTGTAGTTGAATTGTAGGTGGAGGCTCCATGTGTGTATCATGTGAAGTGATGTCCTCATCATCCTCCCCTTCTTGAATTGGAGTCGTCCTCGACTCAAGCTCATCGCCATCTCCCAAATAGGGTTTTAAATCATCAGCACGGGGCATCAATTTAAACTTTCTCAAATCAGGAAAACGATCCTTGCGCAAGTACAACCAAACAAGATCTCCTGGTTTGAAAAACATCTTCTTTCTTCCTTTATTTGTCTTTTGAGCAAAATAGCGTGCCTTCTTATCTATAACTTCCTTGGTCTTCAGATGCATAGCTTTCACAAACTCTGCACGCTTAGTTGCCTCCATGCTTGCTCTCTCTTGAAAAGGAAGTGGCAGCAAATCAAGTGGTGTGATTGGCTTAAAACCATACACCACTTCAGACGGGCATAATTGTGTTGTTGAGTGAACAACTCTATTGTATGCAAATTCAACATGTGGAAGGCAGTCCTCCCATTCTTTCAAGTTCTTCTTGATCATTGTTCGCAGCAACATGGAGAGTGTACGGTTTACCACCTCTGTTTGACCATCAGTTTGCGGGTGACAAGTTGTTGAAAATATCAATTTTGTGCCAAGCTTGGCCCACATTGGCTTCCAAAAGTAACTCATAAACTTCACATCACGATCTGAAACAATGGTTCTAGGCATCCCGTGCAATCTCACAATTTCCCTGAAAAATAAATCAGCAATATGTGAAGCATCGTTGGTCTTGTGACAGGGAATAAAGTGTGCCATTTTAGAAAACCTATCCACTCTTACAAATATGGAGTCTCTCCCCCTCTTTGTCCTAGGCAATCCCACAATAAAGTCCATGCTAATATCTTCCCAAGGTGCACTAGAAATAGGAAGTGGAGTATACAAACCATATGGGTTAAGTTTGGACTTAGCTTTATGGTATGTGGCACAACGCTGCACAAATCGTTCAACATCTCTCTGCATCTTTAGCCAATAAAAATTATTGGACAGCAGGGCCAAAGTCTTTTCTCTCCCAAAATGCTCCATTAATCCACCGCCATGTGATTCCTGCAACAACAGCAAACGTACGGACGAATCTGGAACACATAGCTTGTTAGCATGGAACAAGAACCCGTCATAAACATTTAATTTTTTCCAGCCTTTCCCATCATTACATTTAGTGTATGGTTCAGCAAATTCTTTATCTACAACATACAAATTTTTCAAACTTTCCAAATCTGGAACGTTAATATCAAGTTGAGATAAAAGATCAATCCTACGAGACAATGCATCAGCAACCACACTTTCTTTGCCATTCTTGTATTTCACAATGTATGGGAAAGATTCAATAAATTCAACCCCTTTAACATGTCTACGGTTCAGTTTAGCTTGCCCTCTCAAATATTTTAGTGCTTCATGATCAGAATGTATAATAAACTCCTTAGGCAAAAGGTAATGTTGCCAAGTTTCAAGCACACGCACTAAGGCATATAATTCCTTATCATAGGTAAAATAATTCAATTGTGGACCATGCAATTTCTCACTAGAATAGGTCACGGGTTTACCTCCTTGTAGCAGCACACCTCCTATTCCAAAACCACTAACATCACATTCTAACTCAAAAGACTTACTGAAGTCGGGTAGCTGAAGTAGAGGTGCACGTGTAAGGCGGTCCTTGAGTGTGGCAAAAACTTGTTCTTGTGCTGGTTTCCAAGTAAAAGTGACTCCCTTCTTGGTCAACTCAGGTAAGGGACCGGTTATGGTGCTGAAATCTTTCACAAAACGCCGGTAGAAACCTTCAAGACCAAGAAAACTACGTACTGCAAGGTTAGTTTTAGTTGCAAGCATGACACATCCTTTCAGATTAATAAATTGTGATGAAGAAGGAGAAGCAACTTTATCTTTTTGTTGCCTCGAAAGTGTTTTAGCTACTTGCTGATTTTCAGAAGGTTGTTTGCTCTTTTGTGCGTCCCTAGCATGTTTTTCTCGTTCAAATTTCACAATTTTAGCAGGAGTCATAGGAAGCAATGTAACTTTCTTTCCTTTATACAAAAATGTGTACTTATTGCTCCTACCATGGTGTGTAGCATCAGTATCATATACCCAAGGTCTACCAAGTAATAGAGAACATGCTTGCATTGGTACTACATCAAAATCAGCAAATCCGAAGTATGTACCAATGGAAAATTCGATGTGAGCAGTTTGTGTTACCATGACCTTACCGCTATTGTTGAACCATTGCACGTGGTAAGGGTGTGGATGTGCACGTGTGGGAAGTTGAAGCTTCGTTACCATGTCGAGGCTCACCAAATTGTTGCAACTACCGTTGTCTATGATGACACGTACACGGCGGTCATTGACGACGAAGAAGGTCTGAAATAGATTGTTCCGTTGTGCCTGGTCGTCCTGGTCCATGTGAGTGCTCAAGTCACGTTGTACAATAAGTGCTGCCATATTAGTGATAAGACAAAGCAACAAAGAATAATCCTTATGTAAAACAGCTAGGTGGGGTGGTGGGTGTGTGGTGGAAGCAATCCGTCAAGCACCTTACCCACGCTTGCAAGTGTTCTTACCACGCCGCAGTGAGGTCACCGGCCTGCACGTGATGAACCAAGTGGAGGGTGGTGTGCAATTGCAAGAAATGAACCTGTCCTGACCAAGAGAAAGGTGTAGCTTGGAAGGCAAAGTGAGTAGCAAGGATTAGCGATAGTAATAACAGTTAAACCAAGTTCAATAAGTATTCCCTAGTACTCGTCAAAGTTGCTGTCCTTAGTGCTCCCAATGTGAAAATTCAAGCAATAGAGGGAAACTATGTGCCGAAAACTCAAATGGAAGCAACACACGCCAAAATCAGCTCTCTGCAGATCGGACAAGAGATCGGACAAGAGATCGGACAAGGGAATCTGTTACTGCCGCTGATAATTCTGTTACTACCGCGGATCGGACAAGAGTTCGGACAAGAGATCGGACAAGCAGAATCTGTTACTGCCGCTGAGAAGCTGTTACTGCCGAATCTGTTACTGCCGCTGAGAATTCTGTTACTACCGCTTCTTCTCTTTTTTTGATTTTTTTTTCTCTCTTCTTTTTTTTTCACTCTATTTTTTTTGAACAAGGATGACCAGAGATGCAACCACAAAAATTGGCACCTACAACTGAGGTGGGATGTGGCTCACAAAAATTCAAACAAGTTCGATGTCCGGCGAGCAAAAACTTTGACCAATTTTGTTCTTTATCTTCCTGATTTTTTTTGGCGATTTTGGTGCGGGCTAACAGGGGAACCCTGTTAGGGTACCCACCCAAATTGGGTCAGGAACACGCTCAAAACATTTCAGATTTTTCTGCCAAACGAGCGAAAAGTTATGCCTATTTTACTGAAGGGGGGTCACAAAGAGTCGATGTGGAAAACGAATAGGGTTGCGGAAGGGGGGGTTTTTCGGTGGGGAAATTTTTTTGAGACACAAGAACAACTACTACTCAAACGACACAGAGGGATGACTAAACCAGCAACAAGACTCGACCAAGAACACGAACTCAACAAAGTTAAAACTGAAATTAAAATCGCAAGGCACAAAGGGGTTCTTGGTGGGGAATTTTTTTGGTGCGGTTTTCTGGACTCTAGGTAAAAATAAAAGCAGATCAAGATTACCTAACGGGAAATCTGAGCTCTGATACCAACTTATGGAGGACTGGTCCCGATCTTCCGCTAGGTAAAGGATAACTTGGGTTGGTGGAGAATCTCGACGTTGGCGATCCAAGGCTCCGGTCCGGCGGATCAAAACCTTGCAATCGTTACACCACTGTCTCCGTTGGTTATCAACCACGCATAACGCGATTGACCTCGCCACGAAGTCTAATTCCTGCAAGCGAACACAAGAACACAAGCAAGAACAGGAAGGATACAAGTCGAATGCCAAATCACAGACAAACGATGATAAGGTGAGGTTTCACAAACGCCAATGCAGCAGCCAATCGGTCCGGTGCAAGAGGCGGGATCTAAACACACAAGTGTAGATGCAAACAAAGCAAAACCTAACCCTAAAGGCGGCTGGAGTGAGTTATATAGGGCGTGGGCAGCCTGTGGAAGGCGAACAGACTCAGTAGAAGGTGAACAGACTCAGACTATGGCCCAACATGGCCCAGTTCTGTCACACAGGACGGTTTTAATCACACAGAACGACTAGAGACTCCAAATTAGGTGAAACCAACGGCAAACGATCCGTCTTCTCCTCAGCTTTCCAAAAAGTCCAAGAACGCGCCAATCGGACTTCGTATGAGGAAGTTATGCCCATTTTGGTGCATGGTGGTCGATGTAGTCCGAACCAGCGAATTCTTGACTTCAAATCATCCGTGCGGCTCCGTCTTCAACTCCAACTCTTCTATTCCATCTCCCATGTTCCTAAGCAACAAAATATCACTAGTTTTCAGTAGCATCCCGTCCAAACAAATATTAACATAGTTGCTAAGGAAAGAATTAACCTCATGGTTCAAGTGACGGGCACAGGCGCGTGTGATTGGTCCTTGTAGTTGAATTGTAGGTGGAGGCTCCATGTGTGTATCATGTGAAGTGATGTCCTCATCAGTAACCTCCGCCTCCTTCCGGAACCAGATCTCCTGAAGGGGTCTAGCGAGAGGGGAGTCCTCTCCAACCTCGGTGTAGAACCACCGAAGGATCCAGTTGGTGTACCATCGGTCGTTGATGGACTTCGCTGGAAAGTGTTGGGCATGCTCCCTCCACAGCTGGAGGTTGACACTACCGAAGGCTGTTATCACCTTGGTGTCCCCGGGGCCATCTTGTGACTTCGGCTGACAGATGGCTTCGTGGGTAGCGGCGAAGACCTCTGATCGCCCTTCGCACCCTTCGGCCCAAAGCGCCCATTCGAAGATAGCTAGACGGGCGATGGCATTGGGAGACAGTTGAGGTAAGGTGATGTGGAACATGTCCAATACCTCAGATAAGAAGTCGATGGCCGGAAGCCCCAGGCCTGCCTCGAAGAAGGCCTCGAAGACCACGACCTCTCCGCTCCGTGGCCGTGGAGTCGATTCCGACCCGGGGACTCGAGTCCTCAATCCGGTCCCTAGCTTCCCTTCCACGGCCTCTTCGATGGACTCTGCAGTGCTTGAGGATTGGCCGATGAGGAAACTTTAGGGGATCTTCTTCTTGGATGGCGGGCAGAGCTCCCAGGGGTTCTTGGGCCAGGCGTCGCCCGGAGCTCCCACCATTGCCGCTACGACCGAAGCCGCTCATGCTTGCCTCTACGCCAGAGTGCCCGCCGCCGTTGGCACGGTGTGGATAGTCCTCGCCATGGCTTGGTGACTTAGAAAGTTGTGAGAATTGGAGGTTGAAGGAAGTAAATGCAGATGCTAGGCACGGTAAAAAGTTCCGGGTAAATTCCAATCCCCTTTTTATAACCGTCCGCTAGTTGTTGTGCTTCGATTGCATTCACAATACAGGTTCGACTTCCGTCGCTGGCAGGTGGGCCCAGGGAGCGAAACGGTGTGAGTCCGCTGTAAATTTCGACCGTTACCTTTTATAGAGCGTAACGGCTACTTGCGCAGTAATGGTTATAATCAAACGGCTCCTCACGACGTTTGGGCTTCGTAACGGCTCTCTTTCCCACGAAGCGTTCACACGGCGGTTGGGGGATCGAAGCCGTGGTCCGAATGCTTTGGATCAGAGATCCTCTGAAAGACTGTAATGTGTTCAACTTTCTCTAAGTCTCAGAATATGAAAATGTTCCTTGCGTATACTGCCTCTCTTCTATACAGGTCAAATTCAGAGAGGCGTATTCGAGGGGCTACTGTTGGGGGAAAATGCTTCACTTTCAGGACTTAGAGATTAACAGTTCAAGAGGACTTATCAGCTTTGGAGCTGATGGGCTCATGCTCGAAGGTGGAGGAGTCGTTAAGCCGAAGGGTACTTCGATCTGCTATCCGGAGGAGCCCTCCGAGAGATATGAGGCTTTGGAGCCAAACAACAGGATTGATAAGACGTTTGACTTATCCACTTGCCTCGGGTAGATTTTACCATTTTAACCCTGTTTAGGGTACCGAATAGTTTCCACTATGTCGGTTGTAATTGAGGGGTAAATAGGTCTTTTCCTTAGATGTTTTTTGCCTATAAATACCCCCCTTATTACCCCGTAATCGAGTGGGAATACTCAGCTATTCTAATACACATATTCGAACTGCTTAAGCTATTATCCAATTCAGAGGCTTAAGATAGTCCTCAAAGCACGAACTCACTGTTTGTCTGTTCTTGATCTCAGAGAATGTGTTAGTGTAATCTTTTACGCCAACACTGATCATGGTTCTTCATTTAAGGAGGACTAGGTTTGGGAGCTGGTCGAGCTAGTGAAGGGTCTTTGAGGCAGTGAGTTCATCAGGATAGGAGTTGCCGCATGCTTCCTGTTATGGTGCATGTTCCCGCTGTATCTCTTGGAGACACTGGCCTATGACATATTCACGACATTTGACCCGAATGATCCGTTGGCCGAATGGATACCTTTGGTAGAGGTCACAAATTACCTCAATACTTTCTTCGTCGAGAAGCCATGCATTCTGATTGAATATGGGTTTGCCTCATACTACATCATGAACCCTTGATTGCTGGTGAGTTTAGCTCTTTGGTTTTTGCTATTTCTTGTTCCTTGATTTGTTTATAGTTTGTACCGATGCATGACCACCTACACAGCGTGATGCGCCCTAGCCGCTAGGTCATGTTGTGTACATATCAGAAGCACTACTCCCTGAGCAACCTAGGGGTGTTAAACCGTGCTACCGCTTGCAACCCTGAGATGGCAAGCGGTCTCCTCTTCATTTTCTAAAGTGGAAGGAGAAATAATTAGTTGGGACGAGAAAAACGCTTGATGCCTACCAAGATCAGGAAGGATGGGGCCTCGGCACTCAGGAAGTAGCGGTTGGTCCTGAACATAGAGGAGTCTAAGGAGGAAGGGGATGCCATGATTTATAATGTGGCACTGGCATCTCCTCGACTCCCTTTGGTGAAGGGACAAAAATGCTAGATTTTCCATATCATTCGTAATGAGTTGAGGTGAGTCATGTGTCATGCTCGTGATATTGCTTTTGTGCCTCCAATAGTTTCTGATGTTGTGATTTGTATGGTGATTAGAGTCGAGCTCCCATTGGGACAATCGATGGAGCTGCCACTATCGGCCATGGCCACTATGGTAGAGACATTAGGCATGACAGCGACTGATGGAGGTGATGTGGTCCCCTCCACCGAGGATGGCATGAACATGGATGCAACATTGGCTCTAGTACCGACCGGCGAGGATGCCTCTGTGGCATTATAGGTGGTGGCCATGAATCCTTTAGTGGAAGGGTTGGTCGCTCAGGATACCATTGCCCCCTCGATTGAGAGGGTGTCGACTGGTGGCAACACCATGCAATCTACGAAGCTTGTGGTGGAGGTCTCTGACCCCCTAGGGGTGTCTGTGGTATTTGTCCTATCCCATAACCTGATGGCAGTGGATGGTCTTAAGCTCCGGGTGGACCAGAGCACCCTTCTTATGGTGGCGGTAGCCCTCAGTACAATTCTTGGCTTGGTGTTAGATGATGCTCCCTCCTTGTTGTCCATGCTTGTCGGGGTAAGCCGCCTTGTCTTGTGATGATTTTCTTTCTTTCTTTTGCATCATCATTTATCGACCATTGTGTCCTTGGCTGAAGGTGCTCCATGTGCAACGGGCATCGACCTTGGACCAAGTGGCGGTAATTGAAGCCAAGGTTGAGTTGCTCAATCATGAGCATGCCGACCATCTAGCATGGAATGAGGAGCTAACTTGGAGATCCACTGATGTGGTGGTGGTGGCAAACACTATGGTAGTGATAGCCGACGATGTCACCCAAATGGCCAAATAGGTCGATCGTCGAGAGGTAGACGTTGTGGGCACTGTTGATGGGGCCCAAGGCCACAAATGAAGCAGCAAGGGAGGTTGAGAGGATCCTTGAGGGTACCTTTCATATGATGAAGGCATTGACAGAGGCGAGGATCACCAAGCACCAAAGTAGGTGTTTTTGCCTAATTTCTTTCTTGTCCAATTGCGTTTTCTCTCTATTAATATTCTTTCATAGAGAGGCACGAATAGACCAATGAATAAATCACCGAGCTTGAGGAGGAGGTGGGCGATGTCTACTTAGTTGTTGAGTATATGTGTTACCTGATGGTCGGTGTCGATTTTCCTGACATGGTGTTCAAGGTGAAACTCGAGGACCTCAAGACCTAGCTTCATTCCCTTGTTGAAGTGGTGGTGATAAGTCGGGATTAGTAGGCCTT
Organism: Zizania palustris; assembly: GCA_019279435.1. Classification (NCBI taxonomy): domain Eukaryota; kingdom Viridiplantae; phylum Streptophyta; class Magnoliopsida; order Poales; family Poaceae; genus Zizania; species Zizania palustris. The sequence goes on from JAAALK010000085.1 coordinate 4,688,700, forward strand.
GGCTTATGTTCAGTCTCAATTCTCGATGGTAGACCTCTAGCAATTAGACCATAGGATGCCTGTTAGAATGACCGATGATTAGGATGTGTCATACCGATGCGAGGTGGAAGACATCACCATCACCGGGGATCTTCAAGTCCTGGCACCTCTCAAAGGCCTAGACCCTAAAGTGGCACCTCCCTAGGCTCCAAAGTCAAAGGTCGTACCTCCTAAAGAGTAGTCCTATCTATAGTCTACACATTTTAGAGCCAGGTGGTTATGTGAAACTTTCTAAGAGAAAGAACTTAATCTTTTCTTTTTGCAATTTGCAAATTTTGGGCTCTAGAGCCGTTTTTATCCTGAGAAAGTTAGACCATGTAGTGCTCGATGTTGGGTCCTAAGGCCACACACATGCCTACCGATGCCATGCCGTACAAGCCCTCGAGGATTTCCTAGGCTTTGGATTTTGTTAAGTCCCTCACACGTTTTAGGCAAGGCCTCAAGCCCCCGATATAGCCGTATAGTCTTAGGCACATGAAACTAATGCTGCTTACGCACCAACTCGACATAAGGCAGTAGGGTCCTCGAGTCTGCTAAGATCTTATTGAAGTTGAGGCTTAGGAGTTGAGCTCCCAAGGGTCTCAGTGATCTATCAGACATTGAGAGAGGCACTAACACTAGCTCTTTTTCACTCGCATGGCTTCTAGCACAAAACCTAGAGTTGCTTCATAGGGGCACATCCGCTTGAGCTAGATACATGATGTTTCGCGTCGACCTAAGAGGGTCCAAGTCTAGAGATCCGTTGATGAAAATGGATGACATGGTTTTGCTTGAGGTAAAATTTAGATTTTATTTCGTATAAGGCAAAGGATACGTAGCTAGACAAAATTTGGAGTTGCATTGGTGCCATAGTCCCTCCGAGGGTGGTTTGGCCCGAGATCGATCCTCATCGGTTTGTCATCTTCATGATCTTGGTCTTCTACTCTTCCTGCATCGATACGTCCTCACTGGTCTTCTTGCGCCACACCGTCCGGTGGGTCCGTCGTCATCGAGGATGATCCACAACGTCTTCTGATCGATCCTTCTTTGAGAGCTTGAATTGTTGAGGAGCCATGTTACAGATCATGGGCCTCATGGCTCCACAAGTGATGAATGATTATCAATGAAAGTCAATGAGAGAGAAGTGAAGAGGAGAAGAGACTTACCGTGTCTTTACTGCATGTGACTCACGTACACGAGCGGCGAGCGACTGTCGGATAGAGGGGCCGTAGAGTCGGGATGGCCCAATCCGAGTACATAGGCTAGGAATGGTAGGGGATCTGCTAGTCTGTTGACCGGATTTGACTCAGGTAAACGGGTTGTGAGCGATTGCTGGGCTAAGGGAGCTGTGGAATCGGGTCGGCCCAATTCGAGTACCCGGTACGAAGACAGTGGACGCTTTGTCGGTTTTAGCGCAAAACCGACTCCCAAACTAGAACGTCAACCGGAGATCAGATGGTCCTGAAGCGAAACCATAGCTACTACGAAAGTTCCGTATTAGGACAAGTTACCTTTAATTAGGATTTTATTATTTTACCTTTTATTTTTGCGTTTGTGTGTAATTTACCATAGAGATAATTATGTCTTTTCCAATTTTTAAACTGCCTATAAAAGACCATATGTACCCGTTTCACCAACTCACCTAATTGAAAAAAATCAGAGTTCAATTATTTCAGAAATTTTTGGAAGCGCACTTTGTCTTTTTTTGGAAGCTAGCGCTAAGGCAGTCGCGTTTTTCCGTCCCTGATTTGATCTCTCCTTATTCTGATTTTAGCGCACAGTTGTCTGCTTTCCTTTCATCTGGTCGGCCTTGCCTCAGTTTTTCATGTGCAAACATCTACAGCAACTGCTTCGTTTTCTTAGGTAGAGGTCACTCAGACCAAGACATGATATTGAAACCATTGTTTCTTCCTGTTTTCAAGCTACCGTGCTGTGCTGCTTTATTTTATTTCTTTGAAATCTGCACGTTGATTTTTCTACAGCCAAAGAACTCTTCGCCTCGATCTGCGTGCATACTGATTATTCTGCAGCCACAGTAGCTACGACATTTGGTTTTCTGCTTGTTGATTTCTTCCGCCAGAAACAACAGTGTTGATCCAACTGTCTCAATTTGCGTGACATCTTCACTCATCTGTTGTTTTCTCAGTTAGGTGAAAGGTCTCAATTTTTACTCCAGGTCACATGTTTGATTTTATTTCTGATTTATTAATCCTATGATGAATATTTTGTGTTACTAGTAGTCAATTAAATGCTAGTGAACTGTGATGAATATTTCGTGTTACTAGTAGTCGATTAAATGCTAGTGAACTGCTGTTGTTTACTATATACTTGATGGAAGTAGATTTAATCTCCCTTTAAGCACTGTGGTTATGTCTTTTCATTTTAGGCAGCAGTTGTTTTTAGGCTAGATTATTTTTAAGTTTTTATCATCTCTCAGTCTGTCACATCACATCATATCTGACAGGAGAGTGATAGCACTAGGCTTATCTGAGTTTTCGCTGTGAAAATGTGTTTGCTTTTGCTAGTTGTTTTTGGAGGAGTGTTGGGTGTTAAGAGTAGGCCATCTATTCGAAAGAATTTGTTGAGGCGCCCATTCACCCCCCTCCCCTTGGTCGCTACTCCCGGTCCTACAAGTGGTATCGGAGCAAGGTTAGAGTTTTTCCATACCTTAACCAGTTCTAACCCAAGGTAGCGATCATAACTTCTGCTGGGAAGGTTCCATCTCTTGAGGTCTTTAGCTATAATTATTGGAAGACTCACATGCGAGCGTATCTATTAAGCAAGAGCTCAGGAATATGGAACATGTGTGTTCATGCCTCTTTCACTATGCTTCCCTCTGCTGAGTGTACTACTCCTGAGATAGTCACTCAGTGAACATTCTGTTTTCTGGTTTAGATCCCAATGAGTTTGAGCACGTTAGCCATCTCGACACTGCTCGGGAGATCTGGGATACCCTCTAGGCACACCATGAGGGGACAGCATAGGTCACGACTAGGTTCTATCAGACCTACTAGCGAGAATACAAAAATTTCTCAGAGAAGTCGGGTGAGACTATCGAGGCTTTGTTTGATCGCTTTCATTCGATCATTAACAAGCTTCGGGTCAACAAGGCTGACAGAGATCAACTTGTCTCAGACCATGAACAGATGCTCAAGGTTCTTCATACCTTGGACCCTAAGGTCTAGGAGATCAAGGTATCTTCCATTGTTGAGAGTGCTTCTTATGATACCTTGACTGTCGCAAAGCTTTTCAATAAGCTCAAGGTCTCAGAGGTGGATATCCAGTTGAGATCAAATCTCACTGTTCTGGTTCAAAAACCATGGCCCTTGCGACACCTTCTGTTAATGCTTATTTGATTTGTGCTTTGTCCTCTTTGATGTCTATCACTGAGGACCAGTTGGATCTTTTAGGAGATGATGATTTATGCTTGTTCAACAGCCGGGTTCGACGTGTTTATGATAGACACATGCTTAAATGACATGGCACAAAAGCTGGTTGCTTTGAGTGTGGTAATCCAGATCATTTCATCGCCGATTTCCCCAAGCGAAACACTCACAAGAAGGGCACTGGTGGTGGCTCCTACGACTCCAACAAGCACAATAGCTCCGACAAATACACCTTCAACAAGGACAAGCCCAAGACAAAGTTCTTCCGAAAGGCCCTGAAGGACAACCAATACAAGAACAAGAAGCGAGACAAGGCCTTCTTCGCCGAGATGAAGATGAGCTACTCCAAGCGGTCATCCTCTTCTTCCTCTTCATCGAGCTAAAGCAATGAGGAGATCATGATCAAGAAGGGAAATGACAAGGACAAGGATGATCCTGCGGGGCTCTGCTTCATAGCTTTTGGGGACAAGCCGAAGACTCACTCGCGCTGCAGCCAAAGATTCTACAAGATCTTTTGCTCAAAATGCTCTTGGGGATAAAGAAGACAAGGGTTCCTCCTACAACTCCGATGACGACGAGAAGGTATCCTATTGTGAGCAAGAAGTTCTTGAATTACAAGAAGAGAATCACCAGGAGTTGAAGTATCGGAAGAAATTGCTTAGGAGGGTTAAGAAGAGGGTAGATGAGCTAGAGAGTGAGCTTGCTATGGCCAAGAGCAAGATTGAGAGTCTATCTTTTTTTCCCTTGCTTGGGTGAGAGCAGTGAGTGCCCCAAATGTGAAGTGTTGATTTGTGACCTGACTTCTCTAAAGTCTAGCTACACTAAGAGGGTTGATGAGAGAGATGCTTTGGCCACTGAGCTTGAAAGTGCTCAGTTGGAGCTGAAAGATGCTCATGCCACAGCTATTGTTCCCTATAGAGACTATCCATCCCATTTAGCTGACCTAGCTGAGCTGAAAGTTAAGGGTGAGCTTGAACGTCTTAGAGCTGAGTTGGAGTTGATCGAGATGAAATCTGAGCTCCAAAAGCTTGAGAAGTCTATTTAGGTTGACAGTGAGTGTGAGATCCGCTTATCTCAGGTGGAGTGCTATCTTCCTTGAGAGAGGAGTTAGCTGATGCTAAGAATGAGAACTCTTACCTCCATCAGATCCTGAGTTGGGTGAGTGCTAGAGAGCCTCAGCTCGGGATGATGATCCAACAGTTCAAGAGGTAGTATGGGTTTGGAGTAGGTTACACCTACACCAAGGTTGACGTTGAGAGTGCCCTGAGCCGTGTAGTGGAGTGGAGTAAGATGACTCTAGAGGAGAGATATCCCAAGACTCACTCCACTGAGTCTTTTTAGACTAGTCAGCCCAAGGATGGAGTGTTCCAAGTGTTGCCACTAAAATCTCCCGACAAAGTGCCAAACGTCACTAACGTTGATTCGACGATCCAGAAGCGTGTAGACACGTAGGGATGGACCGCTAAATGTCACATGACACCGACACCGCGTTCCGACAACCCTTGTCTATGACAAAGGAAAATATGGGTGGAGTCGTCAGGTAATTAAACCACACCACAGGGATGTGATCTAATTGACCGAAGTGTGAAAAGGCGATCAAATTGGCCAAGGGGAGGCCGGTTGGACCAAAGTACAGAGGGCGGTCACACCAGCCAAAGCAGGTCGGTCAGACCAAGCATTGATACGAAGGGGCATCGCCAGATCACTAGTGTGTAGGTGGTATGACCGACCGTGCTCCATCGGTCAGACTGGCCTGTGCCGACACGACCTGGTTGACCAGCTAGGGTTGGCCGGTCGGACCGACAGGAGGCCGGCGATGGCTCTAGTTCATCGGCGGATGCTCCGGCGGTGAGGACTTGGTGCAGGACTACTTGGTGTCATCGATGAACGTGTAAGCTCCGCAAAACATCATAAAATAAAAAGCAATTCGGCCTATCGATTGAATTACCGATAAAAACCAATAAAAATCTGTTACGAGCATTAAACGGACGATTCACAAGTGAATCGACAAGGTTTACCGTGATTACGACACGATGGACGGATGGTTTATAGAGCAAACCAACAAAGATGGATGTGCTATGGCTACTCCTATGGCAAGGAAGGGTAAAAGAAAAAAAACGATTCAAGGGAATAGTAGATTAGATCAGTTTGAATTGAAGAGAGTCGCTTTGAATTGGCCTTGCCCCTATATTTTTAGGGGGTGGTCTTATCGTTCGTAGACTTTAGTTCTACTCTAAATTGATTAAATTACGCGTCCAAGTCGTTAAGATTTGATTAGAGATCAAAACAACCTGAAACCAATTAAATTGGTTCGTACTCGGACTGCGCTGGTCTGACTGGGCCCATATGGCCGGTTGGACCAGAGTTACATGGACGGTCAGACTGGCCTACTATGGCCGGAAAGACCGGCCTATGCCAGGAACTGCATTTTTTCGATCAATTTTACTAACTTCGACATTTTGATAATTTTGACCATTAATGCCATTTTTTCTATCAACACATGCCCCCTACCTTTTGGCAAACTAGTGAGCCAAAAGCACAATAGGCTAAGGGCGATATACTCCATATCGGCTTTACGACACCTCAATCATCTTGCCATACACTTGGGAAGTACTTTTTCATATATATACCACTTGAAACTCTACGAAATCGCTCTCCTTGTAAGGACTCTAACAAATCGTTGTCTACATTATCCTTCAAGAGGACTTCATAATCACCGACCGATAAGTCATCTTGCTTAAGTAACCTCAAAGAGCCAAGATTTACCTCTACCGGCAAAACAACTTCTTGTCCATACACCAACTCATATCGACTTACCTTTGTAGCACCATGCTTCACTATTCTGCATGCCCATAACACCTCAGAAAGCACTTCATACCACCTTCTAGGAAACTCTTCAATATTCTTCTTAATGAGCTTAATCACAATCTTATACTCGGCCTAACCATTGGCTTGAGAATAGTATGGTGAAGAGTTTACCAACTTTATACCATAAGATTCGGTAAAATCATGTGCCTCTTTAGAGACTAATGAAGCACCCTGATCTGTAGTAAGAGTTTGGGGAATACCGAATCTATTTATAATGTGCTTCAAGATGAAATCTATTACTTCGTTGTGAGTCATATTCTTGAGAGGCACGGCCTCGGTCCACCTGGTGAAGTAATCTATAGCCATCAACACGAACCAATGCCCTTTTGAAGAGGGACGTTTAATCTAGCCTATGAAGTCCAAGCCCCAACCTCAAAACGACCATAGTTTGATAATAGGATTGAGAAATGATGCGGGAGCAAGCTAAATATTACCAAACCTTTGACATGCCTCGCACCCTTTGTAATACCAAAAACAATCTTCATTCATAGTCGATCAATAAAAACCCGCTCTCTTGAGCATCCAACTCATCTTTTAGACCGACTGATGAGTACCACAAAGTCCTTCATGAACTTCACCCATAGAAACTTCAGAATGATCGACATTCAAACTTTCAAAAGTACTCCATCAATTGTTTAGCGATACAGTTCATTATCAAGCAACACAAATTTGAACTCTCGCCGCCGAACTTTCTGATCAACCCTTTGACTAGGATCTCTCAAATATTGAATAATCAGAACTCTTCAATCATCCACGTGATTTTCAAAAGTACTCGCCAAATCTTCACTCAAATTGGTGTTTAAAACAAAAACTTCAGCTTGCCCCCTAGGCCCTAAATCTCCCTGGCATGAGTCGGTCAGACTGGCCATAGTGAACCGGTCAGATCGGCCTTGCATGGCCGGTCAGACCGACTGAACACATACGGTGTGACTGGCCTACCAGGGTCGGTCAGACCGAAGTAGCCTGACATGTGTGGAAAATTTTAATCAAGCATCGAATTTTCCTTCGTGAAAAATCTACCTCTTTTAATTTGACAGCCAGATGCTTGCTGAGCCAAATCATTTTCTTTTGAATTGGCTTCTCTATACACATGAGAGATTTCAAAATCATCAAGAGTAATAATTATGTCTAGACATTTATCCAAATAGCTATTTAATAAACCGTTGAAGTATTGGGCATCTTTATCTACTGGTTGTACAACTAATAGAGAATCACCATATGCATGAACATATTTAACACCCATGGAATCCAAAAGTTCAAATCCTAACAGTAAAGCTTCATACTCAACTTGATTATTAGTGCAAGGGAACTCTAAACGGGCCAAGGTCTCAAAACTCATACCACTAGGTGACATGAGTACCACTCCAACACCTTGACTGTTTTTGTAAGCTGAACCATCAAAGTAAAGTTTCCATGGCACTACTTGAACTAGAGCAGTATCACTACTCTAATTGACATTTACATGGTGATCAGCTATAAAGTTTACGACAATCTAGCCTTTCATAACTTTCAAGAGTTCATAAGCCAAATTGTACTCAATTAAAGCATAAGCTCACTTTTTGATTCTCCCACTTAGAATCGGCTTTTGCAACATGTATTTGATAAGTAACAATACATGTGCTAGATAGAAGATAGTGGCAAAGTTTGGTACATGCATAATAAAGTGATAAACATAAACGCTCTAAAAACATGTACCTTGTCTCGACATCCAACAGGCGGCGACTCAAGAACATGATGATGCACTCCTTTCCTTCCACCTCCTGAGTCAACACAGCTACTATCACGCAACGTACAGCCGAAATGGAATCCCAACCTTTAGCGGTCTTACCAAAGGCGGTGATGACAAACACTCCTTGATTTGATCAAAGGAACATTGCTGACTTGTCCCCTCAAGTGAATTTGGCGTCGTTTTTTAGTCGAAGTATAGGGACGAATGTTGGGGAATAGGGGAGCTACGCTAGCCGACAAATTCAAAATTTCTGCCCTATGGCCCTAGGCTCATGCACATGTGATCATAGATCGGTATCTTCTAGCACTTGACGTGCTAGGTGAAGCGGAAGAAGAGGTTGATGAAGCGCGTCAAGCCTATCCTCGCTTTGTCCTGGCCGTTCCTCGCCGATCCGATCAATGAAGAAGTCGCCTTTCCTCGTGGTGATGGCCACGAGCATCGCTTATGGAGCAACGCCTCCATGGAGTCCACACATACAGTGATGGAGTTCCTCCCACGGTAGCGTGCTAGCACCGCACGTGAGAGACGGGAAATCCTCGATCTCAACGTTTGAGATCAATAAAGGGAGGAGAGGACTCATGGGTGGCTAGGTCTAATCTAGGCTTCTTCCTTGTTCCAAGAACTCCTCCTCCTCTACTTATATAGGGCTGAAAGCCCCCCTAGGTCATGCACATCTTGGAACCCGCAAATTAGTTACAACTAATATGTATTCGTAACAAATCCAATATGATACCCCACATTGGAACTTCCGACAAGGTATTTTTTAGGTCTCCAAATTCAGCACAACACGCAACAGATCCAATCTGTTTTCGCCAACCTCAGAACTTCCGATATCATATCAGAACTTCCAATCAGTACAAAAATTACCCAATTCCGAATTGGAATTTCTGGCTCGTTGGAATTTCCGATACCATATGAGAACTTCCGAAGCAACATTTGCTCTCTGTATCGAGACCAAATAATAATCGGAAATTCTGATACTACCTATCAGAACTTCTTGTAACACCCCAAATTTTCAAGAAAATAAAAATATCATTTAATACATATTTCTGGAATTATTTAATTTGGAAATACCTTTAATGCCCTCCTTAGCCTATTTGAACTAGAACCTAGTTGAAATGACCAAACTAGAGGCTAGAAAATTTTGTATGGGTTCCCAAGACCAAAATATATTTTTGAGAATTTTTACAAATTTTTATCACCCTTGGAAGTAGCCCAAATATTTTAAATCAATTTCTGAAATTATTTTTTTTCAGAAAAGAATTGAAACAGTAACGGGCCTCCCTCCCCCCTTCTCTCTCTCCCGGGCGGCCCAGCCCACTCCTCCCCGCGCCCTCGGACTTACACCCAGGCGCCACCCGTCAGAGACCCACTCCCCCTCCACGCGCACGCCATCCGCTCTCAGCCGAACCCGACCGCACCCATCAGCCCCGCTCGCTATCGCGCACGCGCCCGCTGCCTGGTGGAACCGGCCTGTCAGGACCATCGTCCACCTCACGCCATCGCCCCCAAACCTCGCTGGCCGAATCAATTCCCCCTCAGATCCGCCTCGCCGGCCCCTCTCCCATTAAATTGGCGCCATTACTCGGTCCCCCACGCCCGGCCGATCGTTTCCCCTAGTTAATCCTCGCGATTACACCCCGGGATCGCGCTGCGCGTGCATGGCCGAGCCTCACCGGCGCCATTGAACAGCCCCCTTCCTCTTTCCATGTATACGCCGCCCGTTTTCCCCCGCCGGTGACCCTATTTAAGCCCCCTGGTGCCCCGCGTCCACCCCTCGCTCGCAATTGCACCAGAACCGAATCGAATGCCCGTAGCGCTCACTTTAACAACACACCGCCACCAGCACTCCGGTCACTGCTCGCCGTCGCCGGTGACCTCCTCCGCCCCAGGTGACCGCACCTCTGTGACCGCCAGGACCTCACCAACCTCGGCCACCCCTCCACCGACAACGAACACCACCAGAACACAATCGTCGACGAGGAACCCGAACCACTCCGCCATCTACCCTCATCGCCGACCACGCTCCGACGACCTCTTGCCTCGCCTAAGGTACCCTTGTGATCCCCGTAGTCCCCTCCGTCCATTTTAGCCCTTAGGAACCCTCACCGTCACTCGTCGTGGCCTCTGGCCCGCTCGCCATCACCGGAGAAGATGACCGGCATGGGTCGAGTACCCGTGCCGTGTCGGATTCGCTCTCGGCCTTGTGATCCAGATCCAACGGTGGAGATTAGGTCATTCTCACGATTTAATCAGATCCGTCGGATCATAGCGAAGGGGTACGTTTTAATCTCGTGCGTTCGTTAATATTTAAAACCCACGTTTAATCCGGATCGTCCATCGCGTACCGTTTCAACGTTTTAATCCTGGCCGTCCATGATAATTTAACTCCCCCGCCTCGCCCGTGACCGCCCGATCGTGATCCAACGGTGGGTCTCGATCCTGTGCACGTGCACAGTGCACGGGTTCACGGTAGGTCTGGTTCACCGTGGACCCGAGGTTGTTTTTGGTTTAAATTAAATTCCAAAAACTATTTTAAACTTGTAAAATTCATATCTAGCGCATTTTAACTCCAAAAATTACCATTTAAATTCCAGTAAATCTATAATTTTATTCTCTACATGCTAATGCAATAAAAACAGTATGTTTACTTTGAATATTTCATGCTTATTTAATAAAGTATTCAAATGCACTTTAGGGTAAGTTACAAATTGGCTCATTTCAATTTAGAAAAATTTATCTTTTATCCTTTTCATGTTAGTATAATAAAACCACTAAGTTTACACTGAACCTCTTATTTTAAAGGATTTAGAAAATTTAAAATACAATTGTTCACATTATTACCTCTTTTATAAAGGACAATATGTCATTAAAGTTCATTTTAAAATATTCATAAAATGAATTTCAGAAACTTAACAAATTTATTTTTCCTTGGTTCAAACCAATCAAACCTTATATACCTGTTGTGTGGTTTTTGGATTGTTTAATTGAATGTTATGTTTATTTTATTCATACCGGAAAGACTATGACGCCGCCGAGGAGCCGGAATATTTTACCGAAGTCCCTCCTTCCCCATTCGCTGAACAAGGCAAGTCACCAAACCAATCTTTTGAGCATATTGAAGCCCATGTTTTATTAAACTATCGCTAAAACACATAGGATATACATGCATTAGTCAAATGAAACCCTTACAATATATTTATTAGGATCCCCCGACCTTGATGTGCAACCCAAGCCATGCTATCTAGCCTAAACTCCTTGTCACCATATGATTAGTATTATTAGCTAGTGTCCAATGTATCGACACGATTGCTATAGGATTAAAAATGAGTCGTAGCAACTTGGTTCTACTATATGATCCCTGTTATCCTTATCTTTGGAATTCTGTTGGTGATAGAGTTTTGGTTGTGAGTGTATGCATGGTGGGTTCCGGGTGCAAGCTAGGGCATTGGTCGGTAGCACCCGGGGCACTATAAGGACCGGTCTGAGGGATCCGTTGCAATACACTTCTGTACTAACCATAAGTCTAATGGGTAAGTCATAACTAAGGTATGGAGTGTTCCAAACCGAGGCCACCACTTGGAGATGGGTCAAGCAGCACCTGCGGGTGGCTTGTACCGATGTGGCACAAAAGGGGTTGCGACGTTAGCCGGGATGCGGCCCGGCGTGCCGGCAAAACCTAGAGCAGGTGGTTATCGCTTGGAGCATTTCATGCTGAGGTTTTGGCACGAGTTCCCATGGTATGGGTCATCTCGTTACACTTTGGTGTTTGGGATGAGTGCGTGCCTTGTGGATACAGTAGTACACCTCTGATCAGAGTCATAAATCTTTTTGAAAAGCCGAGCCCACGGTCAAGGGCGGGTTGCGTGACATCCCACAATTAGTTTAGTTTTAATATGTATGTGCATGATGGTTTGACATGTAAGGACTGTTGTGCGAGGAGGGAAAACGTACTCCTCGAGTTAGATGGTATTATGATGTTCATGTTTATTATTCCGCATGATAAAATTTGACTACACTAAATGCAATAACTAAAAAATGTACTTTTCCACACTTTTAGCCAATTATCCCTCCTTTGTTATTATCTTGCATTATTACTTGCATTTGCGGTGGCTTGTTGAGTACTCTTTGTACTCATACCCGTTGGACACACAATTCAGAGGATGCCTACTACGAGGATGGTCTGGAGTAGCGACCCAGTCAAGAAGACGATCCTGAAGAGGGTGTTCGTCATGCTTTTACTTATTTATTTCTAATTTTACTCTTATGTAATAATATGGTCTGCGTACCATGAATGCTTGTCGTATGTACGTTGTCGCATGATGAACCTCTTGTATTATTGTTTTTCTTTGGAAATTCAATAATGTTCCGATTTGTTAAATCGGGGCGTCAAACTTCTGATCTACGGAATTTTCTTGGGCATATCCTTCAATCTCACACTTGCACAAGAACATATTCTTTGCATGTTTTAATCCATCCCCTTAAGTGTGTGACCCGATAGGTTCATACACTAATGGTTGTCCACCGGAAACCATTTCCGACTCACTGAGCAATAGCGGTACCTAGCAGCACATATTGACCCCCGAAAGCGTACAAAATCAAATTTTAATGAACCTTGATATATGCATGCACTAGTCCCTTCACCACGGGCCATCAGTCAAGTCCAAGGCGAGGTACGTGCCACCCTTGTTGGTTAACTTGACATGTTTCCTCGATTAAGTATTGGATTCAAATCATGACTAACTCCTTAGTCATAGTGGCATGGCCATGCACTTTTCCAATCCAATACCTCGAGGGACCTAGAGACGACTCTCTCGTTATTAGGAGGGGTAAATTCCATCTTGACTGCTCACATCCCAAGACATGTTTCACAACACACTTGAAAACAACCCTTATTACTACCCTGTTACGAAATAGCGTTAGGAAGCATCTAAGTGTGTCACTACGCATTCTGGAATCAAATGATGATCTCAGGTCCAAGGACTCTTCGGGTACACCATTTGAGATGACAAATGTTAGCACATAACAATCTCAGTAGTATCTCAAGTGGGTCTGTCCAACACCATGTTCACCAACATTTGTCCACATCACTGATTTGACATCTCTATGTCTATGATCTGTGAAACACAATCATCAATCAGTCGGATATTCTAATCCATGTATCATCACTGACCCATATGATGACAAGATTATGGACCCTTTTGAACAACATCGTCGTAAAGCAAAAAAGTTTCACATAACAAGTCGTACTTATTAATTAAATACAAACGATATTTATTCAAGGAACAAGATAACAATTATCCTCATACATTAGTATAGACCCTACTAGCATCTTCCACAACACATGACTCACTCACGCAAGTATCTAATACCCATGGAGCTCATATGTGCCTCATGCTTGGGCTGTGGAAGAGGCTTCGTCAATGGATCCGCCATGTTCAAATCTGTGTGCACCTTGCAAATATTCACATCACCTCTCTCAATGATCTCACGGATCAGGTGATATCGCCGAAGTATATGTTTGGATTTTTGGTGCGACCTAGGCTCCTTAGCTTGCGCAATGGCACCACTATTATCATAATAGAGGTCCAATGGACTAGACGCACTAGGAATAACACCCATCTCAGAAACAAACTTCCTGATCCAAACGGCCTCCTTCGCCACTTCTAAAGCAGCGATATACTTAGCTTCTGTTGTAGAATCGACCACTGTCTCTTGCTTGGAACTCTTCCAACTCACTGTGCCTCCATTGAGGCAGAACACAAAACCAGATTGCGATCGAGAATCATCTTTATCGGTTTAAAATCTAGCATCCGTGTAACCACTTACAACGAGCTCCTCTTCACCACCGTATACCAGGAACATTTCCTCAGTCCTTCTCAAGTACTTGAGGATACTCTTTACTATGGCCCAGTGACTTTCACCTGGGTTCGGTTGGCACCAGCTCGTAACACTTAGAGCATATGACACATCTGGGCGTGTACACAACATGGCATACATGATGGATCCAATTGCGAAGGCATACGATATCGCACTCATCTTCTCTAGCTCATCACGTGTCACAGCACACTGAGTCTTACTTAGAGAAATACCATGTGACATCGGCAGGAATCCCTTCTTAGAATTCTGCATTTTGAACCATTTCAAAACCTTGTCAATGTACATACTTTGGCTTAATCCAATTAGTCGTTTTGATCTATCTCTATAGATCTTTATGCCCAAAATATATGCTGCCTCTCGAAGAACTTTCAACGAAAAACTATTTTTCAATGAAGTCTTGACAGCATTCAACAAAGGAATGTTGTTTCCGATCAACAATATGTCATCCAAATATAGGACAAAAAACACAAGTGAGCTCCCACTAGCCTTTTTGTAAACACAAGGCTCTTCTTCATTCTTGATGACGCCAAACCCTTTGACTACCTCATCAAAACGAAGATTCCAACTCCAAGAAGCTTGCTTCAATACATAAATGGACTTTAGCAACTTACAAACTTTCCCAGCATTCCCCGAACCGTCAATACCTTCAGGTTGTGTCATGTACACATCCTCACTTAGGTTTCCATTTAGTAAATCTGTCTTGACATCCATTTGCCATATCTCATAATCATAAAATGCGACAATAGCTAGGATGATCCGAATAGACTTGAGCATGGCGACAACGAAAACGTTTCATCATAATCAACACCTTGAATCTGTCTGAAACCTTTCACCACCAATCATGCCTTATAGATGTGAACATTTCCATCAACGTCTATCTTTTTATTAAAGATCCATTTACACTCAATAGTTTTTACACCATCGGGTGGATCAACCAAGTTCTAAACTTGATTAACACACATGGACTCCAACTCGGATCCAATTGCTACAAGCCATTTCTTATAGTCTGGTCCCATCACTGCTTCCGCATAGGTCTTGGGTTCGTCGTTGTCCAACAACAACACATCGCGATGCCCAGTGGTCAAGAACGTGTACCTCTCTAACACATGGACAACTCTCCCAGACCTCCATGGGGCTGGCGCATCGACAATAGGATCTACAACAGCTTTCACCTCCTGCTCTAGCTTAGTGGGATCTGGAATACTTTCTAGTGGCTCTCGAACCTCTTCGAGATGCATAGTCCTCCCACTAACTCCTTTTGAGAGAAATTCTTTCTCAAGGAACATACCATTTGGAGCGACAAACACTTTGCCCTCCTCTCTATTATATAAATAGTATCCTTTGGTTCCCTACAATACCCCTCAAAGAAGCACTTGTCAGACTTAGGACTAAGCTTGTCAGACGTCATATGTGTGACATACACCTCACATCCCCAAATCTTTAGAAAAGACAAACTGGGATGCCTCCCAGACCACATCTCATATGGCGTCTTCTTTACTGACTTAGATGGAACCCTATTAATCATGAAAGCTGCGGTTTCTTGAGCATCACCACAAAAGGATGATGGAAGATCAATGTGACTCATCATGGACCGCACCATGTCCAACAAAGTGTGGTTTCTCCGCTCATACACCCCATTCCATTGAGGCGTGCCGGGTGGAGTCAGTTGTGGAACAATTCCACACTACTTCAGATGATCACTAAACTCATGGCTCAAATATTCACCCCCATGATCCGATCATAGAAATTTAATTGTCTTGCCTATATGATTTTGTACCTCATTCTAGAACTCCTTGAACTTTTCGAAGGATTCCCACTTATGCCTCATCAAGTAGACATAGTTATATCTACTAAAGTTGTCGGTAAAAGTAATAAAGTATTGAAACCCTTTTCTAGCAGTGTGACTCATTGGACCACACACATCAATATGACCTACGACCAATAGCTCACTTGCCCTCTAACTTTGTCGAGTGAAAGGCGTCTTTGTCATTTTGCCAAGTAAACAAGACTCGCTTGTGTCATATGATTCAAAATCAAATGCCTCCAAAAGTCCATCACTATGGAGCTTCCGTACACGCTTCTCATTTATATGACCCAAACGACAATGTCAAACGTAGGTGGGATTCAAATCATTGAGTCGTTGTTTCTTAGTATTAATGTTATAAACGTGTGCATCGTCAAGACTTAGGATATACAATCCATTCATTAATGGACAAACACCATAAAGCATGCCATTCGAAAATATTGAACAACTCTTGTTCTTCATTACGAATTCAAAACCATCTTCCTCTAAACATGAAGAAGAGATAATGTTTCTACCTAAGGCGGGAAAGAAATGACAATTATTTAACTCCAAAACTAATACTGACGGTAGCGACAGTGAATAGATGCCGACGACCAATGTTGCAACCTTTGCACCATTCCCGATGCAGATATCCAGTTCACTACTTGCACACTTCTTACTCTACTCAACCCCTACAACGATTTGCATGTATGAATCATCGATCCGGTATCAAATACCCATGAATCATTTGGACGAGTAGCAAGATTAATTTCAATAACATTAATACCTGAAGCGGAAGTCCTACTTCCCTTCTTGTTTTTCTGCTCTTCTAGGTACACCTTGCAGTTGTGCTTCCAATGCCTAGGCTTGTGGCAATGGTGGCACACGTCAGAGTTGGTAGGACAAGACCTGGACTTTCCAATCGGTTTAGACTTCGCACTAGAGATCGCATCTATAGTCTTAGCCTTATTCCTCCTCTTTTTGCCCTCATTCTGAACAACCATCACATGGTTTCTAGTTTTCCTGATACTCTCCTCAGCATATTTTAGCATCCCATGCAACTCAGCTAGTGTTTTCTCCAGTCCAACCATGTTATAGTTCATGAGGAATGGCTCAAATCTCAATGGGAGCGACTGGAGAATAACATCAATAACGAGGTACGGATCCAGTGGAGTGCCTAGTCTCTCTAGAGTCTCCACGCAACCAATCATCTTTATCATGTGAGGGCTCACTGGGCTCCCTTCAACCAGCCTACTACCAAACAAGCATTTAGATACATTGTATCTTTCTGCCCTTTCTTGGTCCTAAAACTTGCCCTTAAGCCCTACGATCATATCGTAGGCATCGCGATCCTCATATTGTTTCTGAAACTGAGAGGACATGCATGCAATCATCAGGCAGTTGACATCCATGGAATCACTAACATGCTTCTCATAAGCATGCTTATCTGATGCAGAAGCATCCTCTCCTGGTTCATCAGGGTGAGGTTCCTCTAGAACATAATCCCTTTTCTCTTGCTTCAGAACAATTCTCAAGTTTTGATACCAATCCATAAATTTCGTTCCAGACAATTTATCTTGTTCAAGAATAGATCGCAAATTAAAAACTAGAGTGCTCTTAACAGTAGACGTAGTAGGTTCCATGATCTACAAAAGATTAAATGCGAGGTTTAGCACTATGCAATGTTTATCTTTTATCCAATAAAAGATGTTCCACTATCTAAACCAGTCACTTTCCCTCTCATGGCTAATAATGGCGCAAGATCCATGGTCACGCTATCTCCTAGTGAGCTTTGGCATCACTGCTAGAAGCTAATTGACATAGGTAAGCAACTCCTTGCTAATCACATCGTATGTGACTCTTGTTGTTGGAGAAACATCCAATGCTCGACCTCAACTCCTATGCTCCAAGGCCCAAAACCATTTTGATAGCCTTGTAAGGTGAACCAACACTATGCATGCAGAAGTCCGACTTCTGCCCTAACTGGTCGAGATAAAAGATAGCACCATGCTTTGGTAGTCCCACTATCGATGAGCATGAACCTTGGTGGGTGCAGCTATTGGGAAGAGCATCAACACTTAATTTTATGAGGGAAAACTACTCTAGCATCGTAATGTCCCTAGCGCACATGAAACATACAAGAATAGAATAACAGGAACATAAGAAAGCATCACAGACAATCATATTAATTATGACATAGCATGACCTTCTTCACATGGCGATCTCCATCTCCATGGCTCCCATCTTCGAGTGCGTGATCCCGGCCTTCATGAAGAGTACTAGTCCATCTCGCATAGGCTATACTAATTAAATGGGCCGAAGCACCGCGGAAACGACATGCAAGCCATAATGAATTTTACTCAGCCTTGGGCTGTAAATAACCATGACACGTAGGCCATATTTAATTTACATTCATTGCATGCATCTCATACATCACATTTTAACCAAGGCCATGCCAGTCACGACATTCTTTGCAAAACAAAGTTAGGCGAGCAATCTACAAATGATTGGATTCTGGTTCTGAAAAAACCTGGGTCACAAAGCTCGGTTTTTCAAAATCGCGACGGTCAGAACTTCCGATCTGGCATCGGAACTTCTGATCTGTCAGAACTTCCAATCAATATAGGAATCTCGCATCGCAACAATTTCCTTCTGTATCGAATCATTATTCGAAATCGGAACATCCGATCAATATCAGTACTTCCGATCCACCATCACAACTTCCAATCACATCGGAACTTCCGATCTGCCACAGACAGAAATAGATCTAATCTGTTTTTCCACCATGTATCTCCATACAAGAGGGATCCAGATCGAACACTATGCACGTAGGCTCTGATACCACTGTTGGGGAATAGTGGAGCTACGCTAGCCGGCAAATTCAAAATTTCCGCCCTATGGCCCTAGGCTAATGCGCGTGTGAGATCATAGATCAGTACCTTCAAGCACTTGATGCGCTAGGTGTAGTAGAAGAAGAGGTTGATGAAGCACGTCAAGCCTATCCTCGCTTTGTCCCGGTCGTTCCTCACCGATCCGATCGATGAAGAAGTTGCCTTTCCACGTGGTGATGGCCACAAGCATCGCTTATGGAGCAACGCCTCCATGGATTCCACACATACAGTGATGGAGTTCCTCCACGGTAGCGTGCTAATTTTACACGTGAGAGACGGGAAATCCTCGATCTCAACGTTTGAGATCAAAAAGGGAGGAGAGGACTCATGGGTGGCTAGGTCTAATCTAGGCTTCTTCCTTGTTCCAAGAACTCCTCATGCTCTCCTTATATAGGGCTGAAAGCCACCCTAGGTCGTGCACATCTTGGAACCCCCAAATTAGTTACAACTAATCTGTATTCGTAATAGATCCAATATGATACCCCACATTGGAACTTCCGACAAGATATTTTTCAGGTCTCCAAATTCAGCACGACACACAACAGATCCAATCTGTTTTCGCCCACCTCGGAACTTCCGATACCATATCGGAACTTCCGATCAGTACAAAAATTACCCAATTCTGAATTGGAACTTTTGGCTCGTCGGAACTTCTGATACCATATCGGAACTTCCGAAACAACATTTTCTCTCTATATCGAGACCTGATAATAACCAGAACTTCTGATACTATCTATCGGAACTTCCGATCTACGGAATTTTCTTGGGCATATCCTTCAACAAAAGCATCAATCTTGCCAGACAAGTTAGATATGAAACGACGCAAATAATTTGCCTTGCCTAGCAACTTCTACACATCTCTCTTACATGTTGGAGCCTTAAACTCTCTAATCTTCTCAAGTCTCTTAGCATAAATTTCGATACCTCTCTCATGAATCATGAATCCTAAGAACTTGCCCACTGACACGCAAAAAGCACACTTGAGTAGGTTCATTTTTAAGGCATACTGACACATTCTTTCAAAATCAACTTTCAAATTGGCTAAGTGGTTACCCATAGCATCTGATTTGACTACAACATCATCTATATAGACATCTAGCATAACTCCTAACAAGTCATGAAAGATCAAGTTCATAGCACGTTGATATGTAGCACCATCATTCTTCAAAACAAAAGTCATTACTACCCACTCAAACAAGCCGACAAAACTAGGACATCTAAAGGTCATTTTGTAAACATCTTCTTTGGCCATGAAAATTTGATTGTAACCATCATTACCATCAAGAAAAATTAATACCTTGTGTCCTGAAGCATCATTGATCAACATGTTGGCTATCGGCATGGGATACTCGTCCTTTGGAGTGGCCTTGTTCAAGTCCATGAAATAAATACACACACGAATCTTGCCACTCCCTTTCTTCTCAACATGCATAATGCTAGCAACTTATTCAGCATACATGCATGGCCTAATAAACTCAGCCTTGAGTAACCGTTCTATCTCCTCTTTAACTCGGTCATATACGACTGAATTAAAGCGACAAGGAGGTTGTTTATCAGGCATAATCCCAGGTTTGATAGGCAGCCGATGCTCCATTAGCTCGCGGCTAAGTCTGGGCATCTCGCTATACTCCCACGCAAAGCAATCAACGTACGACCAAAGAAACTTTATTACATCGGCCTTATCACAAGCCGGTAAATTCTATTTTACAAAAGTCGGCCTTAGAACACTACCATATCCTATGTCAACCTCTTCTAAAGGGTCAGCCAACGCAAAACATTGACCTAACTTCTCTACCTCACTAATATATTCAATGGCTTTAGTGATACCCTCTTTAGAAGACCGATATTGCTCTACACAGGACTTTAGCCAATCAAGATTACTGTTACCTAGCATGACAACTAGTTTAGAGACAGCCGAGCTACACCAGCTAGCTTTACAGAGATTCGAACAAACCTCCCCTTAGACACACTAACAAAATCATAGTGTGAGATAGGGATGGCAATTTTACACGTGAGTGCGGGTATCCGTGGATACCCGACGGGTACGGGTTTGGGTTCAATTTTGTGCCCGCGGGTTCATTGGTTCAGGTACCTGTTTATTCTCGGGTCAAGATTGGGTTTGGATTGAAACCCACGGGTTTCGTGGGTTTACCCGATTACTTAAAATTATATATAGTCCATCTCATTCCCTATTCATTTTCCATGATAATTTTATGTTGAGATATGTTGAGTGAATTCATCATTTCAAATTATGTATTGGTAATGTGCTAATCTTCTTTTTATTGTGGTTTTTAGTTATATTTATGTTGTAATGTAATTCATGTAGCGTATAAATTGAACCTGCGGGTTACCCGTCGTGTTTCGGCTACCCAACGGGTTCGGTTCGGGTTTAGTTTTAAACCCACGGGTTTTGTGTCTTCGGGTTTACATAGGTTTCGCGGGTTTGCTTTGTGGGCGGGTTTTAATCAAACCCACAGGTTTGAAACCCATTGCCATCCCTAGTCTGAGAGGTTTCTACCTAACAAACACTATACCTTATCATGGATGGCATCTATGCACACATCGGCCAAAGCAACCTAGGCCAAAGTGTCGGCTGGTACAACCTCCACATCGTCTCCATCCCATGGATCAAACATAGATGCAAGGTAGAAGGAATACAACAATTTGCGTGAATCCAATCACACCCAAGTAGAATAATGTAGTTACCTTGCATGTCTACCATGAAGAACACCATAGGTAGAGCCTTGTTGCCCAGTGTCAGCTCAAGAGAAAGTATGCCCTTTGCCTCAGAGCTCTCGCCGCTGAAGCCGTTCAGCGTCAGGTTGGTCTTCATCAAGTCCTCTTCATCCTTGTCGAGCTTCTTCAAAAGAGAGTACGCCATCAAGTTGATGGTGTCCTCGAACGTAGAGGGGCTTCAAGTGACGAGTTGACTCATCGGGCTTCTCGAATACAGCCTCGTGTAGGCCGAGGTTTCGTTGAGCGATCTCGGCCTGATCCTCTGGCAACCCAAACTCAGCGGGAAGCATGACCGCATTCACGTCCATCGATTGAGGGAGAGGTCCCTCTGAGATGGGTGTGTAGTCATCGTCTAACAAGTCATCGTCTTCATCACTTGGAGTTGGAGCCGAGTTGTCCACCACAACTATCTTGGGCTTCCATACCTGCTTGGGTACTGGTTGGGGGTGAATCTCCTCGCAGATCATGTCCCGCTCATCCTCGGTCGTTTCTCTCTCATATCTTGGGCTCGAAGACATTTTTGGTGCCTCTTTTTGGACTTAGTAATGCCTGGAGGTGCCCACGATGGTTGTGGCTTTGTACTAGGAGCCACAAAGTAGTTTCTAGCATTTTTGTCCGAATGAGAATTATGGGACCGACCTTGATGATTTTGCGCTTAGCATAAGTATTTTTCTGCATATTGTCGGTCAGACCTGTCATATTGAGCTGGTCAGACCGGGCCTTTTCGGCCAGACTGGCCATTGTTGGCCGATTTGACCGGTCAGTGCCGGGAGCCCTAAAAGTGGCGGTCAGACTGGCCGTAGTAGGCTGGTTAGACCGGACCAGTGTGGGTGGTCGAATCAGCCCTAGGGCGACGGTCAGACCGATGAGGTCCCCCTCAGTTGGTGTTGGGGGAAATACTTCCATCCACGTCATAAATAGGAGGCCTCTCTAGAGGCCAAATTCGAAGGGTAAGAGGACCCAAAGCTTCGCCCCTTAGAGACGCAGATGATCGACAAAGCTCGGCTGAAGGGAGCCTTTCCAAAGGGTCACGGGCCGAAGGGTCCAACGAGGCTTCGGGCATGGAGAGCTCCCCGAAGGGTCCTCCTCGGAAGGGGCGCCACCAAGATGGATGGGTCATATGCTTTACCCAATTGTTCACATGACCTTTTACCTTTTTAGCCCTATGGGGGTTAAGGAACAATGCCCTCTATGACGGTTGTAACTAGAGGGTAGAATGGTTTTCTCCTTATGTATTCTTGCATATAAATACTCCCTATTTACTTAGGTATAGGCATCGAAGTCTGATATAATCAATAGACACTCCGAACTGTCCTCAGCTATTATCTTGCTCGGAGGCCTAGAACAGTCCGGAATCAACCATAGGTCTTGTACATCACCTCCCCCACTTCGAAGTAGCCACCGAAGTTCCAGCAAAATCAAGGCAACAGGATTAGTGGCTCGAGGCTTCCCGGGAAGGTGGCCAGTCAAGGCCAAACTTTTTTTGCAATGTGCACGGGGAAAATCGGATCCATAACACCGATTTGTGTAAATCTATATTGGCCCTATGAAGTGAGTATCTTGAGAGGAGCTCTGGTCGAGGCACTACTGACCGAGCACCTCCCGCGGCCTACCCGGAGATTGTGCAGGTTGTCGGGCACATCGAAGAACTCGAAGCCCCCAGGCACCCCCCTGTGGTAAATATGTTGCCACCACCGAAGGACGAAGACCTCGAGGACCGCCAGAAGTGTGTGGTCATGCCCATTACTAGAGGAGGGACTCTGAGCAGCATGTCCAAGCGACAGCAAAGGGAGTATGTATGTGAAGTGGGGCACATTGTGACTTCGGCATCCGTAGCAGCGATGCCCGAATGGTCCCATGTGCCCATATCCTTCTCTGTAGATGATGCAGCCAGGATTAAGTTCCCTCATGCCGACCCCCTCGTCATCACCGTTGATATCGTGGGCTATGCTTGACCGAGTGCTAGTCAACGGCGAGAGCTCCACCGACATTATTTTCGCCGAGGACTTTGATCAGCTTTGCATCCCTCAGAGGCACCTGCTCCCGACGGCCCGCCCATTGCAAGGCTTTGCAGGCCCCCTCTCGATGCCCTCGGCTAGATAGGCCTCGAGGTCACCTTCGAAGAGGGGCACCTGGCGAGATCCGAGGAGGTCATCTTCGACATCATCAACACCCTATATGCCTACAATGCCATCTTCAGGAGGGGTATGCTGAATCAATTTGGAGCCGTAGCACACCACAATTACTTGTGCATAAAAATGCCCACGCAAGGCAAGGTACTTACGGTCCTCGACAACCAAGATACGGTACGGTGAGTGTAATATGGCCACGTCGTCCCGTCGACCCTCGACAAGTCAACACCATGCAAGAGAACCCAGAGAGTGCTCTGTTTTCCTGGGACCCTTTGAAGGGCACAGCCTTGAAGCCAAGCCCCGAAGGCGATGTCATCATGAAGATCATCGTGAAGGGAGGAAGGGAGTACCCTGTCTAGTTCAGCAATGGGCTGCCTGCTGAAGTCGCCTTTTCGCTAGAAGAAGTGGTTAAGGAAAATCTAGACATCTTCGCCTGGTCGGACGAAGATATTCCCAGAGTCGACCTAAGCGTTATCGAGCACTGCTTGCTCATCAACCCCAAGGCCAGAGCCATCCGCTAGGGGGTTCGGAAGTTATCAGCTGAAAGGGAAGACCTTGCTAAGGCGAAAGTACAAAAATTGCTTCGAGCCGGAATTATTAAGGAAGTGGGTCACACAGAATGGTTGTCTAATCCAGTTTTCGTCAAAAAGAAGAGATCCCACAAGTGGTGCATGTGTATTTACTTTACTTCATTAAATAAAGCATGCCCCCATGACCCCTACCCCATGCCTCGCATCGATCAGCTCGTAGACTTAATAGCCGACACCGAGCTCCTAAGTTTCCTCAACGCGTACTCCGGGTACCATCAGATATGGTTAAAACACGAAGATGAGGCCAAGACAAGTTTTGTAACTCATTCCAGAGTCTTTTGTTATGTACGGATGCCCTTCGTCCTAAGACATGCTAGGGAAACTTTTTGAAGGTTAATCGCTAAGGCTCTAGGGCACCAGATAGGCCGCAATGTTGAGGCCTATATGGATGACATTGTAATAAAGAGTTCTCGTAAGCACCAGCATAGCCTAGACTTAGAAGAAACATTTGAGAGCCTCCGAGTATGTGGAGTTCGCCTCAACCCCAAAAAATGTGTCTTTCGAGCATAGGCGGGGAAATTGCTAGGGTATTTAGTTTCAAGCCAAGGCATTGAAGCTAGTCCTACGCAGATAAGTGTGTTGCAAAGAATGGCCCTGCCGGAGAACCTAAAGCAAGTCCAGAAGCTTGTTGGACGCCTCGCTGCTCTCAACAGGTTCCTCGCTAGGTCTGTAGAGCGAAGCCTCCCCATTTTTAAATCCTTGAAGGGGTCAGAGGACTTCGCTTATAGTGCCCTCGCTAACGAAACTATGTTTTTAAACCTTGTAGCTACCTACTTTGTTGTTAGCACAGTACTCGTCCGAGAGGTCAATTTCGATGGGAAGCTGGTGAAAAATTCAATATACTTTGTTTTGGAGGCTTTGTCCTGAGCTAATACAAGGTACTCCGAGCTTGAAAAGTTTGCTTATGCACTGGTAATGGCCTCGAGGAAGCTGCGGCATTATTTTTTGGCACATAATGTAATTGTGCAAACTTCCTACCCCTCGGACATATGCTCCGCAGCAAGGATTCCACTAGATGAATAGAGAAGTGGGCCATCGAGCTTGCCCCCTTCAGCATTTCATTCACTGCATGAACTGCCATAAAATTGCAGGTGGTTGCGGACTTCATGGTGGAGTGGACTCCGTCTGCCATATGGGCTCCGGAGGAGCCAAGCAAAGGGGTCTGGACCATTTACTCCGACGACACGTATCAGGCATCGAGAGACGGCGCCGAAGCCGTGATAATCTCACCCTCGGGCCAAAAAGTAATGTACTCCATGAGGCTCAACTTTAAAGCCACCAACAATGTAGCCGAGTACGAAGGAGTCCTTCTTGGACTTTGCAAAGCACATGCACTTGGCGCTGCTCTGGTCATCATCAAGACAGATTCTCAAATTGTTGCGGACCACGTAGACAAAAGTTTCCAAGCTTGGCATCCTCACCTTGCAGCGTACTTGGTTGAGATTCGCAAGACGGAAGCGGCTTTTAAAGGAATTTCTGTTCGTAGTATCCTGAGGGCCAACAACTAGCAGACCAATGTCTTGGCCAATGCTATGGCCAGAGGTCTGGACGTCCCGACAGAGGCTTTCTTCAAAGAACTATCGACCCCTTCAGTGCCGCTACTTCCCCTAGCGGAAGTACTCTGCATACCGAGCAATGACTAGCGTGGTCCGATCATGAGCATGCTGCAAGACGAAGCCATTCTACCCAAAGGCCCGGAGTTATCAAGACTATAGTCCAGGGTCCGTCGCTATCACATTATCAATGGCATTTTATATAAATCTGGAGTATGTTCACCCCTCCTACGATGCATCACCCAGCCCAAATGCCAATAGATACTCCAAGACATCCATGAAGGCTTGTGCAGGAGCCACCTAGCGCCTTGGGCCCTGGCGGGAAAAACACTTCTCTAGGGGCTAAATTGGCCCACTATTATGGTCGATGCCAAGGCCTTGGTGCACACTTACCATGGGTGCCAGTGGATGGGGTGGCGGACCCATCACCCTCCAACACTTTTGCAAGTCATTGCCCCGGTGTGGCCATTGGCCCAGTGGGGGATGGATCTGATTGGCCCCTTCCTAAAGGCAAAGGGAAGCCTGAAGTGCGCAGTAGTGGCGATCGAGTACTTCTCAAAATGGTTCGAAGCCGAGCCCCTGATGGCCATCACTTCGAATAATGTACAGAAATTTTTCTAGCAGAATATCATATGCATGTTGGAGTGCGCAGGCGGCTAACAA
Organism: Zizania palustris; assembly: GCA_019279435.1. NCBI lineage: Eukaryota > Viridiplantae > Streptophyta > Magnoliopsida > Poales > Poaceae > Zizania > Zizania palustris. Next base: position 4,714,929 of record JAAALK010000085.1, read on the forward strand.
TTGACAACGACACCTGTTTGATGTCAAGCCCTTCAGAGAGTTCTGTGAAGGCCTCGACAACTAGATGTGCTCCGCAGCTGTCCAGCATCCCTAGTCCAATAGAGTGGTTGAGCGTGCCAACAGAAACATTTTGTTCGATCTAAACCATCGTATAGTAGGACTGGCTAAGGAGCTATGGACTGAAGAGTTGCCAAAAATCCTGTGGTCCTTCAGAGATGAAACCATGATGCCAACAGAGCTAAAAGGTGGATCCTTGTGCTCCACGGAGCAAGAAGAAGAAGGTGAAAGGCATGCCTCGCTCGATTTGTCAAAAGAAACAAGGCTTCGAGCTATCGCCAATCTGACGAAGTACCAACACCAATTGAAGGCCTGGTACAACCCGAAGGTACAGTTAAAAGAACTAAGGCCGGGGCACCTTGTGCTGCGAAGCGTGGTCGCCCGAGGGAAGTTGGGGAATAAATGGGAAGGTTCATATATTATACTCCATTTTGGATGCTCGGGCTCATTCAAATTAGCTAAATTAGAAGGGGAAGAGTTGAAACATGCCTAGCATGCAGAGCACCTTAAGCGCTACTTCGCCTAAGGCCTCGTTGTAACACATTGTAACCCCCTTTGAAATGATAAAGATTATGGTTCGAATTATGCACTCCCCTTAAACAAATCCCTACCCTGGTGGATGCACTAGGGAACATAAGAGTTTTGTGAGGTAAAGCATTATTCATAAGTAACCAATACTAACGGATAATGAGCCACCACCTCGAAGCGTTCGTAAAACAGTCCGAAGTGACCAAACTAATGGATTTTGAGCCACCGGCTCGAAGCATCCGTAAAAGAGTCTGAAGTGACCAAACTAACGGATTCCGAGCCACTGGTTCGAAGCATCCATAAAAGAGACGAAGTGACAAAACTAACAGATTCTGAGCCACCGGCTAAAAGCGTCCGTAAAAGAGTCCAAGGCGACCAAACTAATGGATTCTGAGCCACTGGTTCGAAGCATCCGCACAAGAGTCCAAGGTGACCAAACTTACGGATTCCGAGCCATTGGTTCGAAGCATCCGCACAAGAGTCCAAGGTGACCAAACTTATGGATTCCGAGCCACTGGCTCGAAGTGTCCGTAAAAGAGTCCAAGGAAACCAAACTTACGGATTCCGAGCCACTAGTTCAAAGCATCCTTAAAAAGATGCCCTACTTCGTGGTCATCGAGCATGCAATTTACGAAGCATACTTCTAAATGTACCAAGCATTGCACGCGGCCGATCTTATCATAACTAAGTAGCCACTCACCCGCAAAGAGGGGCGAGGGGTAAAGGCACGATCAAATATGTCCTTAGAAATTGCATTACACGATCGATGTCATAGTAAAAATTACATAATCAAAATAGTATTAATCCAGAAAATATTCAGACACAATAAACTCGGGCACTATGAAAAATCAGTGTCCAAGCCAAGATGAAACTGGAGGCCCGCTCGATTTCGAAGGTTAGGCTACCTCCCTTCAGAGTTCAAAGCCCTTGGACCGACAACCTTCCTCCTAGCTCCTCTGGTAGACTTAGTCTGGGACCACTTTCCTTTCTACAAAGCCCTCTAGTCCTTCTACTCTTGTTGAAGTTCGGCCCAACTCTGAAGCCTTTCAGGGATAGGCTCCGTTGGGGCCGACCCTCGCTCTTCATCATACCACTCTAAATCAGACCAATTAACGTGCTCCGATGACAAAGAAGATAGCTCCATGACTTCCCCCCTTTCTTCCTATTCTTTAATAAAAGAAATTACTTCATTAAGAACATCACGGGAAATTTTCCCATGATTCCCATGAGGAACATAAAACAAAGGGCGCCTATCGGGTCTTAGGGCATCGAAAATAGCCCACTGATGGTAGAGCCCTTCATTAGCTTCTAGCACCTTGAGGTCAATAAGCAAAGTGCATGAAAAGCCCTGAATTCAAAATATCCCGCCAAAAGAACTCTTTCTCATTTATAAAAACTTGGAATTATACAAGACTTTTACATGTAGGGTCCTAAAAAGAAGCTAAACCTTCCGGTCCGAAGGAGGAGTGCCTGGTGAAGGTGTCGATAGAGCCTGTGACCACGCTAGCCTCTGGTGATAGGCTTTGTTGATCAAAGCCTTGGCCGCGTCCCAGCCCTCGGTCTTCTAGGCTGCCTGGAAAGCTTCCCAAGTTATTGCAGCTCCAAGCAAAGGGGACAAGAGGCACTCTCCCCTGAAGCTGACGGGCGCCACCCCTAGGTCTGGCAAAATAGAGCCCCCAAGATCCTCGAAATGATGGAGGACTCTGAGCACAGGCACCCGTCCTGAGATCTCCACATACTTGGCTGTGGTGGTCACCATCGTCTTCACCGCCACCTGGATCAGCTTTAGCCGACGTGCCAGGGGCTCGTTTGCCACAGTGGAAGACGAAGGGCAAGATGTGCCAAAGTCCTCCAGGATGCCCCAAAGGATGTCCATGGTTTCGGAGGCTACGCCATCATATTTTGCCCGCTCTGCAAGCAAGGCCTCCATCGCGGCCTTCCACTCGGTGCTTGAAGTGGCGAGCTTAGAAGACCTTGTTACATAAGCCGTCTTCTGAGCAAGCAGCCATCGCACCTCATCGACCAAGGCATGTTTCTCATCATGAAGCTTCTCGACCTCGGCTGTAGAGGCCGCCCGCTCAAACCGAAGCTTTTCGACCTTGGCTCCGAAAGCCACCCGCTTGGCCCGAAGCTCCTCAACCTCAGCTTCGAAAGCCGCCCTCTTCCTCTGCTCCTCTCGGAGTGTGTCCTCCAAGCTCGAAGCCCTTCCCTCAGAGTCACCGAGGCGATCCTAGAGATCTGTAACCTTCTCTTTGAGTCAGCCACGCTCATGATCATGGGAGGTCGTGGCTGAGCAAGCAAGGACAATATATTGCAGAAAATTAGGTAAGCATGGAATATTGCTCCGATAAACTAAAACGTGCAGAGGGGTCAATCATACCTAGTATGCTGCTCACTCAAGGGCGATGCCTAACTCCGTCCCTTCGAACGTGCTCACTTTGGAGACTAGCTCGGTCTCGCCCACCTCCCGGCAGACCCTAGCAAAAGGCTCCAGCATAGCCTGAAGCCCTATCCTCTGTGCTAGGAATGGAGCAAGCAGAGGAAGCTTCGTCAGCGCGCTCCGATCATCATCGGTAGGGGAAGATCCCGAACGATGGGAGTCCTCCTCTCAAGCCTCTATGGATTAGCACTGTCGGTCGACTCTGACACGGTCACCACCACTGTAGGAGCCTTACCCTTTGGCTCGGTCCTCGTCATCGGCACCGGCCAGGACTTGCCTTTCCCCTTTGCCGATGCATCTAAAACGCAATGTATGTACAATTACTCAAGTAATGCAGGAAAGTGGCAAGTTCGAAGCTCGATCAATAAGGACTTACCTCCTCCGCTTCCCCACCAAACAAGCTCTGAGTTGTCTGGATGTTGGAACAACCGGGCAAAACTTTCGTCGGAGTCTCCCATTGATCGAAGCGATGAAATGGCCGTGGGGACCCCCCTCATCCACTGCGACCGCCCCAGTCTCCGATGGTGTTGGCCCCTCCGGCTTTGACACCTAGACCCTTCCGGTGTCAACCGGGTTTGGTCCCTCATGTTTTGAAGCCCGAACCCCCTTGGCCCCGACCTGGGAAATGGCCTTCGGCTCCATCGGTGGTGCACCTATGGCATCTGCCTAGATAGGAGCCTCTGTCTCTTCCAGCGGCACCGCTTCGGCACCGTCTTGGGCAGGGGCTTTGGTCTCCATTCCGAAGTGCCCCTCGGCGTACCCTGCCACCAAGGCCTTGATCTCCATCGCCAAGGCCACGTCTGATTCCCGCTCTACTTTAGACGGCTCCGGTGATGGGATGGTAGTCTGGAGAGGAGGAGACTTCAGAGGGGTTAAGGCCTTCGGTTTGCCATGCAGCAACCTTCTTTGAAAGGGTCTTCAAAATGCTGGAGGTCCCCGCCTTGTCCTTCCTTTTCCTCGACACTGGGTCGGTGGTGTTGAAGTCTGGGAGAGCAGGGGGCTCGATTCCGAGCGCATTCCATACCCTATTGAATCTCGCCCAGGCCCCAACTAGCTCGATCCTTCGCTCCCTCTCCACAGCGGTAGGGGCTCCAATGACCCTCTCCACGGCCAGGACTATCTGGTCCGAATTCATTGCCACTCGCGAACCTAGGTAAGACGAAGTATCACATTGTTAAGAATGAATGGATAAATTCCTATGCTAATAATAGAATGCAGGGCATGCCAAAAAACATACCTACGGAGTTGGAAGGGATTTCGCGAAGCCCCGCCCCCCTCCGCAGTCTGTTGAAAGGCTATGGGCCAGTTGGCAATGAGAGGGGGATATGGAGGGAAATGAACTCCTTTGCCAAGTCACCCATGGTCATGCACTGGGCCACGATGCCTAGGAGCCAGAGCCACACCCAGAGGCTGCTCACATCCACGGTGATTGTTGCCTCCCTCTGGTACGAGAACTCTTCCGGAGGCCCTGCCATGCCTGAATTTGCCCCCACTTTGGCGTAGAACCAGTGAAGGATCCAATCTGAATACCACCGGTCATTGGTAGGCTTCGCTGGGAAGTTGTTCTAGAACTTCTTCCGAAGTTGGAAGTTAATACTTTTGAAAGCCACCAGCATTGTTAAGCCATCGGGGCCGAAGTGCTTCTTTGGTTGGCAGCTAGCTTCACGCATCACTGTGAAGATCTTCACCTACCCTTTGGCCCCCTCGGCCCACATGGCCCATTCAAATATGGTCAAGTGGGCGACGACATTCGAGGAGAGCTGTGGGAGCGTCACGTGTTACAGATGGAGGACTTCGACCAGGAGCTCTAAGGAAGGCAGCCCGAGCCCCGCATCAAAAAAGGCTTCAAAGACCACCACATCTCCGTCTCACGCGGCCCTAGGATGGTCTCGGGCACCAGGACCCTCACTTTAACCTCAGACCCTATCCGTCCATAGATGGCGTCACCTATCGTCTTCTTGGTGCAGGTGGACCGCCCCAGGTTGAAGGTTTGGTGCAGGAACTTGCTGGAGGGCGGCCAGAGGTCCCAAGGTCCATAGGACCGAGGGTTTCCCAGAACCGTCGTTGCCGCCATCGCTACTACCGCTGCTGCCATCATGTGTTGCTAGACCAGCGACGAGACAAGAGTGGGCACCCTAGCGCTAGTCCTGGCCATCGACAAGGAGGCAATGAGGCCGAAAATGAAGGCTGGAGGAGAAGAAAACAGAGAGAAGGAGCTCGGGCATCAGGAATGTAAAGGGCGGAAGGCTTCATGCTGTCGAAACCGCTAATTCTCTCCCTTTATAAGAAGGGGGCGGCTTGCACTGTATGCCCTAGGGCGACTGTTGATATTATTTTTTAGGCGACAACCCCCATCAATGACAGTTAGGGCAATCACCATGGAATGTTTGAATCGTGCCCCAGACCGTCAACAGTAGATGGGATTCCACGAGGTGACGGTTGTAAGAAGCGACGGTTGGCTACCCAAGACAGTCCCTTGGGATTATCGGACCAACATTCGGGAAACTGATGCGATTAAGCGAATTAATCGAAGTAAATTCTGGGGTCCACCTCCAAAGTACTCCCTATAGGGGGTCCGGAGTCAACTTCCCGCTAAATTCGAAGCTACGACATAACAGTTGTGAGTACCTTCGATTTCTATAGTCCGGAGCATGAAATTATGTCTTGCATATAGTGCCTTCCTCAATATGCAGGACATTTGGAGAGGCGTATTCGAGGGGCTCCTATTAGGGGAAATACTTCCATACACGTGGTAAATAGGAGGCCTCTCCGGAGGCCTAATTCAAAGGGTAATAGGAGCCGAAGCTTCGCCCCTCAGAGACATAGATGATCGACAAAGCTCTGCATAAGGGAGCCTTTCCGAAGGGTCGCAGGCCGAAGGGTCCAACGAGGCTTCGACCAAGGAGAGCTCCCCGAAGGGGCGCAGCCAAGAAGGATGGGACATCTTCTTTACACAAGTGATCACATGACCTTTTACATTTTTATCCCTATGGGGGTTAAGGAACAATGTCCTCTATGGCAGTTGTAGCTAGAGGGTAGAATGGTCTTCTCCTTATGTATTCTTGCCTATAAATACTCCCTCTTTACTGAGGTATAGGCATCGAAGTCTGATATAATCAATAGACACTCTGAACTGTCCTCGGCTATTATCATGCTCGGAGGCCTAGAACAGTCCGCAATCAACCATCTAACTCGATAACCCTTCAAGATCATTCAAACCTATTAGCGTAATTTTTTACGCCAACAGCTAGCTTCTCTGGAACAACTTTGCCTTGCTCCGAAAGGGTCCCCTTAGGGATTGGGATGTCCCGGTACCCCACCTTGATGACGATGGCATCAGAAACCCTCTCTGATGTGTCTTCATGCTTGTCTCCCTTTTCTTCATGTCAAGGTGGTCGTCCATGTGGTGCGACAAACAATTGGCTGAAAATGTCGTCTCCCACCGTGTTCATTTGTTCATGCATGTTATGAACCTCGGGTGGCACAAAAGGAGCACTCGCGAGAAAGTAAGGGAACGGGTACCCGATGGGTGGAAAGTAATATGGAGGCCATTGGGCCATTGGGAACTGATATGGAGGCGAAGGCATCAGTGGCTCCAGTGGTCTTGCATAATGGCGACCGAACCAATCTCTCCGTGGGTGGTCCGACCTTGTCTGGGGTCGTGGTCGAGTACTCGCCTTCTCGTCCCTCTTCTTGTGATTTTGGAGTAGCATCTCATATGTCACCTTTGTATTTTTTGATATCTAGCCGAGGGTGTCGCATTGGTGTTCACCTTGCATACTCCTACCTTGGGATTCTTTGGTGCAAGCATTTGTGGATGAGGCTATCCAACTATGACTGCTTTCCCTTTAGACGTCTCGGCCTGCTCAGGCCGAATCAGCACTTTCTTCCTGTCAAGGTCAATGGTGTTCATGGGAAAGGGGTCTTGGTCTAGCTTCATCTTGGGACTAGTGTCCAACTTCAATCGTCCTTCATCTATGACCGATTGAACCTGTCGACGGAAGACATTGCAATCATTAGTAGAATGAGAATGTGAATCATGCCACTTACAATAAGTGTGTTTCTTCAAATCATCGGTAGTAGGAATGACGTGACCCTTCGGCAACCTTAGGAGTTTGTTCTTCAACGAAAAATAAAATATCTTATCGCATTTGGTCACGTCAAAAGCGTACTTGTCCTCACAAGGCTGACTCTTAGTGGGAGATGGTCGTAGCTCAGAACAAGTAGCTGGCTTGGACGTGTTAGACCAAGTCCACTCCACGGTGTACAAATCAGCCGAGTCATCCTCACTTTTCGATGATTCCTCATCGGAGTGCTCCAAGACATGTACCTCGGCCTTGGGCTTACAAAATGTCTTAGTGAATTTTTTGTTTTTGAATCGGCCTTCCTAGGTGAGAGCCTTTTGCAAGACCTGGTTGACCTCTAAGAAGTCCTGCCCATCTAGCTTTCTTTAATTTCAAAATGTAAACTATTAAAGGCCAAACCAGCTAAGTCTCTCTTAGAAATGTTCAAACTAAAACATCGATTTCTGGTGTCTCTAAATCGCCTAATGTAGTTAGAGGCGCTCTCATTAAACTTTTGCTTAACCGATATGAGGTGCAAGAGTCTAAGTTCAGTTTCACAAGTATAAAAATAATTATGGAATTTCTACTCTAACTGGGCCCAAGTCTACACAGAGTTCAGCGGTAGCGCTAAAAACTAAGTAAAAGCGGTGCCAGACAATGATAAGGAAAATAGCCTAAGTTTAAATGCATCTAACCACCTAGCTTCTCCACACTGTGCAGGAAACTAACCTATGTGCTCCCATGTAGTCTTGCTATCCTCGCCATTAAACTTAGTGAACTCGGGAACCCTAAAACCTCGAGGATATGGGATGGTGTAAAAATAGTCCGAGTACGGCTTATGGTAAACCCTAGTTCGATCCCGGTGTACGTAGCCTACACACTCTCTAAAAAACACACAGTTATGCTCATATATGTCATCTACGCCTCTATCTTGTGGGTGCCTAGCGTGCGGGGGCATGACACGTGGTGGTATCCTGGCATGTCATCCATATAGCTCTTCTTGGTTATCCTCCCCTCGTGCTGGATCATGGTATGCAACATTCTCGGGCCTATGCAGGTACGCTGGAGTAGGAGACACAGGAAGTGCGGGCAAAGGCAGCATGGGTGTTTGCGGTGGTGCGTGGACTATGGTGGGCACAGTCTGACCGACCGTTAAGCCGGCCTGGCTAGGGGTGTAGTAGCCGGTCTAACCGATAGGCGAAAAGATCATCTCTTCCATGGATGGTGAAGTCGTAGATGCTGTATTTTTCCTGTACTCCTGTCGGTTCCTCTATATTTGTGGTGAACAGGGGGTACACTAGCAATTGAAGTTTGAGAAGTAGCCTCCGAAAAGTTGAATCTCATAAACATCGCCTCCATCCTAGAGTCTACCTCGGGCCCTATACGATTCACAAATGTAACGCTCACCGCTTTATCTATAGTTGCAGCTATTTTTTGCTCGATGTCTAAGATAGAGAGAGAGGGAGAGGATGTTACCTTCCTCATGGAGAGGTTGGGTGATCGGTGTTGTGCTTGACAAAGCCTGTGCAAGTCTTGGTGTAGCGCCCAACATGATGTCATGTAGCTCCCTCATCTTGGCCTCGATTTCCTCTCTGTCCTCTCTAGAGATATCTTCTAGGGTGGGGAGGATGGCGATGTTGTAGTCAATCTCTATGCTCCCCACCATGTTCATCGGTGTAGAGGGTGTAGTGTACATAGTTGTAGTAGTCGTACCCATTGCCGATGTGGTAGTGTTTGGCGTGTGTGTCCCCAATGGAGTCACTAAAAAGTGTGCTAACACTAAAATCTCCCGACAAACTGCCAAATGTCACTTATGTCGACTGAGCGATCCAAAAGCACGTAGAAGCCTAGAGATGGCCTACTAAAGGTCACACGACGCTGACACAATTAAACCACACCACAAGGATGTGATCTAATTGGCTGAAGTGTGAAAAGGCGATCAAACCGGCCAAAGCGAGGCTAGTTGGACCGAAGTACAGAGGGCGGTCTAAGCAACCAAAGCAGGCCAGTCAGACCGGGCATAGACTGGCGGTCAGACCACCGATGTGAAGGGGGCATCGCTGGATCACCTGTGTGCGGGCAGTCTGACCGACAGTGCTCCGTCGGTCAAACCGGTCAGACCAGCCTATGATGGCACGGCCCAGTTAGACCGTCTAGGGTTGGCCGATCAGAACGACAGGAGGCCGATGATGGCTTTGGTTCACTGGTGGATGATCCGGCATTGAGAGCTTGGTGTAGGACTTCTTGGCAGTGTAGATGGACATGTAAGCTCTACAAAACACCAAGAAATCAGATGCAATTCGGCCTAGAGACCGAATTACCGATAAAATTCAATAAAATTCTATTACGGAGATTAAACGGACGATTCACAAGCAAATAAATAAGGATTACTGTGATTATGATGCAATGGACAGATGGTTTATAGTGCAAACCAACAAATATTGACGTGCTATGGCTACTCCTAGGGCAAGGAAGGGTAAAAGCAAAAAAAATGATTCAATGGAATAGTAGAATATATCGGTTTGAATTGGAGAGAGTCCCTTTGAATTGGCCTTGCCCCTATATTTATAGGGGTTGGTCTTGTCGTTCCTGGACTTTAATTCTACTCTAAATTTATTAAAGTACGCGTCCAAGTCGTTAAGATTTGATTAGATATCAAAACAACCCGAAACCAATTAAATTGGTTAGGACTCAGACTGGGCCGGTTTGACCGGGCCCATATGGCCGGTTGGAATGGAGTTACATGGCCGGTCAGACCAGCCTGTGCTAGGAACTACATTTTTTTAGTCAATTTTACCAATTTTTACATTTTGACAATTTTTAACCATTAATGCCATTTTTTGCTATCAACACCAAGAACAACCAAAAGTTCCACCCAAGAAGTCTGTCTGGATACCCATGCCAAAGAGCCTTCTCACTTCTATTGACTCTCTACCTACCAAAGAGCCAACATCCAACACCACCAAGCCTAAGAAACTCAATACTCAACCACATCCCAAGAAGCCTACCTATCATTGTGAGTTCTTTCAGAGATTAGGGCATCATGCGGATTTTGCTTCAGGAGGAAGCAGGTTGAGAGAGCTGAGAGAACTCAAGGTTGGCAGGAGTAGTTCTACCAGCAAGGTGGTAGACAGAGAGTCCCTCTATGTGGAGAGAGGCTAGATGCCAAGACGCGTCGTGTAGGTGGTGGTAGAGGAGATGACTTTCGTGCCCGTGCTCTAGAGGGTGGTTTTTGCTCTAGCATAGTTTCAAGTCATTCTGGATACAGCTTTGGACCTCATTGCCACGACTTTAGGCAGAACAGAGGACCACACTTTGAGCCATGTTTTGGTCTAGACTCTTATGCTTCTTTCTTCTTTCCTTCTTTTGAGAAGATGGCTAGACACTGATTTAGCTCTTTTGCTAAACCTAGTGTCAGACTATTTGCTCCCCCTTATGACCATTTATTTTATAGGATCAAGGCTTGGAGGACATATGGATCATGGATTTGAGATGCTCTAGCCACATGACGGAATATCACAGATGGTTCTCCAGCCTCACTTTCCCGATCTACAAGCAATACATCACTTTCAGGAACAATGTTCAAGGGAAGGTACACGATTTTGGTTCAATTCGGATTTCTAAGCATTTCTCTTTGAAGAATGCTGCTTTGGTTAGAAATTTGGGCTTTAATCTGGTTTCTGTTTCACAACTTCTTGAAGAGGGCTTAGAAGTTCGTTTTAAGAATGGCATGTCTTCTGTTGTTGAATTTAGATGATCTTTGGTTGGCCATATCATACCCTTCGGTAAGGTTTTTCGGATTGATTTCTCTGGTTCTTTTGGCCCTTCTCGCTGTTTGATTATTGGATCCTCCTCTGAGCTCTAGAGGTGGTGTAACACCCCAAATTTTCAAAGAAATAAAAATATTATTTAATTCAATTTCCTGGATTTTATTATTTTGAAAATACCTTTAATACCCTTCTATACCATTTTGAACTACAACATAAAGTAAATGGCCAAACCAGGGGCTGAAACTTTTTATGTATGATCCTAAGACCAAAATATATTTTTGAGAATTTTTATAAATTTTTACCAAGCTTGGAAGTAGTCCTAATATTTTAATCTATTTCCTGGAATTATTTTTATTCGGAAATGTTTTGAAACAGTAACGGGCCTCCCTCCTCCCTTCTCTCTCTCTCGGCCGGCCAAGCCCGTCGCCCTCGCCCGCCTCTGGCTGGCAGCCCGACCCCACCTGTCGGCGCCGATCACCTCCCCTCGGCCGAGTCCGACCCCACCCGTCAGTCGCCACCCTCTCTCGCTCGCGCTCGCTGGCCAGTGGCCCCCACCTATCGGACCCGTCATCAACCTCGCGCCGTCATCCCCAAATCATGCCGGCCGATGACCCCCGCCTCGGATCCGCCTCGCTGGCCCCTCCCGCATTCATTTGGCGCCGGTTTAATGCACCCCGAGCCCCCCTGCCCATTTAATCGCGTTAAAGGACGTGTTTAAGCACCTGGGAATACAGCCCCGTGCATGGCCGAGACCTCGCCGGTGAGTTAAGCCTCTCCCTCGACTTTCCTTGCATGCGAGCCCCCGCCGGTGATCCTATTTAAACCCCCTACCCGTCCGCGTTTTATCCCCCACGCCCACTCGCCGCGAGAACGAACAGAACACCCGCAATTCGCCTTTTAGCGCACCCCCTCTGTTTCTCCTCCGGCCACCACTCGCCGTCGCCTCAGACCAGCTCCATCCACGCCGTCACCACCATCGTGACCGCAAGGATGACCCCGACCTCGGCCACCCCTCCACCGACGTCGAACCCCGCCGGAGCACCATCGCCGACGAGGAGCCCGAACCACTCCGTCGTCTACCCTCGCCGCCGACCGCGCTCCGTCGACCCCTCGCCTCACCTAAGGTACCGTCGTGACCGCCATAGCGTCCTCTTTCCATTTCTAGGCTTAGCTAGGACCGCCGTCGCTCGCCGTGGCCCCTGGCCCGCTCGCCGTTGTCGGAGAAGATGACCGGCACGGGTCGAGTACCCGTGCCGTGTCGGATTCAATCCCGACCGCACGATCGCGATCGAGCGGCGCTAGTTGCTCCACATGCGTGATCTAATCCGCACCGTCGGATCTGGTCAAAGCGGTATGTTTTAATCTCACACGTTCATTTCCATTTAAAACCCGCACTCGATCTCGTGCGTCCACGTGGTACCCCTTCGCGCGTTTTAATAGTGGTCGTCCGATATCACTTAACCATCCCGCCTCGCCTCGTGCGTTGGATCTGGATCCAACGGTCTAGATTGGACCGGACCACGCGCACAGTGCGCGTGTTCACCGTGGACCTGGCTCACCGTGGACCCGAGAGGATTTAAATTTAAAATAAATTGCAGATACTATTTTAAACTTGTAAAATTCATATCTGGCGCATTTTAATATCAAAAATTACCATTCCAACTTCAGAAAATTTGTAAAATTATTCTCTACATGTTCATGCAATAAAAACAGTAGGTTTACTTTGGACTTTTCATGTTTATTTAAATAGGTATTCAAATGCCCTTAGGGTAAAAATATAAATTCAAATATTTAAACTTCAGTAAAGTTTATATTTATTCCTTTCTGTTCATATACTGAAAACCACTAATTTGGACATGAACTTTTCATTTTAAAATTTATTAGGAAACTTAAAATGAGACTAATCACTTTTAAAACCCCTTTTTTTACAAAGGACAACATTTCATTATAATTCCTTTTAAATGATTTATAAAATGAATTTCAGAGGTTCAATAACTTGATTTTCTTTAAATTAAACCAATTTAAACCTATGTGCTTGTTGTGTGGTTTTATATTGTTTAATTGAATGTTGTATTTATTTTATTTTACTTTAATTATATTGGGAACACTACGACGCCATTGAGGAGCCGGAATACTTTCCGGAAGTCCCTCCCTCGCCTTTCGCTGAACAAGGCAAGTCACCAAACCAATCTTTTGAGCATATTGAACCCATGTTTGATTAAACTATCGCTAAAACACATAGGTTATACATGCATTAGTCAAATGAACCCTTACAATATATTTATTTAGGATCCCCCGACCTTGATGTGCAACCCAAGCCATGCTATCTCGCCTAACCTCCTTGTCACCACATGATTAATGATATTAGCTAGTGTCCAATGTATTGACACGATCGCTATAGGATAAAAATGAGTCGTAGTAAAATGGTTCTACTATATGGTCCCCGTTACTTCTTATCCTTGGATTTCTGTTGGTGATGAGTTATGGTTGTGAGTGTATGCATGGTGGGTTTCGGGTGCAAGCTAGGGCATTGGTCGGTAGCACCCGGGGCACTATAAGGACCGGTATGAGGGATCCATTGCAATACACTTACGTACTAACCACAAGTCTAATGGGTAAGTCCTAACTAAGGTATGGAGTGTTCCAAACCGAGGCCACCATTTGGAGATGGGTCAAGCAGCACTTGCGGGTGGCTTGTACCAATGTGGCACAAAAGGGGGTGCGACGTTAGCCGGGATGCGGCCCGGCGCGCCGGCGAAACCTAGAGCGGGTGGTTATCGCTTGGAGCATTTCATGCTGAGGTTTTGGCACGAGTTCCCATGGTATGGGTCATCTCGTCTGGGATGAGTGCGTGCCTTGTGGGTACAGTAGTACATCTTTGATCAGAGTCTTAAATCTTTTTGAAAAGCCGAGCCCACGGTCAAGGGCGGGTTGCGTGACATCCCACAGTTAGATTACTTTGAATATGTATGTGCATGATGGTTTGACATGTAAGGACTGTTGTGCGAGGAGGTAAAACGTACTCCTCGAGTTAGATGATGTTGTTGATGCTCATGTTTACTTTTCCGCATGATTAAATTTGACTACACTAAATGCAATAACTGAAAATGTACTTTTCCGCAATGTTAGCAATTACCCTTCCTTGTTTACTATCCTGCATTATTACTTGCATTTGCGGTGGCTTGTTGAGTACTTTTTGTACTCATACCCGTTGGACCCCACAGAGGATGCCTACTATGAACACGGTCTGGAGTAGCGAGCCAGTCAAGAGAAAAGATCTTGAAGAAGGCGTTCGTCATGCAGATTTTTAATTATCTTTATTACTGTTTTTATCGAAACTCTGATGTAATAAATATGGTTTGTGCACCATGAATACTGTCGTATGTACGATGTCACATGATGAACCTCTTGTTATTATTGTTTTTCTATGGAAATTCAATAATGTCTCGATTTTGATAAATCGGGGCGCCACAAGATGGTATCAGAGCCGACTTGACTGTAGGAAGCCAAACAGACCCGCCTAGCCATTAGCTGGAGAAAATTATTTCTCGAAAACCTACTTTATGAACTTTGTTCCTCTCCTCACTTTTCTTCAACTTGTTGCTTTTGTAGATGCCAGTCTACCAAGTCCACAGCTACTGCCGCCACTTCGAGGGCTTCGTCCGGGAGCTCCGCATGATGCTCACATTCCTCGGGTTCCTCTTCGAGCCCGAATTTCAAGGAGTGTACTTGGAGGAATTTGCCGGACCCTGCGATGTCTCCCTCACCGTCCACGGCTCCGGAGAGCATCTGCCGTCCTACACCACCGCGCTTGGAGGCCCGACTTTCGACGTCGCGTGCCAACGAGTCGCCCTACAGGCCCTTATGGAACTGAGGATGATCTACGACGATCGTCTTCAGAACTCGTCCTTCCGGCTTGTGCCAAAGCGCACTCTCGGTGCCTACCGTAGCATCTACCTCGGAGTTCACTCCGTGCGTGATTCGGTCACGGCCCGGCAGTCGCGTCTTCTTCAGGCTATGGACGATCTCCATACTGAGGCGGTGCTCGACGCCGATGAGCACCATTAGGCGGTCGAGTTTCTTCGTGAGGAGACGAAGAACTTGATCCAACAGAACGGCGAGCTGCAGCGCAAGATTATGCAGCTGCAGAAGGATATCGCAGAGATGGTTCCCCTCCTCCCGAGGACGAGGAAGCCCATCCGTGAGCCCATCCCTCGCCCCAAGCGGATCCCACCACACCCCTCCACCGCCGGACCATCCACCAGCGCCCCTGCACCACTCCCCGGCCTCGTCTCCGACCCCATCATCGAGAATTTTCTCGAGCCCACCGTTCCTCGGGAGCAGCGTGCTCGTGGTTCCGAGAGCACGGAGACCGCCTCCGGTGGCGAGTAGACGCTAGATGCTGCTATCTTAATAAAATAATTCTTGTATGTGGTGCTATCTACAACGAGTTGTGTTGTAGATAGAATAAGAGCTTGAGTGTAATGAACAATTTTACCACTTGTTTTATATGCATGAGCTTTATAAGCTATTTTCCTTAATTGTATCGTCACCAACTTTTTACCCAATATCATGATATATTCAGAAGATGGCCGACCACCAGAACACTGGCTCCAACAACGGAGAAGGAGGAAGCCGTGACGCGCCCAAGGGTGTTGTACCCAATTGGGGTGCAACGGGCCCACGTCAGTCTGGGTCGCCATCCGCCAACCACCCTACTTTGGCGGAAATGATGGCGAATCAGAACCAGCTGATCACCACCCTTCTCACTCAGATGCAGCACCAACAAGCTCAGTTGGACCGTCTGTAGAATGGAGAACCTGCCCCTCACGCACCAGCACCCGCAACCGCTCCACAACTCTCGGAGTTTCTGCGTGTGCGTCCCCCTATCTTCTCGAGCACCACCAACCCAATGGAGGCCAGAGATTGGCTCCGCACCATTGGAAAGAAGCTAGATCTCCTCCCCTGCACCGACCGGGAGCGAGTGGCCTTCGCCACTCATCAGCTCCAAGGTCCCGCTGCTGAATGGTGGGACAACTACCGTGAGTCCCAGCCTGCGGACAACGTGGTGACATGGGCGGAGTTCACCATCGCCTTTCGCGCCGCCCACGTCCCCGCCGATGTCATCGCGGTAAAGCAGCAGGAGTTCCGCGACATGCACCAGGGTAGTCGGACTGTCATGGAGTACCTCCATGAGTTCAACCGCCTTGCCCGCTACGCGCCAGAGGAAGTGCGGACCGACGCCCTCCGCCAGGCCAAGTTCCTTCGGGGACTTAAGGATGAGCTGTCCATCCAGCTCGTCGCCACCGACTACGTCGACTTCCAACGGCTAGTCAATAAAGCGCTCATCCAAGAGACTGAGCAGAATAGGTTGGACCTCAAGAAGAGGAAAATGATCGCCTTCAAGCATCAGCAGGCGAATTCCCAGAGGCCCCGCTTCGTTCCTCCGCCACCAGCACCCGCCTACCATCCTCGGCCCGCCTACAGGCCACCTCACGCCGCCGGTGGATCCAACGCCGGGCATCCTCGCCCCGCTCCACCCGCTCCGGCCGCTCAGCCGACACCAGCCGCCAAGGCCCCGATCTTAAAGGATCGCCAAGGGAGGCCGGTTGTCTGCTTCAACTGCCGCAAGGAAGGGCACTACTCGCACCAGTGTCCTCACCCCAAGCAGCCCCAAGGCACGGCACCCAACCAGGCGGTGCGTGCCCGCGTCAACCACATCAACGTGGAGGAAGCTCAGGAGGCTCCCGAAGTTGTGCTCGGTACGTTTACTGTGAATTCCGTACCAGCTACGATTTTATTTGACTCTGGAGCAACACACACTTTCATCTCGGAAGGATTTGTGCAAATCAACGAATTGGACGTGCTCCCTCTATTCGTCCCCATGATGATTGCCACTCCAGGCAATAAGACCTTAGCCCACTTATATAGTCCTAAGGTTAAGATAGAGATTCAAGGAGTATTGTTCCGGGCCGAGCCAGTCCTCATAAAATGCACCGGACTCGACCTCATCCTAGGGATGGATTGGTTGATGAAGCACAAGGGAGTGATCGACTGTGCCAGCAAGTTCGTCACAATGACCAACCCTGAAGGTGAAGCCGTCACCTTTCGGATGACCAGTCGCAAACCACTCGAAGCGTCCCTCCACTCGCTAGCCCTTGAAGAAGTACCCATAGTCAAGGAGTTCATGGACGTCTTCCCGGAAGACCTACCAGGAATGCCTCCCAAGCGGGACATCGAATTCAGAATCGAACTTGTCCCCGGGAACACCCCAATCTCCAAGCGCCCATACCGGATGGCCGCCAATGAATTAGCCGAGGTCAAGAGCAACATCGAAGACCTGGAGCAGAAAGGGTACATCCGACCGAGTACCTCACCCTGTGGTGCACCGGTCATCTTTGCCTTGAAGAAGGACAAGAACAAGAGGATGTGCATGGACTATAGAGCCTTGAACGACGTAACCATCAAGAACAAGTACCCATTGCCTCGGATCGACGACCTGTTCGATCAATTGAAGGGATCCTCGGTGTTTTCCAAGATTGACCTCAGGTCAGGTTATCACCAATTGAGGATTAGAGAAGAGGACATACCCAAGACTGCCTTCACCTCCCGCTATGGACTCTACGAGTATACAGTGATGTCGTTCGGACTCACGAATGCCCCGGCCTTTTTCATGAACATGATGAACAATGTATTCATGGAGTTCTTGGATAAGTTCATCGTGGTATTCATCGATGATATCCTCGTTTACTCCAAAACCAAGGAAGAACATGAGACTCACCTCCGTTTGACCCTCGAAAAGCTAAGGGAGCAGCAATTGTACGCCAAATACAACAAGTGCGAATTTTGGTCGTCTGAGGTGAAATTCCTCGGTCATGTAATATCTGCCGGAGGAATAGCAGTGGACCCAACCACCGTGGAAGCAGTAACCAACTGGCTACAGCCCACGACCGTGACCGAGATCCGGAGCTTTCTCGGATTAGCCGGATACTACCGCCGGTTCATCGAGAATTTTTCGAAGATCGCCAAACCTATGACCAGGCTATTGCAGAAGGAAGTAAAATTCGAATGGACCCCCGACTGTGAAGAAAGTTTCTAGACCCTCAAGAAGAAGCTCGTGTCAGCGCCTATTCTGACTCTGCTAGACATCCGGAAGGACTTCCACGTCTACTGTGAGGCCTCTCGTCAAGGATTGGGATGCGTCTTAATGCAAAAAGGGAAGGTGATATCCTACGCCTCCCGACAACTGAAACCGCATGAGCTGAACTACCCGACCCACGACCTGGAGTTAGCAGTCGTGGTTCATGCCTTGAAGATATGGAGACATTACCTTGTGGGGAATCGGTGTGAGGTCTTCACCGACCACAAGAGCCTCAAGTATATATTCACCCAACCAGATCTGAACCTCAGGCAAAGGAGATGGTTGGAACTGATCAAGGATTATGACTTGGGCATCCATTATCATCCAGGCAAGGCCAATGTGGTGGCAGACGCCCTTAGTCGAAAAGGGTACTGCAATGCCATCATGATTCAGGACCAAGCTCCTTTACTTTACAAGGAGATGGAAAGGCTGAATTTAGGGATCACCACCCGAGCGTACCTCGCTGCCTTGGAGTCTCGGCCTGTCTTGATAGACCAAATCCGAGAAAAGCAGAAGGAAGACCCAGACATCTTGGAGATCCAACAAAACATGCGGAAGGGTAAAGCCCCCAGATTTTCCGAGGACGAGCATGGTACCGTCTGGTTCGGAAACCGGATATGCGTACCCAACAAGCCTGAGTTGAAGACTCTCATCCTTCAAGAAGCCCACGATACTCTATACTCGATTCATCCCAGGAGTACAAAGATGTATCAAGACCTGAAGGAAAAATATTGGTGGGTCAGCATGAAGAGAGAGATAGCTGAGTATGTGGCCAAGTGCGACACATGCCGGCAAGTCAAGGCAGAGCATCAGAGACCTGCCGGACTCCTTCAACCTCTCAAAGTCCCTGAATGGAAGTGGGAAGAGATAGGAATGGACTTCATCATGGGACTGCCCAGAACCCAAGCTGGTCATGATTCTATCTGGGTGATCGTCGACCGACTCACCAAGGTAGCTCACTTCATCCCGGTCAAGATGACTTACACTATCGCCAAGTTGGCGGAGTTGTATATGACCCGGATCGTGTGCTTTCACGGAGTTCCTAACAAGATTGTATCTGACCGCGAAAGCCAGTTTACCTCCAAGTTTTGGAAGAACCTTCAAGAGGAACTCGGCACCCGGTTGAACTTTAGCACCGCCTATCATCCACAGACTGACGGTCAAACCGAAAGGGTCAACCAGATATTGGAAGATATGCTTAGGGCTTGCGCTCTAGAATTTGGCGGAATGTGGGACAAGAACTTACCCTATGCAGAGTTCTCCTACAACAACAGCTATCAAGCCATCCTGCAAATGTCCCCGTTCGAAGCACTCTACGGACGTAAGTGCAGAACGCCGTTGCTCTGGGATCAAACTGGAGAATCCCAACTGTTTGGGACAGATATATTAAGAGAAGCCGAAGAGAAGGTCAAGATCATAAGGGATCGGTTAAAGATAGCCCAGTCCCAACAGAAGAGCTACGCCGATAACCGTCGAAGAGACCTGACCTTTGAGGAGGGTGATTATGTCTATCTCCGAGTCACTCCCCTCCGAGGCACTCAAAGGTTCAACATGAAAGGCAAGCTAGCACCCCGCTACGTCGGACCTTTTCAGATCCTCCGACGGCAAGGAGAAGTTGCATATCAACTTGAACTGCCTCCATCTTTGGCAGGAGTTCATGATGTGTTCCATGTCTCTCAGCTGAAGAAGTGCCTTCGTGTGCCCGCCGAGCAGGCCGATCTTCAACAGCTCAACGTCCAAGACGACTTGACCTACATCGAGAAACCTATCGAGATCTTGGAAACCAAAGAAAGAGTAACCAGGAGTCGCGTAGTTCACTTCTGCAAGGTTCAGTGGGACAACCACCCGGCCGAAGAAGCCACATGGGAAAAAGAAGACGAACTGAAAGCCCAATACCCCGAGTTATTCGAGTAACGTTCCAATCTCGAGGACGAGATTCTTTGTAAGGGGGATAGGTTTGTTAGACCCCAAATTTTCAAAGAAATAAAAATATTATTTAATTCAATTTCTTGGATTTTATTATTTTCAAAATACCTTTAATACCCTTCTATATCATTTTGAACGACAACATAGAGTAAATGGCCAAACCAGGGGCTGAAACTTTTTATGTATGATCCTAAGACCAAAATATATTTTTGAGAATTTTTATAAATTTTTACCAAGCTTGGAAGTAGTCCTAATATTTTAATCTATTTCCTGCAATTATTTTTATTCGGAAATGTTTTGAAACAGTAACGGGCCTCCCTCCTCCCTTCTCTATCTCTCGGCCGGCCCAGCCCGTCGCCCTCGCCCACCTCTGGCTGACAACCCAACCCCACATGTCGGCGCCGATCGCCTCCCCTCGGCCGAGCCCGACCCCACCTGTCAGTTGCCACCATCTCTCTCTCGCGCTCGCTGGCCAGTGGCCCCACCTGTCGGACCCATCGTCAACCTCACGCCGTCGCCCCCAAATCACGCCGGCCGACGACCCCCGCCTCGGATCCACCTCACTGGCCCCTCCCGCATTCATTTGGTGCCGGTTTAATGCACCCCGAGCCCCCTGCCCGTTTAATCACGTTAAAGGATGCGTTTAAGCCCCTGGGAACACAGCCCCGTGCATGGCCGAGACCTCGCCGACGAGTTAAGCCTCTCCCTCGACTTTCCTTGCACGCGAGCCCCCGCTGGTGACCTATTTAAACCCCCTGCCCATCCACATTTTAACCCCCATGCCCACTCGCCGCGAGAACGAACAGAACGCCAGCAATTCGCCTTTTAGCGCACCCCTTCTGTTTCGCCTCCGGCCACCACTCGCCGTCACCTCAGACCACCTCCGTCCATGACCTCTCCACCATCGTGACTGCAAGGACGACCCCGACCTCGGCCACCCCTCCACCGACGTCGAACCCCGCCGGAGCACCATCGCCGACGAGGAGCCCAAACCACTCCGTCGTCTACCCTCGCCGCCGACCGCGCTCAGTCGACCCCTCGCCTCGCCTAAGGTACCGTCGTGACCACCATAGCATCCTCTTTCCATTTCTAGGCTTAGCTAGGACCGTCGTCGCTCGCCGTGGCTCCTGGCCCGCTCTCCGTCGTCAGAGAAGATGACCGGCACGGGTCGAGTCCCCGTGCCGTGTCGGATTCAATCCCGACCGCACGATCGCGATCGAGCGGCGCTAGTTGCTCTACGTGCGCGATCTAATCCGCACCGTCGGATCTGGTCAAAGTTGTATGTTTTAATCTCGCACGTTCATTTCCATTTAAAACCCGCACTCGATCTCGTGCGTCCACGTGGTAGCCCTTCGCGCGTTTTAATCGTGGCCGACCGATATCACTTAACCATCCCGTCTCGCCCTCGTGCGATGGATCTGGATCCAACGGTCCAGATTGGACCGGACCACGCGCACAGTGCGCGGGTTCACCGTGGACCTGGCTCACCGTGGACCCGAGGGGATTTAAATTTAAAATAAATTCCAGAAATTGTTTTAAACTTGTAAAATTCATATCTGGCGCATTTTAACTTCAAAAATTACCATTCCAACTTCAGAAAATTTGTAAAATTATTCTCTACATGTTCATGCAATAAAAACAGTAGGTTTACTTTGGACTTTTCATGTTTATTTAAATAGGTATTCAAATGCCCTTAGGGTAAAAATATAAATTCAAATATTTAAACTTCAGTAAAGTTTATATTTATTCCTTTCTGTTCATATACTGAAAACCACTAAGTTGGACATGAACTTTTCATTTTAAAATTTATTAGGAAACTTAAAATGAGACTAATCACTTTTAAAACCCCTTTTTTTACAAAGGACAACATTTCATTATAATTCCTTTTAAATGATTTATAAAATGAATTTCAGAGGTTCAATAACTTGATTTTCTTTAAATTAAACCAATTTAAACCTATGTGCTTGTTGTGTGGTTTTATATTGTTTAATTGAATGTTGTATTTATTTTATTTTACTTTAATTATATTGGGAACACTACGACGCCATTGAGGAGCCGGAATACTTTCCGGAAGTCCCTCCCTCGCCTTTCGCTGAACAAGGCAAGTCACCAAACCAATCTTTTGAGCATATTGAACCCATGTTTGATTAAACTATCGCTAAAACACATAGGTTATACATGCATTAGTCAAATGAACCCTTACAATATATTTATTTAGGATCCCCCGACCTTGATGTGCAACCCAAGCCATGCTATCTCGCCTAACCTCCTTGTCACCACATGATTAATGATATTAGCTAGTGTCCAATGTATTGACACGATCGCTAAATGATAAAAATGAGTCGTAGTAAAATGGTTCTACTATATGGTCCCCGTTACTTCTTATCCTTGGATTTCTGTTGGTGATGAGTTATGGTTGTGAGTGTATGCATGGTGGGTTTCGGGTGCAAGCTAGGGCATTGGTCGGTAGCACCCGGGGCACTATAAGGACCGGTCTGAGGGATCCGTTGCAATACACTTCCGTACTAACCACAAGTCTAATGGGTAAGTTCTAAGTAAGGTATGGAGTGTTCCAAACCGAGGCCACCATTTGGAGATGGGTCAAGCAGCACCTGCGGGTGGCTTGTACCAATGTGGCGCAAAAGGGGGTGCGACGTTAGCCGGGATGCGGCCCGGCGCACCGGCGAAACCTAGAGCGGGTGGTTATCGCTTGGAGCATTTCATGCTGAGGTTTTGGCACGAGTTCTCGTGGTATGGGTCATCTCGTCTGGGATGAGTGCGTGCCTTGTGGGTACAGTAGTACATCTCTGATCAGAGTCTTAAATCTTTTCGAAAAGCCGAGCCCACGGTCAAGGGCGGGTTGCGTAACATCCCACAGTTAGATTACTTTGAATATGTATGTGCATGATGGTTTGACATGTAAGGACTGTTGTGCGAGGAGGTAAAACGTACTCCTCGAGTTAGATGATGTTATTGATGCTCATGTTTACTTTTCCGCGTGATTAAATTTGACTACACTAAATGCAATGTCTGAAAATGTACTTTTCCGCAATGTTAGTCATTACCCTTCCTTGTTTACTATCCTGCATTATTACTTGGATTTGCGGTGGCTTGTTGAGTACTTTTTGTACTCATACCCATTGGACCCCACAGAGGATGCCTACTATGAAGACGGTCAGGAGTAGCGACCCAGTCAAGCGAAAAGATCTTGAAGAAGGCGTTCGTCATGCAAATTTTTAATTATCTTTATTACTGTTTTTATCAAAACTCTGATGTAATAAATATGGTCTACTCACCATGAATACTATCGTATGTACGATGTCGCATGATGAACCTCTTGTTATTATTGTTTTTATATGGAAATTCAATAATGTCTCGATTTTGATAAATCGGGGCGCCACAGGTGGCATCGAAGGTTAGTTCATTTGAGATTTGATCTACTAGTTAGATTGAGTTCTATGAACTTCGTCTAAGGATTGCCCAAGTTTAAGATGGAGAAAGATCTAGTTTGCTATCCTTGTCGTCATGGGAAGATGGTTGTCGCTTCTCACGCACCTATGACTTAGGTGATGACTTTATAGCCAGTAGAGCTGTTACATATGGATATTGTTGGTCTAGCTCGGTAACGTTAAGTCGATGGAATGTGGTTCGCGCTTGTAATTGTTGACGACTTTTCTCAATTTTCATGGGTTTTCTTTTTGGAGTCTAAGGATGAGACTTTTCATTTTGTTCGTGATCTGATCCTGAGCTAAAGAATGAGAACAATGGTCGGATATGAGAAATTCGTTCTAACAATGGTTCTGAGTTAAAGAATTCTCAGTTTGTTAGTTTTTGTAGTGTTCAGGGTCGTGAGCACCAGTTTTCTACCCCTTACACTACCCCATAGAATGGTGTTGTGGAACAAAAGAACCGCACGCTGGTCGATATGGATAGGACAATGCTCGATGAGCATAGGACTCCTAGGTATTTATAGGCTGAAGCTATAAACACAACTTGCTATCTGGCTAACCACATTTTTCTTATAGCTTACCTAGGTAAGACATCATATGAGTTATGGTTTGGCAGACAACCCAAGGTGAGCCACTTGCGAGCATTTGGCTGCAAGTGCTTTGTGCTCAAGAAGGGAGGGAATTTAGACAAGTTTGAATCTTGTTGCTGGGATGGAGTCTTTCTTGGTTGTGCTTTGCATTCTCGAGGCTTCTGAGTATGGAACCTCGACTCTCAGGAGCTTGTCGAGACGTGTGAGGTTTCTTTCAAGGAGTCTATGTCTTCGCTTACTACTTTTGAGATTTTTGGTGATGATGAGCTTGGAGAGTCCATCTTCGAGGAAGATGAGGATACTCCCGCTGTTGATGAGAGTGGGCCTTCTACACAGCCTAAAGACCCCACACCTTCTAAAACTTCGACTGAGGACAAGGGCGAGCCTCTGATCACTTCTTCAACTTCGATCAAGCCCCCTTAGTCGAGTCTAGAGGTGCTAGCTATTGACTCCGATGAGGTGACATCTGATCATCAAGGATTCCGAGAAGTTAAGCATGATTACCCCTGAGAGCTCATCATCAGTGATCTCACATAGAGATCTTTGCATTCTTAGACTGGTTCTCTTGCTGTGTTTGCATAGTATGCTTTTGTTGCCACCTTTGAGCCGAGAGATGTTGCTCATGCTTTATATGATGCATTGGATAAATGCCATGCAAGAAGGGATTGGAAATTTGAGCAAGTACACGCGAGACATGCTAAAGAAGTTCGACTTCGGTGGAGAGCTGAAACCTAAGATGACCCAATGGGCACATATAGGGGCCTAGACAAGGACGAGAGCAGTGTCAAGGTCAATGAGAGAGAATATCGAGTGGTGATCAGATCATTTCTATACCTGACGGTGACAAGACCAGGCATTCAGTTTGCCGTGGGGTTGTGCGCGTGCTTCCAATCTTCACCACGCACATCTCATCTCCATGTGGTCAAGTGCATTTTCAGGTATCTTACTTATGTGTACGATCTCAGTCATTACTATTCTGCATCATTATCTCTTGATCTATATAGCTTTTCCGACACTGAGTTTGGTGCGTGTCGGCTGGATCGCAAGTCGACTTCCGGTACTTGCCAATTTCTTGGTTTTTCGCTTGTTTCTTGGTCTTCTCGAAAACAATCTGGAGTTGCACTTTCCACTTTCTTGGTTGTTGCTCACAGTTGGTTTCAATGATTTCCACTTTGAAAGATTTTGGGTTGTCTTTCCCTGCCAGAGTGCCTTTGTTTTGTGACAGCACCAGCGCGATTAGTGTAGGGAAAAACCCATGTCTTCATTTGAAATCCAAACATATTGATGTGTGCTTTCACTTTTTTAGGGATCAATATGAGAAAGGTGTCATTGACCTTGTTCATGTTGATAGTCATCATCAATTGATAGACAATCTAACCAAACCCCTATATCAGTCTACGTTTGAGCGTTTGCAAGGGGATTTAGGAGTTGTGTATCCTTTTTAGGATATTTTGAGTCTTTTCTTTCTTCTTTACTCTTTTATTTGAGAATTTTTGTGTGAGTTCATATCATACATATTCATATATCACTCTTGGAGCTTGCTTCTGTTATATGATTGACTTATTTACTCATTCTTGCTAGTATATGCTTTTAAATACCTATCGATGATCATGCTTTGCTTCAGTTCACATGATATATTTGATATCTGTCATATGTGTGGCTTTTATGCTTTAAACTTGAAAAATGATAACCATTGATTCTAGTAACTAGCATGTGTAGGCTGAATGCTTTTGCTATCTTTTACATTCTTGGTAGTTAAATCCTTTACGCAGAT
Organism: Zizania palustris; assembly: GCA_019279435.1. Taxonomy (NCBI): domain Eukaryota; kingdom Viridiplantae; phylum Streptophyta; class Magnoliopsida; order Poales; family Poaceae; genus Zizania; species Zizania palustris. The sequence continues at coordinate 4,740,668 of JAAALK010000085.1, forward strand.
ATGTAATTTGGACATTGTTGGGGGAAAATACTTCATCCTCAGGGTCTCTACAGCAATAAGACATAGCCAATCTACTAAACCGAAGTTCCAGCATTAACTCCAGTTTAGTACATGATCAAGCTCGAAGAATCCATGCGGACTTTTGTTCGGAGTTTGACTTCGAAGGTTGAATCTTCAGAGAGCTTATCTGCCAGCGAGGATGGAAGACTTATCTTCTTTCTGATTAGATTAGTATTTTACCATTTCAATCCTATTAGGGTACCAAATAGTTTCCACTATGTCGGTTGTAATTGAGGGGTAAAAAGGTCTTATCCTTAAGGTTTTTACCTATAAATACCCCCTTCTTACCCTGTAATAAGGATGGAATACTCAGTTATTCAATACTAAACTTCGAACTACTTCGAGCTATTATCCAATTCGGAGGCTTGAAATAGTCCGCTTTACAAACACTTCGTTTGTTAGTTCTTAATCTCTGAAAACCTATTAGCATAATCTTTTACGCCAACAGTTGGCGCCGTCCATGGGGAACCTAGTCCAAAAAACTTCGTTCTCTACCAATTCCTAGAATCATGCCTCCTAAGCGGAGTTCAGGTGGTAGTCCTACTCAGAGGTCCCCTCGGACCTCTGGAGCAAGATCTTCGAATACGGTCAAGGTCGGAGGACCTTTAGTAGTTCCTTCACCTCAGACCCCCGATGGGAATTCTCTTCCCCGAGCATACGGAGTTCCCCCTCCAACTCCATCTATGCTTCGGCTAGACGGAGTTCCTCCTCCAGCTCTGACTGTGCTCCGAACTGACATGTACAGTTCGCAAGACCCGGATGATCCTTTCGGAAGAAATGAAGATAGTCTTGGTGACATGGCGACCCAGATGGCCAGTCTCCAAGCTGAAGTGGCGAGGTGGAGGCAAGAAGCCACAGATAGGCTTCGTTCTCAGGCCACCCGGTTCATTCTCGAAGTGCCTCAAGACGACAACTCTCTTCTTTATCCCAAAGCCCCAGAGAACGCTTCCTTCGATAGCGAGTCTCCGCTGCATCCCGAGTTACAGAAAGTGCGCTTCGACCCTAAGTTTAAAACTTTGAAGCTCTGTAAGTACTTCGGAGAAGAGGATCCGGGGGAGTTTTCCCATTCGTATGCTTTGGCAATTGAGGCCAGTGGAGGAGTCTGAGACACCATGGACAAGTGTTTCCCCCTTGCTCTCGAAGGGGTTGTGAGAAACCAAGGGTTGGTTTTGGAGTCTGTGATGAGTGATTGACAGATATTATCCTCTAATTTGAAGGGGTCCCTCCGAAGGGGTTCGGAGGTTGTTTCACCGAAGGGTTCGGTGGGTATGTTTGTTGTAGCTATTGCAGTGGAGTGTGCCTGTCGGAAGGGTCTAATAGTACATGATGATTGGGTCATACCGAAGGACTCAGTAATTTGGGAGGTACACCGGAGTGTGTGCCAGAGGTTGTTTACCCGGAGAGGTCTTCGGGGTACTGGATACACTTGTCTGTTTGTCTGTGGTGCGCAGCAAGTGAACCTGGGTCAAGCGGGAGGCTTGATGTCGGGCGAGCGGGGAGCTCGGTCACGAAGGCTGTGAAGGGGTCGAGGTCGGTCCTCGGGTCAAGGTGCGCCAGGCGAAGGCAGAGAGTGCGGAGTGCGGCTCCAGCTGAAGGTACTCCGAGACGAAGTCCTCAAAGGTGAGGCACTTCGAAGGGTACTCCGAAAGGAGTGACTTCGGAGTTTGGCGGACAAAGTCCTCAGCAATGAGGCAAGGTGATCGAAGTGTGCTCCAAACGGAGGCACTCGAAGGAATACCCGACGAAGGTCTCAGAAGTCGAGGTGCATCGAAGTCATGGTATGGGTGAGGTTCGTCGAGGAGTGTGCTCGGGGAGAGACACTGCGACGAAGTGCTCATGGAATGCTTTATGCGGAGGCCTTGGACGAAGGAGGGACTTCGAAGGGTGGTACTCCGAAGGTGGGGCTTCGGAGTGTGGTTGTCTTGAAGTACTTTGGCCATGCATGGCTTTGGTACACGGACTGACGGAATTCGAGCTAGGAGAAGCAACGAAGCCGTGGTGGTCCACTCCGGAGGTGTTGGTGCGAAGGCCCAAGGGCTTTGATGGCCTCGGCTCAAAACCGTCATAGTATTGAAGGATGACTTCGATAAAGCGAAGGCCGTCAGGCTCAAGGATTCTCACCGAAGCTACCGCACCTCTCGCATGCGAAGGGGGGCTTCAGAAGACTCCAAATCTACAAAAGGCTGACTGTGTCTGCTCTGCAAAAGCTGATGTTGTCCCCTCTACGAAGCTGATAAAAGAAGCCTCCAAATAAAGTAGACTACCAACTGTACCCCCCGTTCTATTGAGACAAAAACAGTGTAAACCCTAGAGGTAAAGTAGTCTATTCACATGGCTGAATAGTGCCTATAAATAGTAGAGGCTAGCCTAGGCCACATTAACACTTTGAGCATCCATTTTTGAGCTCCTGTGCTAGCCGCCACACTTTGCATTCAGTCTGTGAGTTCATTTTTGTGTTCCCTGTTCAAGTAATGAAACTGTGATTCTGTCTTTCATTTGTGCTTGAACTTGTATTCTGTGTTGCACTGCATGTTTTGATTCCTCTGTACACCATCTTCTTCCTGAGTGAGTTTGTGTTTTGAATCTCTTCTGGATAGGTGTGTGAGAGGTCTGACCGGGTGAAGTGTGTTTTCTTTTCAGTGTCTGTTCACTCTGAGTAAACTAGAGGCTAGACCTCTTTGATTACTAGCGAAGCACTGTCTGGCTTGAAGCAAAACCTGTTTTCCTTCCCTTGTCGAAGTCCTCTTCGCAGTGTGCTCAGTGTGCGTTTCGACCTCCAAAGTGCGAAGCCTACTACTAGTTGCTAGCGCTGAGTGTTTGGTCAAATTCCTCAGAGGGAAATCTGCTCTTGCGAAGGGTGAAGTGCGATGTCTGCTCGAACGCACCCAGTGTGCGGAGCCTGCACTGACTTAGTAGGGTTGGGGTTTTGGTGTTGTGGGTGGAGCGAAGTCTTCTTGACTTTGAACTTTTGCTCCTTGCGAAGCCTGGTTTCGGAGTTGTGAAATACCTCCGAACTAGAACTTCGAAGGGTGTATTCGAAGCTTGTTCCACAGAAGACAGAATTAAAATAGAAGGCTATTTTTAGTCTGAAATTTTAAAAGCTCCCATTCACCCCCCCCCTCTGGTTGCCGTTTCTGGTCCAACATGTTGCTTTGCGTTGGTTCTGGTCCTTGAAGCCGGGATCAATTAGAACCTGGGAGCAGTTAACAAGAAAGTTTATAAGTAACTTTCAAGGTACCTTCGTACCCCCTATGTCTATGGGAAGTCTTTTCCAGGTGAAGCAACTACCTGGGGAAACTTTGCATACAGGAAGGTGCGCATGGAGGCTTACTTGCTAAGCCAAGGAAATGGAATTTGGGAGATTGTGGACTCACAATACTCCATCCCTGAAACTCGCACCTCTCAAATAGAGAAGGATCAGTATAATGCCAACTCCAAGGCTAGAAATATATTGTTCATTGGTTTGAGTAGAAGTGAGTTTGATAGGGTGCAGCACCTTAGGACAACTAGGTAGATTTGGACTACACTCACTATCATTCATGAGGGCTCTACACAGATTAAGGCCAGGCGCCAAAGCACATACAATCAACAGTATCAGCTGTTTGTGCAGGCACCTGGTGAATCTATAGATGCCATGTTGATAGGGCTATCAAGCTTCTCTATGATCTTGATCGTAGCATATGGGAAGTGAACGAAGATATCCAGCATTGAGGAGTCCGCAGGTTATGACACATTGACCTGTGATGAGCTCTTTAGCAAGCTGAAGTCCACAGAGATTGCCAAGGCATCTCTTGCAGTGCATAGGAACTCTTTGCCACAACCATTGGCATTGGTTTCTAGCACTAGCCGTGGTATCTCTGCAGAACCAAGCACATCAGGCACTTGTGTTTTTGCAGATGGTTTTGCTTTGTCCTCCCTGGTCTCCGTCACTAAGGAGCAAGTGGATACTTTGAATGATGATGAGCTTGCTCTCATTGCCAGAAGGTTCACCCGGTTTCACCATGAGAGACGGAATCAGAGGAGAAGTGGTTTTAGTGGTTGTTTTGAGTGTGGCAACACTTCTCACATAAAGTCCAATTGCCCTAAACTTAGGAAGAGAGATGAGAGTGAGCACCCCAAATACCACAAAAAGGAGAGGAAGCCTTTTGTGAAGGGCAAGCGCGGCAAGGTGGCTAAGAGGGTAGCCAAAGATGCTTCCAGAGCTTTTGTTGCTGCTCTCAGCGACATCGACACTTCCTCAACTAAGGAGTCGAGTTCTGATGAGAAGGAGGAGTCCCCAAGGAAGGAGGAGAAGAAGGACAAGAAGGGATGAAATTTCACCAGCCTTTGCTTCATGGCCGACAGCGATCACAGCGGCAATGAGCTTGACTCATCTGAGGTACCTCTATCCTATGACCAGCTTTCAATTAAATTAGATGAACTGAATGAATTAGTTCTTGGTCAGGATAGATTACTTGTGCAAGCCGCTAGAGATAGAAAAGACCTTAGACTTAGGCTATAATCTGTTTCTACTGATTATGCCATGCTTAAGTCTAGGGTTAATGATGCTGAATGTGAATCTTGCACTGTTGTCATGGGTGAGCTTGCTCAGTTGTGTTCTGTGCATGCTCAAACTCTTTTTGAGCTTGAGACTGCACAGAAGCAGCTTTTGATGGTTGATTCTAGTCCTCATGATATAATTGAATGCATGAACTGCCCTTTATTATGTGAGAGCATTGATTTACGTGATAAGAATGTTTAGGATTTAGAGGCTAGATTGGAGAGGGCCAGTAGTTCTAAGGATGTGCAACCTATGTGTGACACTTGCATAACCCTTAAGGACCAGCTAGGCACTGTTAGAGAGCGAGTTGAAAACCTTATGACTAAAAATGAATACCTTCTGTCTGTGGTTAACAAATGCACTGAGGGAAATGGTAGAATGGACTTGCTCTTGGCCAAGACCAAGATGTGTGCTGACAGGGCAGGGTTAGCTCTGTGATTGGGTTTTGACAGGATTCCTTCAGATAGCAAGAACAAAACTGTTTTTATCTCACCCACTACCTTAGAGAAACAAAGAGCCCTATTAGACACTCCATCAGCCAAAAATCCTACCCGGACTCCAAAGAAAACCACTCCTCATGCCAAGAAAATTCCTCCCAAGAAAACCACTCAGCAGAAGCCCAAGGAGCCTGTGAGAGTTGCTCCTATGACCCTTGAGAGTGCCCCTAGGAGAGTTTTTCATTGTTCATACTATCAGCGGGTGGGTCATCTGGTTGGGTTCGGTTTTCATCGCATCAAGGATGAGCGACGTTCTCAGGCAATGAGTTTCTAGGATATGCATTACCCATCTCGAGGTATGCATGAGTCTGAGTTGTACACACGTCCTATTGTTGACGCTCCTCATACTTCTAAGAGAGGTTTTGCTCCATGAGGTGTTCACCATGTTCCTTACGATGGTAGACCCCGGGAGAGTAGATTTGTACCTCGTCAGAGTAGGAGACCTCGTCATGCATTTGGGTCACAACATGTAGGTAGACCTCGCACTTTGCATCATTCTAATTATCCTGTGCATAGACAGTCTATTTTTACTGTGCCTACTACTTGTATCACTCAGTGCTAGATGCCTCGTCATATATTCACTCACCCCAGCACTAAGCGATCGAGATTTTCTTAACATGTGTAGGCGCTGGACCGAGGCTTGGAGGGCACGTGGATCATGGACTCCGGTTGTTTGCGCCATATGACTGGAGATGCAGCATGGTTCTCCATCCTCACAACAACCAAGCAAAAGGAACATATCACGTTTGGCAACAATCGAAGGAGTAGAGTGAAAGGTAAAGGTGTGGTAAGAATCAACTCGAAATTCACTCTCAAAGATGTTGCTTTGGTTGAAAATTTTGGATACAATATGCTTTCTGTATCTCAATTGCTTGATGAGGGCTTCGAAGTGCGATTTCATCGAGATACTTTGCAAATACTCAATTCTGATGGCATTGTGGTTTGTAAGATCTTTAGAGTTGGGAGATTTTTTAGAGCTGATTTTTCTGAGTCATCTGGTTCTTCTCATTGTCTTGTTACACATTCGACTTCTGAGCTTTGAAAGTGGCATAGGAGACTAGGGCATATGAGCTTTGAGTTGCTTGCTCGTCTGAGTGCCCTAGGTTTGATCCGAGGATTGCCCAAGCTCAAGTTTGAGAAGAATTTAGTTTGCGCTCCCTGTCGACATGGAAAAATGATTGTTGCTTCGCATTCGCCAGTCACCACAGTGATGACTGAACAACCCGGAGAACTTCTCCACATGGACACTGTAGGTCCTTCTCGTGTTAGTTCTTTAGGCGGCAAGTGGTATGTGCTAGTCATTTTCGATGATTTCTCTCGCTACTCTTGGGTCTCCTTTCTTGCAAGGAAGGATGAAGTGTTTTCACACTTTCGGAGCTTGGTTTTGAGACTTTTCACTGAACTCCCTGGTGCATTGAAATTTATTCGAAGTGATAATGGCACTGAGTTCAAGAATAGTCTCTTTGTTGACTTTTTCATGGAGCATGGCATAGAACATCAATTCTCTGCTCCGCGGGTTCCTCAACAGAACAGTGTTGTTGAGAGAAAGAGCCGCACTTTGGTTGAGATGGCTAGGATGATGATTGATGAGCACAGGACTCCTAGAAAATTTTGGGCAGAGGCCATGAACACTATTTGTTACATCTCAAACCGAATATTCTTGCGCTCAATTTTGAACTTGACATCTTATGAGCTACGTTTTGGGAGACAGCCCAAAGTTACTAATCTTCGAGTTTTTGGTTGTCGTTGCTTTATCCTAAAACGTGGAAATTTAGATAAATTTGAGTCACGCTCTTCTGACGGGATCTTTCTAGGTTACACTACTCATGGTCATTCTTATCATGTTTACAATTTGGAGACTAACAATGTCATCGAGTCTTGTGATGTGACTTTTGATGAATCAACCCCCTCTGTTAGTTCCACTTTTGAACAGGCAAATGAACACGACATGGAGCAGACCATCTTCGAAGAAGAAGATCCCAGAGATTTCGAGGATGAACCCCTACTACCTTTGACATCAACCCCCGAAGACGACCCCGCTTTGACCACTTTGGCACAAGGTCCCGAAGCAACTACCTCGACATCGGTCATCTTGAACCACTCCAACGCACAAGTTGAGGGGGAGACTGCATCTCGCCGCGAGGCTCCACATCATGTTCAAAGGATGCATCCTCCCGAGAAGATCATTGGTGAGCTTGATCAAAGGATAACACATTCTCATGCTCATTTCATTGATTCCTCTTTTGTTGCTTCTTTCGAGCCCTTAGATGTTAGTCATGCACTTTCTGATTCTAGTTGGATCAATGCCATGCATGAAGAACTTGAAAATTTTAAGAGAAACCAAGTCTGGACTTTAGTTGATCCTCCACCAAATGTTCATTTTATTGGAACAAAATGGATTTTCAAAAACAAACAAGGGGAGGATGGGATTGTAGTTAGAAACAAGGCTAGACTTGTAGCTCAGGGTTATTCTCAATTAGAAGGTATTGATTTTACTGAAACTTTTGCACCTGGTCCTCATCATGAGGCCATTAGGATTTTACTTGCCTTTGCGACATCCCGGGGATTCAAACTCTATCAAATGGATGTCAAACGTGCATTTCTTAATGGCTTCAAAGGCGAAGATGTCTATGTAAAACAACCCCTTGTTTTGAAAACCCCAAGTACCCACATAAAGTCCTTAAACTTCCTAAGGCTCTTTATGGACTCAAGCAGACCCCTCGGGCTTGGTATGACAGACTTAAGTCTTTTCTTCTTGAGCGAGGGTATTTGATGGGATCTGTTGATAAAACCCTGTTCACTCTCAAGCATGGCAAAGATTTCCTCCTAGTTCAGATTTATGTGGATGCTATCATCTTTGGTGGCTCCTCTCATGCTTTGGTTGCTGAGTTTGCAGATACCATGAGCAGGGAGTTCGAGATGTCCATGATGGGCGAGCTCACGTTTTTCCTTGGTCTTCAAATCAAGCAAAGCAAACAAGGTACCTTTGTTCATCAGACAAAGTACACCAAGGACCTGCTCAAGAAGTTCGACATGGCTGATGCGAAGCCCCTCGCTACTCTGATGGCTACTTCGATAGCATTGGATCCCGACGAGGATGGAGAAGCCGTAGACCGCAAGGAGTTCCGAAGCATGATCGGCTCCCTCCTCTACTTGACTGCTACGAGGCTGGACATACACTTCGCAGTGTGTTTGTGTGCTCTTTTTTAGGCTTCACCACGAGCTTCGCACCGCTAAGCGGTAAAGCGCATTCTCAGGTATCTCAAACATACCCTCGAATTTTGCATTTGGTATTCTGCATCTTCCTCCTTGTGTCTTCGAGGTTATTCCAATGCGAAATTTGCTGGGTGTAGGATTGATAGGAAAAGTACCTCTGGTACTTGTCATTTTCTGGGTACTTCACTGGTTTACTGGTCTTCCCGCAAATAGTCTAGTGTTGCACAATCGACGGCTGAGGCCGAATATCTTGCTGTAGCTAGTTGTTGCTCTCAGATTTTGTGGATGGTTTCCACTTTGCTGGATTTTGGGTTAGATTATAAGAGTGTTCCACATTTTTGTGATAACACTAGTGCTATTTGTATAGCAAACAACCCGGTTCAACATTCCAGAACCAAACACATTGATGTGCGATATCATTTTCTCAGAGATCATAATGAGAAGGGTAAAATAACTAAGGGGAGTTTTTATCGTGCAAAGGGAAGATTTGCCGAAGGGGCTTTTACTCTTTTGAAAAGGGGGAGGGAAATTCTTTTGTCAAGTGACATGGTTTGGCTCGTTTCTGAGTTTTATGGTCACTTGTGCGCTGAAATTTTTCAAATTTTCTTGAACTTGAATTTGGTTGTCAATGCACTCATCAAGGGGGAGATTGAGAAACCAAGGGTTGGTTTTGGAGTCTGTGATGAGTGATTGACAGATATTATCCTCTGATTCGAAGGGGTCCCTCCAAAGGGGTTTGGAGGTTGTTTCACCGAAGGGTTCGGTGGGTCGGTTTGCTGCAGCTGTTGCAGCGGAGTATGCCTGTCGGAGGGGTCCGACAGTACACAATGACTGGGTCATACCGAAGGACTTGGTAATTTGGGTGGTACACCGGAGTGTGTGCCAGAGGTTGTTTACTAGGAGAGGTCTCTAGGGTACTAGATACACTTGTCTGTTTGTCTGTGGTGCGCATGTGACTTCAGAGGCGACGGACGATTTGCAGCAAGTGAACCTGGGTCAAGCGGGAGGCTTGATGCCGGGCGAGCGGGGAGCTCGGTCACGAAGGCTGCGAAGGGGTCGAGGTCGGTCCTTGCGTCAAGGTGCGCCAGGCGAAGGCAGAGAGTGCGAAGTGTGGCTCCGACTGAAGGTACTCCGAGATGAAGTCCTCGGAGGCGAGGCACTTCAAAGGGTACTCTGAAAGGAGTGACTTCGGAGTTTGGCGGACAAAGTCCTCAGCAATGAGGCAAGGTGTTCGAAGTGTGCTCCGAACGGAGGCAATTGAATGAATACCAGACGAAGGTCTCAGAAGTCGACATGCATCGAAGGCATGGTACCTTCGTACCCCCTATGTCTATGGGAAGTCTTTTCTAGGTGAAGCATCTACCTGGGGAAACTTTTGAGACAATTTTTCAAGCGCTTCGCTCATACGAAGTCGCAAATACGGGGGCTGTCTACGTCGTCTGTTGTTGACGCAGCCTGATAGGGAGTTACCCATGCGTGCCTCCTTGATAAACTCCATCGGAAACAGATATCTTGTGTAGCACAGCAGTTGGCCTATTTTGAAGAATATGCTAGTTCAGAAGAAGGATGGCTCTGGACAACAGCTTCAACTCCATCAATCCTGCAAGAAGTCAAGCTTGAAGTTAAGACTTCAACACCTTCGCAGGGGCCTAACATCGATGTCCAGCATGATAGGCGTCGGGGGCAAAAGCATCCTCGCTCCGAAGTCCTAAACATTGCTCCTCCGCAGAAATTTGCCCCTAGAAATCCACAAGCTTCGGGAAGCAAGACCAATGGCTAGAGGCCACCAGGGAAGCCAGATGGCAAAGCCCATGCCTTCTTCTGTTGCGTTCATGGTGAAAATCGGAGTCATGTTACTGATGCGTGCAAGTCTATACTCGTTTTAAGAGGCAAGTACTTTGAAAGGACCTCTGGTCGAGGCATTACTGACCGAGTCCCTTCCGAGGCACGTCCGGAGCCTGTGCAGACTGTGGCATGTGTAGACAACTTTGACCCCGCAAGACAACCTCCGGTGGTCAATATTATGCCACCCCCGAAGCAAGAAGATGGCTAAGATCGGGGCAAAAGAGTAGTCCTCTCATTTCCAAAGGAGGGACCCTTGGCAGTATGTCAAAGAGACAGCGAAGAGAATATGTACGGGAAGTAGGCCATATTGGAACTTCTTCATCTACATCTACCATGCCCGAGTGGTCCCATATGCCGATATCTTTCTCTGCAGATGATGGAGCTGGCATAAAGTTTACACATGCAGATCCCCTTGTTATTATTGCCGATATAGCGGGGACTGAAGTCCGGAGAGTGCTGATTGACAGAGGGAGTTCAACAGACATCATCTTTGTTCAAGCCTTCGATCAGCTCTGTATCTCCAGGAACCACACCTCCCCGCAGCTCGTCCCCTACAAGGCTTCACAGGACCTCCTCTTGATGCCCTCGTCTAGATAGGTCTGGAGGTTTCTTTCAGAGAGGGGCTCCTAGCAAGGAAGGAGGAAGTAATCTTTGATGTTGTAGATGCCCCTGATGCATATAATGTTATCTTCAAAAGGGGCGTGTTAAATCAGTTCAGAGCCGTGGTGCATCATAACTATTTATGTATGAAGATGCCCACGCAAGCGGGAGTACTCACTATCTTCGGAGATCAGGCCACTGCGCAAATAGCAGAATATGGTCATGGCCCCCTCTCGACCCAAGACAAGTGAATAATGTACAAGGCAATTCGGAGGATATCTCTACTTTAGGCAAATCTTCAAAAAAATCCTTCCCAAGACCCAGCCCCGACAGAGAAATCATAATGAACGTTATTGTAAAAGACAGCAAAGACTATTCTTTCCAGTTCGGCAAAGATTTGCCTCCAGAAATCGCTACTTCGTTAGAAAAAGTAGTTGAAGAAAATTTGGATGTCTTTGCTTGGTCTGATGAATACATTCCGGGAGTCAGTCGAGTTATCATTGAGCATAGCTTGCTTGTGAACCCGAGGGTTCGACCTGTTCAACAAGGACTTCGGAAGTTATCCGTAGAAAGGGCCATTTGTAGGACCGAAAGTAGCGACCAGAGGGGGGTGAATGGGCGCCTTAAAAATTCTTTCGAATCAATGACCTGCTCCCAATACCCAACGCACCTCAAAAGACTAAGCAGCAAAGTATGAACATATTGCCTAAGTCTAAAGATATCTAGCCTAGAAGCAACAGATGACAAAAACAGAGAAACACCAAAGCAACTGATGTGAGTGGCTCTTCGGTCTTTCCCCGAAGGCCATGAAGCATAGCCCTGCCGGATCGTCCTTGTCCTTCCCCTTCCTGATGGTGATCTCCTCATTGCTTGAGCTCGATGAAGAGGAAGAAGACGTGGACTGCTTGGAGTAGCTCTTCTCCATCTCGGCGAAGAAGGCCTTGTCGCGCTTCTTGTTCTCTGGCCGGTAGTCCTTCAGGGCCATTCTGACGAATCTGGTCTTCGGCTTGCCCTTGTTGAAGGAAGAGCTGTCGTGCTTGCCGGAGTCGTGGAAGCCACCACCGGTGCCCTTCTTGTGGCCATTGCGTTTGGGGAAGTCGACGATGAAGTGTCCTAGATCACCACACTCAAAGCAACCGGATTTCGTGCCATGTCTTTTGAACATCCTTTTGTCATAGACACGACGCACCCGGTTGTTAAAAAGACACAGGTCATCATCTCCCAAAGACTCAAGCTGGTCCTCAGTGATAGACATCAAAGAGAACCCAGCACAACTCAAAGAGGAAGGATCAATAGAAGGTGTAGCAAGGGCCAGGGACTTTGATCCTGAACCAGTGAGATTTGATCTCAGCTGGATATCTACCTCAGTGGCCTTCAGCTTGCTAAATAACTCAGAAATGGTCAAGGTATCATAGAGGATACCTTGATCTCCCAGATCTTTGGGTCCAAGGTATGGAGAACCTTGAGCGCCTGCTCGTGATCTGAGACTAACTGAGCACCCTCATCCTTGTTGTCCCGAAGCTTGTTTATGATCGATTGAAAACGACCAAACAAAGCTTCAACAGATTCACCCGGCTTCTGTGTGAAATTTTCATATTCATGCCGGTAGGTCTGATAGAGCCGAGCCTTGACCTGGGCTGTTCCCTCATGGTGTGCCTTGAGGGTAGCCAGAATCTCTCTCGTAGTGGAGAGATGGCTCACACGCTCAAACTCAGTGGGACGTAGACCAGAAAACAGAATGTTCACGGCTTTAATATTGCTCAAATGCTGGAGAATGATACCAGGAGTACCATGCTCAGCAACTAGCAAAATAAAAAATGTATCATGAACACAAATGTCCCAGATGTCCGAGCCTTGGCTCATAAGTTAGGCTCGCATGCGAGTCTTCCAATAGTTATAGCCATAGGCTTCCAAGGACGGGACCTTGCCAGGAGAATTCATGATCACTACTGGGGTTTAGAACCGGTTAAGGTATGGAAAAAACCCTAACCTCGCTCCGATACAACTTGTAGGACCGAAAGTAGCGACCAGAGGGGGGGTGAATGGGCGCCTTAAAAATTCTTTCGAATCAATGGCTTGCTCTCAATACTCAACGCACCTCAAAAGACTAAGCAGCAAAGTATGAACAGATTGCCTAAGTCTAAAGATATCTAGCCTAGAAGCAACAGATGACAAAAACAGAGAAACACCAAAGCAGTGCCACTAGGTAGATAAACAAAGATATTCAAGACATGGCAGGTTAAACTTCTCAATGGATGATCTAAGTATAAATAAAGTGAGATGAGAAGTTACTGTTCAAATCTGTCTCCTGTTCGAAACATGTCGAAGCCTGCTTCACTGGTCGAAGCCTGCTTCGCTGGTCGAGGCCTGCTTCGGAGGTTAGTGGCGAAGTCTACCGAAGGCTGTTGTGAAGGTGTCGAAGGTTTGTTGTCTATCCTAGTTCGAGTACGGCTGAGAGCGAAGTATGCTTCGAAGCTAAGTATGACAGTGTCGAAGCTTGGTTCGAACAGTATACTTCGAAGGCTAGACTTCGAACAGAAAGCTTCGAACAAGCTCACAGAAAAACAACCTTCGAAAGAGTAGCGAAGCCCGACACACGACAGAGAAACCAAATCGAAGCCTACACTCTACCTTCGGAGCTAGCAAGATTGAAGAAGGATCGCTGAAGTGATAACCTTCGACACACACAGATCAACTTCGAAACGAAGTTTGTAAGAGTTGTCACACAAGAAATCGAAGGTGACAAACACACTTCGAACGACAAGCTTCGAACTCACAAGCTGCAACCCTCGAAAATGACAGCAGTAGAAAGATCTCAGAGACTTCACGTCGAGCGAAGTATATCAGAGAGACTAGCTTCGAAGTCAACTTCGAAGCCTGTCGGAGTATACCTTCACGCAGATGGTCGAAGTATGTCAAGCTGACAGTGCACAAAAATAGACTTCAAAACTAGCAACACAGGACACAACGCGAAGTCGAAGTTCTGTCGAAGCCCTCGAATGATGTCAGATCAAAGCCTGCCTCATGGAGCTGAGGGGCTTCGAACAGAGAAGGGGCTTCGCCAGAAAAACAGCCAGAAAAGTCACTTGGAGCTGTCTACTCGATCAAAAAGCAACACAGTAAAAAGCAAGGCTATAGTACTAGTGTACTGTTGCTACAGTGTAGTAGTACTACTTGCAACCAGCAAGAACTAGTACTCCAAACTTGAAGAACAGACGCAACAGAGTAGCAAATAGAGATCAAAATGCCCACGGTACATGAAGATTCAGATCCACAAAAATCAATGCACGCCACACACATACGCAGAGTGTAAAATCTCACAGCGTTAATGAAGAACAGGGAGATTTCAGGAATAGAAGCTTCAGGCGGCGCACATGGACAGGAACAGGAGAGAGAAAACGCAGGAGACAAAATGACCCAATAGAGTAAGAAATGATTTCAGCAAAAGGGTCGTCCAACCCTAGGGATTGGGGCCCTATTTATAGGCTGCCCAAAGACCTAGAATATTCCACCAGCCCCTTAGGGTTTTTACAGACGCTAAAATAAAGGAAATGACTCAACTGCCCTTAGGAATTTTTACAGACTCGACTAACTGACTGTGGGCCTAGAGATACAGATGACTTATCCGGAAGCTAAGCTTTCGTAGCGACTACGGCTTCTCTTCTGGACAGTCCGATACAGAATCAATGGTTGTCAGTTTTGCGCCGAAACTGACAAAGCCTCCACCGACTTTGCACCAGGTACCCGGATTGGGTCGGCCCGATTCCGCAGCTCTCTCAGCCCAGCAATCACTCACCGCCCGTGTACCTGAGTCAATCCTGGTCAATAGCCCAGTGGGTCTTCTGCTGCTTCTGGCCCATGTACCCGGATTGGGCCAGCCCGACTTCGCAGCTCTCTTAGCCCGACCGTCGCTCGCTGCCCGTGTACCTGAGTCACATGCAGCCCATGAAACAGCAGATCTCCTTTCTTCTTCAATCCTCTTTGACTATCGTTGACAATGACTCATCACATCTGGAGCCATGAGGCCCATGCTATTCAGCATGGCTCCTCACCATTCTTGCTAAAGAAGAAGTGGGTAAATTACTGAAGGCTGGGATCATCAGAGAAGTAGCTCATATGGAGTGGTTAGCTAATCCGGTCTTCGTCAGGAAAAAAATCCTCCGGGAAGTGGCGCATGTGTATTGATTTTACATCTTTGAATAAAGCATGCCCACGTGACCCCTATCCCATGCCCTGAATTGATCAATTAGTTGATTCCACTGCTGGTTCAGAGTTATTAAGCTTCCTCGATGCGTTTTCTGGCTATCATCAAATCTGGTTAAAGCACGAAGATGAAATCAAAACAAGCTTTGTAACTCCTTCGAGAGTCTTTTGCTATGTAAGAATGCCTTTTGGCTTAAGAAATGTCAGGGCAACCTTTTCAAGGTTAATTGCTAAAGCTCTAGGACATCAAATAGGCCGCAATGTAGAAGCCTATATGGATGATATTGTAATAAAGAGTGCTTTAAGGCACCAACATAGCCTAGACTTAGCAGAAACATTTGAGAGGCTTCGGGCATGTGGAGTCCTTCTTAACCCCGAAAAATGTATCTTCGGGGCTCAAGCTCGGAAGCTACTAGGATATCTAGTTTCAAGTAGAGGGATTGAAGATAGCCCTACTCAAATAACTACATTGCAAAGGATGGCTCCGCCGGAAAATTTAAAGAAGGTACAAAAGCTGACTAGCCATCTGGCAGCACTTAGCAGATTTTTAGCAACATCCGCAGAACGAAGCTTGCCTATTTTCAAAGCATTGAAAGGGTCCGAAGATTTTGCATGGACACCAGAGTGTCAAAAGAGTTTTTATGATATTAAAAATTATCTTAGCAACCTCGCTACACTCACTGTGCCCATTGTAGATGAAACCCTACTCCTCTACCTTGCAGCTACTAGCTTCGTTGTTAGTGCAGTCCTTGTCAAAGAAGTTGATCTCAATGGGAAGTTGGTACAGAATCCAGTCTATTTTGTATCCAAAGCTTTATCTGGAGAAAAAACAAGATATTCTGAGCTTGAGAAGTTCACTTATGCTCTGATAATGGCTTCGAGGAAATTGTGACATTATTTTCTAGCACATAATGTGATTGTACCAACTTCGTATCCCTTGGGAGATATGCTCCAAAGCAAAAATTCTACGGGAAGAATTGGAAAATGGGTTGTTGGGCTAGCACCCTTCGGCATCTCCTTCGTAGCAAGGATAGAAATCAAGTCACAAGTGGTGGCAGATTTTGTAGCAGAGTGGACTCCATCTGCAATATGGGCTCCGAAGAAATCATATGAAGGAATTTGGACCATATACTCCAACAGAGCTTTTCAAGCGTCTAGAGCAGGCATCGGAGCAGTAATAATTTCGCCTTCAGGGCAAAGAGCAATGTACTCCGCAAGGCTCAACTTTAAGTCCACCAATAATATAGTGGAGTATGAAGGAATTTTGTTAGGACTTTGAAAAGTGCGTGCTTTGGGTGCTACAAGAGTTGTTATTAAAATAGATTCTCAAATTGTAGCAGGGCACATTGATAAAAGTTTTCAAGTCCGTCTTCCACAGCTTGCAAAATATTTGGAAGAGATCCGTAAAATCAAAGAAGCATTCAAAGGGATTTCCATCCGAAGTATACCAAGAGCTGAAAATGTGCAAGCTGATACCTTAGCGAAGGCTGCAGCCAGAGCTATGGACATTCTAGAAGGAGCCTTTTATGAAGAACTTACTTTGCCTTCGGTGCCACAAATTCCTCCTGTGGAGGTTCTTTGCATTCCAAGCACTGACTGGTGGAGTTCAATCATGGAGTTATTGCAAGGTGAAGCAAATTTGCCTGAAGGACCACATCTTTCGAGGTTGAAGCTAAGAGTTCAGAATTATCATGTAATCAACGACATTCTCTACAAGGCCGGAGTATGTTCCCCCCTACTCCGATGTATATCTCAAGCCGAAGGTCAAGAGATACTCCGAGAAATTCATGAAGGCTTTTGTGGTAGCCATTTGGCCCCCCGGGCTTTAACAGGAAAAACACTTCACTAGGTGCTTTATTGGCCTACAATAGTGGCTGATGTGGAGAGTTTAGTCCGCATTTGCCAAGGTTGTCAATGGATGAGAAGATGAAGTCATCATTCACCAATGACTCTTCAAGTCATTGCTCTAGTTTGTCCCATGGCCAGATAGGGCATGGATCTCATTGGCCCCTTCCCAGTAGCAAAAGGAAATCTGAAATTCACAGTGGTAGCAATTGAGTATTTTTTCAAGTGGGTCGAAGCAGAACCCCTCATAGCTATCACGTCAAATAATATACAAAAGTTCTTTTGGAAGAATATTATATGCAGATTCGGAGTGCCTCGACACCTCATAGTCGACAATGGGACACAGTTTGATGCGGAGCTCTTCAGGAAGTTTTGCGAAGATCTTCGCATACAAATATGCTTTGCAGTTGTGCGCCATCCTCAGTCTAATGGAGCTGTCAAAAGGGCTAATGGAAATATTTTATCAGGGCTAAATCGAAGAATAGTAGGGTTAGCAAAGGGGCTGTGGACTGAAGAACTCCCGAAGATTCTAAGGTCCACAGGTTTTACTCCTTTTAGATTATTATTCGGAGATGAAGCTATGATGCCGACGGAGCTTAAAGGAGGATCTCTTCACAACACCAAACCTGAAATAGAAGGAGAAAGACAAGCTTCGCTTGATTTAACAGAAGAAACAAGGCTTCGAGCTGTGGCTAATTTGTCGAAATATCAACAGCAAACGAAGACTTGGTATGACCCGAAGGTTAATCTTAATGAACTTAAACCAGGTCATCTAGTTTTGCGAAGCATTATAGCACCAGGGAAATTAGGAAATAAGTGGTAAGGTCCATACATTATTCTACATTTAGGACGCCCTGGTTCTTTTAAGCTAGCTAATTTAGAAGGCGAAGAGTTAAAGCATGCCTGGCATGCGGAGCACCTAAAGCGATATTTTGCATAGTGGCTCCTTGTAATCATCTGTAAACACCTTCTGAATAAATAAAGCTCATGGTTCAGATAATGCCTACCTCTCAAACACTTCCTACTTCTAGTGGACGCACTTGAAGAACGAAGTTGGCTATGAGGGAAGTGTCATTCATTTGAACCAATTTTGTGGACTTTGAACCACTAGTTCGAAGCTTCCGACGAGGTGGGAAAGTCATAGAAAATGGATTCCAAGCCACTAGCTTGAAAGCATCTGTAAAAAGAGTCCAAGGAGACCAAATGATACGGATTCCAGGCTCCGGCTTGAAAGCATCCGTAAAAAGAGTACAAGGAGACCACTATGCGAATTCTGAACCACTAGTTTGATAGCATTCGCAAAGAGAGCCGAAGGAGGCCAAACAAAACAGACTTTGAGCTAATAGCTTAGAACGTCTGTAAAAAGAGTCCAAAGCGACCAATTGTTTCGGATGCTAAGGTATCCGAAAAAAGAGTCCGAAGTGGCTACATTCAAACAAAAAGGTACTAAGTTATCAGTTTTCAGACTCGGAGTAATCGAAGACATTTTTTGAGATTTTAGTCTATCTCTAAGTTGTTAATGGGCTCGGAGCCTCCAAAATTGTACTCCTAACTAAGTTATTTTCGTTGCGCGTAACCACCTTCGATGAATTTCGAAGTGGCTTACACCCAAAGATGGGTTGGGAAGTAGGAAGAATTTTGAAACTTTAATCTTTATCATTCAAACAGATTACATTACATCATGAAAAGTCTGTATCTATACCAAGAAGGAAACGAAGACCTCTTTGATCCCTAGAACTACCGCTAAAGTTAGAGTGACTAGTTACAGAGCTGGGAGTTTTAGTAACTTTATGTTTAACTCTTCTCCCTCTTTTCGAAGCTCGGAAATCCTTTTGTTCCTGCTGAAGTTCAGCCCAAGTTCGAAGTCACTGGGGCTTCTTTCCCAGCTTTGAAGTTGTTCAGGGTCTTTCTTTACTTGTTCTTTAGCAGTATTTTCTTCTTCGGACCATTCAATGTCTTCAGAAGATGAAGTTTCCAAGTTAACATATTTTTCCTCCTCTTTAATGTAAGATAATATATCTTTGCATATTTCGGGCGCAATTATACCAGAGCTTTCTTGACGAATTGAAAATCGAGGGTGTTTGTGAGGTCTTAAAGTTTCGAAGGTAGCCCATAGCAGGAGAAGCTCTTCGTTAACCTCTAGAACTTCGAGATCATCCATAAAAGGTCGGAAAGCCTAAAAACATTTCCAAATAAGTATTTTCATTCATAAAAGATAAAAGCATAAACTTTTACATATTCGGAGCCCTAAACAAAACTAGACCTTCGAGTCTAGTGGGGGCAGGCTGCTCGAAGCTTGCGACCGTGCTTGATTCTGGCGAAGTCCTTCATCAATCCAAGCTATGATCGCTGATCGACTTTCGGCTCCCCAAGATGCTTGGAAGGCTTGTCAAGCTACTGCTACGTCCTCGGAAGGGTTTAAGAGCCGGTTGTTGTCCAAGGTAATGGGAGTCGTCCCTGAGTCTGGTGCTACTAATAGCCCTAGATCCTCGTAGTAGCGAAGTACTCCGAGAGCAGATACTTGGCCAAAGATTTCTCCATACCGAATACCCGTTGTCTTCATCATCTTCACTGCTGCTTGGATCATCTTCAACCTTCGCAGCAGAGGGACGTCGCCAGTCGAAGGTAATGTCCAAGAAGTACCGAAGTATTCCAAGACACCCCGAAGGTTGTCCATGGTCTCTGCAGCTACTTTCTCGGACTTCACCCTATCTTCGGACAAAATATCCCTTGACGAAGACAACTCGTCTATCAAAGAAGATAGCCTGGCTGCCTCCGTAACCAAGGAGTTCTTATGACCGAGCAAGTTGTTGTCCTCTTCCATTAACTTCCCTTGCTCCTCCCAAATCTTGACCAGCTCGGCCCCCGTGGTCGCTTGCTCCATTTGCAGTTTTTCTACTTCGGCCCGAAGCATGATTTGTTCGGCTTCGAGCTTCTGATTAGTAGCTTCCAGACCAAGTCTGGATTTCCTTTCCACTGCCACCATCTCATCCAAGCTGGAAGTTCGAATTTCAGAGCTATCAAGACTCCTTTGGAGGGCAGTTATCTTCTCCTTAAGACCCTTTGCATTTCTTTGTATCCTTCATCCTCAGATGAATCCGAAGATGAAGTAGCAGACTTGGAAGGGGCCACGTACTTTAGTTTACAAGCCAACTTCTTCACGAGAGTCTTGGCTAGCGCCGAAGTCCCAGCTTCAGGTTTCCTCTTCTTCGGACCAGGCTCAGAAGTGCTCCAATCCGGAAGAGAAGGAGCGACAACTCCGAGTACGCTCCATACCCGGTTGAATCGCTCCCAACTGCCTACCAGTTTCACCCTCCATTCCTTCTCAATGAGGGTAGGGGCTCCGAGGATCTTTTTCGAAGCCCGTACGACTTGCTCCGATGTCAAAGAGGCTTGTGGAGCTAAAAGATAAGTTTTTATTTGTTATATCATTTTTTATGAAATTATCATATATGAAATATTTTGCAGTTTTCGAAGTTACTTGCAGAGATCGAAGAGATTTTTCGGAGTCCACCCTCCGGATCCTCTTCAAAGTTGACAGGCCAGTTGTCCATAGAGGCGGAATCTGGAGCTCGATGAACTCCTCCGCTAAGTCCCGCATGCTCATGCGGCGACTTATTGCTTGTAGCAGATTGAGGCGAGCTTCGAGCTGGCCGGGGTTTGGATGAACTTCGACTTCCCTTCAAAAATGTATATCTTGCAGAGGCCCAGCCAAACTACTATCTACTCCTACTTCGGCGTAGAACCACCGAAGAATCCAATCCGTGTACCATGTTGCGTTGATGGCCTTCGCTGGAAACCACATTTGGTACTCGTCTCGGAGCCTAAAGTTGATGCTGCCGAAGACAACTACGATCTTCTCTCCTCTAGAGCCCTGGTAAGTCTTCGGTTGGTAGGAGTCATTGTGAAGCGCTGCGAAGATTTCGGCTCTCCCTTCGCAGCCTTTGTGATGGGGGAGTGGTCCCGATCTTCCGCTAGGTAAGGGATAAACTTGGGTTGGTGGAGAATCTCGACGTTGGCGATCCAAGGCTCCGGTCCGGCGGATCAAAACCTCGCAATCGTTACACCACTGTCTCCGTTGGTTATCAACCACGCAGAACGCGATTGACCTCGCCACGAAGGCTAATTCCTGCAAGCGAACCCAAGAACACAAGCAAGAACAGGAAGGATACAAATCGAATGCCAAATCACAGACAAACGAAGATAAGTTGAGGTTTCACAAACGCCAATGCGGCAGCCACTCGGTCCGGCGCAAGAGGCGGGATCTAAACACAACAGTGTAGATGCAACAAAGCAAAACCTAACCCTAGAAGTGGCTGGCGTGAGAATATATAGGGCGGCGGCCAGGGGGAAGGGGAACAGACTTGGGCTGTGGGCTAGAAGACGTACAGACTCAGATTATGGCCAACATGGCCCAGTTCTGTCACGCAGTACTGTTTTAAATACACAGGTCGACTCGAGACTCCAAATGATGTGAAACCAACGGCAAAAGATCCGTCTTCTCCTCAGCTTTCCAAAAAGTCCAAGAACGCGCCAATCGGACTTCGTATGAGGAAGTTATGCCCATTTTGGTGAATGGTGGTCGATGTAGTCCGAACCAGCGAATTCTTGACTTGAAGTCATCCGTGCGACTCCGTCTTCAACTCCAACTCTTCTATTCCATCTCCCATGTTCCTAAGCAACAAAATATCACCCGTATTCAGTAGCATTCCGTCCAAACAAATATTAACATAGTTGCTAAGGAACGAATTAATCTCATGGTTCAAGCGACGGGCACGGGCGCGTGTGATTGGTCCTTGTAATTGAATTGTAGGTGGAGGCTCCATGTGTGTATCCTGTGAAGTGATGTCCTCATCACTTTGGCTCGCAATGCCCACTCGAAGATCGCGAGGTGCGCTATGGCGTTCGGAGAGAGTTGAGGAAGGGTGACATGGAAAAGCACCAATACCTCCGATAATAAGTTCACTGCTAGAAGCCCTAACCCCGCCTCGAAGAAGGCTTCGAAAACAACCACTTCTCCCGGCTGAGGCGAGGGGATCCCTTCCTGACCGGGTGCATGGATCTTGACTCCCGAGCTAATCTTCCCTGTAACTACTGCTGCGATCGTTTTCTTCTTGCAGGTCGATGGCCCCAACTTGTAGGATTGGTCCGAATACTTTGAGGAAGCCGGTAGGAGGTCGTGGGGGCCGGGTTGTGGGGGCTTCCCCGTAGGCACTGCCGCTGCTACCGTCACCATGGCTTGCTGCCTGGCCAAGGTCGAGGCTGTTCTGGGAGCCTTGAAGCTTGTCTTCGCCATCAAACAGAACAAGAAGTTTTGAACTAGAGCTCTGGAGGCTAAGTGATGGATTGCGCGAGAACGGTGAGAAAGGTATCTTGAATGTCTCTTGGTCCTCTATTTATAGCCCGGACTCCCGATTTTTACCGTTCATAATCGACGTTCCGTCTTATGTACCGTTATTATTTCTGAAATTAAAGCAACGTTATAGCTTCTTCTAAAAGGAAAAAGGTAACGACTATTTTTCTGAGTCTAACGGTCTCTTCAGCTTCGCAGAAATTGACTTCGGAACTGTTCTAATAAGACCTTCGCTTGAAAATCGATTTGAAGTTTCTGAATTTTTGAATACTTCTAAGGTTGATAAATTTTATTAACCCCTATGTATGATTATTTTTCTTGTGTATACTGCTCTCCTAACTTTATAGATCACTCGCAGAAGCATATTCGAGGGGCTACTGTTGGGGGAAAATACTTCATCCTCAGGGTCTCTACAGCAATAAGACAAAGCCAATCTAGTAAACCAAAGTTCCAGCATTAACTCCAGTTTAGTACATGATCAAGCTCGAAGAATCCATGCGGACTTTTGTTCGGAGTATGACTTCGAAGGTTGAATCTTCAGAGAGCTTATCTGTAATACCCCAAATTTTCAAAGGAATAAAAATATTATTTAATCTAATTTCCTGGAATTTATTATTTTGGAAATACATTTAAATACCCTCCTTAGCCCTTTTGAACTAAAACCTAGAGGAAATGACCAAACCAGGAGCTAGAAAATTTTGTATATAATC
Source organism: Zizania palustris (assembly GCA_019279435.1). Taxonomy (NCBI): domain Eukaryota; kingdom Viridiplantae; phylum Streptophyta; class Magnoliopsida; order Poales; family Poaceae; genus Zizania; species Zizania palustris. The sequence continues at coordinate 4,763,537 of JAAALK010000085.1, forward strand.
CCAAGGCCAAGATATATTTTTGAGAAGTTTCACAAATTTTTATCAACCTTGGAAGTAGCCCTATTATTTTAAACCAATTTCTGCAATTATTTTTATTCAGAAAAAGAATCTGGAATAGTAACGGGCATCTCCCTCCCTTTCTCTCTCTCCCGGCCAGCCCAGCCCATTACCCCCGCACGCCCCGTCTGACACCCGGGCCCCACCCATCAGAGACCCCCCTCCACTCCGTGCGCGCGCCCGACCACCCGACCCCACCCGTCAATCACCTCTCCCGCTCGCTTGCGCCCGCTGCCCGGTGGCCCCCACCTGTCGGATCCATCTTCCCCGCGAGATCCGGCCCCGAATTCCCCCCCCCCCCTCTCGCCGGCCAAAACCCTAACCCCACCTCGGATTCGCTCCCACCAGCCCCCTCCCTTTAATCAGTCGACGGCATTGAATTCACCGCGTTCCCCTGACCGTCTCCCCCATTACTCCACTGCGTCATCACCCCCAGATCGAGCGCACGCATGCATGGCAGGAGCTCGCCGGCGTTGAAGAGAGACTTTACTCCCGGCCACCCCTGATTACGCCCCCTTTGCCCCTGCCGACGACCCTATTTAAACCCCGGCCACCCCCCTCGTCCAGCCCGCACGCCCGATCGCACTGAGAACAAACCAGAGCGCCACATTTCACGTTTTAACACCTCACCGTGGTATGGGTCATCTCGTTACACTTTGGGGTTTGGGATGAGTGCGTGCTTTGTGGGTACAGTAGTACATCTCTGATCAGAGTCATAAATCTTTTCGAAAAGCCGAGCCCACGGTCAAGGGCGAGTTGTGTGACATCCCACAATTAGTTTACTTTGAATATGTATGTGCATGATGGTTTGACATATAAGGACTGTTGTGCGAGGAGGTAAAACGTACTCCTCGAGTTAGATGATGTTATTGATGTTCATGTTTATTATTCCGCATGAAAAATTTGACTACACTAAATGCAGTAACTGAAAATGTACTTTTCCGTACTTTTAGCCATTATCCTTACTTTGTTATTATCTTGCATTATTACTTGCATTCGCGGTGGCTTGTTGAGTACTTTTGTACTCATACCCGTTGGATAAACACTTCAGAGGCTGCGTACTATGAGGAGGATGGTCTGGAGTAGCGACCCAGTCAAGAAAACGATCTTGAAGAAGGCGTTCGTCATGCAATTCTACTTTTATTATTGTTTTTATTAAACTCTGATGTAATAAATATGGTTTGCGTACCATGAATACTTGTCGTATGTACGATTGTTGCATGATGAACCTCTTGTATTATTGTTTTTCTTATGAAGTTCAATAATGTTCCGATTTCGATAAATCGGGGTGCCACAAGATGGTATCAGAGCCGACTTGACTATAGGAAGCCAAACGGACCAGCCTAGCCAATAGTTGCAGAAAATTATTTCTCGAAAACCTACTTTATAAACTTTGTTCCTCCCCTCACTTTTCTTCAACTTGTTTTTGTAGATGTCGGTCTACCAAGTGCACAGTTTCTGCCGCCACTTCGAGGGCTTCGTCGGGGAGCTCTGCATGATGGTCACCTTCCTTGGGTTCCTCTTTGAGCCCGAGTTCCATGGGTTGTACATGGAAGAGTTCGCGGGACCATGCGACGTCTCCCTCACCATCCATGGTTCTGGAGAGCACCTGCCTTTCTTCACGGCAGCACTTGGGGGCCCAACCTTCGACATCGCGTGTCAACGCGTCGCCCTCCAAGCCCTCATGGAGTTGAGGATGATCTACGACGATCGTCTTCAGAACTCGTCCTTCCGGCTCATGCCAAAGCGCACTTCCGGCGCCCACCGTAGTATCTACATCGGAGTTCACTCCGATCGTGATCCGATCATGGCCCGGCAGACGCGTCTTCTTCAGGCCATGGACGATCTCCATACCGAGGTCATGATGGATGCCGAGGAGCACCATGAGGCGGCTGAGTTCCTTTGTGAGGAGACGAAGAACTTGATCTAGCAGAACGGCGAGCTGCAGTGCAAGATTATGCAGCTATAGAAGGATATTGCGGAGATGGTTCCCCTCCTCCCGAGGAAGAGGAAGCCCATCCGTGAGCCCGCCCCTCGCCCCAAGAGGATCCCGCCACACCCCTCCACCGCTGGACCGTCCACCGCCAACACCCCTGCAACATGCCCCGGCCTCGTCTCCGACCCAATCATCGAGAATTTCCTCGAGCCCACCATCCCTCGGGAGCCGCGTACTCGTGGTTCCGAGAGCACGGAGACCACCTCCGGTGGCGAGTAGGCGCTAGTTACCGCTGTTTTAGTTATAATAATTTTTGTATGTGGTGCTATCTACAACAACTTGTGTTGTAGGTAGAATAAGAGCTTGATTGTAATGAACACTTTTTACCACTTGGTTTATATGCATGAGCCTTATGAGCTATTTTTGATTGTATTGTTGTTTCATCATCTTTCTGCCTTATAACATCGTATATTCAGAAGATGGTCGACCACCAGAACACCGGCTCCAACAACGGAGAAGGAGGAAGTCGTGACGTGCCCGAGGGTGTTGTACCCAACTGGGGTGCAACGGGCCCACGACAGTCTGGGTCGTCATCTGCCAACCATCCGACCTTGACGGAAATGATGGCGAACCAGAACCAACTAATCACCGCCCTCCTCACTCAAATGCAGCACCAACAAGCTCAGTTGGACCGTCTGCAAAATGGGGAGCCTACCCCTCGCGCACCAGCACCCGCACCCGCTCCCCAACTCTCGGAGTTCCTGCGTGTCCGCCCGCCCATCTTCTCTAGCACCACCAACCCCATGGAGGCCGGTGATTGGCTCCGCACCATTGGGAAGAAGCTAGACCTCCTCCCGTGCACTGACCGGGAGAGAGTGGCCTTCGCCACTCATCAGCTCCAAGGTCCCGTCGTGGAATGGTGGGACAACTACCGCGAGTCCCAGCCCGAGGACCACGTGGTGACATGGGCGGAGTTTACCATCGCCTTTCGCGCCGTCCACATCCCCGCCGGAGTTATCGCGGTCAAACAGCAGGAGTTCCGTGACCTGCAACAGGGCAACCAGACCGTCATGGAGTATCTCCATGAATTCAACCGCCTGGCACGCTATGCACTAGAAGAAGGGCGAACCGACGCCCTTCGCCAGGCCAAGTTCCTCTGGGGACTTAAGGATGAGCTGTCCATCCAGCTCGTCGCCACCGACTACGCCGACTTCCAACGGCTAGTAAATAAAGCACTCATCCAAGAGACCGAGCAGAACAAGTTGGACCTCAAGAAGAGGAAGATGATCGCCTTCAAGCATCAGCAGGCAAATTCCCAAAGGCCCCGCTTCGTTCCTCCGCCACCAGCGCCCGCCTACCATCCACGGCCCACCTACAGGCCACCTCACGCCACCGGTGGATCCAATGCTGGGCATCCTCGCCTCGCTCCACCTGCTCCGGCCGCTCAGCTGACGCCCGCCACCAAGGCCTCGATCTTGAAGGATCGCCAAGGGAGGTCGGTCATCTACTTCAACTACTGGAAGGAAGGGCACTATTCGCACTAGTGTCCTCACCCCAAGCAGCCCCAAGGCACGGCACCCAACCAGGCGGTTTGTGCCCGCTTCAACCACATCAGCGTGGAGGAAGCTCAAGAGGCTCTCGAAGTCGTGCTCGGTACGTTTACTGCAAATTCCGTACCGGCTATGATATTATTTGACTCTGGAGCAACACACTCTTTCATCTCAGAAGATTTTGTGAAGGCCCACAACTTGGACGTGCTCCCTCTATCCGTCCCCATGATGATTGCCACTCCAGGCAATAAAACCTTAGCCCACCTATACAGTCCTAAGGTTAAGATAGAGATCCAAGGAGTATTGTTCCGAGCCAAGCCAGTCCTCATAAAGTGCACCGGACTCGACCTCATCCTAGGGATGGATTGGTTGATGAAGCACAAGGGTGTGATCGACTGTGCCAACAAGTCCGTCACAGTGACCAACCCTGAAGGTGAAGCCGCCACTTTTCGAATGACCAGCCACAAACCACTTGAGGCGTCCCTCCATTCGCTAGCTCTTGAAGAAGTGCCCATAGTCAAGGAGTTCATGGACGTTTTCCCTGAGGACCTAACAGGAATGCCACCCAAGCGGGACATCGAATTCAGAATCGAACTTGTCCCCGGGGCCACTCCAATCTCCAAGCGCCCATACCGGATGGCCTCCAACGAACTAGCCGAAGTCAAGAGCAACATCGAAGACCTGGAGCAGAAAGGGTACATCCTACCGAGTACCTCACCCTGGGGTGCACCGGTCATCTTTGCCATGAAAAAGGACAAGACCAAAAGGATGTGCGTGGACTATAGAGCCTTGCACGACGTAACCATCAAGAACATGTACCCATTGCCTCGGATCGACGACCTGTTCGATTAACTGAAGGGATCCTCGGTGTTTTCCAAGATTGACCTCAGGTCAGGTTATCTCCAATTGAGGATTAGAGAAGAAGACATCCCCAAGACTGCCTTCACCTCTCGCTATGGACTCTACGAGTATACAGTAATGTCGTTCGGACTCACGAATGCTCCGGCCTTTTTCATGAACATGACGAATAATGTACTCATGGAGTTCTTGGATAAGTTCATCGTGGTATTCATCGACGATATCCTCGTTTACTCCAAGACTAAGGAAGAACATGAAACCCACCTCCGTCTAACCCTCGGAAAGCTAAGGAAACAACAATTGTACGCCAAATACAACAAGTGCGAGTTTTGGTCGTCTGAGGTGAAGTTCCTCGGTCATGTCATATCTGCTAGAGGAATAGCAGTGGACCAGACCACCGTGGAAGCAGTCACCAACTGGTTGCAGCCCACGACCGTGACCGAGATCTGGAGTTTTCTCGGATTGGCCGGATACTACCGCCGGTTCATCGAGAATTTGTCAAAGATCGCCAAGCCCATGACCAGACTGTTGTAGAAGGAAGTGAAGTTTGAATGGACCCCGGATTGTGAAGAAAGCTTCCAGACCCTCAAGAAGAAGCTCGTGTCAGCCCCAATCCTGACCCTCCCGGACATCTAGAAAGACTTCCACGTTTACTGTGATGCTTCTCGCTATGGTTTGGGATGTGTCTTAATGCAAGATGGGAAGGTGATATCTTACGCCTCCCGACAGCTGAGACCTCATGAGCTAAACTACCCTACCCATGACCTGGAGTTAGCAGTCGTGGTCCATGCCTTGAAGATATGGAGACATTACCTTGTGGGAAATCGATGTGAGGTCTTCACCGACCACAAGAGCCTCAAGTACATATGCACCCAACCGGACCTGAACCTCAGGCAGAGGAGATGGTTGGAACTCATCAAGGATTATGACTTGGGCATCCATTATCATCCAGGCAAGGCAAATGTGGTGGCAGACGCCCTTAGTCGAAAGGGGTACTGCAATGCCACCATGATATATGACCAAGCCCCTTTGCTATACAAGGAGATGGAAAGGCTGAATTTAGGGATCACCACCTGAGCGTACCTCGCTGCTTTGGAGTCTAGGCCCATCTTGATAGACCAGATCCGAGAAAAGCAGAAGGAAGACCCGGACATCTTGGAGATCCAACAAAACATGTAGAAGGGTAAAGCCCCCGGATTCTCCGGGGACGAACATGGGACCATCTGGTTCGGAAACCGGATATGCGTACCCGACAAGCCTGAGTTGAAGACCCTCATCCTTCATGAAGCCCACGATACTCTATACTCCATTCATCTTGGGACTACAAAGATGTATCAAGACCTGAAGGAGAAATATTGGTGGGTCAGCATGAAGAGAGAAATAGCTGAGTATGTGGCCAAGTGTGACACATGCCGGTGAGTCAAAGCAGAGCATCAAAGACCTGCTGGACTATTACAACCTCTCAAGGTCCCTGAATGGAAGTGGGAAGAGATAGGAATGGACTTAATCATGGGACTGCCCAGGACACAAGCTAGTCATGATTCCATCTAGGTGATTGTCGACCGGCTCACCAAGGTGGCTCACTTCATCCTCGTCAAGACGACTTACACTGTCGCCAAATTGGCCGAGTTGTATATGACCCAGATCATGTGCCTTCACGGAGTTCCTAAGAAGATCGTATCTGACCGCGGGAGTCAGTTTACCTCCAAGTTTTGGAAGAACCTTCAAGAGGAACTCGGCACCCGGCTGAACTTTAGCACCGCCTACCATCCACAGACCGATGGTCAAACCGAAAGGGTCAACCAAATACTAGAGGATATGCTTAGAGCTTGCGCTCTAGACTTTGGCGGAATGTGGGACAAGAACTTGCCCTATGCAGAGTTCGACTACAACAACAGCTATCAAGCCAGCCTGCAAATGTCCTCGTTCGAAGCACTTTATGGGCATAAGTGCAGAACGCCGCTGCTCTGGGATCAGACCGGAGAGTCGCAACTGTTTGGGACAGACATATTGAGAGAAGCTGAAGAGAAGGTCAAGATCATAAGGGATCGATTAAAGATAGCCCAGTCCCGACAAAAGAGCTACGCCGATAACCGTCGAAGAGACCTAACCTTTGAGGAGGGTGATTATGTCTATCACTGAGTCACTCCCCTCCGCGGCACTCAAAGGTTCAACATGAAAGGCAAGCTAGCACCCCGCTATGTCGGACCTTTTCAGATCCTCCGACGGCAAGGAGAAGTGGCATATCAACTAGAGCTGCCTCCATCATTGGCAGGAGTTCACGATGTGTTCCATGTCTCTCAGTTGAAGAAGTGTCTTCGCGTGCCCACCGAGCAAGCTGATCTTCAACAACTCAACGTCCAAGAAGATTTGACCTACATCGAGAAACCCATCAAGATCTTGGAAACCAAGGAAAGGGTAACCAGGAGCCGTGTAGTTCGCTTCTGCAAGGTTCAGTGGGACAACCACCCCGCCGAAGAAGCTACATAGGAAAAGGAAGACGAACTGAAAGCCCAATACCGTGAACTATTCGAGTAGCGATCCAATCTCGAGGACGAGATTCTTTGTAAGGGGGATAGGTTTGTAACACACCAAATTTTCAAAGGAATAAAAAATTTATTTAATCTAATTTCCTGGAATTTATTATTTTGGAAATACCTTTAAATACCCTCCTTAGCCCTTTTGAACTAAAACCTAGAGGAAATGACCAAACCAAGAACTAGAAAATTTTGTATATAATCCCAAGGCCAAGATATATTTTTGAGAATTTTTTAAAAAATTTATCAACCTTGGAAGTAGCCCTATTATTTTAAACCAATTTCTGCAATTATTTTTATTCAGAAAAGAATTTGGAATAGTAACGGGCCTCTCCCTCCCTTTCTCTCTCCCGGCTGGCCCAGCCCGTTACCCCCGCGTGCCCCGTCTGACACCCGGGCCCCACCCGTCAGAGACCCCCCTCCTCTTTGTGCGCGCGCCTGACCACCCGACCCCACCCGTCAGTCGCCTCGCCCGCTCGCTCGCGCCCGCTGCCCGGTGGCCCCCACCTGTCGGATCCATCTTCCCCGCGAGATCCGCCCCCCAAATTCCCCCCCCCCCTCGCCGGCCGAAACCCTAACCCCACCTCGGATTCGCTCCCGCCGGCCCCCTCCCTTTAATCCGTCGACGACATTGAATTCGGTGCGTTCCCCCGACCGTTTCCCCCATTACTCCACTGCGTCATCGCCCCCGGATCGAGCACACGCATGCATGGCAGGAGCTCGCCGGCGTTGAAGAGAGAATTTACTCCCAGCCTCCCCCGATTACGCCCACTCTGCCCCCGCCGACGACCCTATTTAAACCCCGGCCACCCCTCTCGTCTAACCCGCACGCCCGATCGCACTGAGAACAAACCAGAGCGCCACATTTCACGTTTTAACACCTCACCATCGCCTTCGCTCCGGTCGCCTCTCGCCGCCGCCAGTGACCCCCTCCGCCCTAGGCGACCCGACCATTGTGACTGCGAGGACTTCACCGATCTCGGCCACCCCTCCGTCGACGCCAGACCTCACCGGATCACCGTCGCCGACAAAGTCCCGAACCACTTCGCCGCCTCCTCTCATCGCCGGCCACGCCCCGTTGACTGTTCACCACCGCAAGGGTACCCTCGTGATCCCCGTAGTGCCCTCTTTCCGTTTTAGGCCTTAGACACGACCGCCGTCGCTCGCTGTGGCCTCTGGCCCGCTCGTCGTCGTCGGAGAAGATGACCGGCACAGGCTGAATACCCGTGCCGTGTCAGATCTAACCACGGCCATGCAATCGCGATCGGACGACGCCGGTATTACCACGTGTGCGATTTAATCCGCACCGTCAGATCTGATCGAAGCGGTACGTTTTAATCTCGTGCGTCCGTTAGTTTTTAAAACCTGCATCGCATCTGGTCCGTTCATCGCGTACTGGTTCGATGTTTTAATCTCAGCCGTCCACGTTACTTTAACTCCCCCGCCTCGCCCTCGCACGTTGGATCTGGATCCAACGGTCCAGATCGATCCGGCGCACGCGCACAGTGCGCGGGTTCACCGTGGGCCTGGCTCACCGTGGACCCGAGGCGATTTAAATTTAAAAATAAATTCCAGAAACTGTTTTAAACTTGTAAAATTCGTATCTGGCACATTTTATCTTAAAAAATTACCATTTCAATTTCAGAAAATTTGTAATATTATTCTCTTCATGTTCATCCAATAAAAACAATATGTTTACTTTGGATTTTTCATGATTATTTAAATAGGTATTCAAATGCCCTTAGGGTAAAAATGTAAATTCAATTATTTAGATTTCAGTAAAGTTCATATTTAGTCATTTCCTATTAATATAGTGAAACCACTAAGTTTTCTCTGAACCATTTATTTCAAATTAAAGAGAAAACTTAAAATGAGATTTTTCACAATTCAAAACCCCTTATAAAAAGGACAATAATCCCTTTTAGTTAATTTTAAAATCATTTATAAAATAAGTTTCAGAAAATAAACAACTTGGTTTCCTTTAATTTGTACCAATCAAAACCTATGTTCTTGTTGTGTGATTTTATATTGTTTAATCGGATGTATTTATTTTATTCTACTTTATTTATATTGGAAAGACTACGACGCCGCCGAGGAACCGGAGCACTTCCCGGAAGTCCCTCCCTCACCTTTCGCTGAACAAGGCAAGTCACCAAACCAATCTTTTGAGCATATTGAACCCATGATTTAATAAACTATCGCTAAAACCCATAGGATATACACGCATTAGTCAAATGAAACCCTTACAATATATTTATTTAGGATCCCCCGACCTTGATGTGCAACCCAAGCCATGCTATCTCGCCTAACCTCCTTGTCACCACATGATTAGCATTATTAGCTAGTGTCCAATGTATTGACACGACCGCTATAGGATAAAAATGAGTCGTAGCAAAAAGGTTCTACTATATGATCCCCGTTACTTCTTATCTTTGGAATTTTATCGGTGATGAGTTGTGGTTGTGAGTGAATGCATGGTGGGTTCCGGGTGCAAGCTAAGGCATTGGTCGGTAGCACCCGGGGCACTATAAGGACCGGTCTGAGGGATCCGTTGCAATACACTTCCATACTAACCACAAGTCTAATGGGTAAGTCCTAACTAAGGTATGGAGTGTCCCAAACCGAGGCCACCATTTGGAGATGGGTCAAGCAGCACCTGCGAGTGGCTTGTACCGACGTGGCGCAAAAGGGGGTGCGACGTTAGCCGGGATGTGGCCCGGCGCCGGCGAAACCTAGAGCGGGTGGTTATCGCTTGGAGCATTTCATGCTGAGGTTTTGGCACGGGTTCCCGTGGTATGGGTCATCTCGTTACACTTTGGTGTTTGGATGAGTGCGTGCCTTGTGGGTACAGTAGTACATCTCTGATCAGAGTCATAAATCTTTTCGAAAAGCTGAGCCCACGGTCAAGGGTGGGTTGCGTGACATCCCACAATTAGTTTACTTTGAATATGTATGTGCATGATGGTTTGACATATAAGGACTGTTGTGCGAGGAGGTAAAACGTACTCCTCGAGTTAGATGATGTTATTGATGTTCATGTTTATTATTCCGCATGATAAAATTTGACTACACTAAATGCAGTAACTGAAAATGTACTTTTCCGCACTTTTAGCCATTATCCTTCCTTTGTTATTATCTTGCATTATTACTTGCATTCGCGGTGGCTTGTTGAGTACTTTTGTACTCATACCCGTTGGACAAATACTTCAGAGGCTGCGTACTACGAGGAGGATGGTCTGGAGTAGCGACCCAGTTAAGAAAACGATCTTGAAGAAGGCGTTCGTCATGCCAAAATCAATATCTTAAGCTTCTGATGGTCCTATTCTACCCTAGGATTGACTTGGTCGGTTAGCATAAGGTTGACATGCAAATAACCCCTGGCATAAAAGAAAAGGAAAGAAAAAGACTAAAATTAAAAAGATAACAAGTTTGCTGAAGCTCTTACTTTTGGATCATTCTTACTTTGATAGATACTAGCTAGTGTTTGCACTTCATGCTTTACCTTTCTTGTTAACTAGAAAATATGGTGATGCTTTTGTTTGCCAAATTTGAAAATATGTGGTAATGACTTTCTTTGTATATCTTCTATTGCATTGATCATGCTATGTGTCTTAGATATTATTTTGTGCTATACTTGCTAGATGTTGTAATTGCGGTTAATCATATTTGAGAAGCATGCTTTTTACACTCCACTTGCACCCTAGTTGCATTTATTGCATATTTTGAGGGGGAGTTGCATTTTAGGGGAAGTTTGAGTCGTGTCTCTTTTGAGTGCTTTTAGTCTCACTTGATGAGTCCAGTTATCAACAAGGGGGAGAAATTTTTGGTTACTCGATCTTTTAGAAGAGCTTAGGGGGAGATTTTCGGCTTTCTCTGGGAATGGTTTTAGGGGGACTTTTAGTCTCTTTTGCCCTTACTCTTTGGTTATCCTTGATGATAATTCAGAGATTGCACTCATTTGAGTTTTTATTTGAAATCTTTGTTGATTTCTTTTCTGTTTAACCATAATAGTCGTTTTTTGGCTTTTGTTTAGCTTTTGCTCGTTAGGGTTAAACCTTTTATTTTATTTTTTTCCTTCTGTTCTCTTGTGTTTTGTTTTCGTGTTTCCACATGTTTTGCAGGTTACAAAGCGATGATGAAGAAGGTGTTGACAATGCACTCATCAAGGGGGAGATTGAGAAGCCATATTGAAAATCATGGGCCTCATGTCTCAACAAGTGATGAGTGATTGTCAACTGAAGTCAATGAGAGAGAAGTGAAATGGAGAAGAGACCTGCCATGTCTAGACCGCATGTTACTCAGGTACACGAGCGGCGAGCGACTACCAGGTAGAGGGGCTGCGGAGTCGGGCCGGCCCCAATCCAGGTACATGGGCTAGGAATGGTAGGGGATTCATTGGTCTGTTGACTGGGTTTGACTCACGTAAATGGGCGGCGAGCGATTGTCGGGTTGTGGGAGTCGCGGAATCGGGTTGGGCCAATCTGGGTACCTGATACAAAAATAGCGGACACTTTATCGGTTTTGGCGCAAAACCGACACGCCAATCTGGAACGTCAACCGGAGATTAGATGGTACTGAAGCGAAGCCGTAGCTACTACGAAAGATCCATATCAAGACAAGTTAACTTTAGTTAGGATTTTACTATTTTGTCTTTTTGACCCACAGTCTGTGTTAGTCGTGTCTGTAAAAATCCTAAGGGCTTCCTAGTCATTTTACTTTTATTTTTACGTTTGTGTGTAATTTACCATATGGGTAATTGTGTATTTTCTAGTTTTTGAACTGCCTATAAGGCTATTCATAGTGGTGAGTTTCATAACACTGTTTCCTAAAAGACCATACCTGTTTTGTAACTCAATGAAATACCCTCTTTAGTGGAGAGTTACTTTTCACTATTTCCTAGGCTAACTAGTGTAATTAAATGCAACTAGCTCTCCTAAATACCCTCTCTCTAATGAAACGATTTGACTCACAATGGATGTTTCATCCGTCCTAGAAATGGGTTAACACCATGTCATGGTGATGACACTAATTTCATCTCTTCGCTCATTAATTGAATATCAATAATGTCAACAAAAATATGATGTGTCCTGATAATTAATATCATAAAATCCTCGATGAAACCCTAATTATGAATAGCCTAAAAGATCATATATACCATATATACCAAGGGTATGACCGACTCACCTAATTGAAAAAAACCGGAGTTCAATTATTCCAAAAAAAATTCCTGTATCTGTTTTATTTTGGCCGCCTGACTTCTTCCTCCTTGAAGCAGCCGCCGCCTGCTGTAACTTGCTTCCAGGTCTAGGGTTCAGTCGTTGATGGTGGTTTCTTCATCGACCACCGCTCAAGGGAGTGCGCTTTTACTTTTTTGGAAGCCAGCGCTAAGGCAACCGCGTTTTTCCTTCCCTGATTTGATCTCTCCTCATTCTGATTTTAGCGCACAGTTGTCTACTTTTCTTTCATCTGGTCGGCCTTGCCTCAGTTTTTCATGTGCAAAGATCTACAGCAACTGATTCGTTTTCTTCGGTAGAGGTCACTCAGACCAAGACATGATATTGAAACCATTGTTTCTTCCTGTTTTCAAGCTACTGTGCTGCTTTATTTTATTTCTTTGAAATCTGTACGTTGATTTTTCTACAGCCAAAGAACTCTTCGCCTCGATCTGAGTGCATACTGATTTTTCTGCATCCACAGTAGCTACGACATTTGGTTTTCTGCTTGTTGATTCCTTCCGCCAGAAACAACAGTGTTGATCCAGCTGTCTCAATTTGCGTGACATCTTCACTCATTAGTTGTTGTTTTCTCAGGCAGGTGAAAGGTAATACTCAAACTCAATTTGTACTCCATTTTACATGTTTGATTTATTTCTGATTTATTAAGCCCGTGATGAATATTATGTGTTACTAGTAGTCGATTAAATGCTTGTGAATTACAGTTGTTTACTATATGCTTGATGGAATGCCTATGAGTTTGTGAAATGTTTGTCGATGTGTCGTCTGATTAGTGAGTAGATTTAATCTGGCTTTAAGCATTGTGGTTATATCTTTTCATTTTGGACATCGGTTGTTTTTAGGCTAGATTATTTGTAAGTGCTTATAATCTCTCAGTCCGTCACATAACATCATATTTAAGAGGAGAGTGATAGCACTAGGCTTATCTGAGTTTCTGTTGTGAAAATTTGTTTGCTTTTACTAGTTGTTTTTGGAGGAGTGTTGGATGTTAAGAGAATGCCATCTATTTAAAATAATTTGTTGAGGCACCCATTCATCTCCTTTGGTCGCTATTCCCGGTCCTACAATTGTTGACAATTCTTGCTTGGTCTCTAGCCATTCTTCCAGGGTTTCCTGTGTTGATGCCTCGTTAACTTGGTGTGGTAGGAGGAGCTGGTTTTGGGGGTTGTGGTATGGCCGTTGGTGGATGTGGAGCATGTTCAAGTGAACTGCTCAATGAGTCATGCTTCGGCATGCTTGGGGAAGTCGTCTCGCGGACGTGAGGAGCCTCATGGGAGAAAGTTTTCGAGACACATCAAAAGTGTTGAATGAGCCAATCGGCCACCTATCTAGTGAGTTGGTTGGACACCAACTCCTTGATGGTGTCGGCCAGATGTTCCATGCCTTGATCTACCTTTTGGGTGAGAAAGGGGTTGAGAACTCAGCATGGAGATCAATCATGTTCTGGCTCTGAGTTGAAAGGAACCAACCTTTTGGTTGTGTTGGCAATGAATGTGGTGTCACCTAGGATGAGCATCATCCTAGGCTTAGCCAATTAAGAGTCGATGTGGTGATACCATCGAATACTACTGAAAGCATCCTAGTCCCTACCTATCATGTGAATTGTTGGTGAGCAATCCACCCAAGGCAGTACCCGAGTGTTGGGGGAGATAATCCTGACGGAGCTTGAGAGTGTAAAGGACGGGAGCACCGTTCAAAGGAAGGCTTCGTGAGCCGGGGGTTGGTGACGGTATCGGCCCTAAGATGGTACGGAGGCCGGACGTTCCCATCCAAAGGAGATCGAAGGACCTAAAGCCCGGAGGCCCATGGTCTCGGAGCTGCGAAGAAGGCAGGGGGCCAGAGCCATATCCCCGGAAGGTGCGAAGGGTCTGACATCAGGACAGAAGACTGGAACCAGTTTGGTCAAAGTGGTCTGGGGACAGGATCACGATCGTTTGCGCAACATCTAGCGCTGCTACCATGCCCAGAATGGCCGATACGCTGTCAGGGTTACACTTTTTGTCTGTACTATGGGGCAGCAATTCTTGTCTGTATTATAGGTCTGTGTTAGGCAGTACCATTACCAGGGGGATTTTGGAAGTATCGGACTCCCTGCCGGGCTCCTCTATAAATACTTCCCCTCCCTAGGTTGTAAGGGACATGAGATTCAAGAAACACTTTGATCTGAGCTTCTCATTCCACACACATACTTAAACCTGTTGGGTTAGTCCGCTGTCCCAATAGTTGGCGCCATCTGTGGGGATCCTAGTCCAAGAAGCTAGCGTCCTCTACATCCACACAAGAAGAAACATGATGGGCCGGAAGAGTTCGAGCACATCCCCCCTCCAGAGATCAGCCCGCACCGCTGGGATTTTGCCCATCCTGACCGTTGGACCTGATCCTGTTGCAGTTCCCTCCGTCATCACCCCCCCTGAGGTGCCAAGCATGGGCCACGCCAGGCTCCAGGAGGGGCACCGGAGGCATGGGATCCCACCGGCTCAGTGGGGCCTGCCTCCGCGAACCCCCTGGCATCTCAAGAGGGGCTCTTCGGGCTGCATCTTCCAGGCGGCCCCCCCAACCGTAGCCCTCCGAACCGACTATGTCCGCTCACAGGACCCGGAGACTGCCTCCGGAGGTAGCGGGAGCCAAGCCGACGCCCTAGCTGCCGAGAATGCAAGGTTGAAGGCCGAGCTGGCCCAATGGCACCAGGAGGCATCGCTTCGCCCCCTAGCCTTCCAGGGCGCTGGGGGTTGCGGCCGTCACGTTGAGTGACGATGAAGATCAAGGGGAGGAGGAGGAGAATGCGTCCTATGATGAGGAGTCTCCGTTGCACCCTGACCTGGAAAGAGTGTGGTTCGACTCCAAGTTCCGTGCCGCAAAGCTCCCCAAGTACTCCGGAGAGTCTGACCCCGAAGAGTTCTCTCGCTCATATGCCTTGGCGATAGAAGCTTGCATGGGGAACCGCGATACCATGGCCAAGTGCTTCCCTTTGGCTCTCGAAGGAATCGCTCTCCGATGGTTCTGGTCATTGAGGCCAGGGACCATCAGGTCATGGGACCAGCTGAAGAAGAAGTTCGTCAACAATTTTCAGGGGACCTTCGTGGCCCCGATGTCCACCGGTAGTCTCTTTCAAGTGAAGCAGCAGCCCAGAGAGATGCTGCGATAGTATTCTCAACGCTTCGCTCACACCAAGGCACAAATCAAAGGACTGTCAGCCTCCTCCATCATTGATGCTGCCCGGGAGGGTGTCACCAACCCGGGTCTCCTCGACAAGCTCCACCAGAAGCTGATATCTTTGGTGGCCCTACTCATGACGTACTTCGAGGAGTACGCTCAGTCCGAAGAGGGCCAGCTGCGTCGTCAAGCGATGATCGCCCCCGTCCGAGCATCGAACGTCAAGGTGTACGAAGCACCCCCGGGCCCCTCTCCAGATCTTTGCCATCGAGATTCCCGGTGAGGGCGGAAGCACCTTCGTGGAGACGTCCTCATCAACGCCCCGAGAGGCCCTACCAAGCATCAACACACTTCGGGTGGAGGGCTCCCTACTAGAGCTAAACCGCCTGCAAGGGCGCTTCTGGGGGGAGCGACCTTCTACTGTAGTGTTCACGACGAGAACTGGAGCCACAACACTGACTCCTGTCGTACTATCCTCGCCCTCTAGAATGACTACCTCGAGCAAAGCTCTGGTCATGGCTCTTCTGACAAAGCGCCTCCGATGTCCTGCGCCGACGCCGTCCAGGTGGTCGGGCGCCGTGACGAGCCGGGAGCTTCGGGGCTTATTCTAGAAGTCGGCAGCTTCCCAGCCCCCAAACTCAAAGATGGGGCAGACCGAGGAGAGCGGGTGGTCCTGCCTATTTCTGGAGGTGGAGCTTTGGGAGCTATGTCTAAGTGGCAGCGAAGGGAGTATGTCTGGGAAGTTGGGCATATTGGGACTTCCAGCTTCACCGCGCTTTCTGAATGGTCCCATGTTCCAATCTCCTTCACCGCTGACGATGCTGCCGGCGTCAAGTTCCCGCACGCTGATCCCCTCATCATCTCAGTGGACATTGCCGGCGTTGAGGTGCGTCGCATTCTAGTTGACGGAGAAAGTTCTGCTTACATCATTTTCATGCAGGCCTTCGATTAGCTATGTCTCTCTCAGAAGCATCTGTTGCCAGCCTCTCAGCCGCTCCAGGGTTTCGTAGGGCTACCCCTTGACACCCTCGGCCAGATTGGTCTGGAGGTGACCTTCGGAGAAGCCCCCTATCCCGCAATGAAGAAATTATCTTTGACGTCGTCGACGCTCCGTATGCCTACAACGCCATCTTCGGGAGGGGGATGCTCAACCACTTCGGGGCCATCGCTCACCACAACTATCTGTGCCTCAAGATGCCAACTCCTGGAGGGGTGCTCTCGGTCCTAGGCGATCAAGCTGCGGCTCGACGAGTGGAGTACAGTCACTCGACGCCTCTGGAGCCGAGGCAAGTCCACAGCGTTCTCGGGAGCTTGAAGGAGGTCGGACTTCCGGGTGTCGACGACGTCCCCCCGCTCCGCGATGATCCCTCCAAGGGGCCCGCTGCCAAGCCTCTTCCGGAGGGGGAGGTCGTCATGAGGATCCCGATCCAAGATGGGAGAGAGTACCCTATCTGGTTCGGAGGAGGCCTGGAACCGGAGGTGTTGAGGCAGCTCGAAGAAATCGTCCAGAAAAACCTGGACATCTTTGCGTGGTCCGAAGAAGACATATCGAGCGTCGACCATTCCATCATCGAGCATTCCCTGGCGGTCAACTCGAAGGCTCGCCCGGTGCGCCAGGGGCTCTGCAAGTTGTCTTCCGAATGAGCTGATCTTGCCAAGACTGAGGTGGAGAAGCTGCTCCGAGCTGGGGTCATTCGAGAAGTCAGTCATACAAAGTGGTTGTCGAACCCCGTGTTCGTCCAGAAGAAAACATCTGGCAAGTGGCGCATGTGTATCGATTTTACATCTTTGAATAAAGCTTGCCCCCATGACCCCTACCCCATGCCTCACATAGACCAATTGGTCGATTCTACAGTGGGTTCTGAGCTCCACAACTTCCTTGATGCGTATTCTAGGTACCATCAGATTTGACTGAAGCAAGAAGATCAAGTCAAGACGAGCTTCGTTACACCCTCGGGGGTATTCTTCTATGTTCAGATGCCTTTCGGCCTCCGTAACGCTGGGGCCACCTTCTCTAGGTTGATATCCAAGGCCTTGGGTCACCAGATCAGTCGCAATATCGAGGCTTACATGGACGATATCATCATTAAAAGCACGTATAAAAATTGCCATAGCATAGATATAGCTGAAACGTTTGACGGTCTCTAGAGGTGCAGAATTCGCGTCAATCTAGAGAAATGCGTCTTCGGAGCTCGGGCCGGGAAGTTGCTCGGTTATCTGGTTTCCAATCGGGGCATCGAAGCCAGTCCAACCCAAGTCAGCGCGCTGCAGAACATGTCCCCTCCACAGAACTTGAAGTAGGCCCAGAAGTTGACAGGGCGCCTCGCAGTTCTCAGCCGCTTCTTGGCAAGATCGGTTGAGTGAAGTCTGCCTATTTTCAAGGCGCTGCGGGGATCCAAGGACTTCGAATGGACTCCCGAATGCCAAGACTGTTTCAACGGGATAAAGGAATACCTCGTCAACCTTATTACCCTCGCTACACCCCGGAGTGGCGATCCCCTTCTCGTCTATCTCGCTGCCACGAGTAGCGCGGCGAGTGCGGCATTGATTCAAGAAGAAGAAACTAGTGGGAAGTTGATACAGCGCCCGGTGTACTTTGTGTCTGAAGCCCACTCCGGAGCAAACACCTGGTATACCGAGCTCGAGAAGTAGCATATGCTCTCATCATGGCCTCCCGGAAACTTCGGCACTACTTTCTGGCCCATGACATAGTCATCCCAACCACCTATCCTCTAGGTGACATGTTCCGGAATAAAGATGCTACTGGGTGAATTGGCAAGTGGGCAGTAGAACTTGCTCCATTTGGCATCACTTTCGTGGCTCGGACTGCCATTAAGTCTCAGATCCTTGTAGATTTTGTCACCGAATGGACACCGGTGGCCGACCACGCCCATGACGAAGCTGGCGAAGGAGTGTGGACTATTTATTCAGACGGTGCTTACTAAGCCTCCGGAGCAGGCGCAGGGGCAGTAATTGTTTCTCCCTCAGGCCAACAAGCATTATACTCCGTTCGGTTGAATTTTAAAGCTACAAACAACGTCGTTGAATATGAAGGAGTGTTGCTGGGTCTCCGCAAGGCGCATGCGCTCGGGGCTGCTCGAGTGATCATCAAGACCGACACTCAAGTCGTGGACGGGCACGTGGACAAGATTTTTCAACTCGGCATCCTGATCTCACTGCATACCTCGAAGCCATTCGGAAGCTTGAGGCAGCTTTCAAGGGAATCTCCGTTCAAAGCATCCTAAGGAGTGAAAATTGCCAGGCTGATATCCTCTCTAAGGCCGGAGCAGGCGGTCAGGCCCTTCCTTCCACTGCTTTCTTCGAAGAGCTCGCGAAGCCGTCTGCATCTCTCCGAGGAGGCACGCCGACCCATGTATCGGTGGACTCTCCGACGTCCCCGAAGCTAGCTGAGATCCTTTGTATGGTTGATGGTGATTGGCGAGAGCCCATCCTACGGCTACTTAAAGGTGAAGCGGAAATCAAGCCTGGTACGGAGCTTGCGCAGCTTCAGCTCTGTGCAAGATCTTATCAGGTCATCAATGGAGTACTCTACAAGTCGGGTGTCTGTTCCTCGCTGCTTCGGTGCATCTCTCGTACCGACGGGCAGTAGATACTCCGAGAGATACATGAAGGCTTGTGTGGTAGCCACTTGGCCCCTCGAGCCCTCGCTAGAAAAACTCTCCGTCAGGGAGTGTACTGGCCCACTGTTGTCGCTGATGCTGAAAATGTAGGGCGCACTTGTCAAGGATGCCAATGGATGGGGCGGTGGAGCCATCAGCCTCCCACCAACCTACAAATCATCGCACCTGTTTGGCCTCTAGCTCGATGGGGCATGGAGCTCGTTGGCCCATTTCCCAGAGCTAAGGGCAACCTGCGCTTTGCCGTTGTCGCTGTTGAGTACTTATCCAAGTGGGTCGAAGCCGAGCCACTAACCGCCATCACCTCCCGAAGCGTCCAGAAGTTCTTCTGGCAAAACATCGTCTGCCGTTTCGGAGTGCCCAAGTAGCTCACGTTGGATAATGGCACTTAGTTTGATGCAAGTACTTTCAAGGCGTTCTGTGAGGAGCTTGGGGTACAACTATGTTTCACGGCCGTCCGGCATCCACGGTCTAACGGAGCCGTCGAATGAGCCAACGGACATATACTGTCCGGCCTCAACAAGCACATCGTGGGTTTGGCCAAGGGCCTATGGCCCGAAGAGTTACCCAAGATTTTGTGGTCTATTCGGACCACCCCTTCCCGCGCAACCGGTTTCACCCCGTTTTGGCTATTGTTTGGAGATGAAGCAATGACGCCGACGGAGCTCCGAGCTGGCTCCCTGCGGGTCACAACTCCAGAAGCTGATCAAGGGCGTGCCATCTTCCTCGACCTCATGGAAGAATCGAGGCTCTGCGCCGTTGCCAATCTTTCTAAATATCAAAAGCAGATGAAAGCATGGTACGACCCTAAAGTTAAGCGAAACGAGTTCCAGCCAGGACATCTTGTCCTTCGGGCGGTTGCCTCTCCCACGAAGCTGGGCAATAAGTGGGAAGGTCCATACATCGTAGTCGGTTCTAGGCGACCAGGGTCCTATCGTCTAGCTACTTTGGAAGGCGAAGATCTGAAGCACACTTGGCATGCGGAGCATCTGAAGCACTATTTTGCACAGTTCGATGTAATATATTCCGCCCTTGTTATTTTCATTGTACTAGATTTCTTAGTTTCAATAATAAAAATCCGGCGAACGTTCTACTGAAGTGGACGAAATACGGTACTAAGCGTAATCCCGGCGGACTCGAAGGGTTCCGAGCTCCGGCTTGAGGCACCCCATTTTGGGTTCCAAGCTCCGGCTCGAAGCACCCTATCTTAGGGTTCTGAGATCTGGCTCGAAGCACCCCATTTTTGGGTTCCGAGCTCCGGCTCGAAGCACCCTATCATAGGGTTCTGATCTCCAGCTCGAAGCACCCCATTTTGGGTTCCGAGCCCCGGCTCGAAGCACCCTAGCTTAGGGTTCTGGGCTCCAGCTCGAAGCACCCCATTTTGGGACCCGAGCCCCGGCTCAAAGCACCCCAGCTCAGGGTTCCGAGCTCCGGCTTGAAGCACCCCATTTTGGGTTCTGAGCTCTGGCTCGAAGCACCCCATCTCAGGGTTTCGAGGTCTAGCTCGAAGCACCCCATCTTGGAGTCCGAGCTCTGGTCCGGTGCACCCTACGTCCATGTTCCGAGCTCCGGCTTGAGGCGCCCCACGATTGGGTTCCGAGTACCTGGCCCAAGATGCCCCGTGTTCAAGTCCTGAACGCCAGGTCCGACGAGCCGTGCTTTGTACTAAGCAAGTATGGTACTTCTAGCTCTCGATCCTAGGCCCAAGCGCATTGTGCCCAGCCGACAATTAGCCTACCCGCAAAGAGGGAGGGGGAGAGGAGTGGACAAGAAAGCAAGCAAGATCCATCAGTTGCGTAGGAAAGGCTTCATAGGATACATAGGACATAGATGATACCTATTACAAAGTCGAGCTAAAAAGTAAAACTAAGAGAACTCGTCATCTAACCCAAGCAATAATCAGAAGCACTTCCGGTCTTGAAGGTTGCCTGGGCCCCTCGCACTCCATTCGGCCCACGCTTTCGGAGCCGCGCGGTTGGACTCTTTCTTCTCTTTCTTCTTCCGCTTCTTCTCCTCCTCTTTCTTTTGAGACCGAAAAGCCTTCTGATCTTCTTGAAGCTAGGCCCAGCTACGCAAGCCTTGATCTCCGAGCCCCGGGTCATCAGGGCCAATCTCCACATCGGACCAATTTGATGGCTCGGGCGATGAGGACGGAGCTCGTGTCTTTCCTTCCTCTTGCTTGATAAAACCCAAGACCTCATGAAGGACCTCGGGGACAACGTGCCCGTTGTCATCCCGAGGGATGTTAAAGCGAGCAGGTCGGTCGGCCCTAAGAGCCTCGAAGATGGCCCATTGGTGCCGGAGGGCCTCGCCCTCGTCAAGAATCTCGACGTCGGAGTCACGAGTGTTGCAAATACCCTAGATGATTTCCAGAAAAAACTTTCCTTTATTAATAAATTGTCAAGTTCCTACCTATTACAGGATTTGCGATCAAAAGCCCTAACGGAACTAAACCTTCGGGTCCGGGAGCGGTGCAGTAGCCGGAGGCTTCGAAGAAGATGAGGGAAGGATCGATCGAAGGGCCTCATCTATCTAGGCCTTGTGTAGGACCGAAAGTAGCGACCAGAGGGGGGGTGAATGGGCGCCTAAAAAATTCTTTCGAATCAATGGCCTGCTCCCAACACCCAACGCACCTCAACAGACTTAGCTCAGAAAGCTAAACAGATCAACAAAGCCACAAAAAATCTAGCCTAAAAACAACCGGTGTCCTAAACGAAAAGACACCAGCACAGTGCTAATAGGCAAATTAACAGAACATTTATCACATGAATGAGTCAAGATTCTCAGTAAAAGATCATCACGGAAATTTAATCTGAGTGTACGTAAAACGATGAGTCTTACGGTTCAAGGTTGTCTCATGTTCGGTACTTGACGAAGCCTGCACTGCCGAAGCCTCCTGAGTCGAAGCCTGCTGTGTCGAAGCCTGCAGTGTCGAAGCTAGTTCGGAGCAGTCGTGTTCGAACACAAGACATTCGAAGTACCTCCGCAAGAAAGCTTCGCACGTAAAACAATGGAGCCTGCTAAAACCAGGAGCACTTCCACACTTCGAACCGGTTCACACTTTGAATCGGTGATCACAGGAAAAATCGAAGTTGCTTAAACAAACACGTTCGAAGTCTCTGGTGACAGAGTGACCCTACTCCTGCAAGACTTCGGAGTCAAAGAACTATAGCAGTGGGGCCCACAAAAAAAAACAGACACCAGGCAACCACACAAAAAAAATGACTTCAAAGTTGATGCTCCGAATCTGACAGAGTGCGGAGTCCTTTCTGCGAAGCTAAATCTTCGAACACTCAAAAATACCAGTCTCTGCGTGCGGGCTTCGCAAAGGATCTTCGAGCTGAAATATGCCTCCGCATATGACAGCCTTCGATTAAAAAAAAACTTCGAACATAGAACCACAGCTTGCAATAGTTGTAGGCTTGCTGAGCGAAGGCTTCAGAAATAGTGTGAGGTTCACAGTACCCAAAGAGTTCAACAACTGAAAAGGCAGTTGATTAGCAAACTGCATTGAAACCTGTAGGGCCCATGACAATACATTTCGAACACTCACATGAAATTATAAAATAAAACCAGCAGCTAGATCATCTTCGAGAAGTAAGCAGGCTTGGATAGCCTTGAGAACACACAAAAAAAAACGGATGCACGGCTGACTACTCAGAGAAGGAAAAACTGAGTACTAGACTGAGAAAAGCTGAAGCTACAACAAGCTAGGTGAAATAAAATAAGATTTCCCTTATCTGTATCATGCTTGAAGAAATCAAAATGTAGAGAAGCAGTACTACGCCATGGAGTCTAGAAATAGTACGCCAGGCTATTCTGCCCTATATGCACTTATACACTAGTACTCAAAAACTGCTGCCATGCTGCAATAAACACAAAAAGAAACTAGACCTGCAGTGCTATAACCCATAGACACTTGAGTGAGTACATGGAAACTGAAGCTGTAAACATGGATGCAGGAAGATAGACGAGGTAATCAACTTCCACACGCAAAAAGGAAGGTTTCGGAAAAACTTCAGGAGAATAAAATTTCTGCAGTAAACTCAGATCAGAAGATACAAACAAAGCACAGCCATCGAGGTGATTAAACAAAACCTGAGAAAGAGATCTGCACGTTTGGATCTCTCACGATGAACAATGGCGGCGATTTCAGAGCAACCAGAAGAAACACTCGCCGGCGGCGCATGCAGGGAAAAACAGAGAAAATGACCCAAACTTTTTGATTAGGAATGTGATTTCAGAAAAGAGTAACCCTAACCCTAGGATATTGGGGCCTATTTATAGGCAG
This sequence comes from Zizania palustris, assembly GCA_019279435.1. NCBI lineage: Eukaryota > Viridiplantae > Streptophyta > Magnoliopsida > Poales > Poaceae > Zizania > Zizania palustris. The sequence goes on from JAAALK010000085.1 coordinate 4,786,791, forward strand.
CCCATTAAATGGAAAAATGCAGAAATACCCCTAGGATTTTTTACAGACTCTGAATAAAAATGGAAAAGACCGAAATGCCCTTAGGATTTTTTACAGACTCGACTGACAGACTGTGGGCCTAAAGGAAAAATAGTAAAAAACCTAAATAAAGGTAACTTGTCCTGATGCGGAGCTTTCGTAGCAGCTACGGCTTCGCCTCAGGACGGTCAGATCCGAAATCAACGGTCGTCAGTTTTGCGCCGAAACTGACAAAACGTCCACCGTCTTCGCACCGGGTACCCGGATTGGGCCGGCCCGATTCCGCGGCTCCCTCAGCCCGGCAATCACTCGCCGCCCGTGTACCTGAGTCAATCTCGGTCAACAGTCCAGTGTATCCTCTGCTGCTCCTAGCCCATGTACCCGGATTGGGCCAGCCCGACTTCGCGGCCCCTCTGCCCGACAGTCGCTCGCTGCCCGTATACCTGAGTCACACGCGGCCCAGACGCAACAGGTCTTCTCTCTCTTTTCAGTCCTTTTTTGACTATCGTTGACAATGACTCATCACATCTGGAGCCATGAGGCCCACGCTATTCAGCATGGCTCCTCAATCTCCCCCTTGATGAGTGCATTGTCAACACTTCTCTTCATCTGCTCTTCAGTACCTGCGAACAACTGTGGAAACACGAAAACAAAACACAAGAAAACAGAGAAGAAGAAAATAAAGTAAAAGTTTAACCCTAATGACCAAAAGCCGAATAAAAGCAAGAAACGGTCATTATGGTTAACCAAAAGTAAAATATCAAAATGAGTGCAGTCTCAGAAACATCAACAAGGATATCAAAAGAGTAAGTACAAACGGGACAAAAACTCCCCCTGAAACAAATCCCAGAGAAAGCCAAAACTCCCCCTTAAACTCTTATACCAAAATTTCTCCCCCTTGTTGACAAGTGAACTCATCAAGCACTCTAAAACGACACTGACTCCCCCTGAAATGCAATGAATGCAACTGGGGTGCAGGTGGAGTGTAGAAAGCATGCTTCTCAGATATGATTAACTGCAATTACAACATCTAACAAGTATAGCAAAAGACATACTGTCTAAGACACATGGCATGATCAGTACAACAAATGATATCTAAAGAAAGTCATTAGAACGCATTTTTCAGTTTTTGCAAACAAAGGCATCACCACATTTTCCAGATGACAAGCAGGGTAAGGCATGAGATGCAGAAGCTAACTGATATCTACCAAGATAAGCATTGTCCAAAACAAAGTGCTTCAGCAAACTTGTTATCTTTTCAATGTTTAGGCTTTTTCATTTTCCTTTTTCATTTTTGCCAAGGGTTATTTGCATGTCAAACCTTATGCTAACCGACCAAGTCAAGCCTAGGCCAGAACTGGACCATCAGAAGCTTAAGACATTGGTCTTGGCATACACTACATTGTCCTAGTTCATACCAAAGTGCTATGGTAAGCAGTCCAGAACAATGTAATGTGACAACACAAACCCACTTGGATCTTTTCAACTCAAGCATAAAAAGGCATGGAATTTTCATTCATTTTTGATTTTTATCATTTCTATAGCACAATTTCCATGTTAAAGCATAAAGATGTCCAAGTTGCATATCTGCATCTATGTGATGAACTAGCTACAAGGCATGTAACAGATAGCAAAAGCACTCAGCCTACACATGCTAGTTACCAGAAGCAATGGTGATTAAGTTTTCAAGTTTAAAGCATAAAAGCCATGCATATGACAGATATCAGACATATCAAGTGAACTGAACCAAAGCATGATCATTCACAAGTATTCAAAAGCGTGTACCAGCTAGAATACGTAAAGCGGTTTAATCATATAACAGAAGCAGGCTCAAAAGTGTGATATGTGAATATGTACGAAATGAACACACACAAAAAGACTCAAGAAAAGAGTAAAGAAGAAAGAAATGAACTGACTCAAAATATCCTAAAAAGGATACACAACACCCAAATCCCCTCGTAAACGCTCAAAAGAAGACTGATCTAGGGGTTTGGTGAAAATGTCAGCCAACTGATGATGGGTATCAACATGAACAAGGTCAATGACACCTTTCTCATATTGATCCCGCAAAAAGTGAAAGCGCACATCAATGTGTTTGGTTTTTAAATGGAGACATGGGTTTTTCCCTACACTAATTGCACTGGTGCTGTCGCAAAACAAGGGAACTCTGGTAGGAAAGAACAACCCAAAATCTCGCAGAGTGGAAATCATCCAAACCAACTGTGAGCAGCAGCTAGCAGCAGCTACGTACTCAGCCTCAGTGGTCGAAAGAGCAACTCCAGATTTCTTTCGGGAAGACCAAGAGACAAGAGAAGAACCAAGAAACTGGCAAGTACCGGAAGTCGACTTGCGATCCAACCGGCACCCACCAAAGTCAGCGTCCGAAAAGCCAGATAAATCAAGAGATGATGATGCTGAATAGTAAAGACCAAGATCAGGCGCATAGGTAAGATACCTAAAGATACGCTTGACAGCTTGCCAATGAGACGCGCGTGGTGAAGACTGGAAGCGCGCGCACAGTCCCACAGCGAACTGTATGTCTGGCCTCGTCGCCGTCAAGTACAGCAGCGAACCGATCATCCCTCGAAACTCTCTCTCATTGACCTTGACGCCGCTCTCGTCCTTGTCCAGGCCCCAGATGTACTCATTGGGGTCATCTGAGGCTTCAGCTCTCCACCAAAGTCGAATTTCTTCAACATGTCCCGAGTGTACTTACCCTGGTGGATGAAGGTGCCGTCCTTGGTCTGCTTGATCTGGAGCCCTAGAAAGTACTTGAGCTCACCCATGAGGCTCATCTCAAACTCACTGTGCATCTGCTCAGAAAACTTGGACACAAGATCGTTAGTAGTACCGCCAAAGATAATATCGTCCACGTATATCTGAGCGACTAAAAAATCTGAAGCATCTCTGAGCAAGAAGAGAGTCTTATCCACAGAACCCATCACAAAGCCCTTCCCCAACAAAAACTGCTTTAACCGGTCATACCAAGCCCTGGGGGCTTGCTTCAACCCGTATAAAGCTTTTTGCAACATAAAAACATGTCGAGGAAACTTAGGATTCTCAAAACCGGGGGGCTGCCTAACATAAACTTCCTCCTCTATGTACCCGTTCAGAAAAGAACTCTTGACATCCATTTGAAAAAGCTTAAAACCCTTCGAAGCGGCAAAAGCTAAGAAAATGCGAATGGACTCAAGACGGGCAACAGGAGCGAAGGTTTCTTCAAAATCAATACCCTCTTTCTGGCAAAAACCCTGGGCAACTAGTCGAGCTTTGTTGCGCACCACAACCCCATCTTCACCTTGCTTGTTCTTGAACACCCACTTGGTGCCTATGGGGTTGCATCCGGGTGGCAGCTCAACTAGTGTCCAAACCCGATTGTGGACAAAATTCTCAAGCTCTTCTTGCATAGCATTAATCCAATTTGAGTCAGAAAGAGCATGAGAAATGTCTCTGGGCTCAAAAGATGCAACAAAAGCAGATTCAGCAAACACAGCAAGAGAGTCAACAGACGAACGCAAAGTTCTTGTGGACACATCACCGATGATGAGCTCTGAGGGGTGATCACGCTGAACTGCTCGGGATCCCTGGTGATCTGAAGTCACCTCACCGGAGTCAGCAGCTGGCACCTCTGGACTCGACTGAGGTGGCTCGATCGAAGTGGAAGAAGTGATCAGAGGTCCGCCCTCGTCCTCAGTCGAAGTCTCAGAAGGTGTGGGCTCTGCAGGAGGTGCAGAAGGCCCACCCTCATCAGCAGCTGGAGTATCCTCATCTTCCTCGAAGATGGATTCTCTGAGCTCACCATCACCAGAAAGCTCAAAAGAAGGATTCAGAGAAGGCAAGGACTCATCAAAAGAAACTTCGCAAGTCTCGACAAGCTGCTGGGAGTCGAGGTTCCAAACACGGAAGCCTCGAGAATGCAAAGCGTAACCAAGAAAAACACCATCCCAGCAACGAGACTCAAACTTGTCCAAATGCCCACCCTTCTTGAGCACAAAGCACTTGCAGCCAAACGCTCGCAAGTGACTCACCTTGGGCTGTCTGCCATACCGCAACTCGTATGAGGTCTTACCTAGGTAAGCTCTAAGAAAAATGCGGTTGGCCAGATAGCAAGCTGTGTTCATGGCTTCAGCCCAAAAACGCCTAGGAGTCCTGTGCTCATCAAGCATCGTCCTGGCCATCTCGACTAGCGTGCGGTTCTTTCGTTCCACAACGTCGTTCTGTGGGGGAGTGTAAGGAGCAGAAAACTGATGGTCAAGACCCTGATCACTGCAGAAGCTGACGAACTGAGAGTTCTTGAACTCAGAGCCATTGTCGGAGCAAATTGCTCGCATCCGACCATTGTTCTCATTCTTCAGCTTCAAAATCAGGTCATGAACAAAATGAAAAGTTTCATCCTTAGACTCCAAAAAGAAAACCCACGAGAATCGAGAAAAATCGTCAACAATCACAAGTGCGTACCACTTCCCACCGATTGAGCGTACCCGAGCTGGACCGACAGTGTCCATGTGTAACAGCTCGCCCGGATACGAAGTCATCACCTGAGTCACAGGTGAGTGAGAAGCGGCAACCATTTTCCCGTGACGACAGGGATGGCAAACTAGATCCTTCTCCATCTTAAGCTTGGGCAATCCTCGAATGAGGTCCATAGAGCTCAACCTGACTAGCAGGCCAAAACTCAAATGGCCTAACCTCCTATGCCACTTCCAGAGCTCAGAGGAAGATCCAGCAATCAAACAGCGAGAAGGGCCAAAATAACTAGAGAAGTCAATTCGAAAAACTTTACCGAAAGGTAAGATCTGGCAAATCAAAGACCCTCTAGAATCAAACACAGAAGAATTGCCCTTCTTAAAACGCACCTCCAAACCATCTTCAAGAAGTTGCGAAACAGAGATCAAATTGAAGTTCAAATTTCCAACCAAAGCAACGTTCTTCAAAGAAAAATGGTCTGAAATGCGAATTGAGCCAATGCCACTTACTTTCCCTTGACCACTGTTCCCGAAGGTGATGTACTCTTTGGAGCTCGGGGGAGTGAGACTGGAGAACCATCTGCGATGTCCCGTCATGTGGCGAGAGCACCCTGAGTCCATGATCCAAACGTCCTCCAGTCCCCGATCCTGCACAATCAGTGGCTGTAAGTGGGAGCAAATGGTCCGGCACCAGGTTTAGCAAAAGAGCTAAACCAGTGTCGAGCCATCTGCTCAAAAGACGGAAAGCAGAAATCATCAGAAAAGTTTGGACCAAAACACGGCTCAAAGCGTGGTCCTTGGTTCTGCCTAAAGCCTCGGCCACGAGGTCCAGGACCGTAGCCAAAACGACCTGGAGTTCTGCCGGAATGGCCACCACCAACTGGAGTACGAGCAAGAAAGTCGTCTCCTCTACCACCACCTACACGACGCGGCCTGGCCTCCAGCCTCTCCCCGCGTCGAGGAACACGCAGTCTACCACCCTGCTGGTAGAACTGCTCCTGACCATCACGAGCTCTCTCTGCTCTCTCAACCCGCTTCCTCCTGAAGCAAAACTCCGCAAGATGCCCGTCTCTCTGACAATACTCACAATGATAGGTAGGCTTCTTGGGATGTGGTTGAGGCTTGGGGTTCTTGGGCTTAGTGGTGATTGGTGTTGTCTTCTTGGGTTGAGAGGGTCCAGGAAGAGAGTCTAGAGAAGTGTGGAGGAGTTTGGGCTTTGGAACCCAGATGGGTTTCTTGGGTGGAGCTTTGGGTGGTTCATGGATCACTCCATCCTTGGGCTGACAAGACTGGGAAGACTCAGTGGAATGGGTCTTGGGATATCTCTGCTCAGGAGTCATTTTACTCCACTCCACTGCCCGGCTAATGGCACTCTCAAAATCAGCCTTAGTGTAGGTGTAACCTACCCCAAACCCATCCTGCCTCTTGAACTGCTGGATCATCATGCCGAGCTGTGGCTCTCTGGCACTGATCCAACTCAGGATAGAACGGAGGTAAAAGTTCTCATTCTGAGAATCAGCTAGCTCCTCTCTCAAGGAAGCTAGTACCTCCACCTGAGACAAGCAGGTCTCACACTCGCTATCTACTTGGACAGACTTCTCGGCTTTCAGCTTAATCAACTCAAGTCTAAGAGACAGACAGTTCTCACAGACAGTGGATGGAACTGACAATGTCTCAAGCTCTAGCCTAGTCTGCGCTAGCTCAGCTCTCACTCTTTCCAAATTACCCAGATGCTCATCGCCCTTGGCTTTCAGCTCAGCTAAACTAGCAAGATGAGATGGGCAATCACCACAGGGTACGACGACAGTGGCTTGAGCATCTTTCAGCTCCAGCTGAGCGCTTTCAAGCTCAGTGGCCAAAGCGTCCCTCTCATCAACCCTTTCTGTGTACCTGGACTTCAGAGTCGACAGGTCACACAGAAGCACCTCACACTTTGGGCACTCACTGCTATCACCCAAGCAAGGGGAAGACGATAGACTCTCAATTCTGCCGTTGGCCACGGCAAGCTCACTCTCTAACTCATCTATCCTCTTCTTAGCCCCTCTAAGCAGTTTTTCCCGATATTTTAACTCCTGACGATTGCTTTCAAGTAAATCAACAATTTCACGTCAGAGTCGTCGGAGGAGCTCTTTTCTTTCTTATCCCCAAGAGCCATTGAGCAGAAGCTCTTGCGGGATCTTCGGCGCTGATGTGAGCGGCTCTTCGGTGTGTCCTCGAAGGCCATGAAGCAAAGGCCTGCTGGATCGTCCTTGTCCTTCCCCTTCTTGATGACAATCTCCTCATCACTTGAGCTCGATGAAGAGGAAGAAGACGTGGACCGCTTGGAGTAGCTCTTCTCCATCTCAGCGAAGAAGGCCTTGTCGCGCTTCTTGTTCTCTCGCCGGTAGTCCTTCAGGGCCTTTCTGAAGAATCTGGTCTTTGGCTTGCCCTTGTTGAAGGAGGAGCTGTCGTGCTTGCCGGAGTCGTGGAAGCCACCACCGGTGCCCTTCTTGTGGCCATTGCGCTTGGGGCAGTCGGCGATGAAATGTCCTGGATCACCACACTCAAAGCACTCGGTTTTTGTGCCGTGTCTCTTGAACATTCTTTTGTCATCTCCCAAAGACTCAAGCTGGTCCTCAGTGATAGACATCAGGGAGAACCCAGCACAGCTCACAGAAGAGGGATCAACAGAAGGTGTAGCAAGGGCCAGAGACTTTGATCCAGAGCCAGTGAGATTTGATCTCAACTGAGTATCAACCTCGGTGGCCTTCAGCTTGCTAAACAACTCAGAAATGGTCAAGGTATCATAAGATGTGCTCTCAATGATAGAGGATACCTTGATCTCCCAGATCTTTGGGTCCAAGGTATGGAGAACCTTGAGCGCCTGTTCGTGATCTGAGACTAACTGAACACCCTCAGCCTTGTTGTCCCGAAGCTTGTTTATGATCGACTGAAAACGACCAAACAATGCTTCAACAGATTCACTCGGCTTTTGTGTGAAATTCTCATATTCACGCTGGTAGGTCTGATAGAGTCGAGCTTTGACCTGAGCTGTCCCCTCATGGTGTGCCTGGAGGGTAGCCCAGATCTCTCTCGCAGTGGAGAGATGGCTCACACGCTCAAATTCAGTGGGACCTAAACCAGAAAACAGAATATTCACCGCTTTGTTGTTGTTCTGATGTTGGGCAATGATATCCGGAGAATCACGCTCATCAACAGGCAACACTGTGAAAGTAGCGTGAATACAGATGTCCCAGATGTCCAAGCTTTGGCTCATCAGATAGGCTCGCATGCGAGTCTTCCAATAATTATAGCCATAAGCTTCCAAGGACGGGAACTTGCCAGGAGACGTCATGATCACTACTGGGGTTTAGAACCGGTTAAGGTATGGAAAACCCTAACCAAGCTCTGATACCACTTGTAGGACCGAAAGTAGCGACCAGAGGGGGGGTGAATGGGCGCCTAAAAAATTCTTTCGAATCAATGGCCTGCTCCCAACACCCAACGCACCTCAACAGACTTAGCTCAGAAAGCTAAACAGATCAACAAAGCCACAAAAGATCTAGCCTAAAAACAACCGGTGTCCTAAACGAAAAGACACCAGCACAGTGCTAATAGGCAAATTAACAGAACATTTATCACATGAATGAGTCAAGATTCTCAGTAAAAGATCATCACAGAAATTTAATCTGAGTGTACGTAAAACGATGAGTCTTACGGTTCAAGGTTGTCTCCTGTTCGGTACTTGACGAAGCCTGCACTGCCGAAGCCTCCTGAGTCGAAGCCTGTTGTGTCGAAGCCTGCAATGTCGAAGCTAGTTCGGAGCAGTCGTGTTCGAACACAAGGCATTCGAAGTACCTCCGCAAGAAAGCTTCGCACGTAAAACAATGGAGCCTGCTAAAACCAGGAGCACTTCCACACTTCGAACCGGTTCACACTTCGAATCGGTGATCACAGGAAAAATCGAAGTTGCTTAAACAAACACGTTCGAAGTCTCTGGTGACAGAGTGACCCTACTCCTGCAAGACTTCGGAGTCAAAGAACTATAGCAGTGGGGCCCACAAAAAAAAACAGACACCAGGCAACCACACAAAAAAAATGACTTCGAAGTTGATGCTCCGAATCTGACAGAGTGCGGAGTCCTTTCTGCGAAGCTAAATCTTCGAACACTCAAAAATACCAGTCTCTGCGTGCGGGCTTCGCAAAGGATCTTCGAGCTGAAATATGCCTCCGCATATGACAGCCTTCGATTAAAAAAAAACTTCGAACACAGAACCACAGCTTGCAATAGTTCTAGGCTTGTTGAGCGAAGGCTTAAGAAACAGTGCGAGGTTCACAGTACCCAAAGAGTTCAACAACTGAAAAGGCAGTTGATTAGCAAACTGCATTGAAACCTGTAGGGCCCATGACAATACATTTCGAACACTCACATGAACTTATAAAATAAAACCAGCAGCTAGTTCATCTTCGAGAAGTAAGCAGGCTTGGATAGCCTTGAGAACACACAAAAAAAAAACGCATGCACGGCTGACTATTCAGAGAAGGAAAAACTGAGTACTAGACTGAGAAAAGCTGAAGCTACAACAAGCTAGGTGAAATAAAATAAGATTTCCCTTATCTGTATCATGCTTGAAGAAATCAAAATGTAGAGAAGCAGTACTACGCCATGGAGTCTAGAAATAGTACGCCAGGCTATTCTGCCCTATATGCACTTATACACTAGTACTCAAAAACTGCTGCCATGCTGCAATAAACACAAAAAGAAACTAGACCTGCAGTGCTATAACTCATTGACACTTGAGTGAGTACATGGAAACTGAAGCTGTAAACATGGATGCAGGAAGATCGACGAGGTAATCAACTTCCACATGCAAAAAGGAAGGTTTCAGAAAAACTTCAGGAGAATAAAATTTCTGCAGTAAACTCAGATCAGAAGATACAAACAAAGCACAGCCATCGAGGTGATGAAACAAAACCTGAGAAAGAGATCTGCACATTTGGATCTCTCACGATGAACAATGGCGGCGATTTCAGAGCAACCAGAAGAAACACTCGCCGGCGGCGCATGCAGGGAAAACAGAGAAAATGACCCAAACTTTTTGATTAGGAATGTGATTTCAGAAAAGAGTAACCCTAACCCTAGGATATTGGGGCCTATTTATAGGCAGCCCATTAAATGGAAAAATGCAGAAATACCCCTAGGTTTTTTTACAGACTCTGAATAAAAATGGAAAAGACCGAAATGCCCTTAGGATTTTTTACAGACTCGACTGACAGACTGTGTGCCTAAAGGCAAAATAGTAAAAAACCTAAATAAAGGTAACTTGTCCTGATGCGGAGCTTTCGTAGCAGCTACGGCTTCGCCTCAGGATGGTCAGATCCGAAATCAACGGTCGTCAGTTTTGCGCCGAAACTGACAAAGCGTCCACCGTCTTCTCACCGGGTACCCGGATTGGGCCGGCCCGATTCTGCGGCTCCCTCAGCCCGGCAATCACTCGCCGCCTATGTACCTGAGTCAATCCCGGTCAACAGTCCAGTGGATCCTCTGCTGCTCCTAGCCCATGTACCCGGATTGGGCCAGCCCGACTTCGCGGCCCCTCTGCCCGACAGTCGCTCGCTGCCCGTATACCTGAGTCACACGCGGCCCAGACGCAACAGGTCTTCTCTCTCCTTTCAGTCCTTTTTTGACTATCGTTGACAATGACTCATCACATCTGGAGCCATGAGGCCCACGCTATTCAGCATGGCTCCTCACCTTGACCGCGTCCGGGCCCTCCGCCCTCCAGGTCATCTCGAGAGCCCTCCAGGCTTGCGCAACCACTGGAGTAGGGGAAAGGAGATGGCTCCCCCCGAAGGCGACTGGAGGTGAACTCGAAGACGAAGGCAAGGTGCCCCCGGAAGCCTCCAACTAGTGAAGTATGTCGAGGGCAGCCACTCGGGCCGACACCTCCCCAAACCTCGACACGGTGGAGCGTATCTACTGGACAGCGGCCTGAATGAACTTCAGCCGCTGGCTAAGGGGCTCCCGGGCGACGTCGAAGGCCACGCATCCCATGCCGAAGCGCTCTAGGACCCTTCGGAGGGACACCATGGTGTCAACCGCGGTCTTCTCCCCTTGGGCCAGCACCTCGGCTGCCGCTTCATTCAGGGCCAGGAGATTCGCGACGGTCCGCTCGAGTTTGAGCCCTTGGATCTTCTGGATCTCCACGGTAGTGACCTTCACCCGGAGCTCCTCCATCTCAGAAACCTGTACCCGAAGGGTGCCAACCTCAGCCTCGAGCCTGTTCGCTTCGGCAGCCCAGGCTCGGAGCCCCTCCATCTCCATGACCTAGGCCCGGAAGGTGTCGACCTCCGCCTTGAGCTTGTCTGCTTTGGCAGCTCGGGCTCGGAGTCCATCCAACTTGGCAACCTGGGCCTTGAGGACGTCGATCTCCGCGACTTGAGCTTGGAGCTCTTCGGCTCTAGTGGCCGAGGTGTGAAGGCCCACGACCTCCGACTCTAGCATCCGGCAGCCTCCGCGCTCTTGGACTACTTTCTCGGCAGCCTCAGCGCGTCCAAGGAGCTCCGAAGTGTCACACTCATGGCGGCTCTGTTCGGTGAGAAGGGACTATAGCAATCCCTGTGCCAATGCGACTATCTACGCACGAAGAAGCAAGGAGTAAGCCATAGGTGAAGAAGGTGCTAGGGGCTCGACTGGGAGCATCCCGAAGGCATACTTGGCTCGCGGCGCTCTTGATAGCTCGGCCGAGGCTGGTGCCATCCACCTGGCCGAGCTTTGATACCAGCTCGGTCTCCCTCAAGCCTAGGTAGGAGTCATGGAGGGGAGCACTCTTTGCCACAAAGTCTTGGCCGCTCTTGAGGAAGGGAAGCAAGAGGGGCACGCAGGAGTGGGCATGCCTCGGGTCTGTAGGAGGGCGGATCTCGGTCTCCCGAGTGGCTTCCCCTGAGGCCCCCTCCGAGGCCTCTTCTGACTCTGCCTCGCCGTCTGACTCCGAGACCTCAACCACATCCACATGGCTTTGGCTCTCACATCGGCGACACCTCCAGAGGGTGCAGGTGGAAGGACTGGGGCCCGGGCAGAAGTTCTTGCACAAGGGCAGAGTAAGCTAATCAGAAGCAACGTAAGCAAATATACTCTTGTAGGGGATCGATGTGAGGCTTCGTACCTTCATCCATGGCCTCGGTCGGGGGATCCGAAGACTGAAGGCCTATGGGGGTGCGGGGCCGATAGAAGAGGTCATCCATCGAGTTAATCAGAGAGCCGGCCAGCGCTGTGGCTGATTCAGCCTCCATGTTGGTGCTCCCCTGAATCACTCCCAAGGGGTCGGCCAACCCCCTAGGTCCAGACTGTCAGTTTCCCAGCTTCCGCGGGAACTGGCGGAGATCCCCTCCGATGCCAGGCCACGTGGAGAGGTAGGCCGGGGAGACATCGTTGCCCCCGCATTGGACGCCTCTGGTCCGATCCCAGAGCGGGCTGCTGCGGGCTCGATGAAGCTGGCACCCCTCCGTTAGTGGCGCTGCCGGAGGCCGGTCGTTCGGTCTGTGATGTGCTGGGGTTTGGCAGGGAGTCGTCTGGCTCCGTTCCCGCTCCTGCTCTAGAGGATTCCCCTTCAGAGTTAGAAGCGGAGTACCATCGTTCATTGATGGCTTTCGCGGGGAAGGAGTCGACGTATTTCTTCCGGAGCTAGAAGTTGATGCTGCCGTAGGACTGCACTAGGCCCTCCTTCTTTGGTTGGCAGAGCGCTTCGTGCATCTGAGTGAAGACCTCCGCTCGGCCCTCGCAGCCCTCCACTCGCATGGCCCACTCCAAGATGGAGAGGAGGGCCATGGCGTTCGGAGATAGTTGGGGCAGTTCGAGGTGGAAGGCGTCAAGGACCCCCGCTAGGAGATCCGAAGCTAGGAACCCCAGCCCCGCGTCGAAGAACGCCTCAAAGACAACGACCTCTCCTTCGTGCGGCTTGGGGATGGTCTCCTGGCCCGGCTTCCTGGCCTTCATGCCGGGGCTGAGGTGGAGCCGGGTCGCTAGATCAATGGACTTGGCCGAGCACGCCGACTTCCCTAGCTCTAGAGTTTGATCCTGAAATCTTTCCGACGCCGGGCGGAGCTCTCGGGGATCACGGGTTTCCGATGAGCTTGGAGCCATTGCCGCGGCCACCGTAGCTGCTACTTGGCACTGCGGGAACCGGGGATTGGCCACTACCGCGGGAGCACTCCTCTTTGACATGCTTGAAGGTGGCAGTGAAGAGAAAGTGGCTGAGAACTTGGAAGATGGAGGTGGCGATTGTGAGTCTTTGAGAGTTGGGTTGGTCGAGCAGGAGGAGGCCAGTTTGGCAAGCAGGGAGTATTTATGCTCACGCGGTTGTCGCTTGGCCATTTGGTGCCCCGCCTATTTGCATTCCCCCATGTGCCCATGCGCACCGGCTGCGTGGGAACCGCATTAAAGTCTCACCGGTCCACTCCTCCCTCGTGCCGCCGCGCGACGATCAAGCTGAGGTTGCATTAAATTCAGCTGGTCCAACTCCTCCCACGGGCTGACGTGCAATGATCACCTCGGAGTTGCCTCGAGGATGTCGGCCAAGTCTCCTGTCGCGTCGGCACGCTTCGAGCAGGCCGGAGCCGCTCCGAGGTCAACCCAGGGCTCCGAAGCTTCGGAGCACCCCCGAAGCAGTCAGAGCGGATGGCTGGTTCACTGCAGGCACCCTGGGTCTCACCGTGAGTTGATTTTCGATAGGAATTAACCATCGGTATTATCTTGTATGCTTCCTTCCTTTTCTTTCGCGCAAGGCCTTTGAGCAGAAAGAAGCGAGGGGCTACTGTTGGGGGATATAATCTCGACGGAGCTTGAGAGCATAAAGGATGGGAGCGCCGTTCTAAGGAAGGGCTTCGTGAGTCGGGGGCTAGTGACGGAATTGGCCCTAAGATGGTACGGAGGTCGGACGCTCCCTTCCAAAGGAGCTCGAAGGACCTGAAGCCTAGAGGCCCATGGTCTCGGAGCTGCGAAGCAGGCAGAGGGCCGGAGCCATATCCCCGGAAGGTGCGAAGGGTCCGAAATCAGGACAGAAGACCGGGACCAGTTTGGTCAAAGTGGTCTAGGGACAGGATCGCGATCGTCTGCGCAGGGTCTGGTGCTGCTGCCATGCCCAGAATGGCCGATACGCTGTCAGGGTTAAACTTTTTGTCTGTACTATGGGGCAGCAATTCTTGTCTGTACTATAGGTATGTGTTAGGCAGTATCACTGCTAGGGGGATTTTGGAAGTATTGGACTCCCTATCGGGCTCCTCTATAAATACTTCCCCTCCCTAGGTTGTAAGGGACACAGGATTCAAGAAACACTTTGATCTGTGCTTCTCATTCCACACACATACTTAAACCTATTGGGTTAGTCCGTTGTCCCAACATCGAGGTGGTGATTAGATGTAAGAGAAGCGTAGTGCCATCGAACCCGATGGTTGACTCTAATGAACAAGAGCCAATATTTATACTGATTCAGATCTCTTAGAGGATAATACCCTACGTCTAGTGTTTTGGTGTATAATATGGTGGATGAGATTATAATATGACACAATTAAGCTATGGAGGCTTAAGACATTGAAAGCAAGAAGAACATGATGAAGTTAGATGCCTCAAGGGTGCTTCAACTCCTTTATATACTCAGGAGGTGAGCCTAACAAACTAGAACTCCATCCCAAGTCGATCTAACATTCCATACCGAATTCAGGTGCTCATTCCCTAATTACATGGATTCTAGTACACATATATCTTTACATATTATATATGGGATCATGTTACCCGATAAGGATTCAATCTTCCTTATCAAAACCGAACCACCCTCCATGGGCTACACTAAACTACAATGCTGATAGGCCCATCATAGGGTACCTGAGGGTCACATCCCTAGCAATGAGAGAGAGGGAGATAAGAGTGATGTATAGAAAATTTCTAGTAGACCCACGCTAAGAAAATAGAGTTAGGAGTATGGTTTCTAGAGATTGTGTTTTGCTGATATAGTAAGATAAGATATTATATAAGAAATTGTGGGTTGAGACTACCCTTAATGTTTCTACCACCTCCTTTTTCTCAGATAAAAAATTACTTCTATATTTTTAATTTTGTCTAAAATTTTTGTTTCTACCTTATTAACTATTATTGTCCATAACTTAAATTGTATTTTTCAATACCCATTAACTATCACCTACATGTCACTTCATAATACTATTTTTATAATATGAGACATTTTGTTTTTCCAGTTTTACTACTATTGACACTAGAATTTGGACCAACGGGGCATGGAGGCTATCTGCTATTGGGTTCACAAGTTGGGTCGATAGGACATCAAGCACTCAATATACAAAGTTAAAGCATCTACTAGGTGAGCTCGAATTTAGTTGGGCCTAATTTATATCCAATAATTATTAAATTAAAGTTAGCTTATATTCCATATTTCAATTATCTTGAGACATGTATATGACATTTATTTTCCCCGCTAGAAATATATACACTCGAGGACCTTGTAAACCAACAATGTCATCTCGGTCATCGTAGAAAATCTCACAAAAGAGCAAAGAAAATAAGTGGAATAGTAACTCCAATACTTCCATAAGCTCTTCCTCAAGTCATTCAGAATGACTCATCAAGGGCCAATTTAGAAGACACAACTACCGAGGCCAATCTTCTCCAAAAATCCTAGCCAGCAGGCCACACGCAGCATTCTATATCTGGTGAATGAGGCGGTACAACACGCGTATTGATCAACCACTCTCAAGTGCTAATGGACATGCTCCAAGGATTTTTCAAGAAAATGGTAGATGAGAAAACTGAACAGTAGCACTCACAAGACCCCATCTTCTATCATCGGCACCAGATGTCACCATTGTCTAGTTGTCGGTGGCAGCTGATGCACTGCGCCTCATGTCTGAGGTGCCTAGTTTGATTTCCCTAGAGCATAAACAAGATGGAGAGTGGTATTAGAGTGTGTTCCCTCTCTATTATCATGCTATGTACTATGGGGAGGAACAGTATCAGCATGGCGGGTTCAATTAGAATCATCCAAGGAGAGGTTGTCAATTGTATGATTACTTTCCAATGCCAGTATGGCAATATCCACCATATAATCCCCAAGTAGATGACTTCACGGCTAGGATAGCCAAAGTCATGGGAGAAAATTTTGGTCTAAGGCTAAAGGGAAAAAGCTTCACATATCAACGGCCATACCTAGATTGGTTTGATATGGTACTATTACCTAACCAGTATGAACTGCTAGATTTTTCAAAGTTTTCAGGCCATGACGATGTGTCTACGATCAAGAATATCAACCAATTCCTAGCATAGTGCAGAGAAGGATTGGTAGAGGAGCCATTAATGATTTGGCTTTTCCATTATCATTGTTTGAATTGACATTCACATGGTTTTATGCATATATGTGATTAGAAGCAAAATTAGCATTTTAAAACATGGGTTCAATATCATCGAGGTGGGGGTCATGACTTGGCTTGATCAGCGAACAAAGAAGGTGGCACTTTGAGGTACAACTTCAGCTCTTCGACATGCTCAAACACTAGACAACACACAAAATGAGGCCCAACAAATAAATAGGTAGAACAAATATAGTACAACCAGTACAATTGAATTAGTTCATGTTGTAGATGGAAATTCCATGGTCAATCTGTAATGTGAATGGTTGAAAACAGAGATCGAATGTAAAAGTTACGGGTGAGGTTTGAATATTTAAGGGTGTTTGGGCTTTTTCTTGATTTTTCGGAACTATTTTTCTACTAGAAATGGCTTGGGTTCACAGTGAACTGAGTCTACCGTAGACGTGTGTGGGGTATGGAGAGAACTATTGAGCGTGTGTTGGATCATGATCAGGTGACTGAGGTTTAATGCAAATCATAGGGCTAAGATTATAACATGGCGAACCTGTATGGATAAATGGCTCGTAAAAAAGTGGGTGCGATAAGTGAGATCAGATGATCCAGATCTGTTGATATCAATCAACAATGATCAAAAGCAGATCCATTCATCATATCATGATCTAATCTCATCCGTTCATAGGAGATCCAATGGGTGAGGTTGAATCCGACAAAACAAGCCAATGTATGCCCTGTTGAATCCGTCGCATGGCTACACATACCAACGATGTCTTAGTAGTGAAACAAAGCATAGAAATGGAATTAGCAAGTGATGGGGTCTTTACCATAGCCAAGATCAGGCACCCTCGTGCGCATCAAGTGGTATCAGAGCCAGGTTTCCCATCAGTTATCATTGTATCCCTTAGTTAGTTCTTTGTCTTTGTCCCACCAGAAAAAGCCAAACAAAAATCGTAGTCATCTAGGGAAAATTACCCACAACGTCCTAGTATTTATAGCCTATGAAATTTCGTCATAGTGTCGTATTGCTGAGTTTTGATCCATATTTGATGTTGGATTGCTAGTTTAGAGTTGTGTTCTTGGTCACAAGTCATAGCCTTAATCTTGATTAGGCCCGGGTTATCTGAATCCAACCCTAAACCCTATTTGGAGTCAGTTTGACCTTGCCTTTGTAAAACAACCATGACTTTTGCATAAGGACTCCATTTAAGCTCTACCACCCATAAAAACGATCGCGACGAAAAGACGCATATAGCCGCGAGAGGCTTTGCTTTCGATAATTTTAAGGGGGTTTGGAGGGTTTTTGTCTTCAGCTATTCTGATTTCCTTCTGTTTGGTTGCCTCCTTGAGTAGTTCTGTTTGAGCAGTGCTGTGAAAAAAGAAGAGGCCAAAAAAAGAGAAAAGAAAAAAGGCCAAAAAGAGAAAAGAATAAAAAACAGTGAGGTAGAAGAAGAGAAAGTTATTCTAGTTTAAGTTAAGCATTATTATCTATATCTCTAAGTGTTTTGTTTTGGTGTTCTTTTTTTTTAAGTTGGCTTCTATTCTAGTTTCTAGGAGCACCTTTTTAGACCAGCAACCAAGACAAGTATTGTGGATTATTATTGAGCTTTGCTAACTATTGTTGATCTATGCTAATCCTTGCTATCAAAGACTATCCTTCCAAGTTCCACCTTCTAATTAGAACAGTTTTCAACCGGCAATCGGTACACTCACGACTTCAACAGTATCAATCACAAGCCAACCGATTGTACCACCTCTTACGTTGGTAAGAAATTTGCAAGAACTTGGCTAAGCGCTTGAGTGTGAGCGACTCCACATCCTACTAGTTCGTAGGAACTAATACAATTGTTAGATTTTTTGCACTAACCATGACAGGATCAACACACCAAAATGATGGAGATGAATGTGTGTCCATGTTCGAGCTTGGAAAATTGCTGCAAGAACTCATTGCAAACACCATCAAGATCAACCACAACAATGAGCATAGACTGGAGAGGATAGAGAGGAGCATTGCCACCCTCGCCACCAGGATAGAGAATTTAGAGAAGCAGCCACAACCACCGAATGATAGAGTTGAGGACCTCGAAGCGAATGACATGAATCAAGATGATACCATCCATCCCCTTGCTCGAGACCCTCCTCCTCATCCACGAAATCCACGTCGTCAAGTTATGGGAGGTAATAATGACAATAATCCTCGTGCAGATAATTCATTTGCTAATTAAGGTTAAGTTCATCATACCATCTTTCTCTGGGTCTTATGATGCTAAGGTATATCTGAATTGGGAGATGACAGTAGAACTAAAATTTAATTCCCATCTTAGACAAGCCACTAGTGAGTTCACTGATTTTGCTATTATTTGGTGGAATGAACTATCAAATATATGCTTAGCACCAGACACATTAGATGGGTTAAAGAGAGCTATGCATGGTAGATTTATCCCCTCTACTTATAAATGTGACTTGCGTAAAAAATTACAATGCTTAAACTAGGGAAATAAATATGTAGAGGATTGACATAGTTAAGGATGAGGAAGGTAAAATGGCTAGATTTTTGGTGGGTTAAAACGAGAAATATAGGACATACTTGATTATAAGGAATATAATTCTCTCAATAGATTGTTTCACCTTGTTATGAAGGTAGAAAGAGAATTGCAGGGACGACAGCCAAAGTCGAAAAGCAACTTCACTGACACAAGATCGGTGTCTACAATAGGAAAATCAACACCACCTCCTCCTGCACGGTCTACTGCCCCCTTCGTGTCCACGACGCGTTCAACAGCACCTTCGTCATCACCAGCACTTGAGGAGAAGAGTAAAACAACCCTACCAGCAAATAGTTTTTCATCGGTTGCTTCCATAGGCGGAACCAGTGGAGTCATTTACCACAATTGAAAAGGGAAGAGCCATTTCATGAGAGATTATCCAAGCTAGTGACATACATTATTTGCTACTGAGGATGGTGGGTATGTTAGTGCTAGTGATATTGAATATGGTGGGACTAACAGTGTAGGTGATGATGGGGAGACCGAAAGTGACGGCGAGGAAATTTTAGATACTGCCGCCGTAGAGAAATATTAGGCATTGATTGTACAATGTGTTTTGAACACTCAAGTGGAGCAAACGGACACACTACAACGACATAACTTATTTCAAATGTTCCTCATTATCAATGATCATAGTGTTCATGTCATAATTGATGTAGCGAGCAGCAACATGGTGAGCTTAGATCTGGTTAATAAGCTTGGATTTACCACACGTCCACATTCTCATCCATACTATATTTGGTGGTTCAAAAATAGTGAAACAATTTGGTGATCTTAGAACTGGTTAATAAGCTTGGATTGATCACACGTCCACACCATCATCCATACTATATGTTGATAGTAAAAAATGGCATTAATGGCTAGATTGTCAAAATATCAATTTTTGGTGATTTGGGCCAAAAGTACACATGTCCAGGGTCTGTCCGAAGCCCTACAGGGCTGAAGCCCATTGGGCTGTGGGCTCCGAAGGCCTCTAGCCAGCTTCTGGGCTTCGGCCAGGAAGCCTTCGGAGGCCCACGCTGCCAAAGCTTCTGAAATCTTCGGAGGCCTACGCTGCCGAAGCTTCAGGAACCTTCGGAGGCCTACGCTGCCGAAGCTTCGGGAACCTTCGGAAGTCCACGCTGCGGAAGCTTTGGCCCGAGGAGCAAGCCTCGACGGGCTTGGCCGAAGCCCACGCTACCAAAGCTTCGGCGCGAGGAGCAAGCCTCGACGAGCCTGGCCGAAGCCCACGCTACTGAAGCTTCGGCATGAGGAACATGCCTCGATGGGCCTGGCCGAAGCCCACCTCGGCAGAGGTACAGTTGTACATGTTTCACACTCAGTCTCTATCTCTATCTGGCCGGTTTAATAACAGATTAGATTAGGAGTTAACCCCCTATAAATAGAGAGGCTTGGCCAACGTGAGAGGCCTCTCCAACTCAAACCAAACCAAAGCCCATGCTTTGATTGCATTTACTTTACCTTTACTTTCCTGTACCTCTCTGTGGGTTTGCCTGGAAGCCCTCTGTCTGCCGCTACGGAACAGTGGTAAGCCTTGGTACTTCGCCTGTGAAGTCCCCGTTAATCTATGTAATAGATTGCTATCACCTTGTTACTTCGCCTGTGAAGTATCCGCTAATCTGCGTAATAGATTGCTACCTTCGCTACCCGTGCAACACTTAGCAAAATTTGGTCCTTAGGCCGAATTGGTACTTCACATCGTTTCTGTTGCGGGCTTCGCACGTTCGGAGCCCCTTCGTCGAACGTGTCTGGAGCTGAGAGGTCGGTTTTAGAGGTCCCCAGGACACCCTTCGACAAAGACCACAGGCTCCGGCAATGGGCTTGGCCAGCACACTTCGTCAATAGGCTTCGCCACGACCATACTCCGCACCAGACGAAGTCACGCCAGCGCGCGGCCCCAAGTCATTGTTTCGTACTTCGCTGTACTAGAGGCTTTGCTCCGAACCCCGCTGTTCGGAGGTAGTTGTCGCGTCCAGATCTGTTCGGAGCTCACTTTCGATCAGATCACTCCGAACGCTGAAGCACCCATCGGTGGAGCACTTCGCATCAGACGCCAAAGGTACCCTTCGGTGCACCCTTCGCACCAGGCTTCGAACCAGACAAGCTCCGACTGGTTTGCTGATTTTATTCTGTTTAAACTATCTTTTTCGGCTAATTGGGTTATTTTGTGTAATCTGGTTGCCTGGCGACTCCACCCCCTTATCACTATTAAGGGTAGTCGGAACACGACGTCGGTGCCACGTCATGCTTAGGCTCGTCCCTAAGTATCCGTGCACTTTTGGATCGTCGAACTGACCCAAGTGCGGGGGCACGTTTCCATGTCAACCCTATATTCAGTGGTCCAACAATAGTAGTAAGGTCAAGGTAACACATTCTACGAGAGTGCACTTTTTCATTGGTACGTACCATGTCTTTACTGATTTTAATATTGTACCCATAGAAGTATGTTCACTTTTATTGGGTCGGCCATGGGAATTTGATATGGATTCCACACAACATGGTAGGAGTAATAAATATACACTTATACACAAGGGAAAGAAAATTACATTGCTTACTATGACTTCCACTAAAATTGTGCAATGTGAGAAAGAGAGTATTGAGAATAGAAAGAAGGAGATTGCACCATAATCTAAAAATCAGCAAGTAGCTAACAGTATCTTCCCACCTAACAAAGATAAGAAAGACAATATATCTAAGTTGGATGGAATTAAATTGAAGGGGGGTGTTATGATTGCTACTAAATCTGATCTTGTTGACGTTAATGAGTTTGATTCTCCTTGCTATGCATTGATATGCAAATATTTTTTGTTTTCATTTGAGAATCCTTCTACTTCTTTGCCTCCTACTGTCATTAACCTTTTGCAGGAGTATAAGGATGTTTTTCCAGCGGAGATGCCTCCGGGGCTGCCACCTATTCGAGGTATTGAACATCAAATTGACTAGATTCTAGACCATGGTTACGTACGAGAGAACCTTAGCCCATGTGTTGTGCCTGTTATTTTAGTCCCTAAGAAAGATGATAGTTGTCATATATGTGTTGATTGTAGAGCCATCAATAATATTACAATAAGGTATTGTCAGCATATTCCTAGGTTAGATGATATGCTTGATGAGTTGAGTGGTTCTATCATTTTCACAAAGATTGACTTGCGTAGTAGATACCACCAAATTAGAATGAAATTAGGAGATGAATGGAAAATATCTTTCAAAACTAAGTTCGGTTTATATGAATGGTTAGTCATATCTTTTGGGTTAACTAATGCACCTAGCACTTTCATGCGTTTAATGAATGAAATCTTGAGAGTATTTATTGGCAAATTTGTGGTGGTTTACTTTGATATCTTGATATATAGAAGGTCTATTGATGAACATTTGAATCATTTACATGTTGTTTTTAATGCTTTGAGAGATGCACGCTTGTTTGGTAATCTTGAAAAGTGTATTTTTTTGTACGGATCAAGTCTCTTTTCTTGGCTATGTTGTTACTTCAGAGGGTATCGAGGTATATGAAGCAAAAATTGAAGCCATCAAGACCTGTCCAACACCTCAAACCGTCACGCAAGTGAGAAGATTTCATGGACCCATGGGTTTTTATCGGCGGTTTGTGATGAATTTCAACACCATTGCTGCTCTACTCAATGAGTTGACAAAGAAGGGAGCTTCATTCATATGGGGTTCAGCACAAGAACAAGCTTTTAACATGCTTAAGGAGAAAATTATGCATGCCCTTCTACTCCAACTTCTTGACTTTGGTAAGACATTTGAGCTTGAATGTAATGCTAGTGGGATGGGGATAGGAGGAGTTCTCATACAAGAAGGTAAACTTGTTGCTTACTTTAGTGAAAAATTGCATGGACCTAATCTGAATTACTCTACTTATCATAATAAGTTATATGCTTTAGTTTGGGTGTTAGAGACTTGGCAACATTACTTTTGGCCTAAGGAGTTTGTCATTAATTCTAATCATGAATCCTTGAAACATATTAGAAGCCAGGCAAAACTAAATAAACGACATGCAAAGTGGGTTGAGTTCATAGAGTCATTTCCACACATCATTAAACATAAATGGGGTAAAGACAATATCATTGCAGATACTTTATCTAGGCGTTTTACTATGTTATCTTAGCTTGATCATAAGATATCTGGCCTAGAAACAATAAAAGAGTTATATGCTACTGATCTTGATTTTGAAGATGCTTTTGAAAATTGTAGAGAGTGCCGAACTTGAAATAAATATGTGTTGAATGACAGTTTATTATATTGTGCTAACAAGCTATGCATCCTAGTTAGCTCCATTCGTCTTTTGTTTTTACAGGAAGCTCATGGGGAGGATTGATGGGACATTTTGGAGTGAAGAAAACCGAGGACGTGTTTTCCACACACTTCTTTTGGCCAAGGATGTGGCGGGATGATATGAGCTACGTCTCATGCTGCACTACATGTAACAAAGCTAAGTCACGCTTGAACCCCTTTGGACTTTATATGCCACTTTCTATTCCTAGCGTCCCTTAGGAGCATATATCAATGGACTTTGTCTTAGGTTTACCTAGAACAAAGTGGGGGAGGGATAGTATATGTGGTGGTCGATCGATTCTCAAAAATGGCACATTTTATACCTTGTCATAAGAGCGATGATACTACAAACATTACTGATTTGTTTTTCATGGATATCATTCGTCTACATGGAGTACCTACTACCATTGTCTCTTATCGCGATGTGAAGTTTTTGAGCCACTTTTGGAGAAGTTTATGGTGCAGGTTAGGAACCAAACTTCTATTCTCTACCACATGCCACCCTCAAACTGATGGACAAACCGAAGTTGTTAATCGTATGTTACCCACCATGTTACGGGCTGTTTTGAAGAAGAATTTGAAGATGTGTTAAGAATGTTTACCTCATGTAGAGTTTGCATATAATCGAATGGTACATTTTACCACCAAGGTACGCCCTTTCTAGGTTGTGTGTGGCTTTTATCCCCATGCCATCATTGATCTTTAGCCATTGCCTACTTCTGAACATGTGTATTTAAATGCTAAGACACATACTGATTTTATTCTGAAATTACATGACAAAACTAAAGAATACATTTAGAAGATGACCGAAGAGTATAAAATTGCTGCTAGTAAGGGTAGGAGACATTTCTCCTTTGAAATATGTGATCTTGTTTGGTTACACTTACGTAAAGATAGATTTCTAGATTTGAGAAAGTCTAAATTGATGCCTCGAGGTGATGATCCTTTCAAGATAGTTAAGAAAATTAACGACAATGCATACCAGCTTGAGTTGCCTACAGATTTTGGGGTTAGGCTCACATTTAACATTTTAGATTTGAAGTGATATTTAGAAGAAGAAGAAGATGAGCTTGAGTCGAGGATGACTCTTATTCAATAAGGGTAGGATGATGAGGACATCAATAACAATGATAAATACATCCAACACTATATTATTCAAGGACCAATCTCTTGCTCCCATGCCTGGAAGCTTAATTATGAGGTGTGTTCGTTTCTTACTTAACATAATGATGTGAATATGGATGGGATGCTATTTATGTGTGATATTATGACTCTTAGGAACATGGGAGAAGCACTTTTGGACCAAACACAAGAGGGAGAGGCATCACAACAATCCAATTCAGATTCCACTACAATCTGTGATTTTGGTTCAGATTCAGCGGAGCATCCTTCATTAAAATGGGCATAACTTTCTCACACGGAGACGTATTGAGGCGTTCTTTGAGGCATTGGAAATATAACGAATATATATTTCCAATGGATCTTGTGCCAAGTCTTGATTCATCACAAAACGTTTTGTGTCGTCCGAACAAGTCATCTAGTGTTGCATCACCGTTTTGTGTCACTTTGGGCCTTGTATCTGTTTGGGGCCTTAAGCCTAATTTTAGGGGAAACTTCCTACAAACCCTAGGTATTAATACTTTGTAGTTGTCATAAATTAGGGTTGGGTTTTTCTTAGTTTCAAACTGCTTTGTAAATTCAACTCTGACATTCGTTAGATTATAGAACCCTGCTTGAGAAATCGATCTTTCATCTATTTGCTAGATTGTAGTTCCATGTTCTTGCTTGTATTCTCGAATTTGCATGTAGGGATAAGCATTCTTGGTGAGGTCAATCCTTTTCGTATGTGGTTGATAACCAACAAAGTCATGGTGTAGCGATTGTGGGGTACAGATCATTGCTGATCGGAAGCCGGATCGTCAACGTCGAGTTCTCTACCAATCGATTTTACCTCCACTGATGGAAGATCAGGCACCCTCATGCACATAAAAATGATTAATAGTCCTATACCGCATCCGTGCCGACACACCGATCGGTCGAAGAATAAAGTTCATAGTGTCGGCTCGGCATAAGTTATTGCCTCATCTCTATGCTGGACTATGAAACCGGCTATCGCTTGCCGTTTTATCGCCTTAGCTGATTCATATCGCAGGTCGAATTCGGTAAGGGTGAGCACCCATTTTCCGATACATCCTTTTAACACTAGGGTTGATAGCATGTACTTGACGACATCGACCTTGCATACTATAGTGCACTCTATCGATAACAAATAATGCCTCAACTTGGTGCACAAGAAATACAAACATAAACAAAGCTTTTCAGCATCCAACAATCTTCGGTTGAGATAGAAAATCACCATTTCCTTTTTATCGATCTCTTATACCAGGACCGACCCGATGGCTTTATCATCAACCGATAGGTATAACCTGAACAAAATCCCCTTTTGTGGTGGCATCAATACTAGTGGTGAGCTCAAATATTCTTTGATTTCATCAAATGCCTTTTGCTGCTTTTCACCCCATATAAATTCTTGGTCAGGTTTTAACTTCAGTATTGGTGTGAACAACTCCATTCTCCTTGAAAGGTTGGATATGAATCTTCTCAGAAAGTTTATCTTCCCGATTAGTGACTGCAACTTGGTTTTATCGACAGGGGGCTGAGTGTTTTTGATCGATTCAATGCTATGCTGGCTTATCTCAATTCCTCTCTCATGTACAACAAAGCCTAGAAATTTGCTCGTTGATACACCAAAAGTGCATTTCTTTGGGTTCATCTTTAATCTATACTTCCTGGCCCTTTCCAAAACTTGACGTAGATTGGCCGCATGGTTTTGAGTATCGCTTGATTTTACCACAACGTCATCTATCTATATATCCACCAATAGGCCGATCAGATCATGGAAGATGTAATTCATGGCCTTCTGGTAAGTAGCTCTGGCATTTTTCAAGCCAAAGGTCATTACCACCCACAAATAAAGCTCGATGGCGCCTGGGCGCCGGAATGTTTTCTTATGGATATCTTTGTCCACCATGAAAATCTGATTATACTCTGCATTTCCATCCATGAAACTGATAATCTTGTGACCCGATGCAGCATCAACCAATAGGTACATGATTATCATCGGGTATTCGTCCTTTGGGGTTGCCTTGTTTAGATCTCTAAAGTCAACACATATCCTGAGCTTCCCACTTTTCATCCATACGGGCACGATATTTGATACCCACTCTACATATCGGCATGGACTTATGAATCGTGCATCATATAATCTTGTTACCTCGGCTTTGATATCTGGATATATCTCTGCCTTGAATCGCCGAGGTGACTACTTTAAGGGCAGATATCCCTGCTTTACCGGGAGCCGATGTTCTACAATCTATCGGCTTAAATCTAGCAATTCATGATATTCCCATGCAAAACAATCACAATATTCTCATAATAACGCAATTAGTTCATCTTTTATTTCATCAGGAAGTTGAGCACTTACAAAAGTTGGCCTCGGTCTATCGTTGAGTCTAATGTCTACCTCCTATAGTTCATCGGTTGCAGCGAAGCCCTGACCGAGTTTACCTTCTACCTCGTTGATGGTACCTTTATAGTGTAAGATTGGGTTATTCATTGATGACTGGTTTGACTCCATCGCTTGACACCTCGAGAAAATCACTATCCCAGGCTTTGCCCAGTAGACAATTGACTCCTTCCATTTCCCATATCGATAAATCGACTATTGCTACATTGACCGATTTATCGACAGGAACCATTTCCACTTAATCGCTGACCCACTGCACAAGGATTTGATGCATTGTTGACGGGATGCAACAATTGGCATGAATCCAGTCGTGCCCTAGCAGTAGATGTAGGATCCTTTTCCCTCTATGACAAAGAATGAGGTCGACAATGTTTTACTTCCAACCGTCAATTCTGCATTCAGCATCCCCATCGTTTCTGATGAGTTATCACCGAAGTCCCTCAGCACCATATTGGTTTTAATGAGGTCCTCCGGCCCTTTCCTGGGCTTCCAGAAGGTAGCGTATGGCATCAAGTTGACGGCTTCCCCTCCGTCTATCATCATATTGGACATCGACTTTCCATTGACCAGTTCCTTAACATAAAGAAGTCTCAGTTGCCGATGCCCAGGGTCTTCAGGCTTGTCGAATGTCACCGATTGAGGGGTAAATATCAGCTTCGCCATTACATCAGCTTGTTTGATGTCCTTATCTATGGCAGCCTGGTA
The DNA here is from genome assembly GCA_019279435.1 of Zizania palustris. Taxonomy (NCBI): domain Eukaryota; kingdom Viridiplantae; phylum Streptophyta; class Magnoliopsida; order Poales; family Poaceae; genus Zizania; species Zizania palustris. The sequence continues at coordinate 4,813,691 of JAAALK010000085.1, forward strand.
CTCTACAAGGAGAAAGAACATCATGTTTACCCTTGCATCTCTTTCGTCGTCGTGATTGGCCTTCTCTTTAACCCACCATTCACTGTCGTAACCGTTGTACTATTCTCTTCTGATTCTTCATGAAGATCCCGTTGGGGCGCCACTATGGCTTTCCTAGCATGGTACTATCATCGGACGATCGGTCATTTTCTTTGGCATTGATGGGGCCGAGCCTTTCAAGTGTCGATGGCCTTGGTGGTGACAACTTATGATGAAAGCTTGTCCTTCCCTGATCACGTGACTTCGTCCTGTTGTTGTGGGAGCTATGATAACTTCTCCACTTGTCTCTATCATCGCCATGCTCAATACAATTGTCCAGCGATGGCAGGTGCAATCCTTCATTCCAACAAAACTTGAAGAATTCACAATTCTAGTGGGGGTTGAATCATGGGTTGTCTAGGTCATCTTAATTGCTTACATCTTCCCTTTACTTTCTTTTATATTTGTCAATCAGGTTTGATGAAGTGACTCGGTCCTTGCTGGTACACCTATCCATCTCCATGTCCCGATAACGGGCATAGTGTGCATGCACCATGTTGACCAAGAAAGGAAGCTTGTCGATGTTCATCGGTTTCTTCCCATCGTCAAACTTGATTCGTCCTTGATCCACGACCAACTAAATCTGTTGTCTGAACACCATTCATTCATTAGTGTGATGTGATGGGGAATTGTGTCATTGCAATGCTTCTTTTTCTTCAGCTCGTCGATGGGTGGTATCACGTGATTGGGTGGCAGTTGAATCTATTTTTCCTTGAGCAGTAAGTCGAATATCCTGTTGGCCTTACTGATGTCGAAATCATATCTCTCCTCCTTATCAAACGCTTTCACCCAAGGACATGTGATCTGCTTCTTGTTTCTAGACCATTCGGCTAGCCTGACTTCTGCATCAGACTCACTATCCTCGTTGGTCTCCGAAGGGCACACCTGAATATATGCAATCTTGTTTTGGTATTTATCCCTTCTTGATTCTTGGAATCGGCTCTCATGTGCTGATACCCTCTATACCAAGTGTGAGAGTCTCTTGAATTCCTATGATGAAAATCTCTCCTTTATTGGGTTTAAGAGTCCTTGGAATGCCAACTCGGCTAGTTGCACGTCATTGAGGTTCAAACTGTAGCGTCATGTTGGTGAGTTTCATCTTGTGTATGCCGACGAATAAATACTTGTGAAACTTCTTTTCCAGGTCTGCCCATCCCATGACAGAGATCACCGGTAACAATGAAAACCAAGCGAAGGCCGATCCTGATAATGATAGCGAGAAGAATTGGTCAACACTTCCAGGGTAATCGGAATGATGTTACTGTTGTTGATTTCGCCCTCCATGGATGAACCACATGAAGGAGGTCCCATCGGGTGTGCCAAAAAGTGTGTTGGTGTCGTTTTTGGTCGCATGTGGCCAAGAAGGTCCGCTTAACTCCAGTGCAGGTCCTACAATCTTAAAATGTTCTAAGCGTGCCAATCAATTTTACCCTGTAACTGATAAGGAAGAATGAAAATATTAGTAGCAATGCCGATCGGCTATCAAGCCGATGACCGTGGTGATAAGAAATAGTCGTAAATATGAGCGCTTATCAGCTACTATGCTGATAACAAAAGCCAAACCACCGGGATTGGTAATACCATCGGCCAATGTATATAATACGCCATCAGGCCGATGGACGTGCGAATAGCGCGTTGCGCACAAGGGCCGATGGACGTGCCCGACATCGATGAGATGTAATATGGAATTAAGGATAGCCTATCGGCTTGTACTCCGATAGAAACTAAATCTAACATACCAGAAAATGTGTCCATACTATTAAATCACCGTAATAGCAAGATCGAACTTAACCAAGACAGTTGCTAAATCATGAATAATTAATAGTACTTTAACATATCGGGCATGCTCTATTTATATGAATGGTGCACAACATAAATCAAATAAAATAGATCAAGATATCGGACTCAACCGATGAAGCCTCAAGCTATGATACCTAATTTATATCAATCTAAGAGATTGTAATGATGCAGCCTTAGACCTAGCAAATACACCAAGATAAATTAGCAATCATACTAACCAAACCAATGCTTCAAGATATCGAAACGATGCAGCCTCGAAAGACACTGATCTAGCTGATACGATCATCGGGGTGGCGGGACTCACCTCTTCGTCAGATATCGAAGCGATGTAGCCCAGCTTTGAGAGCCAAGTCCCATCGGGATTAAACCATGGAAGCCAAGGGTGGCGATGCACCGAAAGTAGTTTGTTGTTGTGTTTGTAGATTGATTGCCTAACCTAGCTAATAGATACATATTTGTAGTCCGGAGACTTGTCGTCCTCTACAATAATATCATAACCGGTTCTGCATTTATCTCTGTCTTCTTTATCTCTATCGTCTCCTTCATATCCGGCCATGTATAACAACACGGACGAGCTTCTTTGACCAACATTTGATCGGACTCCTTTGACCTTCGTTGACCATGCTACTGGGCTTGGGCTTGATCAATTTTCACTGTCAACAAATACATGCAAACCATCGGGTGCCATGAAACAAGAGTTTGGCCATCAGGCCGATCAAGCAATTGGTCGATACGCAATGCCCGCATCGATCGGGTCGATGATCGGGCAATCGATGCAATGTATATTTGGGCCGATCGACAATCCCCGATGCTGATGAGATGTGACATAGAACCCAAATATAGTATACCAGAGAATGTTTCTATATTATTAAATCATCATAACAACAAGATCGGACTTAATAAAGGTAATTGCTAAATCATGATAACTCATAGTATTTCAACACCTCGGGAACACTATTCAAATGAACGATGCACAATAATAAATCAGATACAATAGATCGAGATGTCGGACCTAACTGATGAAGTCTCGAAATACTATATATAATCTAAATCAATCTAAGAGATCGTAACGATGTAGCCTTAGACGACGTAGCTGATACATCAAGATAAACCAACAATTATACTGACAGAACTGGTGTACTCTAAGAGATCAAAACAATGCAGCCTTGAATGGCACCGATCTAGTACTTACAATCGTTAGGGTGGCGGGACTTACCCCTTCACCGAAGATTGAAGCGATGTAGCTCATCTCCAAGTGCATAGTCCCGCCGAGATTGAACCTTGTATGAACAAGGGTGGTTGTGCGCTGAGAGTAGTTTTGTGGTTGTAGTTGTGTGTCTTTTAATCTACCTAGATATTTACATATTTATAATCCGAAGACTTGCCATCCAATACAATCGTAACCGATTCTTGCCTTTATCTCTATCGGCTCCTCCATATCCGGTATTGTATAATAGACAGACTTCTTTGACCAACCTTTGACCGAAATTATTTGACTTCTATTGACCATGCCGGATCTTTACTGGGCTTGGGCCTTAACTAAATTTTGTCGTCAACATAACCCTAGTCCTATATGTGTAATATGAGCTCAAGGACGTAAAATGACCTTAAGATAAGTAGAATGCTTATCTTTTTCTAGAAAAATGTGCCCATAAGAGACTCTTCCATGCCTTTTATATAAAGTAGGGATTGGGGTTATATTTTAGGCTATATATGCTATATTACTGACCATTTATAATATAAAACGGTTAGGATGTGGGCTATAATCTTAGCTATTATCTGTTGTATTGATTGGGCAGTTGCTTGTTTGAGATTTATTGTCATTAATGTAGAGGTCTGTCTATTGATTGTGACCATCCAAGTAGTGACAGTTAGGGTAGCCTCTCGAGTATTGGACTCACGATGGTCTTCATTCTTTCGGCCTATTTTGTCTATTTGATAATCCGACCACTGGTGTATTGACTTTAATGTTTCATCTAGTGACTCATCTTCCATTCGGTCATCATAAATCACTTCGGGAAGTAGCCAGGGTCATATCCCGACAGCCAATTAATTATAGCGCATTCACGTGAGAGGGGAGGAGATAAATGCAAAGTATGAGAATGGGGGGTTGCCTTTTGGGCGTTTTCTAACATGCTGAATGTGGCCCAATGTCAGAGATATCTCGACAGACAGCCATGCATTCATGAGTCTTTCCATCTGTAGGTGTGTGTCGTGTGATCGTCATTCATCAAGGATGACAAAACCATGGTTACTCCTCAAAGATGGATAGAAACATTGCCAGAGTCTGACACCTACACTTCAAAGAAGGAAGAAAACATGTGATAGTATGACACCACACCAACTATCTTCAGAATTGATAAAACTATCATTACTTTTAAAGAAGGAAATAAACATGCAAGAGTGCAATACCACACTAGACCCTCATCATGGTTGATAAAATCACAGGTGCTATTTAAAGAAGGAAATAAACATGCAATATTGTGGCATCACACTGACCCATTATCAACACTAGTAGTGGGTGTGGCGCCCCGATTTACCGAAATCGGAACATTATTGAATTTCCAAAGAAAAACAATAATACAAGAGGTTCATCATGCGACAACGTACATACGACAAGCATTCGTGGTACGCAGACCATATTATTACATTAGTGTTGAAATAAAAATAGTAATAAAAGTAAATAGCATGACGAACGTCTTCTTCAGGATCTTTGCTTGACTGGGTCGCTACTCCAGACCATCTTCACACTAGACATCCTCTGTGGGGTCCAACGGGTATGAGTACAAAAAGTACTCAACAAGCCACCGCAAATGCAAGTAATAATGCAGGATAATAAACAAGGAAGGGTAATGGCTAATAGTGCGGAAAAGTACATTTTCAGTTATTGCATTTAGTGTAGTCAAATTTAATCATTCGGAAAAGTAAACATGAACATCAACAACATCATCTAACTCGAGGAGTACGTTTTACCTCCTCGCACAACAGTCCTTACATGTCAAACCATCATGCACATACATATTCAAAGTAAACTAACTGTGGGATGTCACGCAACCCGCCCTTGACCGTGGGCTCGGCTTTTCGAAAAGATTTAAGACTCTGATCAGAGATGTACTACTGTACCCACAAGGCACGCACTCATCACAAACAAGATGACCCATACCACGGGAACTCGTGCTAAAACCTCAGCATGAAATGCTCCAAGCGATAACCACCCGCTCTAGGTTTCGCCGGCGCGCCGGGCCACATCCCGGCTAACGTCGCACCCTCTTTTGCGCTACATTGGTACAAGCCACCCGTAGGTGCTACTTGACCCATCTCCAAATGGTGGCCTCGGTTTGGAACACTACATACTTTAGTTAGGACTTACCCACTAAACTTGTGGTTAGTACGGATGTGTATTGCAACGGATCCCTCAGACCGGTCCTTATAGTGCCCCGGGTGCTACCGACCAATGCCCTAGCTTGCACCCGGAACCCACCATGCATACACTCACAACCATAACTCATCACCAACAGAATTCCAAGGATAAGAAGTAACGGAGATCATATAGTAGAACCATTTTACTACGACTCATTTTTATCCTATAGCGATCGTGTCAATACATTGGACACTAGCTAATATCATTAATCATGTGGTGACAAGGAGGTTAGGCAAGATAGCATGGCTTGGGTTGCACATCAAAGTCGGGGGATCCTAAATAAATATATTGTAAGGGTTTATTTGACTAATGCATGTATAACCTATGTGTTTTAGTGATAGTTTAATAAAACATGGGTTCAATATGCTCAAAAGATTGGTTTGGTGACTTGCCTTGTTCAGAGAAAGGCGACGGGGGAACTTCCGGGTAATATTTCGGCTCCTCGGCGGCGTCGTAGTCTTCTCGATATAAATAAATTAAACGTAACATTCAATTAAACAATCCAAAAACCACACAACTGGCATATAAGATTTGATTGGTTTGAACCAAGGAAAATAAAGTCATTAAGTTTCTAAAATTATTATCTAAATTTTTAAAATGAATTTTGATGGAGATAGGAATTTTCTAAAAAGGAATAAAAATGTATTCTAATGTATTTTAAACTTCCAATTAATTAATAATAAAAAGTTCAGAATAAACCTATTGTTTTTATTACACCAATATGAAGAGGATAAAAAGATAAATTTTCTAAAATTGGAATGGGAAAATTTTGAGTTAAATTAAATAGGTTATGAATTTTTGAAGCTTAAATCAATTTCTAGGATTTAATTTAAATTTTAATTCAGATTCTAGTCTATGGTGAACCGAGTCTATGGCAATGTGCCGTAGACCGGCGGGTGTTTAAGTTCGGCAGCATGCGAGGGGCTCACGTGCTAGCGCAATGCATGATCGAGTATGTGCGGATGGATGGAAAATGTTGTAGGAAATTAAGGAAATAATCAAGTAATTAATTAAGGATTTTATTAAGGAAATTTATTTTTCTAATTTTATTTGCACTTTCCACGCTGGTTTATACAAATTATTAAAATATTATTTTTCCCTAAGGAACTTGACATGAATTCCTCAAATTAATTCTTAAATTATTTGTGATGGTATTTATTTATCTATCTCTTTTAATTTATTTTCGGGAAGTCAAAGTATAAAAATAATTTAAAAGAGATTTTTGACAGAATTTAAACATGGGTTCAATATGCTCAAAAGATTGATTTGGTTACTTGCCTTGTTTAGCGAAAGGCGAGGGAGGAACTTCGGGAACGTACTCCGGTTCCTCGACGGCGTCGTAGTCTTTCCAATATAAATGAATTAAACGTAACATTCAATAAAACAATCCAAAAACCACACAACTGGCATATAAGTTTTGATTGGTTTGAACCAAGGAAAATAAAGTCATTAAGTTTCTAAAATTATTATCTAAATTTTTAAAATGAATTTTGATGGAGATAGGAATTTTCTAAAAAGGAATAAAATGTATTCTAATGTATTTTAAACTTCCAATTAATTAATAATAAAAAGATCAGAATAAACCTATTGTTTTTATTACACCAATATGAAGAGGATAAAAAGATTAATTTTCTAATATTGGAATGGGAAAATTTTGAGTTAAATTAAATAGGTTATGAATTTTTGAAGCTTAAATCAATTTCTAGGATTTAATTTAAATTTTAATTCAGATTCTAGTCTATGGTGAACTGAGTCTATGGCATTGTGCCGTAGACCAGCGGGTGTTTAAGTTTGGCAGCATGCGAGGGGCTCAGGTGCTAGCGCAATGCACGCTAATGGTCAATGTGGCTGGACGGAGAATGCTCGGTAATTAAGAAAATAATCAAGTAATTAATTAAGGATTTTATTAAGGAAATTTATTTTCTAATTTTATTTGCACTTTCCACGCTGGTGTATAAAAATTCTTAAAATATTATTTTGCCCTAAGGAATTTGACATAAATTCCTCAAATTAAATCTTAAATTATTTATTATGGTATTTATTTATCTATCTCTTTTAATTTATTTTCGGGAAGTCAAATTATAAAAATAATTTAAAAGATATTTTCGACATAACTTAAACATGTAGTTAAAATGATATTTTTACCTAACAAATCGAGATAGATATTATCAATTGGACGTTAAATGCTCCAATGAAAATAATGAATAAACTGTATTAAATAAATTATCAAGGTTTAAGCAACAATACAAAAATAACCTATATATATCGTAATAATATAATTTCAGAAAAAAATTATAGGGGAGGAGAGGAATCCTCACCCAACCGGAGAAGAGGGGACATGGTGCGGCAGCGTGCTCACAAGCGCGGACAGCGGCAAGCCGCCGGCGCCCGACATGGCGTGAGTGCGCAATCGGGGAGGAGCGGGTGGCGCTTGGTGTGGCAGAAACGAGAGGGACAACGAGGCTTTTATAGGGGAGGAGGCATGCATGGCAGGTGCAGTGCAATAAAAAGGGACAGTGGGGTCCATGGGCTGCATTCAGAACAGGAGTGGGACCCACGGTGTGCTGCTGGAGTAGGGATGGATTCGGATCGGATACGGATGGAAACGAATCCGGATAGCACTATTTACCACATTTTAATTCGAATACGAATACGGATTCGGATGTTCTCGAATACGAATACAAAACGGATGTTTCGAATACGAATATGTATTCGGATGTTTACTCGGTTTAACTCCAAATGTTCGTTGTTTCACAAAATTTTTAAAAATTCAAAGGGTACAATATACCAAATTAGAATAATAATTAATAAGAAACAATGATACACAATAAACCATGCACAAAATAAATTTTTAAACAACACTAGCTAAAATTAATCATACGCAACAACCAATAAGAACTACATAAAGTCTTGAACCGAAAGTCATCATACATTTCAACCAACAAGAACACACAAATTGAGTCCAGATGCGCAAATGCAGAAAAAACAGGCGGCAATTTGGAAAGAATTGGCTGGATTTTATTGTTTTTAAAAATTAAACATTTTCAAAAATTTATTAACATCCTATATGATAAATTTCTCAAAACATTTTCAAAATTTTATCATGGTATCTAAGTATAATATTATAATACTATGGCATGTCTCATATTTTTTAGACTTTATTTGATTTTTTTATAATTAAAAAACCCTTAAGCTCCACATTACTAATGAAGTGTTGTAACATAAATTTTTTAAAATTTCTTTAAATTTAGTGGATAACAACTAAAAATGGAAACAAAATAATGAATGTGATTTTTCTATAAATTTTAGTGCATTATTTTAGGTACTTACAGTTCAAATTTCACATATTCCAATTTAAATACTAGAAACACAATTAATGAGTTAAAAATAGCAAATAGATCTAGAAAAATACAAAACAATTATAGTGAAAGAGATATGTTGTATTTTAATTATATAAAAAAATTCAAGTTCAAACAAATATTTAACCATAAATTTACTTTAAATCATAACATATTCCTTCTCAAAACTCTATTTCCTCTCAACAAAATCTCAGATTTCTTAACATTTTATATGATAAATTTCTCGAAACATTTTCAAACTTTTATCATGGTATCTACGTATAATATTATAGTACTGTGATAAGTCTCGTATTTTTCAGACTTTATTTGATTTTTTTATAATTAAAAAACCCTTAAGCTCCACATTACCGATGAAGTGTAGTAACATAAATTTTTTAACATTTCTATAAATTTAGTGTATAAGAACTAAAAATGGACACAAAATAGTTAATGTGATTTTTCGATAAATTTTAGTGCATTATTTTAGGTACTTGCAGGTCAAATTTCACATATTCCAATTTAAATACTAGAAACACAATTAATGAGTTAAAAATAGCAAATAGATCTAGAAAAATACAAATGATTTAAATGGTATGAGATATGTTGTATTTTTATTATATAAAAAAATTCAAGTTCAAACAAATATTTAACCATAAATTTACTTTAAACCATAACCTATTCCTTCTCAAAACTCTATTTCCTCTTAAGAGAATCTCATATTTCTTAACATTCTATATGATAAATTTCTCGAAACATTTTCAAAACATTATCATGGTATCTACGTATAATATTATAACATTGTGATAAGTCTCGTATTTTTCAGACTTTATTTGATTGTTTATAATTAAAAAACCCGTAAGCTCCACATTACCGATGAAGTGTCGTAACATAATTTTTTTAACATTTCTTTAAATTTAGTGGATAAGAAATAAAAATGTATACAAAATGGTGAATGTGATTTTTAGATAAATTTTAGTGCATTATTTTAGGTACTTGCAGTTCAAATTTCACATATTCCAATTTAAATACTAGAAACACAATTAATGAGTTAAAAATAGCAAATGGATCTGGAAAAATACAAAAAATTTATATGGTATGAGATATTTTGTATTTTGATTATATAAAAAAATTCAAGTTCAAACAAATATTTAACCATAAATTTATTTTAAAACATAACCTATTCCTTCTCAAAACTCTATTTCCTCTTAAGAGAATCTCAGATTTCTTAACATTCTATATGATAAATTTCTCAAAACATTTTCAAAATTTTATCATGGTATCTACGTATAATATTATAACACTGTGATAATTCTCGTATTTTTCAGACTTTATTTGATTTTTTATAATTAAAAAACTCTTAAGCTCCACATTACCGATGAAGTGTCGTAACATAATTTTTTTAATATTTCTTTAAATTTCATGGATAATAACTAAAAATGGACACAAAATAGTGAATGCAATTTTTCTATAAATTTTAGTGCATTATTTTAGGTACTTGCATTTCAAATTTCACATATTTCAATTTAAATCCTAGAAACACAATTAATGAGTTAAAAATAGCAAATGTATCTAAAAAAATACAAAAAAATATATGAAATGATATATGTTGTATTTTGATTATAAAACAATTAAAGTTCAAACAAATATTTAACCATCAATTTATTTTAAACCATAACTTATTAATATTCACTAACTTAAGTATTCCATAATTATATAAATAATAAATAAACCATTAATATAGTGATAATATATTATCTTGAATCTAAGTTTAATCTTTGTGAAATCCTAAAACGAATACGGATGTATCCATTTCCATATCCACATTCAGCAGAATTCGGATATCCATTTCCATATCCACATTTGTAAAACGAATTCGGATATTTCCGAATGTCATCCATATTTAATTCGGATACGAATACGGATATCCATATTTACAGTAATTCGAATACGAATACGAATAATTCGGATATTCTGACATCCATATCCATCCCTATGCTGGAGGCGGCTAACACGGGAGGCATGCATGCGGCGGGGCCCACGCGGGACGTGCGCGCAGTGCATGCGGCTGCATGCACACGCACAACGGTTAAAGCTGGAAAAAAAATCTGGTGATTAAGGAATTTAATTAAGGAATTAATTAATTAATTTCAGAAACGGTATTTTAATTATTTATTATTTCAGTCACTAATTAGTCGAACTTAATTTTTTCATTTAATATTATCATATTCTCCAATTTATTTATTTCTGAAAATTAATGTTAGGATTCATGGTAAAAAGTGAAAAGTTTTTGGAAGGTTTGGAGTCTAAAATAAATTTATAAATTTTGGATTTCAAATAAATCATTCATTTATATTTTAAAGAATAATCGGTGATCGAGAATATTTGTATTCACGTCGAAATTAAATATTCAGAACTTGAACGAAAAATTAAGGCTTTAAATTCATTTCGGTATTTAAAATATAATAAAGATTTAAAAAGGTATTTTTCCACGGGCTTTAAACCATTTGAATGAAAAATGCATTTTTAATTTCCACAAACGAAAAGGGAATATTATTTCTAATTGAAATGCTTTACCTCAACATTCACGTTGAAATATATTTTATTAGTTAGTTTTAGAGTCTTGCGATGAAATGTTATTGATTACACCTTATTTAATTTCTTTTGCGCCAAAAATTCTAGAAAAATTTTTGGGACGCAACTTAGAGCAACACAGAAATTTTAGGAAAATACTCGAGCTACGATTTATTTTTAAATGAAATTTTTAGGTCCGCATTTTAGCTCACTTATTTATGATCTACATTTAATATTTTTTTTCGAAATTCATTTATTAATTAATTTATTTTATTTTTTTAACGCCTTGCGAAAATCAGGGCGTTACAGTGGGCTCATGCTACGCAACGGTAAATGACAAAAAACAAATGTTTGTTAGACAGTTAAATAGTATTGGGCCCGTGCTACGCAACGGTAAATGACAAAAAATAAATGTCTGATAGACAGTTAAATAGTAGTGGACTTGTGCTACACAACGGTAAATGACAAAAACAAATGTCTATTAGATGGTTAAATTAGGGAGTTTTGACTATTCGCCAGCGGTGGAGGGGCTGGGGGATGGCGGACGGAGACGGGGTCGCACGAGGCCAGCGCAGAGGGGCGCGGTGCATCGGGGCCGGTGGCGGAGCCATGCGAAGCAAGGGCAAAGGGGCTCCAGACGAAGTGGGCGCCTCAGAGGGTGCCTCGGTGCTTGGCATTCCAATTTGTGGCTTATCGATGGAGTGTGCTTACGATCTGTTATTCATTTATGTGAAGTACAAAATTAATCAAGCATATGTCTCATTTATTATTTTTGCAAAGTACTGAATTAATCTCGTACACATGACGAAGCACAATACAATTACGAAGTATATTTGTACACCTCGAGGCAACACTACAAGAAAGCATTATCTAAACCTAAGAAAAAGCGAGCCCGAGGCCCTGACAAGTTTGACCCCCGCTTGCTTCTCTTTCGAGTAGGGCCCCCCTCAGCTGGACGAAGCCCCATCAGAGCTAGACCTCCCGCAGCCAGATTGTCCACGCCTCGAAGCCCGCAAAACTCTCCTTTCCTCTTGCAGGTCGGCCTAGGTCCGAAGTGCAGGTGGATCCACGTCAAACGCAGAAAAGTCCTAGACTTCTTCGTCACATCGCGAAGGTGCGTCCGAAGGCTAGACCCCTTCGCCGCCTAGGATTGCCTCAAAGCTGCTTAAGTCCGGCGAGGACAAAGAGCTCCGAAGGGGCTCCGCCTTCACAAAGGCTAACAACTCCTAGGCTACCTCAGGTATGACTTTGCCCCTAGGACCCCACGACATCTTAAACCGAGGGGGCCTTCAGACCTAGCTACCTCGAGCACTACCCAATGCTGGCAAAGCGCCTCCAAATCCTCAAGCACTTCGACGTAAATATTCAAAGGCTGAGCCTGGGCAGGTACAAAACACCCCCGCATTTTCATTAATAAACTGATGAGTTTATCTTACAGGCCTACGACTAAGTATTACAAAACAAAGCCTAAAGAATCTATACCTTCAGAGACGGAGGGTTCGATCCCGAAGGCGGGCTCCACAGCCCTGCTCGGTGCAAGCGGCTTCTCCCTTGAAGCTCAAGGACCTCTTCATGCGCCTGGGCCCTCCAAGGCTCATGAAGGCGACGCCACACTCCGCGGACCTCAGGTGCAGGCGAGATCAGGCGAGGTCCTCCAAAGGCCACCAGCGTCGCAGAAGTTACCTCCTCAAGGTGCTGGCACCCTGCCTCGTGGAGTAGGTGCAACACCCCTTGACCAGCTACCGTCCAACCGTCAGTGCGAATCCTGTCAAGATTTCCTCCATTATGAACGCGGTCATCTGAAGAAATTCAAGACGATCCCCGATCGGGTCTTAGTCGCTGAAGTTTGGAACCTGGCAGTTGGTCCCAAAACGCCCCAAGACTCCGGTCAAGGCGGAGGTGGCCTCATTGACCCCTTGGACCACAACGGCCTCCAAAGCTTGTCGGGTGGTGCGAAGATCGGAGTTCTCTGTCGTCAGCCTCTCTATGGCCTCCTCTGAAGCCTGCTTAGCAGAGTGGAGCTCAGCGTTCTCCACCGTCAGCTTCATGAGGAGGAGGACAAATCCGAAGGGATACCTTTGCTCTCCTCCTCAATGGAAGTGAGTTCTGCATACTCCAAAGCAATGAAGATCCCCCCAGTCTCTTCGGTGGGCTTGTGACCCCTCGGACTCTGAGCCCGTGGAGGTCGATTGTGGAGCCACTGCTTCTGAGTCCATGGTGACCGCCCTCAGCTCCGAGCACGCAGTCACCGCTTTATGCCCCGAGCGCTTGACCTCCACGCCTGACACCACTATGGGTCCTCCTCCGAGCGCAGGGCTCGAAGGTAGTTGCCCCACCGCATTAGGGGCTTCGGCGGCCAAAGGGACTTCGGCATCCGTGGCCTCCGAAAAATCCCCCGAAGGTTCCATAGTCTCCGAAGGACCCTCGGGACGTCTGTAGGACCGAAAGTAGCGACCAGAGGGGGGTGAATGGGCGCCTTAAAAATTCTTTCGAATATATGGCCTGTTCCCAACACCCAACGCACCTCAAAAGACTAAGCAGCAGAAAATGAATAGATAGCCTAAGTCTAAAGGTATCTAGCCTAGAAGTAACTGATGTTAAACAGAGAACTACCAAAGAAGTACAACTAGGTAGATAAACAAAGTATACTAGACATGTCAGGCCAAACTTCTCAATGAAATGATCTAAGTATATATAAAGTGAGATGAGAAGTTACTGTTCAGATTTGTCTCCTGTTCGGAACTTGGTGAAGCCTGCTTCGCACGTCGAGGTCTGCTTCGGTGGTCGAAGCCTGCTTCGCTGGTCTAAGCCTGCTTCACTGGTCGAAGCCTGCTTCGGAGGTTAGTTGCGAAGCCTGTCGAAGGCTGTTGTGAAAATGTCGAAGGTGTTTTGGTCTAGCCTAGTTCGAAGTGGCAGGGAGCGAAGTATGCTTCGAAGCAAAATACGGAAGTATCGAAGCTAGCTTTGAACCGAGTGCTTTGAAGCCTGTTCTTCGAAAAGATTGCTTCGAACACAACGCATAGACAAACAACCTTCGAACAGACCTTCGAACACGACACACACAAAGACTACCTTCGAAGAAGGAACGGAGGCTGATACGTGACAGAGAACCAAAACGAAGCCTACACTCTACCTTCGAACAAACACATCGAGGACCTTCGAAGAAGACGGAAGCAAACACTGAGCGAAGTCTAACAGAAGGACAAGCTTCGAAGCCAACTTCGAAACCTGTCGAAGTATGGACTTCGAAGAGCTCGAGTCGGAGTACCTTCGCACAGACGTTCGAAGTATGAGATGCTGACAGTTCAAAAAGTACTTCGAAGCTAGCAACTCATGACACAAAACGAAGTTCGAAGTTCAAACGAAGCCTTCGAGTATATCAGATCAAAGCCTGCCTCACAGAGCTGAGGGGCTTCAAACAGAGAGGGTGGCTTCGCTAGTAAACAGTCAGAAAAAGGTAATCAGCCTAGTCTACTTCGATCAAAAAGGCTACGCAGAAAAAGCAAAAGCTGGTACTAGTGTCCTGCTGCTACAGAGTAGTAGTACTACTTGCAACAGCAAGAACTAGTACTGCTTGCACGAAGAACACAGCCAACAGAGTAGCAAATAGTGAACAAAAACGCACACGGTACACAAAGATTCAGATCCACAATAACTAAATGCACGCCTAGCACTCAACAGAGAACAAAATCTCACTGCATTAATGAAGAACAAAATGAATGCATGCAGAATACAAGCCTCTAGCGGCGCACAGAAACAGGAATAAGAGAGAGAGTGCGCAGGAAACAAAGATGACCCAAGGAATGATGGAAAAAGTGATTTCTAGAAGGGTAGTCCAACCCTAGGGATTGAGGCCCTATTTATAGGCTGCTCAATGGCATAGAATATTCCACCAGCCCCTTAGGGTTTTTACAGACGCAGGAATAAAGAAAAAGACTCTACTGCCCTTAGGTATTTTTACAGACACGACTGACTGATTGTGGGCCTAGAGATACAGATGACTTATCCGGAAGCTGAGCTTTCGTAGCGACTACGGCTTCTCTTCTGGATAGTCGGATACAAGATCGACGGTTGTCAGTTTTGCGCCGAAACTAACAAAGCCTCCACCGGCTTTGCACTAGGTACACGGATTGGGCCGGCCCGATTTTGTAGCTCTCTCAGCCCGGCAATCACTCACCGCCCGTGTACCTGAGTCAATCCTGGTCAACAGCCCAGTGGGTCTTCTGCTGCTCCTGACCCATGTACCCGGATTGGGCCAGCCTGACTTCGCAGCCTCCTCTGCCCGACAGTCGCTCGCTGCCCGTGTACCTGAGTCACACGTGGCCCATGAAACAGTAGATCTCTTCTACTTCAGTCCTCTTTGACTATCGTTGACAATGACTCATCACTTTTGGAGCCATGAGGCCCACGCTATTCAGCATGGCTCCTCAATCTCCCCCTTGATGAGTGCATTGTCAACACTCCTCTTCATCAGCTCTTCAGAACCTGTGAACAATGTGGAAACATGAAAACAAAGCACAAGAAAAACAAAGAAGAAGAAAAATAAGGTAAAAGTTTAACCTTAATGACCAAAAGCCGAACAAAAGCAAGAAGCGGTCATTATGGTTAACCGAAGGTAAAAGCTCAAAATGAGTGCGATTTTCAGAACAACAAGGATATCAACAGAGTAAGAACAATCGAGATAGAAACTCCCCCTTAAACTCTGATCCCAAATTTTCTCCCCCTTATTGACAAGTGAACTCATCAAGCACTCAAAAGAGACACAGACTCCCCTTGAAATGCAACTCTCCCTAAAAATATGCAGTGAATTCAACTGGAGTGCATAAGGAGTGTAGAAAGCATGCTTCTCGAATATGATTGACTGCAATTACAACATCTAACAGATACAGCAAAATACATACTGTCTAAGATACATGGCATGATCAGTGCAACAGATGATATCTAAAGAAAGTCATTAGCACACATTTTCAATTTTTGCAAACAAAAGCATCACCACATGTTCCAATAAACAAGCAAGGTAAAACATGAGATGCAAAAGCTAACTGATATCTACTAAGATAAGCATTGTCCAAAACACAGTGCTTCAGCAAACTTGTTATCATTTCATTTTTCAGGCTTTTTCTCTTTCCTTTTTCAATTTTGCCGGGGGTTATTTGCATGACAAACCTTATGCTGACCGACCAAGTCAAGCCTAGGTCAGAACTGGACCATCAGAAGCTTAAGACATTGGTCTTGGCATACACTACAGTGTCCTAGTTCATACCAAAGTGCTATGGTATGCAGTCCAGAACAATGCAATGCGATAAGACAAACCCACCTGGATCTTTTCAATTTTAAGCATAAAAAGGAATGGAATTTTCATTTTTCTGGTTTTTCATTATTTTATAGCACATTTTCCATGTTCAAAAGCATAGAGATGTCCAAGTTGCGTATTTGCATCTAAGTAAGGAGCGAGCTACAAGGTATGTATCAGATAGCAAAAACATTCAGCCTACGCATGCTAGTTACCAGAAGCAATGGTGATCATTTTTCAATTTTAAAGCATAAAAGCCATGCATATGACAGATATCAGACTTATCAAGCGAACTGAGACAAGACATGATCATTGACAAGTAATCAAAAGCATGTACCAGCTAGAATAAGTAAAGAAGTTTAATCATATAACAGAAGCAGGTTCAAAGTGTGATATGTGAATATGCAAGAATTGAACACACACAAAGAGACTCAAGAAAAACAGCAAAGAAGAAGGAAAAATTGACGCAAAAATATCCTAGAAAGGATACACAACACCCAAATCCCCTCGTAAATGCTCAAAGGTAGACTGATCTAGGGGTTTGGTGAAAATGTCAGCCAACTGATGATGGGTATCAACATGAACAAGGTCAATGACACCTTTCTCATATTGATCCCGCAGAAAGTGAAAGCGCACATCAATGTGTTTGGTTTTTGAATGAAGACATGGGTTTTTCCCTACACTAATTGCACTAGTGCTGTCGCAAAACAAGGGAACTCTGGTAGGAAAGAATAACCCAAAATCTCGCAGAGTGGAAATCATCCAAACCAACTGTGAGCAGCAGCTAGCAGCAGCTACGTACTCAGCCTCTGTGGTCAAAAGAGCAACTCCAGATTGCTTTCGAGAAGACCAAGAGACAAGAGAAGAACCAAGAAACTGGCAAGTACCGGAAGTCGACGTGCGATCCAACCGACACCCACCAAAGTCGGCATCCGAAAATCCAGATAAATCGAGAGAAGATGATGCTGAATAGAAAAGACCAAGATCGGGCGCATAAGTGAGATACCTGAAGATGCGCTTGACAGCCTGCCGGTGAGACACGCGTGGTGAAGACTGAAAACGCGCACAAAGTCCCACGGCGAACTGTATGTATGGTCTTGTTGCCGTCAAGTACAACAGTGAACCGATCATCCCTCGAAACTCCCTCTCGTTGACCTTGATGCCGCTCTCGTCCTTGTCCAGACCTCCAGATGTGCCCATTGGGGTCATCTGCGGCTTCAATTCACCACCAAAGTCAAATTTCTTAAGCATGTCGCGAGTGTACTTACCTTGGTGGATGAAGGTTTCGTCCTTGGTTTGCTTGATCTGGAGCCCTAAGAAGTACTTGAGCTCACCCATGAGGCTCATCTCAAATTCACTGTGCATCTGCTCAGAAAACTTGGACACAAGAGAATCAGTAGTACCGCCAAAAATAATATCGTCCACGTAAATCTGAGCAACTAAGAAATTTGAAGCAACTCTAAGCAGAAAGAGAATTTTATCCACCGAACCCATCACAAAGCCCTTCCCCAACAAAAATTGCTTCAACCGGTCATACCAAGCCCTAGGGGCTTGCTTCAACCCGTATAAAGCTTTTTGCAACTTAAAAACATGTCGAGGAAACTTAGGGTTCTCGAAACCAGGGGGCTGCCTAACATAAACTTCCTCCTCTATGAACCCGTTCAGAAAAGCACTCTTAACGTCCATTTGAAAAAGCTTAAAACCCTTCGAAGCGGCAAAAGCTAAGAGAATATGAATGGACTCAAGACGGGCAACAGGGGCGAAAGTTTCTTCAAAGTCAATACCTTACTTCTGGCAAAAACCCTGGCAACTAGTCGAGCTTTGTTGCGCACCACAACCCCATCTTCACCTTGTTTGTTCTTGAACACCCACTTGGTGCCTATGGGGTTGCATCCTGGTGGCGGCTCAACTAGTGTCCAAACCCGATTACGGACAAAGTTCTCAAGCTCTTCTTGCATAGCATTAATCCAATTAGAGTCAGAAAGAGCATGAGAAACATCTCTGGGCTCAAAAGAAGCAACAAAAGCAGATTCAGCAAACACAGCAAGAGAGGCATTTGATGAACGCAAAGTTCTCTCAGTCAGATCACCTATGATGAGCTCTGAGGGATGGTCACGCTGAACTGCTCTGGTTCCCTAGTGATCTGAAGTCACCTCACCAGAGTCAGCAGCTGGCACCTCTGGACTCGACTGAGGGGGCTCGATCGTAGTGGAAGAAGTGATCAGAGGTCCGCCCTCATCCTCAGTCGAAGTCTCAGAAGGTGTGGGCTCTGCAGGGGGTGCAGAAGGCCCACCCTCATCAGCAGCTGGAGTATCCTCATCTTCCTCGAAGATGGACTCTCCGAGCTCATCATCACCAGAAGGCTCAAAAGAAGGAGTCAAAGAAGGCAAGGACTCATCAAATGAAACCTCACAAGTCTCGACAAGCAACTGGGATTCGAGGTTCCAAACACGGAAGCCTCGAGAATTTAATGCATAACCAAGAAAAACACCATCCCAGCAACGAGACTCAAACTTGTCCAAATGCCCTCCCTTCTTGAGCACAAAGCACTTGCAGCCAAACGCTCACAAGTGGCTCACCTTGGGCTGTCTGCCAAACCGCAACTCATACGAAGTCTTACCTAAGTAAGCTCAAAGAAAAATGTGGTTGGCCAGATAGCAAGTCGTGTTCATGGCTTCAGCCCAAAAATGCCTAGGAGTCCTGTGCTCATCGAGCATCATCCTGGACATCTCGACTAGCGTGCGGTTCTTTCGTTCCACAACGCCGTTCTGTGGGGGAGTGTAAGGAGAAGAAAACTGATGGTCCAGACCTTGATTACTACAGAAGCTGACGAACTGAGAGTTCTTGAACTCAGAGCCATTGTCGGAGCGAATTGCTCGCATCCGACCATTGTTCTCATTCTTCAGCTTCAAAATCAGGTCATGAACAAACTGAAACGTTTCAGACTTAGACTCCAAAAAGAAAACCCATGAGAATCGAGAGAAGTCGTCAACAATGACAAGTGCGTACCACTTCCCACCGACTGAACGTACCCGAGCTGGACCAACAGTGTCCAAGTGTAAAAGCTCGCCTGGATACGAAGTCATCACCTGAGTCACAGGTAAGTGAGAAGCGGCAACCATTTTCCCATGACGACAGGGATGACAAACTAGATCCTTCTCCATCTTAAGCTTGGGCAATCCTCGGATGAGGTCCATAGAGCTCAACCTGACTAGCAGATCAAAACTCAAATGACCTAACCTCCTATGCCACTTCCAGAGCTCAGAGGAGGATCCAGCAATCAAACAGCGAGAAGGGCCAAAAGAACTAGAGAAGTCAATTCGAAAAACTTTACCAAATGGTAAAATCTGGCAAATCAAGGACCCTCTAGAATCAAACACAAAAGAGTTGCCCTTCTTAAAACGCACTTCCAAACCATCCTCAAGAAGTTGCGAAACAGAAATCAAATTGAAGTTCAAATTCTTAACCAAAGCAACATTCTTCAAAGAGAAATGATCTGAAATGCGAATAGAGCCTATGCCACTTACTTTCCCTTGACCACTGTTCCCGAAAGTGATGTACTCTTTGGAGCTCGGGGGAGTGAGACTGGAGAACCATCTGCGATGTCCCGTCATGTGGCGAGAGCATCCTGAGTCCATGATCCAAACGTCCTCCAGTCCCCGATCCTGCACAATCAGTGGCTATAAGTGGGAGCAAATGGTCCGGCACCAGGTTTAGCAAAAGAGATAAACCAGTGTCGAGCCATCTGCTCAAAAGATGGAAAGCGAAAACCATCAAAAGAGTTTGGATCAAAACGCGGCTCAAAGCACGGTCCTCGGTTCTGCCTAAACCTGCGGCCACGAGGTCTAGGACCGTAGCCAACATGGCCTGGAACTCTGCTGGAACGGACACCACCAACTGGAGCACGGGCAACAAAGTCGTCTCCTCTACCACCACCTACACGACGCGGCCTGGCCTCCAGCCTCTCCCCGTGTCGAGGAACACGCAGTCTACCACCCTGCTGGTAGAACTGCTCCTGACCACCACGAGTTCTCTCTGCTCTCTCAATCCGCTTCCTCCTGAAGCAAAACTCCGCAAGATGCCCGTCTCTCTGACAATACTCACAATGGTAGGTGGACTTCTTGGGTTGTGGTTGAGGCTTGGGGTTCTTGGGCTTAGTGGTGTTAGGTGTTGTCTTCTTGGGCTGAGAGGGTCCAGGAAGAGAGTCTAGAGTAGTGTGGAGATGTTTGGGCTTTGGAACCCAAATGGGCTTCTTGGGTGGAGCTTTGGGTGGTTCATGGATCACTCCATCCTTGGGCTGACAAGCCTGGGAGGACTCAGTGGAATGGGTCTTGGGATATCTCTGCTCAGGAGTCATTTTACTCCACTCCACTGCTCGGCTAATGGCACTCTCAAAGTCAGCCTTGATGTAGGTGTAACCTACCCCAAACCCATCCTGCCTCTTGAACTGCTGGATCATCATGTCGAGCTGAGGCTCTCTGGCACTGATCCAACTCAGGATAGAACGGAGGTAAAAGTTCTCATTCTGAGAATCAGCTAGCTCCTCTCTCAAGGAAGCTAGAACCTCCACTTGAGACAAGCAGGTCTCACACTCACTCTCTGCTTGGACAGACTTCTCGGCTTTTAGCTTGATCAACTCAAGTCTAAGAGACAGGCAGTTCTCACAGACAGTGGGTGGAACTGACAATGTCTCAAGCTCTAGCCTAGTCTGCGCAAGCTCAGCTCTCAACCTCTCCAAGTCACCCAAATGTTCATCGCCCTTGGATTTCAGCTCAGCTAAGGTAGCTAGATGAGATGGGCAATCAACACAGGGTGCGACGACAGTGGCTTGAGCATCTTTCAGCTCCAGCTGAGCGCTTTCAAGCTCAGTTGCCAAAGCGTCCCTCTCATCAACCCTTTCTGTGTACTTGGACTTCAGAGTCGACAAGTCACACAGAAGCACCTCACACTTCGGGCACTCACTGCTATCACCCAAGCAAGGGGAAGAAGATAGACTCTCAATTCTGCCATTGGCTATGGCAAGCTCACTCTCTAACTCATCTATCCTCTTCTTGGCCCCCTAAGTAGTTTTTCCCGATATTTCAACTCCTGACGATTGCTCTCAAGTAAATCAACGATTTCGCGCTCATAGGATGATACCTTTTCGTTGTCATCGTCGTCGGAGTGGTCGGAGGAGCTCTTTTCTTCCTTATCCCCAAGAGCCATTGAACAGAAGCTCTTGTGGGATCTTCGGCGCTGGTGTGAGCGGCTCTTCGGCTTGTCTCCGAAGGCCATGAAGCAAAGGCCCACTGGATCGTCCTTGTCCTTCCCCTTCCTGATGGCGATCTCCTCATCGCTTGAGCTCGATGAAGAGGAAGAAGACGTGGACTGCTTGGAGTAGCTCTTCTCCATTTCGGCGAAGAAGGCCTTGTCGCGCTTCTTGTTCTCTCACCGGTAGTCCTTCAGGGCCTTCTTGAAGAATCTGGTCTTCGGCTTGCCCTTGTTGAAGGATGAGCTCTCGTGCTTGCCGGAGTCGTGGAAGCTGCCACCGGTGCCCTTCTTGTGTCCATTTCGCTTGGGGCAGTTGGCGATGAAGTGTCCTGGATCACCACACTCAAAGCATCCGGATTTTGTGCCGTGTATTTTGAACATTCTCTTGTCATAGACACGACGCACCCGGTTGTTAAAGAGACATAAATCATCATCTCCCAACAACTCAAGCTGGTCCTCAGTGATAGATATCAAAGAGAACCCAGCACAGCTTACAGAAGAAGGATCAACAGAAGGTGTAGCAAGGGCCAGAGATTTTGATCCAGAACCAGTGAGATTTGATCTCAGCTGGAGATCAACCTCAGTAGCCTTCAGCTTGCTAAACAACTCAGAAATGGTCAAGGTATCATAAGAAGTACTCTCAATAATAGAAGATACCTTGATCTCCCAGATCTTTGGGTCCAAGGTATGGAGAACCTTGAGCGCCTGCTCATGATCTGAGACTAACTGAGCACCCTCAGCCTTGTTGTCCCGAAGCTTGTTCATGATCGACTGAAAACGACCAAACAAAGCCTCAACAGATTCACCCGGCTTCTGTGTGAAATTTTCATATTCACGCCGGTAGGTCTGATAGAGCCAAGCCTAGACCTGTGCTGTTCCCTCATGGTGTGCCTTGAGGGTAGCCCAGATCTCTCTCGCAGTGGAGAGATGGCTCACACGCTCAAACTCAGTGGGACCTAAACCAGAGAAAAGAATGTTCACAGCCTTACTGTTGCTCAGATGCTGAGCAATGATACCAACAGTACCATGCTCAGCGACTGGCAATATGACAAACGTGGTGTGAACGCAAATGTCCCAAATGTCCGAACCCTGGCTCATGAGATAGGCTCGCATGCGAGTCTTCCAATAGTTATAGCCATAGGCTTCCAAGGACGGGACCTTGCCAGGAGACGTCATGGTCACTACTGGGGTTTAGAACCGGTTAAGGTATGGAAAAACCCTAACCTCGCTCTGATACCACTTGTAGGACCGAAAGTAGCGACCAAAGGAGGGGGTGAATGGGCGCCTTAAAAATTCTTTCGAATATATGGCCTGTTCCCAACACCCAACGCACCTCAAAAGACTAAGCAACAGAAAATGAATAGATAGGCTAAGTCTAAAGGTATCTAGCCTAGAAGTAACTGATGTTAAACAAAGAACTACCAAAGCAGTACAACTAGGCAGATAAACAAAGTATACTAGACATGTCAGGCCAAACTTCTCAATGAAATGATCTAAGTATATATAAAGTGAGATGAGAAGTTACTATTCAGATTTGTCTCCTGTTCGGAACTTGGTGAAGCCTGCTTCGCACGTCAAGGTCTGCTTCGGTGGTCGAAGCCTGCTTCGTTGGTCTAAGCCTGCTTCACTGGTCGAAGCCTGCTTCGGAGGTTAGTTGCGAAGCCTGCCGAAG
The DNA here is from genome assembly GCA_019279435.1 of Zizania palustris. Taxonomy (NCBI): domain Eukaryota; kingdom Viridiplantae; phylum Streptophyta; class Magnoliopsida; order Poales; family Poaceae; genus Zizania; species Zizania palustris. Next base: position 4,837,114 of record JAAALK010000085.1, read on the forward strand.
GCTGTTGTGAAAATGCCGAAGGTGTTTTGGTCTAGCCTAGTTCGAAGTGCCAGGGAGCGAAGTATGCTTCGAAGCGAAATACGGAAGTATCGAAGCTAGCTTCGAACCGAGTGCTTCGAAGCCTGTTCTTCGAAAAGATTGCTTCGAATAAAACGCATAGACAAACAACCTTCGAATAGCCTTCGAACACGACACACACAAAGACTACCTTCGAAGAAGGAACGGAGGCTGATACGTGATAGAGAACCAAAAACGAAGCCTACACTCTACCTTCGAACAAACACATCGAGGACCTTCGAAGAAGACGGAAGCAAACACTGAGCGAAGTCTAACAGAAGGACAAGCTTCGAAGCCAACTTCGAAACCTGTCGAAGTATGGACTTCGAAGAGCTCGAGTCGGAGTACCTTCGCACAGACGTTCGAAGTATGAGATGTTGACAGTTCAAAAAGTACTTCGAAGCTAGCAACTCATGATACAAAACGAAGTTCGAAGTTCAAACGAAGCCTTCGAGTATATCAGATCAAAGCCTGCCTCATGGAGCTGAGGGGCTTCGAACAGAGAGGGTGGATTCGCCAGTAAACAGTCAGAAAAAGGTACTCAGCCTAGTCTACTTCGATCAAAAAGGCTACTGAGAAAAAGCAAAAGCTGGTACTAGTGTCCTGCTGCTATAGTGTAGTAGTACTACTTGCAACAGCAAGAACTAGTACTGCTTGCATGAAGAACACAACCAACAGAGTAGCAAATAGTGAACAAAAACGCACACGGTACACAAAGATTCAGATCCACAATAACTAAATGCACGCCTCGCACTCAATAGAGAACAAAATCTCACTACATTAATGAAGAACAAAATGAATGCATGCAGAATACAAGCCTCTGGTGGCGCACAGAAACAGGAATAAGAGAGAGAGTGCGCAGGAAACAAAGATGACCCAAGGAATGATGGAAAAAGTGATTTCTAGAAGGGTAGTCCAACCCTAGGGATTGGGGCCCTATTTATAGGCTGCCCAATGGCCTAGAATATTCCACCAGCCCCTTAGGGTTTTTACAGACGCAGGAATAAAGGAAAAGACTCTACTGCCCTTAGGTATTTTTACAGACACGACTGACTGACTGTGGGCCTAGAGATACAGATGACTTATCCGGAAGCTGAGCTTTCGTAGCGACTACGGCTTCTCTTCTGGACAGTCGGATACAAGATCGACGGTTGTCAGTTTTGCGCCGAAACTGACAAAGCCTCCGCCGGCTTTGCACCAGGTACCCGGATTGGGCCGGCCCGATTTCGCAGCTCTCTCAGTCCGGCAATCACTCACCGCCCGTGTACCTGAGTCAATCCTGGTCAACAGCCCAGTGGGTCTTCTGCTGCTCCTGGCCCATGTACCCGGATTGGGCCAGCCCGACTTCGTAGCCTCCTCTGCCCGACAGTCGCTCGCTGCCCGTGTACCTAAGTCACACGCGGCCCATGAAACAGCAGATCTCTTCTACTTCAGTCCTCTTTGACTATCGTTGACAATGACTCATCACTTCTGGAGCCATGAGCTCCACGCTATTCACCATGGCTCCTCAACGTCGAGGCAACAAACCCCCCAGCTCACCATTGTCCACTATCTTCCGCTTCGGGCCCTCACCTGAAGGCGTCGGGTCCGTGAACTCTGTGAGATCCCAAACTCCTTCGACGCCAAGCCAGGTACATACTTGTTTGTTCCATTCCCAGGATCCCACCAGGGTGAGCCTACGGCTCCGCTCTTCTGGTGTTGGGGGCCCCACGACATGCTCGACTTCTATGATGAACTCCTCCGGTGTCTGCACTTATTGCGTGGATACAGTAGCAAAGACCGACAGTCAGTCATGGGCATCAAGAGAAAACAAGGGCATCCCGAAGCCTTACCAAGGACTTCTGAAGACACGCCTCATAGGTCGCCCGTGTTAGAGGCCCCAAACAAGTTCTTTGGCCAGGAGCAAGTGAGGGGACTGATCCGAAGGGTGATGAACTCCTTGGCCAAGTCCCTCATGCTCATCCTTCGGGCCACCCTCCACAGTAATTCAATCTGAGACTATATGGTCCCGGAGTCCGACGCCACCTTTGCTTGGCGGCGGTATGAGATATGGGCATTTGTGCTCCGAAGGGGGGAGTCTAGGCTAATCGAAGCGTACAACCACTCCCAGTCCTACTTCGAGTACCAACAGTTGTTCATCGCCCTCACCGGGAAGGCATCCGCGAACTCCTTGTGAAGCTGGAAGTTGGTGCTACTGAAGGCCAAAGCCCTCTCCACGCCATCTGCCCCCTTCTTCCTCTTCGACTGGCAGCTGGCGTTGTGTAGAGATGCGAAGACATCCGCTCGCCCTTCGCACCCCTCAGCCCTCATGGCCCACTCAAAAATGGCAAGCCGAGCCACAACATTCAGGGAAAGATGAGGGAGCTCAAAGTTGAACATCTTTAGCACTTCGCCAAGCATACCTTTGGTAGGGAGCCCGAGCCTAGCCTCGAAGAAGGCCTCGAAGACCACTGTTTTGTCGTGGCGAGGCTGTGGAGTAATATCAGACCCTAGCACCTAGAGGTGAATTTCTTCGGAAACCTTTCTGGCACAAATCCACTATATGGACCCCTCCGTAGAGGCCGTGGCCAACAGCTCCAAGGTCTGTTTGAACTTATCGAAAGGCGAACGAAGTTCGAACGCCTCGAGGCGGCACGCCGAAGGTCCCACCACGGCAGCCTGGACTTGGACGGAGCTCTACCCCCCTCCCAAGGTGGGTGCCTTCTTCAATGAAGTCTTCCTCGACATCTCTCTAGGGACTTTGGACATGAGGGTGCTAGGGGCTCTGGAGAAGGAGGCTGAAATCTCGAAGGGTGGCTAGAGCTTAAGGAAGAACGAATGCGTGAGCGCATGCGGGGTGATGGGGCACTGATGGCCTTTTATAGGTGATAAAAGCCAACACCTAGAAATCACCCCCGCGGTATATGATCGGTGGAGCTAATATAAAAATTGAAGAGTTGCATCCCGCGCGGTAACAGCTCGATCGTGAACTATCAGCTGCCGGCACCGGTTGGGCTCCTAAGGACGTCCCATCCGCTTCTGCCGGGCATTTCAAGGCTGGTCTCGGGGGCTAAGCTCCGAAGGATTACCATCCACGAGCACCATCCTGCGAGTCATTTGCCACAGTACGCACGCACCCCTTCACTGCGAAGGGCTACATGTGAGGGGCTACTGTTGGGGAAAATATCTCTTCCCTAACAGGGGCCAAATGACAGCGAGCTCCGAAGCCCCCGAAGGCCAGAGCCTATTGGGCTGGTGAGGCCCATAATCAGGCCCCGACCCCCCTTCGTATAAAGGCCACATCAAGGAATACTCGAAGGAACCACAAGGTTTGAAGATAGACATTGAGGTCCCATGTGAGGCCTCCTTCGAGTCCCCTCCAAAGACCACTCCGAAGCACTGTCGGATGCCTCCCTTCGAAGGGCCTTTCGAGGCCTTCCCCGAGGTCCTCCAATGAGGCCCTCCAGCGAGGTGTTCCGGCGCAGAAGCTGTAAAATATCCTAATACCGTTGTAAAACGAGTAGCAATACCAGGGACCCCTGCCCCTGATATTGACGCATAACTACTACGTTTGTAAAAAGCTACACATTTACTCGAATAGTGTTTACCGTTTTACCCCTACGAAGCCTAAAAGAAGAGCGCTGTAAGTAGAGGGTAAAATTGGCTTTTCCTTTACTTTCTTGCCTATAAAAGCAAGGCCCCCCTTGTAACAAAGGGGGAGAACTCCCATAGTAAAAAATACTACAAACTAGATGTAGGGTTATTATATTCAGAGGAGGCCCGAACCAGTATAAAAATACTCTTCCTCTCTCTAAGACCCCTTGAGGGTTCATGTTCTACACCTCCATTATAGAAACATGTCTGTAGCTAATGCAATTGCTACAAACAGTGGTCTTCGGGGGGCCTTGCCTGACCTCGCCAGCCCCTGAGGTCAGCGAGGCTTGGCGTCATCTTCATGAGCCTTGGGTGGCTTAGGCGCGCGAGGCGGTCCTCGAACTCTAAAGGGCTAGCCGGCCATGCCATATGGGGTTGCGGACCCCTTCTTCAGGAACGAACCCCCCACCTCCAAAGGTGTAGATCTCTTAGGCTTCGTTTTGTAATGCTTAGCTGTAGGCATGTAAGGTGAACTTATCAGTTTATTAATGAAAAAATACGGGGGTGTTTTGTACCTTCCTAGGATCGGCCTTAGGATATTGACATCGAAGTGTTTGAGGATTCGAAGGCGCTTCACCAACACTAGGTAGTGCTTGAAGTAGCTAGGTCTAAATGCCCCCCTCGGTTCAAATTAACGAGGGATCCTAAGGGCGAAGTCATACTTGAAGTAGCCCAGGACTTGCTAGCTTGGGGTAAAGGTTGAGCCCCTTCGGAGCTCCTCATATTCATCGGACTTAAGCGTTTTTGAAGTAATTTCGGAGGGTGAAGGAGCACATCCTTCAGGTGCACCTTCGAAAGTCGGGGACGAAGTTTTGAATTTTTTTTGCCTTTCACACGGGGCAACGGAGGCTTCGGGTCGACCTACAAGAAGAAAGGAGAGCCCTTCAGGCTTTGAGTCATGGATAGGCCGGCCACGGGAGTTCTAGTTCCGATGAGGGTTCGTCTAGCCGAGGGGGCCCTTGTCGAAGAAGGAGCAAGCGTGCCTCAAATATCTCTGGGACTCGAGCCTGTTTTTACTTAGGTTTAGATTAGCGCTTATTTGCAGCAATTCCTTTTCTAAGTGTGTTGGTATACCTGCTCTTCACATTTGTAACGTGCTTCGTAAATGTAACATACTTCATATTTGCAAGCGGCGGAGGGGCTGGGGAATGATACCCGGAGACGGAGCCATGCGAGGTTGAGCGTAGAGGGATGCAGGTATTAGGGCCGGAGGCGGAGCCATGCGAGGCCGGGGCGTTGGGGCTCGGGGTCGGTGATAGAGCCCCGTGAGGCCAATGACGGAGGGGTGCGGGGCCGGTGACTACAGAGCTCAGGTTCGGCCAAGAAAAAATACACAGACGTATAACAAGAATTTAGAAAGTAAAAAACAAAAAGAATTATATTATTATTATTCGGTTAAACAAAGTACTATACAAAGTGAAATATATCAACACGTTTAAGAATTTCTCGAATTTCTTTAGGGATTTTATCTTTGCACTCATTGTCGTTGTACTTCAGTATTTTCATGAGAAACTTCATTCTCAAGACATTCTTATCCTGTAAATCCATTTCACATATTAATCATTAGAAAAACAGAAATGTAGAATACCACGAGGTAAATATAAAAATATGTACACTCACTGTGCTAATTAATGGTAATCTTATACCATCCCACGAGCGCATATAATTGCTAACCAGATAGCCTATTAAATTACTGCAAAATGACATGTTAATGTAACATGTTATTTCCACATGAGTAGTCTAACTAATTAGATGTTCATAAGTTAGAGCTAATTACCGGTCAAATATTTTCGGGACCCATCTTGGTAATACGTGATGCCATTTAAATACATTGTTGTTCTATTCAGGATTGACAATATTAAGGGCAAGTTTCAAATTATTACAAATATTTAGCAGGTTGAAGGCATAGTGTGTGGTTGGAATACAATACTTAATCCCCCTAGGTAAAGGCAACCGATCCATTATATAGACACTTCTAGTCTTCATTCTAAATACGAATACTTTGAAGAGTTGCATGAAAGAGTAAGGCAATAGAATCTGCAAAAAAGTAATCGCTGTCAAATATAAAATGGTAGGAGTCGACAACCAAATAATTTGTACGGTGCTATAAATACAAATATTGTACAATAGAAAGATTATTATAGTCGCTACAATCTGAAATACTATACTCCATGTTAGGCCAACATTAAATCAATTTTGCCAGCTGGGTAACATCTAGTTTGGGTTTACGAAGGGAGTCTCGAGGAAAAAAAGATATAGTATATTTTTGATCAAAAATATTGTTATTATAAACATTAACACAGTCAATGTGATGTAAAATAATTATACGAACTTACACAAAATTTTAGATCCATATAGTGATATTTGTCTTCACACCACAACAAGGTCTCATTACAAGCAAACATCTGAACATCCACGTTGAAGGAATCAGTATCCATCGGCTTAGTTGTATCTAATATGTCTCTGATTTTCTTAATATTTATAGAAATTGGATAAGGCTGGCTACTTCGAATCCATTCTTTCCTATTAAATGTTTAACATATTCTCTCGTTAAAACATAATAATATGTGATCAATTTTAACCAACATATATTTTTACTAAATGAAAAGTACTTACTCTAAGTATTAGACATTGTCAATCGAATCGAAGTATGTGTGTAATGCACAAATCAATTCTTCGGTGGTCGTTGAGATTATTTTTCTTTTTTGGAAAGAACAAATCGAGATACATCCAATTTAGCCCAATTTGATGTGTATGACAATTTAGGTACCTTAAACGACACTTCAACAATCTCAACAGCATCTGGTACCTTTGTATCTTCATTTTTCTTTGCACGCTCTTGATATGCTTTATTTTTATTTGATGCGCATGATAGTTTATGTGACTTGCACGGAGTTTCAATAATATCAACATCAATTGGACCATATGTATCTTCATTTTTCTGTTTAGGTTCTAGTTCTTGTTGTTCTTTCTTTGTATTTAATCTCGAGTCCCTTCTTTGTATTTAATCTCGAGTCCCACAAGATAGAAGGCAACTTAAATCTAAAATTTATCATATCATCCTGCAAAATAGTATGATAAGATACAATTAAACATCAATACATACATGTATATATATGCACACCATGAAATATGGTCTTTCTTGATTTACATGGGTTACATTGTCCAATATTCCATATAGTTTATCATCCACAGACCATGGGATACTCTATAAAGATCAATAAATTACAAAATGCTTAGTTAGATACTACATATATATATATATACAAATAAACTCTATTAATTTTGATCGGTATAAGCAACATGAACTTTACCCATCTGTTTGCATTCTATCTGCGATCTTCCCTACAATCGTCCATGATGTAACATCGTGGTTCGACCATAAGTAATATGTAACATCTCTATGTTCCGCTACAAGCTTGATTTGTCTTTCTAGTCCTTTCAACTATTTTAATTAATGTAACATTGCAATATTATTTAAAAATTATCTTATCATAATCGTAAGTAAAAAAGAAAGAATAATCGCTAACCGTAGTTTTGAGGTCTCCGTGGTCTGTTATCTCGAGCCCCATCGAGTCAAGTATATGTATCTCACATTTCTTTGAATCGATGACTGCTAGGTACCAGTGTAAATTTGTTATGTTAATCAGAATAAAGACTTGCAATAAACATTAATGTTTATTATCCGTTAGCATTATATTTGCATTTATAAATTAATTAATACCATATATGAACCACCATATTAGCTTACTATGTCAGCTTGCAAATAGTTGTCCACTCTTTTACCGAGACTATCATCTTCCTTGTAAGTTAAGACCACGTTAGGGTCACTATCACACTTAATGAGGCAAGAAATGAACGTGTTCTCCAAAAAAACCTTTCCACCTTCTCTTTGTATTAAATGTTCCTCATCCCTTATACAATGAATGTAAGCATTGAGGACCTATATATTTTGTAATAAAAGAATACAATTAGTAGATATGAAAGCTTTAAATATATATAATTCATGCTACGTAGATAAACTTACTTCTCCATTAAGTTGCATGTCATCACGGAAAATGCATTCCATATCATTCCTATTTAACCATGCACCGTTGATATCCACTAAAACTTTTGTTCCCAGTAATGATTTCAAATATTCATTAATCTTATGATCTTCTGCGTTACATATATAATCTACAAAAATAGCTTTCATTAAATAAATGATAATAACAACAAAACAAAAGAAGAGGCAACAAAATAAGATGCCGAAACACTTACCTTGGGGCACAATTTGAGTCATGCTCGACTTCTTTGGTTTGTTGTGTCTAGATATTTTTCAAATAAAAGCGTGCATGTCATTTTGTTCATTTTGATTAGACATATGTACATCACAAATCACAAAATACACATAATATATCAAATGAGGCAAACTGTGTTGAGGTATCCGGGGGTGCGGAGGTGGGCCACACCATGTGCGGAGCCCACCATCGAAGTCCCCTCATGCACCTGTCGCTTCGAAATCTGAAGATGTGAAGGGGTGACTGCACTCTGCAGTCCGATGGGTGCGGAGAGGGGACTTCGGAAAGGGTTTGGAGATGGTGGGACCAACCTCTACAGTAAGAACGGCGAGGATCGCGACTACAGAGGGTAGTGAGAGCCCCAAAGTTAGAGGCATGTTGGTTGTTAACAAGAGCACTTTAATCATATAATAATCATATAAAGCATTTAATTAAATGCATATATGCATGCGTGTAGTTCGAAAAAGCAATAATTCATGCATTCGTCTTCTTTAACTTCTTCAAAACAGGATAAATCAGGCGAGGATGAAGAGCTGCAAACGGGTTCGGCCTTTACGAAGGCTAATATTTCATTGGCCGTTTTGGGTATGACTTCACCCAAAGGACCGTGCGGTATCTTTAGCCGAGGGCGGCCTTCGGATCTAGCCACTTCAAGCACAACCTACTGCTAACGAAGTTCCTCCGAATCTTCAAAAACTTCGACATCGACATCAATATTCGAAGGAGCCTGGGCAAGCCCAAAAGACCCACGCATTTCATAAATAAACTGATAAATTTTCCTTACAGGCACACGAGTAAGTGTTACATATGATTAAATGAAGCCTAAGGGATCTATAGCTTCGAATGAGGAGGATTTGATCCCGATAAAGGCGTGTGTTGCCTTGCAAGATGGGTGCGGTTAGAATCATGTAGTTCGAGGGCCGCTTCATGTGCCTAGGCCTTCTAAGGCTAGTTAAGGTGGAGCCAGGCCTCGAGGACCTCCAGAGTCGGTGAAGTTAAGTGGGATACCCCGAAAGTCACTAGCTTAATGGAGGTCGCTGCCTCGAGGTGCCGGCACCCCACCTCGTGAAGCATATGAAGCACTCCTTGGCCTGCTACCCTTCCAGCAATCTACGTGAACCTGACCAAAGCACCCTCTGTAACCTGTGTGGTAGTTTGGAAAAACCCAAGTTAGTGTTTCACACGATCTTGGTCTCCAAAAAATGGGGTCCGGCACATAGTCCCTATGCGCTATAGAATCCCAGTGAGTATGGAGGTGGCCTCGTCAACCCTACGGTTAACTTCGGCCTTTTCAGCTTTTAAGGCTTTGTTTTGGGAGCAAAGTTTGTCAGCCTCCGCTTTAAATATAGCAGCATCGTCCTTCAAAGCCTAGAGGTCTTGCCAAAGGCCCTCAATCTCCAAAGAGGCTACTGCCACAACCTCGCGGGCCTCGGCGGCTTCGTTCCTCGATGCCTCAGCAACCGCTTCATCTTGATGTTGCCGTTGGGTAGCTTCCGAAGCCTAACGACAAAGGTTTTCAATACCATCCATCGCGAGGTCCTCTTCGCGGTCTATGGCAATGATGACCCCATGGAGAAGTGTGAAAGCCTGACGAAGCAAGAACAAAAGAAATTGTTAGAAGAAAGAAATGGCTAAGGGTCTGACGAACCCTTTACATGCTCTATTTACCTCAACGATAGCCTCTTCGGCGGCCGCAGTGAGGTTCGCGTGGCGGTTATGGTCCAACTCTGCTACGAAGTTGCTACTGGTGAGGCCCTTGATGCCTCGAAAGAACTAGGATACCGGTGCACCGCTAGGCACCCCCGATTGGATGAATGGCCTTAGCAAAGGCACTCAGATTGAGGACGCCTCTAGAGCTGGGCTCTGCTCTATTACATGCCCTACAACATCCGGAGCTGGGCGAGACACTTTGCCATCAGTAGTCTCTATATCCTCCCCTCCGTCCTCGCTCAACCCTCCGCTGGCACTGGCCCCTTGCTTCAATTGGGCTAGGATTCATGGTTTCGGCTCCGATAGCGTTGGCTCCGACAGCATCTAAAGAAGAAAATAGAAGTCATGAATGAAACGTAAAAGCGAAGGAATAAGATGGCAAGGCCATTGAAAACCTTCAGTCTCCTCCGCGATAGGAGAAAATTCCGGGCAGATTAGAAGCGCGAAGTAGTCCACAAATTCATCTGAGTCCACGGGCTCTGCTTCAGCAACGGGACTCAGAGCCGGCAGAGTCGTTATGCGAGGGGATTCAATTGCCGAGGTTTGTTGAGAGGATCCCGAGGGGTCCGAAGAGTCCAGGGGTCCTCATGGGCATTTAGGAGATGAACCCTACAGTTCGTAGCCCTTGGCTATTTTTATCTTCGCCCCCCCCCCCCCACGTAGGAAGGCATCGGGTCTGCGATCTCCGGGAGGGCTGGGATTCGTCCACCCCAAGATGGACCCATACCCTATCGTACCTTTCCCAGGTACCAGGGCGATTCGATGGCTTCGCTCGTCTTTAGTTGGAGCCCCTATAATGCGCTCCACTGCTTTAACTGCAATCTCTAGGTATTGGAACATGCAATAAGAGCTCCCAGCACTAGGATAATAGCATGCTACCAATCATCTTTATTCTGACACAACAAAATAAAAATCATATTCTAACATCATTTCTTACTGAACTTATTAATTAGCACAATTCTCAAGTCCAATACATCACTATACACGATGTTCTTAGTGCTCTTCCTCGTGGGATCTAATCCCCTCTGGGTCTGGCCAAAATCCTTGTTGTCTGCATTGATACACCCCTAGGCAACGTGACATAAAGTTGTCCATGTGAGAACACAGGCTCTAGAAGGTATATGCCTACATTTGGGATAGTTTGACCTTGTGCTTTATTTATGGTCATTGCAAAACTCAAATGAATCGGGATTGTTTCCTCTTAAACTTGAAAGAAAGCACAATATCATCGGACGGGGACATAGGGATCCTAGGTATGAACACCCTTTTGCATGCACCAACAATTTCAGCATCAATTGTATTGTCTTGAAATGCTCTAACCATCATCCTTGTTCCATTGCACAAGCCATTGTTAGGATCAAGATTGCGAATGAGGATAACCGGACTATTAATTTTTACTTTAAGAAAATGCGGAGGCAGGACATTTGGAGTGACTCCGTTCAGAAACTCGATGGGGTATGTATTCCTTGTATTATCATCGGTGGAATCAAAGCTATAATAAACCTTTTCTTGGCCAGGGAAATTATCAATCATCTTTTTCATTTATCTAGTCTACATACTCATTTTTTGTTGAAAGGATGGCACGTGTGCTCATATAAGATGTTTATCTTACGTTCTCCTCAAGCGACTGGAAGACGTCTTGGATGAGCTTGTTAATGGAATCTTCAGTGTCTGTATTAGAAATCACAATATCTTCTGTCAAATAGACATAATCATCTCCGATTGTCTTTTTCGTTCCATTTCCAATTCTAAGGAGGTATTCTGAAAACCATGGGTTAGATTGAGCCTGCATTTTGCATGACATGTTAGGGAATAGGGGAGGTACACTAGCTGGCAAATTCAAAATTTACGCCCTAAGCCCAAGACTCATGTGCGTGCGAGATCATGGATCGATACCTTCTAGCACAAGACACGCTAGGTGCAGCAGAAGAAGATGTCGAAGTAGCGCGTCAAGCCTATCCTCGCTTTGTTCTTGTCATCCTTCACTGATCCGATCGATGAAGATGACGTAGTCGTTCACATGTAGATGTCCATGAGCGTCGCTATGGGAGCAATGCCTCCACGGAGTCCACACGTACAGGTATGGAGAACCCTCCACGGCAGCGTGCTAGCACCGCACGTGAGAGACGGGGATCCTCGATCTCAACAATTGAGAACAAGAAAGGAAGTAGAGGAGTATTTTGTGGCTAGGTCTAATCTAGGATTATTGCTTATTCCAAGACGTCTTCCTCCTCTCCTTTTATAGGGCTGAGAGCCCCCTGGTCGTGCTCATCTCGGAATCCTCATAACCATAATAGATCCAATCTGTTTGCCCACATCAGAAATTTTGATCCTAGATCATAACTTCCGATAGGGTATTTTAGGTCTCCTAATACAGTACGGCCCACCTCGGAACTTCTGATCACTACAAAATTCCCTAATTCCAAATCGGAACTTTTGGCTCATCGGAACTTCCGATATTGCCTATCGGAACTTCCGATCCACGGAATTTTCTTTGGCATATTGTAACACCCCAAGAATTAAAAGGAAATAAAATAAAAGAAAAATATTATTAAATACATTTCTGAAATTATTTATCAAAGAAAAACCCTAAAAGAGCCCTATTAAAGCCAAACAGGGGGGAATATTCAAAATATGGACTTGAAAAATTTTATGAGATAAACTAGAGGCCAAAACACAATTTCAGGAATTTTTACAAATTTTTATCAACAGTGATACAACCCTTAATCAAATAAATGAATTACTGGATTTATTTTAAATCAGAAAACAATTAAAAATCTAAACGGGCCTCAACCTTGAATTAGCCTCCAACCCAGCCCAACCTGGCTCTGTGTCGCTGACAAGCGGGACCCGCCTGTCGGCGCACTCCCCCTCTCTCCTCCCCGCGCCCGCGCTACGCCCGGCCCACCCATCAGCCTCACGCGCCCGCTTCTGTCTCTATGGTTGCTAGGGCCCACCTGTCGGCCCTTCCTTTCCTGCTTCGCCCGCTGACAGGTGGGGGCCACCTGTCAGATTCGTCTTCCCCGTTGGAAGGGGATCTCTCCCCTTTCCTTCCGACGACCCCCTTCCTTCCCTCGCCGCCTGCCGCTCCGATTCGCCTGGATTCACCCCGGATCACTTTCCCTGTGTGACGATGACTCCATTCCATAGAAAGCCGACGCGGTTTCACCTAGATGGAAGCATGGCCGAGCCAAAGGAAACCTCGCTGGAGTTCAAGGGAACTCTCGGTTCCCTTCCGTTTGGACGCTGGCAACCCCTCCTATTTAAACCCTACCCGAGCACCGCACTCCGCCACACCGCCGTAGCCCGAGCTTATGCAATTCAGAGCGCCGCCACCCCTCTTTCGGGTTTTCTCTCTGTCTCAACTCCGGCCGCCACTCGCCATCGATTCCATCCTCCCCCACCCTAGCCACCGCCACCATCGGATCCATCGTTGACCGCCCATCCTCGGCCACACCTCCGTTGGCCGTGAACGCCGCCAGATCACCGCCGCCGTCGAGCACCCGAAGGACCTCCCCATCTACCCCTCGCCGCCGACCGTCATCTGTCGCCCTTCGTCGCCGTCGAAGGTACCGTAGTGACCGTCGTACTCCCCTCGTTCCATTTCTGCTGGTAGCTAGGCACTTAGGAGCTCGCCGTTGCCGCCGCCGCCGTGCCCGAGGCCGCCGTCGCCGGAGATGAAGGGTAAAATACCCTCGTTGCCCCGTGCCATGTCGGATCGTGTCATGGCTGTCCGATCGCGATCAGAGAGCCACGATTAAATCCCTTCGGGATTTAATCCAGGCCCTTAGATCTGGTCAAACTGGTACCCTGTGATCCTGACCGTTGATCGCAACATAAAACCTGGATTCAATCTGGTGCGCCCACGCGTACCATTTCGGTATGATTTAATCGTGGTCGTCCGTTTTCACTTAAGCCACCCGCCTCGCGCCTGATCGCCGGATCTGGATCCAATGGATCTGGTTGATCCGGTCCACGCGCATAGTGGACCAGTCCACTGTGGGCCTGGCTCACCGTGGACCAGAGCCCATTTTCCAGTTTAAATAAAATACCAGAAATTGATTTAAACTTTGAAAATTCATAACTTGCTCATTTTAACTCCAAATTTCACCATTCAAATTTTATTAAATTCAGCATTTTATTCTCTACACATTAATGCCATAAAAACAGTATGTTACTATTGCCCAAAATAATCTTATTAATTAAATGAATAAAAACCCCTTAGGGTTAAAATTATTAATTCAGAAAATAAATTAGGAAAAACCTTAAAATATAAGTTTTACTGTTTTTCACCAAACTTCAGAATATTAAAACCTTATTTCACATAATCAAACCCATAAACATGTATGTTAATTATTTGGTGGATTTTTATCTGTTTATTGAATGTATTGTTTATTTTTCCGTCTCGAGAAGACTACGAGTTCATCGAGGAGCCAGAGTTTTATCCCGAGGTTCCTCCATCACCATTTGCTGAGCAAGGCAAGTCATCGAACCCTCCTGTGGAAATAGTTGATCATCATTGAACCTAGTTTTTCATAATTATCGCTATAACTCATAGGTTAATATTGCATTAGTCAAATATCTAGCCCTACACTTATATTTATTAGATCCCCGTCCTTGTGTGCAAACCCAAGCCATGCTTATTGAGCCTTAACTCCTTGTCACTCTACAAATATTATATTAGCTAGTGCCCAATGTACTGGCACAACTGCTACAGGATAAAAAGAACAAGTCGTAGATAGCTGGATTCTGCTATATGAATTTCCCCGTTATTCTCGTCTCTGGACTCTGTTGGAGTTGGCTATGTTATAAGTATGGTGGGTTCCGGGTGCAAGCTAGGGCATTGGTTGGTCGCACCCGGGGCACTATAAGGACCGGTCTGCGGGATCTGTTGCAAAGCACTTCCGTACCAACCACAAGTCTAATGGGTAAGTCCTAACTTAAAGTATGGAACAATCCGACTCGATGCACCATAGTGGAGGAGGCAAGGGGCAACCTGTAGGTGACTTGTACCGACGTGGCTCAAGGGGGGTATGGTGAGGCTCGACGCGTCGAGACACGATACGAAACCCATAAGAGGGTGCTGTCGGGTCGAGGAGGACTATATGGAAGGTTTTGGCACGAGTTCCCGTGGTATGGGTCATCTCGTTAGACTTTGGTGTAAGTGGTGAGTGCATGCCTTGTGGGTACAGTGGTACACCTATGATCAGAGTATTTAATCTTTTCGAAAAGTCGAGCCCACGGTCAAGGGCGGGTTGTGTAACTACTCACAGTTAGTTTACAATTGTTTGAATGGTTGCCTTATTCATGGCATGTAAGGACTGTTGAGCGAGGTGGGGCTGACTGTACCCCTCGAGTTAGAAGATGATGATGCATACACATGTTTACATTTTAGTACTAATAAATTGATCACATTTAATGCTTTACAATTATGCTTTTCCGCAAAATTAGCCACTATCTCCCTTGTTATTACTCTGCATTATATTTGCATCCGGTGGCTTGCTGAGTACGTTTGTACTCACCCCCGTTGACTTACACCACCAGAGCCCGTCTACTACGAGGAGGATGAAGGTCTGGAGTAGCGACCCAGTCAAGGCGAGACTGGAAGGAGGCGTTCATCTAGGACCCTTTATTTTATTAGTTTCTCTTCACCTTTATTCACTTTTGTATTAATACGGTCTATGAACCGTGAATGATTGCTCGTATTTGTACGTGGTCGCATGATGAACGTCTTGGTTTATTGATTTTCTATGGAATTTCAATAAAGGTCCTGATTTGATAAATCGGGGCGTGAGAAGATGGTATCAGAGCCGACTTGACTGTAGGAAGCCAAACAGACCTGACCTTAGAACTTTTATTAACCCTAATTTCTTACAAAATTACTTACCCTCTCATCTTCCGAGGTTTTCACAAAAATTTTCTCTCTTTTGTAGATGCCGGTCCATACCATGAGCGGGACTCTTCGTGACGAGGCCGGATTCATCCGTGAGCTTCGCGTGCTCGTCGACTTCTTGGGATTCTCCCATGAGCCCGCGTTCCACGGGATCTTTCCCGATGCGAGCGAGAGCTACTGCGAGGTCACTGTTGTCATCCGCTCCTCCCCCACGCAGCCTCCCTTCTACACCCATGGAGTCGGAGGACCCTCGTTCGTGGTGGCCAGCCAGCGCGCTGCACTTTAGGCCCTCGCCGAGCTTCGACTGGTCTACGACTGCCACCTCCGCGACACCGTCTACCGCTTCATGCCCATGCGCACACCACAGAGTCACCGCAGCATCTACATCAGCCCCCTCACCCAGAGCAATTCTGCCATCACCCGCACCATGAGACTTTTGGAGGCCATGGACAATCTCCACACGGAGGCCGTCCTCGACGCAGACAGCTAGCACGACACCATCGACTTCTACCGCCATACCTCGGAGAACCTGAACCGCGAGAATACTGAGCTTCGTCGACAGGTCCAGGAGAACCCCCAGTTGACCCTCGATGTAGAGGAGTTGAGGCGTCAGAATGAGCTTCTACGCCAAGGCGCCATAGTCAACACCCAACTTCGTCACCAGCTCAAGGAATTAAAGAAGGATATCGAGGAGATCGCACCCCTTCCGCGTCGCAAGCGGAAATCACTTCGGATCCCCACTGTGAGGCCTAACAGGATTTCCCGTAGTGCACCACCCGCCGGACCCTCCAGCTCCACAACCCCGACCGTCTCCATTGAGCCTGTGGTCGAGTCATCCCCTGAGCTACCTTAGACGTAGTTATTTCGATTGGTTGTTTCCTTTTATTGTTTTGGATTGTATTGCCACTCATGTCAAATATAAGGCATGAGTGAAGAATTAAATGAATAATTGTAATCGCAAGAACGACACATTTTGAAATAAAGCTTAGTATCAATTTCCCCTAAGAAAATGTTATCTACTTTGGAAACTTCAGGATGACTAACACTCAAGGCACTGACGCTCCTCAAAACGGAGGAGAGAATGGTAACTTGCCCCAGTGGGGAGCAACCGGGCAAAGGCAAGCCCCGGTCACCAACCACCCCACCCTAGCCGAGATGATGGCCACTCAGAACCAATTGGTAGCTGCTCTACTTAATCAGATGCAACAGCAGCAGCAGATGCAGGAGCAACAGGCTCAATTTTTCCGTCTCCACCAACAGCCAGAACTGCCTCGCCCTGCCACTCCCGCTCCCGCACCCGCCTCCCAGCTCTCGGAATTTCTCAGAGTCCGCCCACCCACGTTCTCAAGCACCACCAACCCCATGGAGGCTGGTGATTGGTTGAGAACCATTGGAAAGAAGTTGGAGCTCCTGACTTGTACTGAGCAGGAGAGGGTGGCTTTCGCTGCCCATCAACTCCAGGGACCCGCCGTAGAATGGTGGGACAACCTGCGTGAGACCTTGCCCGAGGGACACGTCCACACTTGGGCGGAGTTCTCCGCTGCCTTCCGCGCAGCCCATGTCCCCGACGGCATTATTGCCAAAAAGCAGCAGGAGTTTCGGGACCTACAGCAAGGAAGAAGGACTGTCACCGAGTACCTGCATGAATTCAACAGGTTGGCTCGGTACGCGCCCGAGGAGGTCCGTACCGATACGTCCAGACAGTCCAAGTTCCTCCGGGGACTGAAGGATGAGCTGTCTCTTCAGCTCATTTCCGGAGATTATGCCAACTTCCAAAAATTGGTAAACAAAGCTATCATTCAGGAGACCCAGCAAAACAAGGTTGACCTGAAGAAGAAGAGAATGATTTCCTTCAGGCAGAACCAAGGCATGGCACAGAGGCCTCGTTTCACCCCTCCTCCACCGGCGCCACACTACAACCCCCGCCTAGTGTATCGTCCGGCGCCACCAGCCGCCAACACCAGAGCCGGACAGCCTCGCCCCGCTCCCACCGCACCTGCCGCACCACCCGCCCCTGCAAAGAAGACAGAGATTCTGCGCGACAAGCACGGCAAGCCCGTGGTATGTTTCAACTGCCGCCAGGAGGGGCATTATTCCCACCAGTGCCCCCACCCCAAGCGCGCTCAAGGAGTCACGATGAACCCCGCGATCCGCGCCCGTGTCAACCATGTCACTGCTGAAGAAGCCCAGGCCGCGCTAGAGATCGTCATGGGTAAGTTTATGGTACATTCAGCCCTTGCAGTGGTTTTATTCGACACTGGAGCTACGCACTCCTTCATATCAACCGCGTTTGTGGAAAAGAACAACCTAAACATAAATGAACTACTGAGAGCCGTGCTAATAGTCACCCCTGGGAAACAAACTCTAGCCCAATCCTATAGTCCAAGGGTATGGGTAGATATCCACGACACCATATTTTGGGCCGACCCCATCCTAATAGAATGCCAAGGCTTGGACCTCATTCTAGGAATGGATTGGCTCAATAAACACCAAGGAGTAATAAGATGTGCTCGGAGACAAGTAACTATGACCAGTGAAGAAGGGACTGCCGTCACGTTTTCAGATGCCAAGCCTGAAGTTCGGAAGACCAAGGCTGCACCAGATTACCTTGGAAGAGATACCAGTAGTCTGCGAGTACCCAGACGTGTTTCCGGAGGATTTACCAGGGATGCCACCCAAGAGGGACATCGAGTTCCGGATTGATTTGGTGCCTGGGACCACCCCCATTTACAAGCGACCATACCGAATGGCCGCCAATGAGTTAGCTGAGATGAAGCAGCAGTTGGAGGATCTTGAGAAGAAAGGCTATATCAGACCTAGCACATCTCCGTGGGGTGCCCCTGTCATCTTCGTCGAGAAGAAAGAAGACAAGGCTAAGCGTATGTGTGTGGACTACCGAGCCTTAAACGAGGTGACCATCAAGAACAAGTACTTGTTATCCAGGATCGATGATCTTTTTGACCAGCTGAAGGGAGCTACGGTATTTTCCAAGATCGACCTGCGATCCGGATATCATCAGCTGAGGATTCGAGAGGAGGATATACCCAAGATGGCTTTTACCACCCGTTATGGATTATATGAGTGTACAGTTATGTCCTTTGGATTGACCAATGCCCCTGCTTTCTTTATGAATATGATGAATAAGGTGTTCATGGAGTATTTGGACAAATTCATCGTGGTCTTTATAGATGACATCCTCATTTATTCCAAGGATCAGAAGGAGCACGAGACTCACCTCCGGATAACCTTAGGAAAGCTAAGGGAACACCAGTTGTATGCCAAGTACAACAAGTGTAAATTTTGGACAGCAGAAGTAAAGTTCCTTGGACACATCATCTCTGCGCAAGGTATCGCAGTGGACCCTGCCACCGTAGAAGCAGTTACGGATTGGCTGCCACCCACGAATGTATCTGAGATACGAAGTTTTCTGGGTTTGGCCGGATATTATCGGAGGTTTATCGAGAATTTTTCCAAGATAGCCAAGCCTATGACCAAGTTATTACAGAAGGGAGAGAAGTTTGAATGGACCCCCGAATGCGAGGAAAGTTTTCCCACCCTTAAGACCCGGCTAGTGTCAGCACCCATACTGACCCTACCAGATATCAGGAAGGACTTCCATGTTTATTGTGACGCATCTCGCCAAGGATTGGGATGTGTTCTCATGCAGGACGGAAAGGTTATTTCATACGCCTCTCGTCAATTGAGACCCCATGAGTTGAACTACCCTACACATGACTTGGAGTTGGCCGCTGTTGTTCATGTCCTTAAGATATGGAGGCATTATTTGGTCGGAAACCGCTGCGAAATCTTTATGGATCACAAGAGTTTGAAGTACATCTTCACGCAGCCGGACCTCAATCTGAGGCAAAGACGATGGTTGGAATTAATAAAAGACTACGACTTAGGTATTCACTACCACCCCGGAAAAGCAAATGTGGTAGCTGATGCATTAAGTCGTAAGGGATATTGCACCGCCATCGTAATTCAGGATCACGCGCCCTTACTCTATAAGGAGATGGAAAAGCTAAACCTTGGGTTAACCATAGGAGCATATCTAGCCACCTTGGAGACTCAGCCGGTTCTATTTGAGCAGATCCGTGAGGCTCAGTTGGAAGACCCGGATATAGCAGCCATTAAGAAGAACATGAGACAAGGTAAAGCCCCGGGATTTTCAGAAGACGAGAATGGCACTGTATGGTTTGGAACCCGGATATGTGTGCCGGATAAACCGGAGATAAAGACCCTTATCCTAAGGGAAGCCCATGATACTTTATACTCCATCCATCCCAGAAGTACCAAGATGTACCAGGACCTGAAGGAACGCTATTGGTGGGTTAGCATGAAGAAAGAGATTGCTCAGTTCGTCGCGGAATGTGACACCTGCAGATGAGTAAAGGCAGAGCATCAGAGACCTGCAGGACTGTTCCAGCCACTTAAAGTGCCGGAATGGAAATGGGAAGAAATTGGAATGGACTTCATCACCGGACTCCCAAAGACCCAGCTTGAATATGATTCTATTTGGGTAATCATTGACCGGCTAACGAAAGTAGCACACTTCATAGCCATTAAGACGACCTTCCGTGGCCCTAAGCTCGCAGAATTGTATATGGCCCGCATTGTGTGTCTTCATGGAGTGCCTAAGAAGATAGTACCCGACAGAGGAAGTCAGTTTACCTCTCGTTTCTGGAAGAACCTTCAAGAAGAGATGGGCACGAGACTGAACTTTAGTACTGCTTACCACCCTCAGACAGATGGACAAACTGAAAGGGTGAATCAGATATTAGAAGATATGCTACGGGCATGCGTCTTGGATTTTGGAGCAACTTGGGACAAGAGTTTATCGTACGTTGAGTTTTCGTACAACAACAGTTATCAAGCCAGCCTTCAGATGTCCCCGTTCGAAGCCCTATATGGACGAAAGTGTAGGACGCCCCTACTTTGGGACCAAACCGGTGAATCCCAAGTATTTGGAACAGACATCCTTCGAGAAGCTGAAGAGAAGGTATGGATTATCAGAGACCGGCTCAAGACAGCCCAATCTCGCCAAAAGAGCTATGCAAACAATCGTCATCGAGATTTAGCCTTTGAAGAGGGAGACCATGTCTACCTCCGTGTCACACCCCTCTGTGGCACTCAACGGTTTAACATGAGAGGAAAGTTGGCACCTCGGTATGTTGGACCTTTTCCCATTATTCGATGCCAAGGCGAAGTCGCTTATCAGTTGGAACTACCACCCTCACTGGCCGGGGTACATGACGTGTTTCATGTGTCCCAACTAAAGAAGTGTCTCCGAGTCCCAACAGAGCAAGTAGACCTGCAGCAGTTGGATGTTCAAAAGGATCTGACCTATGTGGAAAAGCCCGTCAAGATATTGGAAGTCAAAGAAAGGACCACCAAAAGTCGCGTCATCCGCTTCTACAAAGTCCAATGGAGCAATCACCCCGTAGAGGAAGCTACATGGGAAAAAGAAGATGAACTCAAGGCACAGCATCCTGAGCTATTCGAGAATTGATCCGAATCTCGAGGACGAGATTCTCTGTAAGGGGGATAGGATTGTAACACCCCAAGAATTAAAAGGAAATAAAATAAAAGAAAAATATTATTAAATACATTTCTGAAATTATTTATCAAAGAAAAACCCTAAAAGAGCCCTATTAAAGCCAAACAGGGGGGATATTCAAAATATGGAGTTGAAAAATTTTATGAGATAAACTAGAGGCCAAAACACAATTTCAGGAATTTTTACAAATTTTTATCAACAGTGATACAACCCTTAATCAAATAAATGAATTACTGGATTTATTTTAAATCAGAAAACAATTAAAAATCTAAACGGGCCTCAACCTTGAATTAGCCTCCAACCCGGCCCAACCCAGCACTGTGTCGCTGACAAGCGGGACCCGCCTGTCGGCGCACTCCCCCTCTCTCCTCCCCGCGCCCGCGCTACGCCCGGCCCACCCGTCAGCCTCATGCGCCCGCCTCTGTCTCTATGGTCGCTAGGGCCCACCTATCGGCCCTTCCTTTCCTGCTTCGCCCGCTGATAGGTGGGGGCCACCTGTCAGATTCGTCTTCCCCGATGGAAGGGGATCTCTTCCCTTTCCTTCCGACGACCCCCTTCCTTCCCTCGCCGCCTGCCGCCCCGATTCGCCTGGATTCGCCCCGGATCACTTTCCCTGTGCGACGACGACTCCATTCCATAGAAAGCCGATGCGGTTTCACCTAGATGGAAGCATGGCCGAGCCAAAGGAAACCTCGCCGGAGTTCAAGAGAACTCTCAGTTCCCTTCTGTTTGGACGCCGGCAACCCCTCCTATTTAAACCCTACCCGAGCACCGCACTCCGCCACACCGCCGTAGCCCGAGCTTGTGCGATTCAGAGCGCCGCCACCCCTCTTTCGGGTTTTCTCTCTGTCTCAACTCCGGCTGCCACTCGCCATCGATTCCGTCCTCCCCCGCCCTAGCCATCGCCACCATCGGATCCATCGTCGACCGCCCGTCCTCGGCCACACCTCCGTTGGCCGTGAACGCCGCCAGATCACCGTCGCCGTCGAGCACCCGAAGGACCTCCCCATCTACCCCTCGCCGTCGACCGTCATCCATCGCCCTTCGTCGCCATCGAAGGTACCGTCGTGACCGCCGTACTCCCCTCGTTCCATTTCTGCTGGTAGCTAGGCACTTAGGCGCTCACCGTTACCGCCGCTGCCGCGCCCGAGGCCGCCGTCGCCGGAGACGAAGGGTAAAATACCCTCGTCGCCCCGTGCCGTGTCGGATCGCGTCATGGCCGTCCGATCGCATCTGGTCAAACTGGTACCATGTGATCCTGATCGTTGATCGCAACTTAAAACCTGGATTTGATCTGGTGCGTCCACGCGTACCGTTTCGGTATGATTTAATCGTGGTCGTCCATTTTCACTTAAGCCACCCGCCTCACGCCTAATCGCCGGATCTGGATCCAACGGATCTGGTTGATCCGGTCCACTGTGGGCCTGGCTCACCGTGAACCAGAGCCCCTTTTCCAGTTTAAATAAAATTCCAGAAATTGATTTAAACTTTGAAAATTCATAACTTGCTCCTTTTAACTCCAAATTTCACCATTCAAATTTTATTAAATTCAGCATTTTATTCTCTACACATTAATGCCATAAAAACAGTATGTTACTATTGCCCAAAATAATCTTATTAATTAAATGAATAAAAACCCCTTAGGGTTAAAATTATTAATTCAGAAAATAAATTAGGAAAAACCTTAAAATATAAGTTTTACTGTTTTTCACCAAACCTCAGAATATTAAAACCTTATTTCACATAATCAAACCCATAAACATGTATGTTAATTATTTGGTGGATTTTTATCTGTTTATTGAATGTATTGTTTATTTTTTCCGTCTCGAGAAGACTACGAGTTCATCGAGGAGCCGGAGTTTTATCCCGAGGTTCCTCCATCACCATTTGTTGAGCAAGGCAAGTCATCGAACCCTCCTGTGGAAATAGTTGATCATCATTGAACCCAGTTTTTCATAATTATCGCTATAACTCATAGGTTAATATTGCATTAGTCAAATATCTAGCCCTACACTTATATTTATTAGATCCCCGTCCTTGTGTGCAAACCCAAGCCATGCTTATTGAGCCTTAACTCCTTGTCACTCTACAAATATTATATTAGCTAGTGCCCAATGTATCGGCACAACTGCTACAGGATAAAAAGAACGAGTCGTAGATAGCTGGATTTTGTTATATGAATTTCCCCGTTATTCTCGTCTCTGGACTCTGTTGGAGTTGGCTATGTTATAAGTATGGTGGGTTCCGGGTGCAAGCTAGGGCATTGGTTGGTCGCACCCGGGGCACTATAAGGACCGGTCTGCGGGATCTGTTGCAAAGCACTTCCGTACCAACCACAAGTCTAATGGGTAAGTCCTAACTGAAAGTATGGAACAATCCGACTCGATGCACCATAGTGGAGGGGGCAAGGGGCAACCTGCGGGTGACTTGTACCGACGTGGCTCAACGGGGTATGGTGAGGCTCGACGCGTCGAGATACGATACGAAACCCATAAGAGGGTGCTGTCGGGTCGAGGAGGACCATATGGAAGGTTTTGGCACGAGTTCCCGTGGTATGGGTCATCTCGTTACACTTTGGTGTAAGTGGTGAGTGTGTGCCTTGTGGGTACAGTGGTACACCTCTGATCAGAGTATTTAATCTTTTCGAAAAGCCGAGCCCACGGTCAAGGGCGGGTTGTGTAACTACTCGCAGTTAGTTTACAATTGTTTGAATGGTTGTCTTATTCATGGCATGTAAGGAATGTTGAGCGAGGTGGGACTGACTGTACCCCTCGAGTTAGAAGGTGATGATGCATACACATGTTTACATTTCAGTACTAATAAATTGATCACATTTAATGCTTTACAATTATGCTTTACACATGTTTACATCCGGTGGCTTGCTGAGTACGTTTGTACTCACCCCCGTTGACTTACACCACCAGAGCCCGTCTACTACGAGGAGGATGAAGGTCTGGAGTAGCGACCCAGTCAAGGCGAGACTGGAAGGAGGCGTTCATCTAGGACCCTTTATTTTATTAGTTTCTCTTCACCTTTATTCACTTTTGTATTAATACGGTCTACGAACCATGAATGATTTCTCGTATTTGTACGTGGTCGCATGATGAATGTCTTGGTTTATTGATTTTCTATGGAATTTCAATAAAGGTCCTGTTTTGATAAATCGGGGCGTGACACATATCCTTCATGACAATCATATCTTCTTTATGTTTTCCCATAAATAAGTTGTCAACAATGTAGCGTCAGTTATTTATGCTCTTGTCCCCCATGTTATGACTGGAAGCACCTGTCTGAAATCACCACCAAATGTCACGATCTTTCCACCAAATGGCAAAGGACAATTCATAATATCCTGTAAAGACCTATCAAGGCACTTAACGGCTCGACGATTTATCATCACGACTTCATCTCAGATAAGTAAGGAAGCTCTATGAAGAAACTCTGTGACCCCACTTTTCTTTGAGAAGTTGCACATGCTATTGTCGCCAAGCTTTATTGGAATCTTGAACCTCGAGTGTGCGGTGCGTCCTAAAGGCAATATTGAAGATGCTATACCAGAAGTCGTGGTTGCAATAGCTATTAATCCCTCCGACCATACGCTAGAAAGAATTGCCTTGTATAGGAATGTCTTACCCGTTCCTCCTGGCCCATCAATGAAAAACACCCAACTCTTGTTATTAAAAACATGATCTATTATTTCATTAAATCCATCACGCTGCACCTCATTAAGAGATGTGTATAAATCAATATGTTCCTGTTCTACAGCCAAACAAAGTTCCTCTCTAACCTCTTTCATTATGTCATCGGAATATTCACCTGATGAATGCAAAAGGATACAAGTGTTAATGAATTATTTCATCAAAATACATATGAAACGATTTAGATTTATGCGCACAAGGTTACCAATTACCTATATCATTCAACGCTGGAGGATCAAAACTTCTAATATCCTTCCCCATTAAATGAACCAAATCTCAAATGCATCTAACCACCATTTGTTCTACTGCCAATGAGTTGGAATTGTACCGCCTAAAATATTCAGACATTGAATCCTTGTGTTTGTTCCACGGTCCACGGATATCTGTGGCCTCACAAAATATAAGAATAGTTACAAATAACCTTCGTAGAGTAGATGGCATCTAAAAAGTTGCAGCCTCACTCAAGCAATCATCAAGTGTCATGTCTGACTCTACGAGCCCTCTCTTCTCGCATGCTTCTATAAAAGTGGAACACGTGACGCCAGCAACAGTCGTGAAATCCTCAAATGATAGTGCGCCTCTAACATGATTTAGAAGCACTCTTAAGAAATACCTCTCCCCTTCAGCAGGGTGCGCATACAACCCGCCCAATTTGTCTTCCCCTCTTCCTCATCTGTCATTTCCTGTTCCTAGCAACCCACCTGTAGTGTTCTGGAAACTCTCTATACAATATATTTCTTGCATTCCTGTCAATTCTGTTCATCTTGAAATACTCTATGAGTGTCGTCATAGAGGAAGATGGTTGGTCGATTATATCATGTAGATATTTCCTCTTATCAATAATGACAGACTACATGCTAGGAAGATGATAGTGGAGCTGCAGAACAGCTCGGCATACACCAAACAAGTGGAACCTATAAATCCTATGTACAACTTCCAGTGGTGATATGTACCTAGCATCCCTGTACTGACGAATCTCATCGATTAATCCACCTTCCTTTTGGGCAAGGTCGACCGAAAAAGAAGCACGGTCATGACCTTTGTACACGTATTTAAATATGTACTTAATAGCCTTAATGCTTGAACATGCCTCAACATTGATGTGAGAATTGAATCTCATAAGTAACCCAGGATTGTATGGAACCACCCACCTGTTATCTAACTCCACACCTCTTACTTTTACATGTCTTTTCCTTGGCTTGTCACTGCACAGAATTTCCGAGGATATCGAAAACGACACTCTACATCAACCATATAAGCACACTTTCTATTTAGTGCACCACATGGTCCATGAAGCATATGCTTAACGACCAGATTGTGCAATACAAGATACTTCTCCTTATCTGGTATTTCAGATGAAATAACTTTGTCATATCCTTCTGGGGTTGTTAACTTGCCATTTGATTTCATGATCAGAAAGATGTGTTCATGCGGCAATCCTCTCTTCTGAAACTCTGTAACATGCACATATGCCATAACCTCTCCAAAATACTTCCTCTTGATCAATAAATCTTTCAAGCCATGTAATTTGGCCCTATATACTCTCAAAACCAGGTCTAACCTATCCTATGGATTCTGGCTTGGTTCAAGGTTGCTTATAATCTCCTCCCAATACGGATTGCAAGTCATCGTGATGAAGTAATATGGTTTACCATCACAATGGACAATAGCCATTGCATTGAGAAATCTTTGCTGCATATCTCTATCACCCCTTGTAAAACTACGAGGAAGCACAATTCTTTGGCCAACTTCCGATGGTCTAGTTTCTCCAGCAGAAATTATATCAACCAGACCCTATTCACAATAAAACACATAATGAATTGATCATATATTTGGAATTAATGTGGAGATATTTATCGTTGTAGAGAAAATATGTCACAAAACCCCGTAAAAAACATGAAACTTAGGTCATCGCAATAATGTAGTTTTAATCTATATCTATATTTTTTTAATATTTTAATACTTCATGCAGATACTGCGCTGCTCATCGCAATAATGTAGTTTTAATCTATATCTATATTTTTTAATATTTTAATACTTCATGCATATACTGCGCTGCCCCCACCCAAGACCCTTCGCAGGGCACACCTCCCACGTGAGCCCCCCTTCACACCCATCCGCAAGCCGCGACAACGTCCCTGAACCCCCTCCGCACCCCGACACCCTGCACCGCCAAGCGAGCCCCCTCTGCATCCATCTGTAGGATGTGACACCGACCCTAAACCCCCTCCACATCTCGACACTTGTACCGCTACATGAGCCCCCTCCACATCAATCTGCAAGCCCCCTCCGCATCAATCCGCGAGCCGTGACACCGACCCCGAACCCCCGCCACATCCCGACACCGAGCACCGCCTACCGATCCCCCCTCTACAAGAAGCACGCCTTCCCAATCCCCCTCCGCAAGCAGCCCGCCTCCCCGATCCCCCTCTGCAAGCCGTCCCGCCTCACCAAGCCCCCTCCGCAAGCTAGACGACCTCACCGAGCCCCCTTCGCACCCCCCTGCAAGAAGTAAAATGATATCAACTTGCACTTCATTTACCTGGTATAATTCAGCTCGTAAAAGTTTTTGGTTCTCAGGTTTGGAGAACCAATCAAGTCTTATAGACTTGATCTGGATATACATATCAACAACCCATTGTTGGAATAGCCTGCCTCCAAATATCAACACATTGAAAAAGTCATGTCTAACTTGCAGCAAGAAACAATAGTATTCTCGCACGATGACAAACTTTGATGATTGATTTTATTTTGCCATTCTAATTAATTAATCACCTTCCTGTATGTCATCGTCGCATTCACCATGATCTATTACAAAATTTAACTATCATCAATATATACACAATTAGTATTAGATCGAGAAAGGTGCAAAACATCGTTCGATGTACCTGTAGGATCAACATTGGCTTCTTCAATAGAATCCCAAAGTACGGCATATATTTATTCCAGCTGGTTTCTCCCAATGGAAAAAATAAAAGGATACGCCAATGGGTCGTAACAACCATAATATGATTTAATATAGAGCGGACGATCACCTTTGGCATATACAACCACACTTCGATCAAAACTTCTCTGTGGATCATTACCTTCTGATCATATAGCAGCAACTTGTGAGGTCGTATGCGCGTTATACCTTGTTTTGAACAAAACTAACTCTATTTAGAACATAAATAATAATATTGAAAGTAAATTACGAGAAATAATATCCATCATATTAATTTAGAAATAAGTGAGCAATAGAAAACATTATATACCTTCGTTTGTCGAGCGTTACATTAGTATTCAGTTCAATCACGTAGTCATCTAGGTTTGTCATAGCCCCAATACTCTTGAAGGTATGTGCCTATGGGTTGTCTTGCAACACTCTCAATATTTTACTGGTAATATTAATATCAAGGTCTGGAGACCTTCATATCGTGTGATTCAATCTATCATCTTCTGTATCATAGAAGTAAAGTTGCAAATGACGTGGTCCTTTAGAACCTGCCACGAGATGGTCTAGACGATGGTACAAGGCACCATGCACACAAAACATATATACACCGGATCCAACTGGTGTGCTAACCCGTCGGTCCAAAGTAATGCCTAGGCTTGTGAAAGAGAAGTGAGAGTTCAAGTACCGTATGTGTTTTCTGAAATACTTTGCATCATCATCTACTTGACTTGTGAACAACATTTTTAACTTAGGAGGCACATTAGGAATATGAACCTTGAAATTTCCTTTTCTGCAGTAGAACCCTGGCGATTCGAATTGAAACATTGTGGCACCACAATATTGGCAATTAGATACATTTCTTAAAAAAAATTGTGTTTCCTAGGTAATTTTTTTTGTACACATAGTCATATTGATCTTCGGTGATAGCTTCATCAGCATGATTAATAGACACACGATATTACTCCACTACATCGCCTGTTAATGAAACACAAGTACATTATTATTAGATGTTATGAAAAAGTATAGAGCCAAACAAAATATACAACATAGTTTATATTATCTTCACCACGAAATTGCCTACTTTCATCATCATCTACGTCATCCAACAGAAGTGTGTACTCTACACGATCTTTTGCATGATAGGTGATTGCATGTGAGTTTCAATTCGTAAAGAAGACACATACATATATATTATTTATATGAAAAGAACACTGGTAAATTACCTTCATCGTCAACAATAGGTTCTATAGGCTTAAATAAAGCACTGTCATGCAATGTTTCCTCAGTCGTTCTTCTTGCACGATATTCTCGCTGCTTTCTATTCGTCTCTTCCCTCTTACGTACCTCATCATCGTTCGGTGGAAGTTGTGCTCCTGTATGTAGACATATTTTAGATAGTTTGAGAAAGGTATAAATTTATAAACATAGAATACAAGTGTCTGTTAATAGAGATAAGGGCATGAAAAAGTAGTACAACACCTATTGGACGTGTTGTAGTTGATTGCAAAACTTCTGATATACTCGTACCATACGGTGATGCGACACCTAGCATAGAACAAGTATATACTGTACAATATCTAATAAATCTTATCACCTATATATACATGATAAATGTACTAATAACAAACACAAGAAATGTATAATTACAAGGGTACCTGTATGAGAGAACACGTTGTTGACTACTACTATTCTTGAAGGCTGCAAGACAGTCGAATGGTCCGGCCCATATGGTGTTTGTTGGTCCTCTACGAACAGAGCACACACGATATATTTTGGTACGTCTATGTATGTAGTAATTCACCCTTGTCACACAGTTGTACCTAAAACAGACGGTGATGATTTACAACTCTATCATGACGTGTTATCGCACATTCTTTTATTCATCTCATCGCCTTGCGCGTTGACTGCTTCAACCTTTTTTCTTGCACGATATTCCCATTGTCTTCTGTTCATATCATCTCTCTTATGCTTGGCATATTCGTTTGGTGATAGTTGTGCTCCTGTATGTAGACATATTTTAGACAGTTTGAGAAAGGTATAAATTTATAAACATAGAAGACAAGTGTCTGTTAATAGAGACAAGGGCATGGAAAAGTAGGACGACATATATTGGACGTGTTGTAGTTGATTGCAAAACTTCTGATATACCCGTACCATACGGTGATGCGACACATAGCATAGAGCAAGTATATACAATACAATATCTAATAAATCT
This sequence comes from Zizania palustris, assembly GCA_019279435.1. Classification (NCBI taxonomy): domain Eukaryota; kingdom Viridiplantae; phylum Streptophyta; class Magnoliopsida; order Poales; family Poaceae; genus Zizania; species Zizania palustris. Next base: position 4,867,095 of record JAAALK010000085.1, read on the forward strand.
TATCACCTATATACATGATAAATGTATTAATAACAAACACAAGAAATGGATATTTACATGGGTACCTGTATGAGAGAACACGTTGTTGTCTACTACTATTCTCGAAGGCTGCAAGACAGTTGAATGGTCCGGCCCATATGGTATTTGTTGGTCCTCTGCGAATAGAACACATGCGATATAGTTTGGTATGTCTGTGTATGTAGTAATTCACCCTTGTCACACAGTTGTACCTGAAATAGCCGGTGATGATTTACAAATATGTCGCGACATGTTATCGCACCGTATTTTATTCGTCTCATCTCCTTGCGTGTTGGCTGCTTCAACCTTTTTTTGCATGATATTACCATTGTCTTCTATTCATATCATCTCTCTTACGCTCGTCATATTCATTCGGTGAGAGTTGTGCTCCTGCATGTATACATTGCTTTAGACAGTTGGAGAAAGGCACACATTTGCAAATAGAAGAGAAATGTCTATTAATGATGACAACGAGTTTGAAAAAGTTATGATGGCACCTCCTGGACACGTTGCACGTGTTGTACAAATGGTTCCAAATAGTCTGACATATTTATCATTTCTGTGTAGCTAGTCGACAGATGCATTTTCATCAATATTTTCCTTGTCTTGTACACCGGGTGATTGCAAAACTCCAGAAACCCTCATGCCATTTGGTGATATAATACCCTCTCCTGATCAAGTTCATACAACATTACAACATGATATGTAACAAAGCTTATATTATGTACATGATATGTAGCTACCTTTGGTGAGTATGTTTGAAATATCTACGAGTGCAGAATGACCATCTTGGCTTGTTACCATTATGAGAGTGGCGCAAATTTGGGCAAACCCTGTTAGTAGAAGATGATGTGAGAATTAGCTAAAAAGTTTGTATAATAGACACACAACCATGGTGACGAACAATAACGGGTTATGCGAAAGCGGCGGGGCTACGAGAGGGCGGTGGGATGCGCGAGGGGGGATCTCAGGGAGGTATGGGGGTGCAGAAGCCTTGGGGCTCTGAGGGGGCGACGGGATGCGCGAGGGGGAACTTAGCGAGGTACGAGGACCGCGGAATCCACGAGGCTCCGAGGGGGCGACGGGACGCGTGAGAGGGGACTCATCGAGGTAAGGGGTCCACAGAAGTCGCGAGGCTCTGAGGGAGCGACGGGACGCACGACGGGGGACTCAGTGAAGCACGGGGGTGCGGAAGCCACAGGTCTCCGAGGGGGTGATGGGACGCGCAAGGGGGGACTCAGCGAGGTACGGGGATGCAGAAGCCGCGGGCTTCGATGGGGCGACGTGACGCGGGACGGAGGACTTAGCGAGGTACGTGGAATGCGGAAGCCGAGTTGTTCCGACGGGGGACTTAGCGAGGTACATGGCATGCGAAAGTTGTGGGGCTCCGAGGGGGCGATGGGATGGGCGATGGGGGATTCAGCGAGGTACGAGGGTGCGGAAGCCGAGGGGATCCGAGGGGGCGACTGGACGCGCGACGGGGGACTCATGGAGACGGAGGGTCTGCGGGACGCCCGAGGGGACGGAGTTACCGCACGGGTGTTGCGGAGTGGTCACGGAGGCACGAAGTCCTCGGAAGAAGCGGAGCTTCTAGGGGTATCCGGCACGGGTGGGTACGGAGGCTCCGGAGGGTGGCACATGTGCTGTGGAGAGTGGGTTGCGGCAGCGAAGAGTTATTCGAGAGTAGCATAGGTTCCGGAGGTGTATTGAAATTCATTCACATGATATTATCTTCATTATTCATCATTCAGTATACATTCAGGCATCTATATGTTGCAATCGTTCATGATTTTTCTAAGTAAACAAGATCATTCATACATGCAACCCACAAAGCTAAACAAACAAAAGAAGACTAAACCCCTATCCCATCAGCAAAAGGTACCCTACTCTATCTAGCCCGAAATGCAACACTACTAACCCCTCCAGAAGATCTAGCACATCCGAACCCGCCGTGATCATAAAAAATTAGAGAGGAGTCGTACCACTTGCATTCATCGGGGACGTGGTGGATCGGCTTATTCCGGCCAAAGAGGCGGAACACCTCGGCTTTGTGGCGGTGGCGACGATGTTGTGTGGAGGCCTAGACGGCGCGGGGGAAGCAAGTGGCGCTAGCTTGAGGGCACAATGAGCGTCAATGAAGGTCCCAAGCGAACGCGACGGTGAGGAAAGTTGATTTGGTAGAAACCCTAAGCACGACATTGGGGGAGAAAAATATATGAGGGGTAGGGGCGAGAGGAGAGGCGGAGATTGCGGTATGCAGGGGTCCGGGCAGAGATTGCGGGAGAGGGGTGGAGGCGCGACCGGGCATCGGGTGCTACGGTGGACGCTCCAGATGCTTGTAATGATGACAGATGACAGTGGGAACGGCTCAGATGCTCTTAATGATGACAGAGGAGAGTTGTACGTCACTCATACTTCCAATGATGATATATGAGAGTTGAACGACCAAGATGCTTCCAATGATGAAAAATCTTAAAATCTTTATAGGGTAGATTGAGAAAACTACACTTATTCTTTGAAGAAGGAATATAACATGCAAAACTGTGATACCCCAAATACACCGGTCTATAACACGATCGATAAAAACCGCATTTACCAACTCAATAATCATAATTTTTATAATAATCGGGTCGATTAAAATCATCCAGAAATCGGGTCTGAAAAACCATGCCCATCAGGCCATCACCCAGCCAGAGCCAGACAGCCTTGCAATGAACAAGCAGGCCCCACCAGGAAGCATGACGTGCCGAACGGCTGGGCTTGGTTGGAAAAAATGTAATTTGAGACGAGTAGAGTACAGTACAGTAGAGTAGAACGGCCCTCTAGTCCCAGCCCACCCCCACCCCACCCCACGTACGCCTCCGCTGAATTTTCCATTTCTTCTCTTCCGCTGAGGGCTACAAATGCGGCGCAAGGGGGAGCAGAGGCAGCGCGGACCGGAGTGGAGTTGAGTAGAGTAGACATCGGAGGAGGAGGGGGTGCTCCTGTCTCGTGTCCACTAGGAGTCAAAGGCGAGAGACGAGGCAACGGCTAGTTATTGCGGGACGGACGGATCGGATGGACCCGTGCGTCAGCGGCGGCGGCGGCGGCGGCGGCAATGAACAAATGTGGGTGAGCGGTTCTTGAGGCGTTGATTGTTCTTGCAGTATGGGGTGGGTTTCCGCTGCGGTCTGTTGGGTGGTTTTGCGGTGGCGCACATTGTGGGGTCTGGGGAAGGTCTTGAAGACATGACGGACTAGAATCTGTTAGGATCGTGCCTTCTTTTGGGGATCCAGGGATACAGAAACCTTGTGGTTGTGGCGATTTAGTGTCCTGTGTGGTAGATTGGGTGATCGGGATTGGATGGTTCTTGTGTGTGTGTCTGTTTTGGGCATTTCACACGCTGAATGCCTGAATCTGTGCATCGTTTGTGGATTGGGTTGTTACCGTCGGAAATGATGTACACCTCTTCGGCTGTTGAGTTTGATGCACTTGGACACTAGGATACTAGGAGGACTGTAGGAGGACAATCCAATGCTTAGAATTGTGTGTTCGATTGGATGTGTTCAGTTTGCTTGGAATAAACACAGGCTTATTGTTTGTGTAATGCTGTGTTGGTGATAAGACATTCTGGTTTAGGCCTTTGTGGTAACACGAACTAAATTTCATTAGGATCTAATTATCTATGTAGAAACTATAGGATGAACTTTATGACTTGCCTGAAATTTGTGTGATTTAAGCTTTATTCTGTTTCGACTGTTAACATAATTGTTTACTGTCAAAAAATGGCACATGTTAATTCAATTGTGTTTCGTGTCTGATTTTGTAATGCTTGCTGCAGCCTGTGGGACTGGGAAACCGCAGAGCATTGCGAAATTAATGATGCAAGTAATGGTACATTACTACATTGTTCAAACCCATAAACCATTACCTTTTTTCACAGTCTCATAGTATATGTTTTGAGTTTTACCTACTATTTTAAGTATTTCTTTTACATCAGATGCTACTAGATTTGTGTGGGATTGCCTCGATCAGGATGATGATGACCTACTAGGATTGCTGGGCAATCAAACTCCTATAAGAGACTGTCATGGCTTCTTTGATATTGATGGTAGGAAGCTTCTTTTTCTGACAATTATCAATTGACATTCCCCTGGAATGTTTGCTTTAATGGAGATGTTATTTGAGTCAGATTTCACCTGCAAGGAGACCCTGTACCTAGAGGAATCACGGGAATCAAAGAGGCGCCGCGTGTTGGAGTACCCTTCTGAGCCTAATCAATCAGAAGATGGAAATCATGAAATAAGTTCTACATTGATCACGTCTGAGGTAATTCACTAACACCTAGCTATGTTTCAAATTTAAGAGGATTCATTTGCTACTCTTTACACTTCTTTTCCTGATTCATGTCTCAGGTATCAGTGTTTTCATTGCTTTGCACTGATGAACCACAAAGCTTGAGTTGGGATTCACAGCACGGTTCAAATAACTTAGGTTTGTCTTTGCCCATTATAAGTTTGTCAACTTCCTACTGCTATGCTTATTGTTCTCTTTGCTAACTTAAAATTATGGCATCTGATACAATAGATTCTTTGTCAAATGGAGCATTCTACCAGCCATCAAATAGTAATTTGGAAACCTGCTATGATGAAACCCAAATGTCTTTCAGGCATGATCAAATGTTGCTTCCCCTCTGTTTCCACTGAAACCAATGTATTTACTTTATCACTATATTTCAGTCATGACATTGTTTTTCTTGGATTTATTGTAGGCCTTCCAGCGAGGAGAGCATTACATATACCAATTGTCAATCTGGTGTTTCAGGTCAGTGCAAAGTGTGTATCTACATCATCATTAAAATCATTTTCATTCTTTGTTTCTAACAAAGTTACTAGTCTATAGCCTATGCATGGGTCTCCAATCTCATTGGTATTTGTCCTTAATTTAGTTCCCTCACAATATATCAGTGAAATCATTTTGTTTACTGTTTTCCTTTGGTGTTGTCATGGGTCCGACGCACCAACGAGGCAAGGATTACAGAGAATGTGAAAGCCTGAACTGAAAATAATACTCGATGACTTCCTCTAGGCATCGGTCCTATTTATATAGACACAGGACCGATCTAATCTAATACAAGACTATAACTAACTTTAATCTGAACTCTAACTAACTTGGACTCCCAACTTGGACTCTTAATCAACCTTCACTTTAACTAATCCCTTGCGGGCTGGACTGCTACAGTACCATGCGGTGCTGTTCATGTGAACAGTACCGCGTGGGCTGGGCTTGGCCTGTCTGTTGGCCACCAGCCCCATGCCAGCCTCCTCCCTGGCTCCTTCCTCTCTGGCGCATGATAGGTGCATATTTTTTAGTTGCTGCAAATTACTATAATGGTTGATGAACATATAGTTTGAGTTCCTTCCTGAAACCAAGTTTTTATAGCTTTGGTGAGTAATTTACCAGTTCTATCTATCTCTAACAGGAACAGCTGAGAATGCTCCAGTGACAGAAAGTCTCGTATTGCACGAGAGTAGGAAGTTTTGTACACTTAAAGTATCCACAGGTATTTCAGATTGACAGTATCTTTTTGTGCCATCAACATTTCTTACTGGAACAAACTTGAACCTTTAAATTATTTTCTATGCTGATCATTTGTGTCTGCTGCCATACTAGGAAGCACACTGGACAAGGTGAAGCAAAATCTAACTACAACTGTGGCATATCCTTTTACCCTCATTAAACCATCTTGGGAGGATGGAGATGTCACTTTGAATGATATAAATCGACGAATCCGTGCTCCTCCGAAGAAGGCTCCAGAAGCTCTGGGGACTTCAGCTTTCTCTGGCAAGACAGTCATTGGCAAGACAAGAATCAGAACTGACGGGGGGAAAGGCAGCATCACAATACTAAGAACAAAAGGTTGAGAGTTCAACAACTTGTTTCTCAGCCATTAGCTCGATTGCTTTCGGCATTTTGGTCTTTTTGTGCAGGCCTCTATAGCTCTCCAAATTTTTCATCTCAATTTTGTGCCATGGATTTGGTGTTGAGAACTACTATTGATGGCTAACTCTTCAAAGATTTACTATTCATCTTATTATGTATGTTAGCGGCATGCAGCTAATGTTATATATGAAAACTCGAGTTCAGAACATATTTTCATCTGCTGTATTTATACGTGTCAGATGTTGTTCTGAACTTTGTCCCATTTTCAGACTAGGTGTTCTTCGCAAGGGCACAATTAATCCTGACACATTTGATTATTTTGTTGCTTACAATATACAGTACACAAAAGGGCACTACATACGATTGCATCCAATAATAAATTTTGCATACAGATCGTTGAAGCAACAGAGGCAATCCTAATAGTCCTATTGTCAGACAAGCAATAGGACAACGACCGTCTTTCCTGACGCCGCAGGCAATCTGACTGTCGCCTATAACCAAGGTTCTCATGGCGTTGCCTAAGCGATATGGTGAGATTCTTGACTGCGCACGTGGGAGGAAAGGAGCGGGGCGCGGGGGAAAAAGCAGGTGCAGGAATGAGAGGGGGAAAAAGCAGGCGCGAGAAAGAGAGGGAAAAAGCAGTGCTAGAGCACACGGGAGGAAAGCAGTGGTCGCCCGCGGGAAGAAGAAGCAGACGCAGGGCGCAGGGCGCGACAGGGAAGAAGAAGCAGCGCATGCGGGGGATGAAGAAGTAGCAAAGAAGCAGTACGCGGGGGAAAAGAAGCGGCATGCGCGAGGGGGAAGAAGAAGGGTTAATAGCTTTTGTGCCACCGTTATTTTTCAAAACAACAAAAATACCATTACTATTTCGATATTTGCCATCGTGCCATTACTATTCTCAAACTCACTTCTATATGCCATTTTGCACTCTACGGGCCCACATTCAGCCATCATATTTTTCATATTGCCTAGATTGCCCCCTTCCCATGCCACCGTACACCGCAGTTGACTGCTCCATCTGGAGCCCCATCATCATCTCGTCGCTAGTGTGGGTTGGAGATGCACACAGAGCAATCACTATTGGCGGAGGAGCTGGCGGATGGCGACGAGCGCTGCACTGTGGGCTACGGCCGCCCGCCTCACCGCCCGCCGCGCTGTGGGCTACGGCCACCGAACCAGTCCAAGCATGGCCGCTTCTGCGGAACGGGCGACGGCGACCACCGCGGCGGGGAAGCCGGGGAGAGGCGCCGCCAGATGGATCTTGGCGTGGGGCTGGTGCTCCTGCTCCTGGCATGCGGACCCTCTGATGGAACTGCCGTTCTGACCCGCGGCGGAAGCCTCCCACATCTGCACAACAATTGAAAATGTGGATGCAATGCCAGTTAAGCCCAGATCAACAGATCTAAAAGAAATGAAGGAATTTTAACCTTAGAGTTTGTAAGTTGGATAAACAGTTGATGTTTGGAAGGTTCTACCTGCAATTCTGCCGCTCCACGATATGGAATACTCGGCCGGGAGCGTAGAGTTTGGACGGATCATTAAGCTTCGCTTGTGGCACAAACGTGTCTCTCATGCAAACGAAGCACAACAGACCACCACATTGAGCTACTCCCGCCGCCTCCGGCCTTGCGCTGCTGCAGATGGCAGTTTCCTGCGTGGAGGGCACCTGCTCGATTGGAAAGAGGAAGAAGAAGAGGGCACAATGGGTAATATGAAAAAATTAACTTCAGTGCACGTGCAAAATGGCATATAGGAGTAAGTTTGAGAATAGTAATGGCACGATGGCAAATAGTGAAATAGTAATGGTATATCTGGCGTTTCGGAAAATAACGGTGGCACAAAAGCTATTAACCCGAAGAAGAACCAGTGCACGCGGGGGGAGAGAACAAGCAGGGCACGCGCGGCCGAGCGGGGGAAGAAGCAGGCACATCTCAAAGACTCTCCAAATCACTTTTCAAGTTAAAATTTAGCAATCTAGATGAAAAAAAATACTCCAAAAGATTCTTCAACTAAATGGCTAAGCCATATGACTGGCCAAATCTCTCCACTCAGTTGGTCAAATTTGGCCAGCCTATCCACGCCCAGCCTCCCACAGCTGGAGAAAAAAAACAAACGGAAGAATGAAAGGAGAAAGAGAAAGAAAGGAGAAGAGAGGAATGGAGAAAATAAAAAAGAAGAAAAAGATTGTTTTTACATTTTTTAAATATGAAAATTTTAAAATTTTATAACTGGAGATTTCAAAAATAAGTTAAATATTTAAAAATATTTTCAGATTTATAAAATTAGAATTTAAAATTTTGAAAAGAAACTAAATCTTTCAAAAAGAAGAGAAAAAATAATTTGAAAATTTTTTAAAATTTGAAAATTTATAACTTGGGGATTTCAAAAAGAAGTTAAATATTTAACAATCAAATATTTTGAAATATTTTGGGATTTTAAAAGTGATGAGTAATTTTTTAGAGAGTTGAAAATAGAGAGTCTGTTGGAGTGTATAGTAGATTTGAAGAGAAATTTTTTTGGAGAGTTGGCTAAAATAGATAAATGGAGAGTCAAAATAAAGAGTCTTTTGGATATGCTTTTAGAGGTTAAAAGTGGTTAGATTTCTTACCTTATTCGGAAGATGGATTTTGATTAGGATTTTTTATTTGGATATGAATTTTTTTATATGGATTCGAATTTGTATATATTTTTTGAATACGGAAACAGATTTGATATCGCTGGTATGCGACGGATACAAATTTGAATTCAAATAATCCCGATAAAAATTATCCGGATTATGCAAATTTGTTGGCCCACTAGACATTTAGGCCCAGTTATTTATAGGCATCGATTTACCTCTAGATTCGTCCTAGGGTTAAAGCCAAGAGGTTGGCACACCCTACCCCCACTATCACCTACTGTCGATCGCCGCCGTTGTCACCACCGGTCCACATTGCGATTGCCTCCTCTGAACGCTCTGATCGTCGCCCCTCTCCTTCGACTGCAAGTCCTCAACTCTGCCCGCCCAAGCCACACGCGTTGGTCGCCGATTGAGCTGCCACCTAGGATTTTTGCTCTGGCCGCCACCTAGGTGTTGACGACGAAATTTGGTTAAGGCCCAAGCCTAGTAAGGATCTAGCGTGGTCAACAAAAGTCAAAAAAGTTTAGTCAAAGGTTGGCCAAAGAGTCGATAGAGATAAAGAGATAAAGATAAAGGCTAGAATCGGTTACGATCATATTGGACGACAAGTCTTCGAATTATAAATATGTACATATCTAGGTAGATTAAAAGACACATAACTACAATCACAAAACTAATCTCGTCGCATCACCACCCTTGTTCATACAAGGTTCAATCTCAGCGGGATCGGGCACTTGGAGGTGGGCTGCATCGCTTCGATCTCCAACGAAGGAGTAAGTCCTTTCACCCCAATGATTGTATCGACTAGATCGGTGTCGTTTAAGGTTGCATCGTTTCGATCTCTTGGAGTACACTAGTTCGTTTAGTGTAATCGTTGGTTTATCTTGATGTATCAGCTACGTCGTCTAAGGCTGCATCATTATAATCACTTTTTTGATTTATATTAGATATAGTATTTTGAGGCTTCATCGGTTAGGTCGGACATCTTGATCTATTATATCTGATTTATTATTGTGCATCGTTCATCTGAATAAAGTGTGACCAAGGTGTTGAAATACTATGAGTTATTCATGATTTAACAACTGTCTTGGTTAAGTATGATCTTGCTGTTATGATGTGTTGGACCGGAAACAGCGACCAGAGGGGGGGTGAATGGGAGCTTTTAAAAATTCGGGCTAAATACTTAGCCTTCGGTTCTGTTCTGTCTTCTGCGGAACAGGCTTCGAACACTACCTTCGAAGGTCTGGTTCGGAGGTACTTCGACAGCTCCGAACACAGGCTTCGCAGGAGCAAAAGTTCGAAGCCAAGAAGACTTCGCTCCACGAACAACCCTCGAAAATCTACTCTGCTAAGTCAGTGCAGGCTCCGCACACGAGGTGCTTCGAGCAGGCTTCGCACTTCACCCTTCGCAAGAGTGGACAGCCCTCTGAGGACTTCGACCAAGTACTTGGCGACAGCAACTGGTGCTGGGCTTCGTACGCGAAGGTCTACACGCACACAAAACGGACCACGCTAAGGGGTTCGACACAAGAAGCACTACGGGAAAAGATCAGGGCTTCGCTAGTAAGCAGCGAGGTCTTGCCTCGTGTTACACAGAGCGACAGCACACTGTAAAGCACACTTCGCGATAAAAACACCCTTCGCCAAGACAGGCTCCGGTGAACTAAAAACTAGCGAGGTATGCAACGCGAGCTCAAGCAAAAGCACAAAGAAGCAGGGCTTCGCTGCTTGAACAAGGAACACTGAAATAAATTGAACTCAGAATGAATACAGCGAGGTCTGTCTACAGGAGCTCAACAGTAAATGCTCAAAGTGTTAAATGTTACCTACCGAGCCCCCATATTTATAGCCCACGGCTTCATCCTAAGGAAGTGACTACATTACCCCTAGGGTTTACATCCATTTTGTCTCTACAGAACTAAGGGGTACAAAAGGTAGTCCACCTTTATTTTGGAGGCTTCTCTGTCAGCTGCAGAGGGGACAGTGTCAGCCTTTTTCAGAACAGACAGTGTCAGCCTTTACAGTGTTTACTTCTGGAACCTCCCTTCGCACCGGAGGGTGCGGTAGCTTCGGCGAGAAGCCTGCAGCCTGTTGGCCTTCGCTCCGCCGAAGAAGTCCTTCGATACAGTGACGGTTTTGAGCCGAAGCCGTCAAAGCCCCTTGGGCCTTCGCACCACCACCTCCGGAGTGGATCACCACGGCTTCGCAGCTACTCCGAGCTCGAACACCGTCCGTCCGTGTACCGAAGCCATGCATGGCCGAAGCACCACAAGACAACCTCACTCCGAAGCCCCACCTTCGGAGTACCACCCTTCGAAGTCCCTCCTTCGTCCAAGGCCTCCGCATGAAGCATTCCATGAGCACTCCGTCGCAGTGCCTCTCCCCGAGCACACTCCACGACGAGCCTCATCCGGACCATGCCTTCGATGCACCTCGACTTCTGAGACCTTCGTCGGGCCACCTTCGAGTGTCTCCCTCCGGAGCACACTTCAAACCCTTGCCTCCGCAGAGGACTTGATCCACCAACTCCGAAGTCACTCCATTCGGAGTTCCTTCAAAGTGCCTCACCTCCGAGGACTTTGTCTCGGAGTACCTTCAGCCGGAGCCACGCTCCGCACTCTCTGCCTTCACCTGGCACGCTTCGACCCGAGGACCGACCCAGACCACCTTCGCAGCCACCGTGACGGAGCTCCCCGCTCCCCTGGCATCAAGCCACCCGCTTGACCCAGGTTCACCTGGCTCGAACCCTGTCCGTCGCCTCCGAAGTCCCTGCGCACCACCGACAAGCAAACAAGTGTATCCAGTACTCCGGAGACCTCTCCGGGTTAGCAACCTCCGGCACACACTCCGGTGTACCGCCCAAAGTACCGAAGCCATCGGTACAAACCCAGTCATCGTGTACTGCCGGACCCCTCCGACAGGCACACTCCGCTGCACAGCTGCAGCAAGCAAACACCGAACACACTCCGGTGACACACCTCCGAACACCCTTCGGAGGTACCACCTCCGAAGCCCCTCCGGAGGTACCCTTCGAACAGAGGGTAAAAGTCTGTCAATCACTCATCACAAAACACCGAAACCAACCCTTGGTTTCTCAATCTCCCCCTTGATGAGTGCATTGACAACCAAATTGATGTTCAAGAAAATGTAAAAATTTTCAGCACACAAGTGACCATAAAAAAACTCAGAAAAGAGCCAAAGCATGTCACTTGATAAAAGAATTTTTCTCCCCCTTTGTAAAAGAGTGAAAGCCCCTTCGGCAAATCTCCCTTTGGATAAAAACTCCCCCTGAGTTGAGCAAATTTTTCTCCCCCTTTATGTCAAAAGTCTCTCCCCCCTTCAAAATTATGCCTTCTTGCGGCAGAGAACATAGCAAACCTCTCCCCCTTTGGCAATGCAAGCATCAAGGAGCAATCAAAAGATGCAAAGCTTCGGAATGAATAGAATTGCAAAGACATATAATGCAAAAATATGCCAACATTAAAACTAATGATCATGTGCTCAGCTCAATTTAACAATCTGTGAAACAAGATGATGGCATGTGATTTTGTCATTTTAAGATAAAAGCATCACCACTTAGTCAAAGCAGCTAGACATGTGAAGGCAAGGACTGCGCAAAGCTAACAATTTCTACATGAGACAGGCAAGTCTTGTTCAAAAGAAGCTGAGAAAGCAACTTTGATGATCAAATAAATTTGTTGTTCTTTTTCGTAATGCCAGGGGTTATTTGTTTGTCCACCTTATACTGACCAATCAGGCCAAGCCTAGGCAAGACAGCCATCTGAAGCTTAAGGCGGTGATTTTGGCATACACTAAACTATCCCAGTTCAGACCAAGGTGCAATGGTAAGCAGTCTAGAATAGAGTAGTGCGACAAACAAACCCTCCTGGATCTTTTCATTTAAACCAGACAAATCATGGATTTTTGATTTTGATTTTGATGAATTTAATATTTTGATGAGAATCCATGAATAAAGAACACATTTTTCAAGTTGCAAATTTTAGCATCCAAGGAACAGTGACTTGCTGTCAAGTAGATAAAAGATAGCTAAAAGCAGTCCAGCCTAAACAAGCTAGATACAAGATTGTGCGGTGAGCAAGTTTTGATTCTAGGAAATAAAACATCATGCCCAATCAATGTTCCAGACATATTTTATAGAGCTGAGCTGTCATGATTTCTTTGAATTAAAAGCAGGCATATAATAGCAAAAGATGTAAGTGCAATTCCACACATAATGAGCATATGCAAGACAATTAAAATCAGCCCCCCCTCACAAAATGCCGTAGGGATGACAAATACCAAGTTCCCCACGCAAGTAAGCAAATCGAGAGGCATCGAGGGGTTTTGTAAAAATATCGGCAAGCTGGTGTTGGGTATCAACATATTGAAGTTCAATATCACCCTTCTCATTGTGATCTCTGAGAAAATGATACCGTACATCAATGTGTTTGGTTCTGGAGTGCTGAACCGGGTTGTTTGCAATACAAATAGCACTAGTGTTATCACAGAAAAGTGGAACACTCTTATAATCTAACCCGAAATCCCGCAAAGTGGAAACCATCCACAAAATCTGAGAGCAACAGCTAGCTGCAGCAACATATTCGGCCTCAGCCGTCGATTGTGCAACACTAGACTGTTTGCGGGAAGACCAGCAAACCAGAGACGTACCCAGAAAATGACAAGTACCAGAGGTACTCTTCCTATCAATTCTACACCCAGCAAAATCCGCATCTGAATAACCTCTAAGACATAAAGATGAAGACGATGAATACCATATGCCAAATTCAAGGGTGTGTTTGAGATACCTTAGAATGCGCTTAACCGCTTGGCGGTGCGAAGCTCGTGGTGAAGCCTGAAAACGAGCGCACAGACACACATCGAAGTGTATGTCCGGCCTCGTGGCAGTCAAGTAGAGGAGGGAGCCGATCATGCTCCGGAACTCCTTCTGATCTATGGCTTCTCCATCTTCGTCAGGGTCCAACGCTACAGATGTAGCCATTGGAGTGGCGAGGGGCTTCGCATCGGACATGTCGAATTTCTTGAGCAGGTCCTTGGTGTACTTCGTCTGGTGGACGAAAGTGCCTTGTTTGCTTTGCTTGATTTGCAAACCAAGGAAAAAGGTGAGTTCACCCATCATCGACATTTCAAACTCCCTGCTCATGGTATCTGCAAACTCGGCAACCAAAGCATGAGAAGAGCCACCAAAGATGATATCATCCACATAAATCTGAACTAGGAGGAAATCTTTGCCATGCTTGAGAGTAAACAAAGTTTTATCAACAGAGCCCATCAAATACCCTCGCTCAAGCAGAAAAGACTTAAGCCTATCATACCAAGCCCGAGGGGCCTGCTTGAGTCCATAAAGAGCCTTATGAAGTTTAAGGACTTTATGTGGGTACTTGGGGTTTTCAAAACCAGGGGGTTGTTTTACATAAACATCTTCACCTATGAAGCCATTAAGAAAAGAACTTTTGACATCCATTTGATAGAGTTTGAATCCCCGGGATGTCGCAAAGGCAAGCAAAATCCTAATGGCCTCAAGGCGAGCAACAGGTGCAAAAGTTTCAGTAAAATCAATCCCTTCTAGTTGAGAAAAGCCCTGAGCTACAAGTCTAGCCTTATTTCTAACAATTGTTCCATCCTCCCCTTGTTTATTTTTGAAAATCCATTTTGTTCCAATGAAATGAACATTAGGTGGAGGATCAACTAAAGTCCAGACTTGGTTTCTTTCAAAATTCTCAAGCTCTTCATGCATGGCATTGATCCAACTAGAATCAGAAAGTGCATGACTAACATCTAAAGGCTCGAAAGAAGCAACAAAAGCAGCATTAGTGAAATGAGCGTGAGAACGTGTTACCCTTTGATCAAGCTCACCAATGATCTGCTCGGGAGGGTGCATCCTTTGGACATGATGTGGAGCCTCGCGGCGGGATGCAGTCTCTCCCTCAACTTGTGCGTTGGAGTGGTCCAAGATGACCGATGTTGAGGTAGTCGCTTCGGGACCTCGTGCCGAAGTAGTAGAAGCGGGGTCAGCTTCGGGGGTCGATGTCGAGGGTAGTAGGGGATCATCCTCGAATTCTCCGGGATCTTCATCTTCGAATAAGGTCTGTTCCATGTCGTGTTCATTGGCCTGTTCAAAAGCAGAACTAACAGAGGGGGTTGATTCATCAAAAGTCACATCACATGACTCGATGACAGTGTTAGTTTCCAAGTTATAAACACGATAAGAATGACCATGAGTAGTATAACCCAAAAAGATCCCGTCAGAAGAACGCGACTCAAATTTATCCAAGTTACCACGTTTCAGGATAAAGCAGCGACAGCCAAAAACTCGAAGATGAGTAACCTTGGGCTGTCTCCCAAAACGCAGCTCATAAGATGTCAAATTTAAAATTGAGCGCAAGAAAATACGGTTTGAGATGTAGCAAGCAGTGTTCATGGCCTCAGCCCAGAATTTTCTAGGAGTCCTATGCTCATCAAGCATCGTCCTAGCCATCTCAACCAAGGTGCGGTTTTTCCTCTCAACAACACCGTTCTGTTGAGGAACCCGCGGAGCAGAGAATTGATGTTCTATGCCATGCTCCATGCAAAAGTCAACAAAGAGACTATTTTTGAACTCGGTGCCATTATCGCTTCGAATGAATTTTAATGCACCAGGGAGTTCAGTGAAAAGTCTCAAAGCCAAGCTCCGAAAGTGTGAAAACACTTCATCCTTGCTGGCAAGAAAGAAGACCCAAGAGTAGCGGGAGAAATCGTCGACAATAACAAGTACATACCACTTGCCGCCTAAAGAACTAACCCGAGAAGGACCTACAGTGTCCATATGGAGAAGTTCTCCGGGCTGTTCAGTCATCACTGTGGTGACTGGCGAATGCGAAGCGGCAATCATTTTTCCATGTCGACATGGAGCGCAAACTAAATTCTTCTCAAACTTGAGCTTGGGCAATCCTCGGATCAAACCTAGGGCGCTCAGATGAGCGAGCAACTCAAAGCTCATATGCCCTAGTCTCCTATGCCACTTCCAAAGCTCAGAAGTCGAATGTGCAACAAGACAATGAGAAGAACCAGACGAATCTGAAAAATCAGCTCCAAAAACTCTCCCAACC
Source organism: Zizania palustris (assembly GCA_019279435.1). Taxonomy (NCBI): domain Eukaryota; kingdom Viridiplantae; phylum Streptophyta; class Magnoliopsida; order Poales; family Poaceae; genus Zizania; species Zizania palustris. The sequence goes on from JAAALK010000085.1 coordinate 4,882,761, forward strand.
CTAAAGATCTTACACACCACAACGCCATCAGAATTGAGCACTTGCGAAGTATCGCGATGAAATCGCACTTCGAAGCCCTCATCAAGCAACTGAGATACAGACAACAAATTGTATCCCAGGTTTTCAACCAAAGCAACATCTTTGAGAGTGAAATTCGAGTTGATTCTTACCACACCTTTACCTTTCACTCTACTCCTTCGATTGTTTCCGAAGGTGATATGTTCCCTTTGCTTGGTTGTTGTGAGGCTGGAGAACCAAGTTGCATCTCCGGTCATGTGGCGCGAACAACCGGAGTCCATGATCCACGTGCCCTCCAAGCCTCGACCTGTCGCCTACACATGATAAGAACGCCTCGATCGCTCAGTGCTGGGGTGAGTAAAATAATGACGAGGCATCCAGCACTGAGTGACACGAGTAGTAGGCACAGTAAAAGTAGACGGTCTACGCACATAAAACTCAGAATGATGCAAAGTGCGAGGTCTACCTACATGCAAAGAACACAAAGCTTGTCGAGGTCTCCTACTCTGACGAGGTACAAAGCTACTCGCCCGAGGTCTACCACCATATGGAACATGGTGAACACCTCGAGGAGCAAAACCTCTCCGAGAAGCACGAGGAGCCTCGAAAACAGGACGAGAGTAATACTCAGACTCATGCATACCTAAAGATGGGTAATGCATGTCCTGATAGCTCATCGCCTGTGCACGTCGCTCATCCTTGATGCGACGGAAACAGAAACCAATCAAATGACCCGCCCTCTGACAATAAGAACAGTGAAACACTCTCCTGGGGGCACTCTCATGGGTCATAGGAGCAACTCTCACAGGCTCCTTGGGTTTCTTCTGAGTGGCTTTCTTGGGAGGATTTTTCTTGGCAGGAGGAGTGGTTTTCTTTGGTGGATGGGTAGGCTTTTTGGCTGATGGGGTGTCCAACAGAGCTCTCTCTTTCTCTAGGGTGGTGGGAGAGGTAAAAACAGTTTTGGTCTTACTGTCTGAAGCTATCCTCTCAAAACCCAAACCTAGAGCTACCCCGGCTCTGTCAGCACACAACTTGGTCTTGGCCAAGAGCAAATCCATCCTACCCTTCCCCTCAGTGCATTTGTTCACCACAGAAAGAAGGTATTCATTTTCGGACATGAGGTTTTCAGCTCGCTCTCTGACAGTGCCTAGCTGGTCCTTAAGGGTGATGCAAGTGTCACAAACAGGTTGCACATCCTTAGAACTACCGGCCCTCTCCAATCTAGCCTCTAAATCATGAACATGCTTATCACGTAAATTAATGCTATCGCGCAATAAAGAGCAGTTCATGCAATCAATAATATCACGAGGTCTAGAATCCACCTCCAAAAGCTGCTTCTGTGCAGTCTCAAGCTCAGAAAGAGTTTGAGCATGAACAGAACGCAACTGAGCAAGCTCACTCATGACAACAGAACATGATTCACATTCAGCATCATCAAATTTAGACTTAAGCATGGCATATTCAGTAGAAACATTTTCTAGCCTAAGTCTAAGGTCTTTTCTTTCTCTAGCGGCTTGCACAAGTAATCTATCCTGACCAAGCACTACTTCATTTAGCTCATCTAATTTAATTAGAAGCTGGTCAGATGATAGGTTTACCTCAGATGAGTCAAGCTCATCGCCGCTGTGATCGTTGTCGGCCATGAAGCAAAGGCCGGTGAAGTCACGTCCCTTTTTGTCCTTCTTGTCCTCCTTCCTTGGGGACTCCTCCTCCTCAGAGCTCGACTCCTCAGTTGAGGACGTGTCGATGTCGCTGAGAGCAGCAACAAAAGCTCTGGAAGCGGCCTTGGCTACTTTCTTAGCCATCTTGCCGCGCTTGCCCTTCACAAAGGGCTTCCTCTCCTTTTTGTGGAATTTGGGGCGCTCACTCTCATATCTCTTCTTGACCTTGGGGCAATTGGCCTTAATGTGAGAGGTGTCGCCACATTCATAGCAGCCACTAAAACCACTTCTCCTCTGATCCCGTCTCTCATGATGAAAGCGGGTGAACCTCCGGGCAATGAGAGCAAGCTCATCATCAGCTAGAGTGTCCACCTGCTCCTTTGTGACGGAGACCAGGGAGGACAAAGCAAAACCATCTGCAAGAACACAAGTGCCTGATGTGCTTGGTTCTGCAGTGGTGCCACGGCTAGTGCTAGAAACCAATGCCAATGGCTGTGGCAAAGAGCTTCTATGCACAGCAAGAGATGCCTTGGCAATCTCTGTGGACTTCAGCTTGCTAAAGAGTTCGTCACAGGTCAATGTGTCATAGCCTGTGGACTCCTCAATGCTGGATATCTTCACTTCCCATATGCTACGGTCAAGAGCATAGAGAAGCTTGATAGCCCTATCGTGATCACTGTAAGCAAGCGTCCCGTTGGATCGCAAGTTACTCACTATCGCGTCAAAGCGAGAAAACATGGCATCTACAGATTCACCAGGTGCCTGCACAAACAGCTGATACTGTTGATTGTAGGTGCTTTGGCGCCTGGCCTTGATCTGAGCAGAGCCCTCATGAAAGACAGTGAGTGTTGTCCAAATTTCCCTAGCAGTCCTAAGGTGCTGCACCCTATCAAACTCACTCCGACTCAAATCAATGAACAGTATGTTCCTTGCCTTCGAGTTGGCAATATACTGATCTTTTTCAGTTTGAGTGGTGCGGGTATCAGGGATGGAGTATTGTGAGTCCACAATCTCCCAAATTGCATTTCCTTGGCTTAACAAGTAAGCCTCCATGCGCACCTTCCAGTATGCAAAATCTGTCCCATCGAACAGAGGAATTTACTGCCTCTATCCATGTCGCCTAAAGATCACAAAACCGGTTAAGGTCAACTGGTGATCTTAACCTGCTCTGATACCAATTGTTGGACCGGAAACGGCGACCAGAGGGGGGGGGGGTGAATGGGAGCTTTTAAAAATTCGGGCTAAATACTTAGCCTTCGGTTCTGTTCTGTCTTCTGCGGAACAGGCTTCGAACACTACCTTCGAAGGTCTGGTTCGGAGGTACTTCGACAGCTCCGAACACAGGCTTCGCAGGAGCAAAAGTTCGAAGCCAAGAAGACTTCGCTCCACGAATAACCCTCGAAAATCTACTCTGCTAAGTCAGTGCAGGCTCCGCACACGAGGTGCTTCGAGCAGGCTTCGCACTTCACCCTTCGCAAGAGTGGACAGCCCTCTGAGGACTTCGACCAAGTACTTGGCGACAGCAACTGGTGCTGGGCTTCGTACGCGAAGGTCTACACGCACACAAAACGGACCACGCTAAGGGCTTCGACACAAGAAGCACTACGGGAAAAGATCAGGGCTTCACTAGTAAGCAGCGAGGTCTTGCCTCGTGTTACACAGAGCGACAGCACACTGTAAAGCACACTTCGCGATAAAAACACCCTTCGCCAAGACAGGCTCCGGTGAACTAAAAACTAGCGAGGTATGCAACGCGAGCTCAAGCAAAAGCACAAAGAAGCAGGGCTTCGCTGCTTGAACAAGGAACACTGAAATAAATTGAACTCAGAATGAATACAGCGAGGTCTGTCTACAGGAGCTCAACAGTAAATGCTCAAAGTGTTAAATGTTACCTACCGAGCCCCCATATTTATAGCCCACGACTTCATCCTAAGGAAGTGACTACATTACCCCTAGGGTTTACATCCATTTTGTCTCTACAGAACTAAGGGGTACAAAAGGTAGTCCACCTTTATTTTGGAGGCTTCTCTGTCAGCTGCAGAGGGGACAGTGTCAGCCTTTTTCAGAACAGACAGTGTCAGCCTTTACAGTGTTGACTTCTGGAACCTCCCTTCGCACCGGAGGGTGCGGTAGCTTCGGCGAGAAGCCTGCAGCCTGTTGGCCTTCGCTCCGCCGAAGAAGTCCTTCGATACAGTGACGGTTTTGAGCCGAAGCCGTCAAAGCCCCTTGGGCCTTCGCACCACCACCTCCGGAGTGGATCACCACGGCTTCGCAGCTACTCCGAGCTCGAACACCGTCCGTCCGTGTACCGAAGCCATGCATGGCCGAAGCACCACAAGACAACCTCACTCCGAAGCCCCACCTTCGGAGTACCACCCTTCGAAGTCCCTCCTTCGTCCAAGGCCTCCGCATGAAGCATTCCATGAGCACTTCGTCGCAGTGCCTCTCCCCGAGCACACTCCACGACGAGCCTCATCCGGACCATGCCTTCGATGCACCTCGACTTCTGAGACCTTCGTCGGGCCACCTTCGAGTGTCTCCCTCCGGAGCACACTTCAAACCCTTGCCTCCGCAGAGGACTTGATCCACCAACTCCGAAGTCACTCCATTCGGAGTTCCTTCGAAGTGCCTCACCTCCGAGGACTTTGTCTCGGAGTACCTTCAGCCGGAGCCACGCTCCGCACTCTCTGCCTTCACCTGGCACGCTTCGACCCGAGGACCGACCCAGACCACCTTCGCAGCCACCGTGACGGAGCTCCCCGCTCCCCTGGCATCAAGCCACCCGCTTGACCCAGGTTCACCTGGCTCGAACCCTGTCCGTCGCCTCCGAAGTCCCTGCGCACCACCGACAAGCAAACAAGTGTATCCAGTACTCCGGAGACCTCTCCGGGTTAGCAACCTCCGGCACACACTCCGGTGTACCGCCCAAAGTACCGAAGCCATCGGTACAAACCCAGTCATCGTGTACTGCCGGACCCCTCTGACAGGCACACTCCGCTGCACAGCTGCAGCAAGCAAACACCGAACACACTCCGGTGACACACCTCCGAACACCCTTCGGAGGTACCACCTCCGAAGCCCCTCCGGAGGTACCCTTCGAACAGAGGGTAAAAGTCTGTCAATCACTCATCACAAAACACCGAAACCAACCCTTGGTTTCTCATGATGATTTAATAGTATAGACGCATTCTCTGGTATACTAGATTTGTGTTCTATCGGAGCACAAGACGATAGGTTATCTTTAATTCCATGTCACATCTCATCAACATCGGGGATTGTCGATCGACCCGAATATATAGTGCATGGCTTGCCTAATCATCGTCCCGATCGATGCGGGCACTACGTATTGGCCGATTGCCTGATCGACTTTATGGCCAGACTCTTGTTTCGTGGCACCCGATGGTTTGCATGTATCATATGCTATAGGTTTTCTTGCTCGATATGTATGACCTGGTGCGTATCATGGCCGTCGGCTCGATTGCCAATGTGCGTTGCTACTAACATTTTTTTGTACCTTATCAGTTGCAGGGTCAAACTGATTGGTACGCTCAGAACCTAAAGATTTTAGGACTTGCACTGGAGTTAAGCAGATCTCCCAAGCCACGCGTGTGACTCAACTATGGCCCGATCACCTTGGAGGCATTGATCGATGAGCAACAAGAAAATGTATAGAGGCACTTCGACGATTATTAGAAGTTATGCCTTGAATGCTTCAACATGACTCGATCTGGCATCGTCCAGATAAATCAATTGCCGAAGCCGATCCTGGTCGAGGTAACTAGCTGTTGGCGTAAATGATTACGCTAACTGGTTTGAATAGCCTCAAAGGGCTAATTGAGAGGAAAGTTTGACTGCATACTGAACCAGGCCTCCAAATAGGATAATAGCCTTAGATCAGTTCGAAGTGTGTCTTATTACATGAAATGATGTCCTTATTACAATAGAAAGGAGGGGTATTTATAGACAGGGATCCAACAGGGAATATCGCTCTACCCTCTAGTTACAACCATCATAATGTATTCTATTCATAAGGCCCCGTAGGGGTAAAATGGTAAGCGCACGTGTGAACACATTAGTAAAGCAAATATCTTGTCCTATTTTATGGCGCCTCTTCAGAGCCGGGGCCTCCGGGAGGCAGTGAGGTGACGGGGCCATCAGGATGTTTGAACGCTCTGTATTTCTCCTCGTGCGTCGTTATCGGGGAAAGTGACAAGGACTTCGGGCTTCGACCTTTGGAGTACCGCAGTGGTGACAGAAGACTTCACACCTTGTATGCTCTAAAACTCTCCTTCGGAGCTGTCCTGCTAATGGTAGGACTTATAGGATTATTTCCATCCAACAGTAGCCCCTAGAATATGTCTTTTCGAACGCCCTGCATCGTGCGAAAGGCAATATACGCTAGAAATTGTTGACACGGAAACGTGCCCCCGCACTTGGGTCAGTCCGGCGAGCCAAAAGTGTACGGATACTTTTTCAGAGAAAATCAAATATTTTATCACACTTAGTTGTATAAAATGAGTACTTGACCTCACTAGGCCGATTCCGTGTGGGAGACAGCCGTAACTCGGAGCAAGTAACGGGTTTACTCTTAGCGCTCAACACCCATTCGGACGCGTATATGTCAGCCGAATCCTCTTCCTCTGATTCCTCCTCGTTAGATCGTTCCATGATGTGGATTTCAGCCCTAGGCTTGCTGAGTATCTTAATAAACTTCTTATCTTCGGTTCGGCCTTCCTGGACCAGAGCCTGCTGTAAAACTTGGCTAACTTCTAAAAAGTTTTGGTTATCTAACCTTTCTTTAATCTCGGAACGCAACCCATTAAAAGCTAGTTCCGCCAAGTCCCTTTCCGAAATATCAAGGTTAAAACATCGGTTTCTAGTATCCCTAAAATGCTTAATGTATTCAGAGACGTTCTCATTAGATCTCTGTTTAACCGATGTCAAATGTGAAAGCCTAAGTTCTGTCTCACCTGTGTAGAAATAATCATAGAATTTCCGCTCTAAATCATCCCACGTTTGGATGGAGTTCGGCGGGAGCGCCGAAAACCAAGTGAAAGCGGTGCCGGACAGCGAGAGAGAAAACAGTCTAACCTTTAGAGCATCTATCCTGCTAACTTCTCCACAATGTGCCAAAAATTGAATAATGTGCTCTAGTGTAGTTTTACCACCCTCGCCATCGAACTTAGTGAATTCAGGGATTCTATAGCCGTGGGGGTAGGGCACTATGTTAAGATGGTCGGGGTATGGCTTACGGTAAACCCTAACCTGTCCCTTGGGCACGAAGCCGGCACACTCTTTAAATAGTGCATGGACCCGCTCTTCTATATCATCTTGGTATGTTGCTTGCATGCGCCTCTCATGTGGGGGCGCGACACGCGGCGGGATATCGGCGTGTCGGCCGTGTGCTTACTCCCTACGTGCTATTTGCATAACGTGCTCGTGTCCGGGCGCCTGCGCGTGTGGCGCGGGCAGCGCGGGTATTGGCGCATGTGGTGCATGGTATATAGTGTTAGTTTGGCCGTAGGTGTAATGATTGGTCTCGGCTATAAGTGTTGAAGCCGGAGACGTGATTGTGCTAGTGCCATCGTTAGTCCTATTGTATACATGTTTTGTCAGAGGTGCGCTAGAAATAGGAACCGGGGTTACGGCCTCAGTAAAGCCGAACCTTCTAAGAGTCGCCTCTACTTGGGAGCTGACTGCCGAATCTAAACGATTGGCTAGCGAAGTGCTAACAGCTTGATCTACTGATGCGTCTATTTTCTGCTCAATTTCTAAAGAAGATAAACGAGGCGATACTGGTGTTACCTGGACCTGAGCGAGGTCGGGGGTGTTGATGTCGCGCTTTATGAAGCCTGCGCGCATCTTGACGTAGCCTCCAAGCATCCTGTCTTGGAGTGCCTTTAACTTTGCCTCGATCTCTGCTCGGTCTGCTGCGGGGATATCTTCAAGTGTAGGTGACAGTATGTTGCGGTTGTCGATATCCATGCCTCCCATTGTGTCCATCGGTGGTGTAGACGTAGTAGTTTATGTAGATGTACCTGTGGCCGATGTAGACGTACTCATTATGTTGGCGTAGCCTTCCCCAGCGGAGTCGAAAAAAAGTGTGTTGACACGGAAACGTGCCCCCGCACTTGGGTCAGTCCGGCGATCCAAAAGTGTACGGATACTTAGGGACGGGCCTAAGCGTGACGTAGCACCGACGCCGCGTTCCGACTACCCTTAATAGTGATAAGGGGGTGAAGTCGCCAGGCAACTAGATTACAAGAAATAATCTAATTAGCCGAAAGAAATAGATTAAACGGTTTAAAATCAGCAAACCAGTCGGAGCCCTCCTGGTTCGAAGTCTGATGCGAATGGTGCGCCGAAGGGTACATTCGGCGTCTGGTGCAAAGTACTCCGCCGAAGGGTGCTTCGGCGTTCGGTGCGAAGTGTTCCACCGAAGGGTGCTTTGGCGTTCGGACTGATCCGGCCAAAAATAGACTCCGAATGGATCTGAACACGGTGATCACCTCCGAACAGCGGGGTTCGGCGTGCGATCTCCGATGCAGCGAATTACAGAGTAGTGACGCGAAGGCTACACACAGGTGCAACTTCGTTTGGTGTGGAGCGTAGTCGTGGCGAAGCCTGTCATGACGAAGTATGCTGACGGAGCCTGTTGTCGAAGCCTGCGGTCCTGTCGAAGGGTGTCCTGGAGACCTCCGAAACCAATCTCTCAGCTCCGAACACCTCCGGCGAAGGGGCTCCGAACGTGCGAACCTGCAACAGGGATGGTGCGAAGTACAAATTCGGCCTTAGGACCAAATTTGCGAGGTGTTGCACGGGTGGCGAAGGTAGCAATCTATTACACAGATTAGCGGATACTTCACAGGCGAAGTAACAAGGCGATAGCAATCTGTTATGTAGATTAACGGGGACTTCACAGGCGAAGTACCAAGGCGATAGCAATCTGTTACGTAGATTAACGAGGACTTCACAGGCGAAGTACCAAGGCTTACCACTGTTCCCTAGTGGCGGATGGAGGGCTTCCAGGCAAACCCACGAAGAGGTACAGAAAAGTAAAGGTAAAAGTAAATGCAATCAAAGCATGGCTTTGGTTTGGTTTGAGTTGGGGGGCTTCTCACGCCGGCCATGCCTCTCTATTTATAGGGGGTTTAACTCCCAATCTAATCTGCTATTAATCTGGCCAGATAGAGATAGAGATTGAGCTGGAAACGCATACAACCCTATCTCTGCCGAGGTGGGCTTCGGCCAGGCCTGTCGAGGCCTGCTCCTCGGGCCGAAGCTTCGGTAGCGTGGGCTTCAGCCAGTCCCGTCGAGGCTTGCTCCTCGGGCCAAAGCGTCGGTAGCATGGGCTTCGGCTAGGCCTATCGAGGCTTGCTCCTCGGGCCAAAGCTTCGGCAGCATGGGCCTCAGAAGGCTTCCTGGCCGAAGCCCATGGGCTGGCCAGAGGATTTCGCAGCCCATAGCTCAATGGACATCGGCCCTATAGGGATTCAGACAGACCCTGGACATGTGCACTTTCGGCCCAAATCGCCAAAAATTGATATTTTGACAATCTAGCCACTAATGCCATTTTTTGCTATCAACACATGCCCCCTGCCTTTTAGTGAACTAGTGAACTAAAAGCATAGCGAGCTGAAGACGACACCATTTGTATCGGCTTTTCGACACCTTGTCCTAATTTCTCTACATCGCTAAAGTCCTTGATGGCCTTGGCAATACCGTCTTTTACTAGACTGATACTATTCCACACGAGACTTTAGCCAATCTAGATTATTCTAGGTAGACATGACTATTAATATAAAAATAGCCATGCTACTCCAGCCGGCTTTACAGACACTAGTACAAACCGTCCCTTGGATACACTAACAAAATTGTAATCCGGAAGATCTCTCCCTAATAGACACTCTACTTTGCTATGGACGGCGTCGACTGATACATCAGCCAATGCTACTTGGGCTGAAGTATCCGCGGGGATGACTTCTACATCATCGCCATCCCACTGCATCAGGCACTGGTGTAGAGTAGAGGGAATGCAACAGTTTGCATTGCATGGGCCGAGGTTCAACTGAGCGACCTCGGCCTCGTCCTGCGGTAGGGCGAACTCGGCAGGCAGCGTGACGATGTTGATGTCCATCACGTGGGGTGCGGGTACCTCAGAGACGGGCGAGTATTCGTCGCCGAGCATGTCATCCTCGTCATCGCTCGGACTAGGGGCTGAGTTGGTTATCTCAACCGGCTTCTCTCTCCATACCTACTTCGTGGCTAGCCGAGGGTGGATTTCTTCGAAGATAGCATCGCGCTTGGCCTCATCTACCTTCTCGCGCATCTCATGTGCCCGCAGCCTTTGTAGGCGTCGCTTCTGTGACTTGGAAATGCCCGGAGGAGCCCAAGATGGCTGCGGCTTGGTGCCTGAAGCTACTGTTCTTCTCATGTTAATTCTGACCGAAGTGTGCCCTTCGGCCTCGGGCACCTTGTGTTCGAAGGGTGCTTCGCTGCGAACCCCATCGAATGGATCGGCCTCGTTTGGCCGATCGAACCAAGCTTCGGCGCGGAGCCCGGCCGAAGCATGCGGCTTACCTCCGTCAGCCCTCGGCGGCAAAGTCTTCGGTTTTGGGACTTCCTGAGACCCAACTCTAATAGTTATGGATTCGGACTTCCTGACTTCGACCTCCGCGCGCTCTCCCCCTTCGGGTTCGCTCTGCAGGGTCCGATTCAGAGGTACCACAAACAGTCTGTGGACAATCCCCCCTCCGCTGCGTCTGTTTGCCCCTGCCATTCACGGTGATGGGTTCAGCCATTGGGGGCTGAAGTTGTTGGATGGGGAACCCGACCACTGGGGTTTGAAGCCGCCATATGGGGGGTTCGGCCATTGTGGCTCGGAACCACCGTGCGGAGCATCAGGCCAATGTGGTCCGAAGCCTCCGTGCGGAGCATCAGGCCGCCGTGGCCCAAAGCCTTCATGCGTAGGGCTCGTTGGCTTCGGCCCGAAGCCACCCTTCGAAGGTCTTGGCCCCTTCGGCTGCTTTAGCTTAGCGCGCGGACCTGCTTCCTTGGCCCATCTCTGATGTGTGTTCAACGACATCTCGTATGTCACCTCCGGCCTCTTGAGAGCCTTAGCCGAAGAGGTATTAACGTTCTGTTTCCACACTCCAACCTCGGGGTTCCTCGTCATGAGTGTGCGAGTGCGCGGTTCTCCAACCATCACGTCCTTCCCCTTGGTTGACTCGGCCTATTCTGGACGAATCAGCACCATCTTTTCGCCGAGGTCGACGGCGTTGACGGGAAAAGGATCTCTATCTAGCTTCATCTTTGGATTATGGTCTATCTTCAATCGTCCTTCTTCTATGGCCGATTGTATTCGTCATCGGAAAACATTGCAGTCATTAGTATTATGTGAATGTGAATCATGCCACTTACAATACGGATGCTTCTTTAACTCGTCGGCAGGTGGAATGACTTGACCCTTAGGTAACCTGAGAAGCTGACTTTTTAAGAGAAAATGAAATATTTTATCACACTTAGTTGTAGCAAATGAGTACTTGCCTCACTAGGCCGATTCCGTGTGGGAGACGGCCATAACTCAAAGCAAGTAACGGGTTTACTCTTAGCGCTCCAAACCCATTCGGCCGCGTATATGTCAGCCGAATCCTCTTCCTCTGATTCCTCCTCGTCAGATCATTCCGTGATGTGGATTTCAGCCCTAGGCTTGCTGAGTATCTTAATAAACTTCTTATCTTTGGTTCGGCCTTCATGGACCAGAGCCTGCTGTAAAACTTGGCTAACTTCTAAAAAGTTTTGGTTATCTAACCTTTCTTTAATCTCGGAATGCAACCCATTAAAAGCTAGTTCCGCCAAGTCCCTTTCCGAAATATCAAGGTTAAAACATCGGTTTCTAGTATCCCTAAAACACTTAATGTATTCAGAGACGTTCTCATTAGATCTCTGTTTAACCGATGTCAAATGTGAAAGCCTAAGTTCTGTCTCACCTGTGTACAAATAATCATGGAATTTCCGCTCTAAATCATCCCACGTTTGGATGGAGTTTGGCGGGAGCGCCGAAAACCAAGTGAAAGCGGTGCCGGACAGCGAGAGAGAAAACAGTCTAACCTTTAGAGCATCTATCCTGCTAACTTCTCCGCATTGTGCCAAAAATTGACTAACGTGCTCTAGTGTAGTTTTACCACCGTCGCCATCGAACTTAGTGAATTCACGGATTCTAGAGCCGTGGGGGTAGGGCACTGTGTTAAGATGGTCGTGGTATGGCTTACGGTAAACCCTAACCTGTCCCTTGGGCATGAAGCCGGCACACTCTCTAAATAGTGCGCGGACCCGCTCTTCTATATCATCTTGGTATGTTGCTTGCATGCGCCTCTCATGTGGGGGCGTGACACGCGGCGGGATATCGGCGTGTCAGCCGTGTGCTTCCTCCCTACGTGCTATTTGCATAACATGCTCGTGTCCGGGCGCCTGCACGTGTGGCGCGGGCAGCGCGGGTATTGGCGCAGGTGGTGCGTGGTATGCAGTGTTAGTTTGGTGGTAGGTGTAATTATTGGTCTCGGCCATAAGTGTTGAAGCCGGTGACGTGATTGTGCTAGTGCCGTCGTTAGTCCTATTGTATACATGGTTTGTCGGAGGTGCGCTAGCAATAGGAACCGGGGGTACGACCTCAGTAAAGCCGAACCTTCTAAGAGTCACCTCTACTTGGGAGCTGACTGCCGAATCTAAACGATTGGCTAGCGAAGTGCTAACGGCTTGATCTACTGATGCGACTATTTTCTGCACAATTTCTAAAGAAGATAAACGAGGTGATACTGGTGTTACCTGGACCTGAGCAAGGTCGGGGGTGTTGATGTCGCGCTTGATGAAGCCCGCACGCGTGTTGACGTAGCCTCCAAGCATCCTATCTTGGAGTGCCTTTAACTTTGCCTCGATCTCTGCTCGATCTACTGCGGGGATATCTTCAAGTGTAGGTGACAGTATGTTGTGGTTGTCGATATCCGCGCCTCCCATTGTGTCCGTCGGTGGTGTAGACGTAGTAGTCAATGTAGATGTACCGGTGGCAGATGTAGACGTACTCATTATGTTGGCGTAGCCTTCCCCAACGGAGTCGCCAAAAAGTGTGTTGACACGGAAACGTGCCCCCGCACTTGGGTCAGTCCGGTGATCCAAAAGTGTACGGATACTTAGGGACGGGCCTAAGCGTGATGTAGCACCGACTCCGCGTTCCAACTACCCTTAATAGTGATAAGGGGGTGGAGTCGCCAGGCAACCAGATTACAAGAAATAATCCAATTAGCCGAAAGAAATAGATTAAACGATTTAAAATCAGCAAACCAGTCGGAGCCCTCCTGGTTCGAAGTCTGATGCGAAGGGTGCGCCGAAGGGTACCTTTGGCGTCTGGTGCAAAGTACTCCACTGAAGGGTGCTTCGGCGTTCGATGCGAAGTGTTCAACCAAAGGGTGCTTCGGCGTTCGTACTGATCCGGCCGAAGATAGACTCCAAACGGATCTGAACACGGTGATCACCTCCGAACAACGTGGTTCGGCGTGCGATCTCCGACGCAGCGAATTACAGAGTAGTGACGCGAAGGCTACACGCAGGTGCAACTTCGTGTGGTGTGGAGCATAGTCGTGGCGAAGCCTGTCACGACAAAGTATATTGACGGAGCCTGTTGTCGAAGCGTGCGGTCCTATCGAAGGGTGTCTTGGAGACCTCCGGAACCGATCTCTCAGCTCCGAATACCTCCGGTGAAGGGGCTCTGAACGTGCGAACCTGCAACAGGGATGGTGCGAAGTACCAATTCGGCCTTAGGACCGAATTTGCGAGGTGTTGCATGGGTGGCGAAGGTAGCAATCTATTACGCAGATTAGCGGATACTTCACACGAGAAGTAACAAGGTGATAGCAATATGTTACGTAGATTAACGGGGACTTCACAGCCGAAGTACCATGGCGATAGCAATCTGTTACGTAGATTAACGGGGACTTTACAGGCGAAGTACCAAGGCTTACCACTGTTCCGTAGTGGCGGACGGAGGGCTTCCAGGCAAACCCACGAAGAGGTACAGAAAAGTAAAGGTAAAAGTAAATGCAATCAAAGCATGGCTTTGGTTTGGTTTGAGTTGGGGGGCTTCTCACGCCGGCCATGCCTCTCTATTTATAGGGGGTTTAACTGCCAATCTAATCTGCTATTAATCTGGCCAGATAGAGATAGAGATTTAGCTGGAAACGCATACAACTCTATCTCTGCCGAGGTGGGCTTCGGCCAGGCCCGTCGAGGCATGCTCCTCGGGACGAAGCTTCGGTAGCGTGGGTTTCAGCCAGGCCCATCGAGGCTTGCTCCTCGGGCCGAAGCTTCGGTAGCGTGGGCTTCGTCCAGGCCTGTCGAGGCTTGCTCCTCGGGCCGAAGCTTCGGCAGCATGGGCCTCTGAAGGCTTCCTGGCCGAAGCCCATGGGCTGGCTAGAGGCTTTCGGAGCCCATAGCTCAACGGACTTCGGCCCTATAGGCTTTGGCCTGACCCTCGGGCCGAAGCTTCGGGAGCATGGGCCTCTGAAGGCTTCCTGGCCGAAGCCCATGGGCTGGCCAGAGGCTTTCGGAGCCCATAGATCAATGGACTTTGGCCCTGTAGGGCTTCAAACAGACCCTGGACATGTGCACTTTCGGCCCAAATCGCCAAAAATTGATATTTTGACAATCTAGCCACTAATGCCATTTTTTGCTATCAACAGAAATAATTCCATGTTTTGATCTTAGAATACCAGCGATACTTACAAATAGCTTTGTCACACCTCGAGTCATGGAGGGGGTCAGGTGAAGGGGTCCAGAGCCTGAGTGTCCGTTGCCGATTCCTTCCAGGGAGGCTTCGGTGTGGAGTGTTGTTGGTGTCTTTTTTGATCACACGCATGACCTACGAGATCTGCTTAACTCTACTATAGGTCCTATAATTGTAGAAAAAATAAGGTTCAAAGCGTGCCAATCGGTTTGACCCTACAACTGATAAGGAACTAGAAAGAATAATGTTAGCAGCAACGCTAATCGGCTATCGAGCCGATGGCTATGGTGAGAATAAAACAAACAAGAATAAACACGCTGATCGCCCATAGGGCCGATGATCATGCCCATGCTATCGGGATGAGCACGCTATCGACCGATAGGGTGAAGTCCTTGCACATAAAGGTCGATGAGTGTCTTCCAGATGTGGGTGGAGTATAGTGTGGAAATAAAGATAACATGTTGGCTTGTACTCCGATAGAAACTAAACTCAACATACCAAACAATGTATACATACCATCAAATTACCGTAACTACAAGATTGAACCTAACCAAGACAGTTGCTAGTGATGAGAAATCAATAACACTTCAATGTATTGGGCATACTTTATTTAGATGAATGATACACAACATGAACTAGATATAATAGAACGAGATGTCAGACTTAACTGATGGAGCCTCAAACTATGACACATAATTCATATCAATCTAAGAGATCAAAACGATGCAGCCTTAGACCTAGCAAAATATACCAAGATAAACCGGCGATCACACTGACCGGGCCGATGCCTCAAGAGATCGATACGATGTATCCTTGATGAACATTGACCTAATCGATGTGACTGTCGTGGTGGTCGGATTCACCTCTTCGCTGGAGATCGAGACGATGCAGCCCGGTTCTAAGTGCCAAGTCCCACCGGGATTAACCTTGGCAACCCAAGGGTTGCGATGCACCGAAAGAGTAGTTTGTTGTGGTTGATTGTTTGTCCTCTAAACCTAGCTAATTAGATACATATTTATGGTCTATAGACTTGCTGTCCTAGTAATCTAGGTTGTAACCGATTCTGGATCATTTTTATCTTCTCTCACCTTCGTCGGCTCCTTCATATCCGTCCATGCTATAACAATATGGACGAGCTTCTTTGACCACCTTTGACTAGATTCCTTTGACTTCTATTGACCGTGTGGCATCCTTAGTGGGCCTGGGATTTTCCAAATCTTGGCGTCAACACATGCCCCTAGTTTCGGAGCATTAAAGGGTAACCGATGCTTCTAAATTATCGGTCATCATCACCCTCTGCCATCATGTCCTTTCAAGTGTCCATCCGTAACGTCTTTTAAAACTCATTAATAGTAGCCGAAACCCTTCATCTTCTAGCATTTTATAAAATCATGCACATGGTACTGGCTTTGTATCATATAACCCTTTCTTCTTCCTTTTTGCTTCTTCTTCTCCGGCCATTCACGACTGTGATGGATGTTTCTTGGTCTGACACATCTACTTTTCTTTGTGGCGGCGTTGGACCAGGCTTCATCCCACACAGTTTTGTATTGGTGCTCTTTAAACCAAATATTTTGTTCCCCTAATCCCGGGCCTACAAAGATCTCAGCGTTTCGAAAACCATACTCATGATTACATTTTGCCGAACGTTCTAGGTGGTCCCACCAAATTCGACGGGATTGACTTGACCCGGCTGCCGAGGAGTCGTTTTTACTCTATAAGTATCCCCGGCCACTCCTCACCTTTCTTTTTCATGCTTTCTGCATACTACTCTTACTTTAGACCACGAGCTCGTCGTCGTCTTGCTCCCAGCACTCTTGCGACCACCATGCTCGCCGTCTTCATCCTCCTCGTCGGCTCCGTACTCTGGTAACCCTAACAATGGCCATCACTAACGTGATCCCCGAGGTAAGTCTTCGACATTTTTTCTTTTTCTCTTTGCTTTTCGGTGTTCTTGGTTCGTCTACCATTTTTCTTCATTGTTCCCCTTTTTCTTACTATTTCTTTTCCTTTTATTTTCTGTAGATCTTGAAGAACCAAGTTTCTATTCCCATGGCTAGCCATGCAACTCACCATTTCCTAGGTGCGATGGGTAACCCTGATCCCACTAATATCATAAACGCAGAAACTAATCGGATCCCTTTTAAATCCTCCTCTATGCTTTCCTCCGATTGGCATCTTAGCTTTAGGGATTTTCCTTCCCCGCTTCTCGACTGGTGTGATTGGTACCTTAGGGTATCAGCCATCAATCATTCATCTTGGGACGTAATCAACATCAACCACTGCATCGGCCTCTCTCTTACCGAACCCTACAAGAATGAGCCGGTTCTTACCTCTGCTTGTTATTTTTAGTCCGATAGTCTCAACACCTTTGTTTTTGGTCATGGACCAATGAGCCCATCCTTGATAGATGTCTTGACCTTGACCTCTCTTGATATCGTCTCCCCTTGCAATCCCTTTTCCTTTCGTTCCAAACCAACCCATTGCCTTGATGTGAAATCTACCAGCGGCTGGGGTAAATATATTATGAACCATAATAGGATAACCGACCCCATCGAATATTGTGAGCATGTGGCTTTCCTCAACCTCTAGTTGGAGTGATTTGTCTTTTGCGGATTCACTCTAGGTCCAATTTCCCACCTTTAATTCCTTGCCGAGCAGCTTGCCACAAAAAAGAAAATCCCCATCGACCGATACCTTCTTGGTGCTACCTATTATCTTGTTCATCAGGTATCGTCCAGGCTATTGGCTGATGAACCTGTCGGTCACTTCAATAGCCCTTGGTGGTTCTTGCAGCTCTAGCTCAATATCTACATTACTAAAGTGATCGACAATCCTACCCTTGCCTCGATGGAATTCCCTTTTGACTATCTTGAATTGGCCGACCCAACTTATTGCCAGTGTTCATCTTTGGGCGAGGCGGCCGCCTGCCGATTCAATTTCCGGATGTCCCTTGATTCCCTGAGCCTTTGACTTACAGGGTTTTACTGCGACTTTTGAGATGAGAAGACTGTTTGTTTTGCATATGAGTTTCTATCTGAGTATGAATACCCCCATGGGTTCCTCCTGGCCGATGTGTGTCGAAACGAGGAGTCCACTAAAATCTTCAAAACCCTGATCACTACCTGCCTTTTGACTGTCAACTTCACTATCCGAAAAGCCTCCTATGAATTTTATCATCTGACTGTCTTCTCGTGGCAGCTAGGAATCGGCCAGCTCCTACCTTACCTATTCTTCATCGGCCGAATCCAAATTCGTGGAGAGGTTACAGATGGCCCGGAGTATGACCATCTTTCCAGAGTGGCCGACATGGTTCCTTATGGTTACCTTGCCCCCTAGTCGACCTGCATCACCTGATCCGTCG
The DNA here is from genome assembly GCA_019279435.1 of Zizania palustris. Taxonomy (NCBI): domain Eukaryota; kingdom Viridiplantae; phylum Streptophyta; class Magnoliopsida; order Poales; family Poaceae; genus Zizania; species Zizania palustris. The sequence goes on from JAAALK010000085.1 coordinate 4,900,579, forward strand.
ACTTCACCCGTTGGTGGGGTGAATAGGCAAGGCACCTCTTCAATCGACACTTGAAGACGTATCGTGAGCGGTTGTATCCCGGCTATGTCGGCGAGTCTTCTCAGGTAAATAGATTCAACTTGATTTTTGTTTGTTTTCCTTTGCTCCCTTGTTCCTCACATATCCCCGTATTATGAAAGAAGAAGACGTGGATGTTCCACTTGTGAGTCAGAGTGGCATCGATCACTAGCGTCTTGGGTAGCGGGGCCCCTACCCCGACGGAGTTGCTCACCAAGAAGCTAGTCAAGGTCCCGGCACAAAAGCATAAAGTGCCGGACGTAGTGATGTGTCGATCCACTAGAGCCTGCTCCAGCTATGTAATCTTTCTAACTTTTTTTTGCCATGCCTAGTGAACTTTTTGTCCTTCCTTTGTAAAATGTCTCTCTTTTTCTTTAGTAGACACCACCTGCTCCTCCGGCTACGCAAGCCACTACTATCGCCGATGCGCCTTCATCTACTCAGATATGTATACATCTTCGTATTATATACATGCTTTTTATTTCTAACGACTAATGCTTTTTCCCGTTCAACCTTCTTCTTCCCTTGTCATCGTGTCTCTTCATGCAGCATTCAACCAGATGCCCGATGACCCAGTTGGTGCCCAATCGACCCCGCCCACTGGATATACTATTGTGGAAACCATCATCAGGACCAGTACGTCGGGGGTCATAATTGTTGATTCTAGTGTATCAGCCAATGTTACCGATATGGCCACAATAGTGGAACCCGATGCACCAGAAGGCATGGCAACTGACGTTGGGTCCCTCTCGCTTCAAGCTCTCATTAGGAACTTTACTCACTTTATCTTCTTGTTGCCTTCTGCATAGCTAACATCAGCCCTAAATGCAGCCAATGCTAGACGTTGTGGGCTCATCTGCTTCCCAAGGTAGTCTTGGAGAGGAGAGGTCACATAACCTTTCGGTGGCTAGAGGGGAGGACGATACCACCGCTTCTTCCGCTGATAGCACTCCATGATCGGCTGCCCCTGCCAGGCCTACTGATGTAAGCACTTTACACTTATTGTCACAATGTGGTTGGCTTCTGTTTAACTTTCTTTCTTCTTTCAGTCCCTCGTACGAAAATTCCCTTTTGATATCAGGCCATATCTGGAGGATGAATAAGTCACTGGTTGAGGAGCCATGTTGAAGATCATGGGCCTCATGGCTCCAGAAGTGATGAGTGATTGTTAACGGAAGTCAATAGAGAGAGAGCAAGAGTAGGAGAAGAGAAGACCTACCGTGTCTTGACCGCATGTGACTCAGGTACATAGGCGGCGAGTAACTGCCAGGTAGAGGGAGCCGTAGAGTTGGGCTAGCCTAATCTAGGTACATGGGCCAGGAATGGCAGGGGACTCGTCATGGTTTGACCGAGTTTGACTTAGGTAAACGGGCAGCGAGTAACTGCTAGACCGAGGGGGGCCGTAGAGTCGAGTCAGTGTAGGACCGAGAGTAGCAACCAAAGGAGGGGGTGTGAATGGGCACCTCAAAAATTCTTGCGAATCGATGTTCGTCTCCCAACACCCAATGCACCTCAAGAGATAATCAAAAATTCAGACCAAAAAACAAAGATGTAAATAGCGCCATCACTCTCCTGTCAAATATGATGTGATGCAACAGTATGAGAGATCACAAGCACTCAAAATAATCTAGCCTAAAAACAACTGATGTCCTAATCGAAAAGACACAAGCAAAATGCTTAAAGGCAGATTCAATGATTACTCATAGATCAAACTACAAATTCAACACACATTTCATCAAACCATAACAATCACAGTTCATAGGCATCTAATCAAACTCCTCACATGCACTAGAGCACATAGATGATATATTGATGATGTATACTGAAAATCAAGTGCTTGAAGGCATTAAAACAAACACATACAGTGCACGTAGACAAATGAGATTTATGCCATCAAAAATAGTGTAGGAAATAATATCTGAGATGAACCTTCAGTATTGTGCTTGCCCTGCTCGAGCTAGGGCCTTCCTGTGCATGCCATCCCAAGTGCTCCATTCTGCACCATGCGTGCATCGCCACACCACACATAGTGGATGTTTATCTTGCGAAGGACACACGACCTGATGGGACCGAGCAGCTATAGCAATGCCCAATCAATCCTACCGCCTCGAATGCTGCTCCCTCTACGCCGAATGGTTTCGTGCCTCACACGCTGAGCCTCGGGAGCCGCCCCACAAAGCTGCATGAGCTTCCTACTATTCGCGTGATTTAGTGCTCGCAGGCGCATGGCTCGGTGGGAGCTCTGATGCACAAGTGCCTGGACGTAGCAATGAAAGTTGGAGGCCGGGCTAGGGAAAAAGCTGAGGACTCACAAGATCTTCGCTGAATCAGAAAACAAGCGCAAGGAAACCACGGGATGAACCAGGCGGCACTGGTTTTTCTTAGAAGAAAACCAGAGGGACATCACCTGCCAAAAAACCACAGCTGGCACAAGGATTTACCTGGAGCTAGAATCGGAGCGATAAGCACGCAACACATTCACGGTAGCGGCGCAATAGGAAAACCATAGTGGAAGAAGAAGATTTCTTTAATAAAGTGAGAACTATGATTTTTTTTTCAATTTAGTTGAGTTGATAAAACCATAGGGTACACATGCTTTTTATAGGCAATTCAAAAAATGGAAAAGACCAAATTACCCCTAGGGTAAAATACACTGACGCAAAAATAAAATTGCGGGCCCAATGGGAAAAATAGTAAAATCCTATCTACGGATAGCTTGTCCTGATGCGGAGATTTCATAGCAGCTATGGATTCACTTCAGGATTATCGGATCTCCGATCGATGGTCTGGATTGGGGCGTCGGTTTTGCGCCGAAACCGACAAAGCATCCGTTTTCTTCGCACGGGGTACCCAGATTAGGCCGGCCCGATTCCACGGCTCCTTTAGCCCGGCAATATCTCATCGCCCGTTTACCTGAGTCAAACCAAGTCAACAGACTAGCGGATCTCCTGCCATTCCTGGCCAATGTACCAAGGTTGGGCCGGCCTGACTCCGCGGCCCCTCTGCCCGACAGTTGCTTGCCGCCCGTGTACTTGAGTCACATGTGGCCCAAGACATGACATGTCTCTTCTCATCTATTTCTCTGTTGACCTTCGTTGACAATCACTGATCACTTCTGGAGCCATGAGACCCATGATCTTCAACATGGCTCCTCAATCTCCCCCTTGATGAGTGCATTGTCAACACCCTCTTCATCAACGCTTTAGAACCTACGAACACATGTGGAAACACAAAAACAAAACTCAAGAGAACAGAAAGAAGTAAATAAAATAAAAGGTTTAACCTTAATGATCAAAAGCCAAACAAAAGCCAAAAAAGGTCATTATGGTTAAACAAAAAAGAAATCAACAAAAATTTCAAAAACACAACTCAAACGAGTGCAAACGAGGATATCGAAAGAGTAGAGGCAAACGAGACTAAAAATTCCCCTAAAACAAATCCAAGAGAAAGCCAAAACTACCCTAAACTCTTCTAGAAGATCAAGTAACCCAAAATTTCTCCACCTTGTTGACAACTGGACTCATCAAGTGAGACTAAATGCACTCAAAAGAGACACGACTCAAACTCCCCCTGAAATGTAGCCCCCCCTCAAAATATGCAATGAATGCAACTGGATGCAAGTAGAGTGTAAAAAAGCATGCTTCTCAGATATGATTGACTACAATTACAACATCTAGAAAGCATAGCACAAAATACTATCTAAGACACATGGCATGTTTAGTGTAATAGATGATATCCAAAGAAAGTCATTAGCACACATTTTTTAGATTTTTACAAATAAAAGCATCACCATATTTTCTAGTCGACAAGCAAGGTAAAGCATGAAATGCAAAGGCTAGATAGTATCTACCAAGATAGGCTTGATCCAAAACTATGAGCTTCAGCAAACTTGTTATCTTTTTAATTTCAGGTTTTTTCTTTTCCTTTTTCATTTTTTCCAGGGTTTATTTGCATGTCAACTGTATGCTAACCGACCAAGCCAAGCCTAGGCCAGAACAGGACCATCAGAAGCTTAAGACATTGGTCTTGGCATACATTACAATGTCCTAGTTCATACCAAAGTGCTATAGTAAGTAGTCCATAACAATGCAATGCGACACAACAAACACACTTCAATATTTTCACTTAAGCATAAAAGGCATATAGATGTACACGTTGCATATCTGCATCTAAGTGAAGGACTTAGCTACCAGGCATCTAAAAGATAGCAAAAGCATTCAACCTACACATGCTAGTTACCAGAAGCAATGGTGATCATTTTTCAATTTTAAAGCATAAAAGCCATCCATATGACAAATATCAGATATATTATATGAATTGAAATAGAGCATGATCATCAACAAGTATTCAAAAGCATATACTAGCAAGAATGAGTAAAGCAGTTCAATCATATAACAAAAGCAAGCTCAAAGTGTGATATATGAATGTGTATGCTATGAACTCACACAAAAAGACTCAAATAAAACAGTAAAGGAGAAATAAAAGACTCAAAATATCCTAAAAAGGATACAGAACTCCCAAATCCCCTCGCAAACGCTCAAACGTAGACTGATCTAGGGGTTTGGTAAGAAAGTTAGCCAACTAATGATGGGTATCAACATAAACAAGGTCAATGACACCTTTCTCATATTGATCCCTCAAGAACTGAAAGCGCACATCAATATGTTTAGTTTTTGAATGAATACATGGGGTTTTCCCTACACTAATCACGCCGGTGCTATCACAAAACAAAGGCACTCTGGCAAGGAAAGACAACCCAAAATCTTTCAAAGTGGAAATCATACAAACCAACTGTGAGAAGCAGTTACATACTCAGCATCTGTGGTAGAAAGCACAACTTTAGATTGTTTTCGAGAAGACCAAGAAACAAGCGAAGAACCGAGAAACTGGAAAGTATCAGAAGTTGACTTGCGATCCAGCCGACACCTACCAAAATTAGCGTCGGAAAAGCCAGATAACTCAAGACATGATCATGCTGAATAGTAAAGATCGAGATCAGGTGCGTAGGTAAGATACATGAAAATATGCTTGATAGTCTGCCGATAAGATGCACGTGGTGAAGACTGGAAACACACACAGTCCCACGGAGAACTGAATGTATGGCCTCATCACCGTTAGGTAAAGAAGTGATCTAATCATCCCTCGATACTCTCTCTTGTTGACCTTGACTCCGCTCTCATCCTTGTCCGGTGGCGGTGTCATTCCGGTGGCGGTGGGGACTGTCCCTTTCATCTTCGGGGGGAACCGTCTTATTGCTCCAACTCCGCCCATGGCGAAGGCCTAGAAGGCACACTACTAGAAAACCCCCCTGTAGCTACGCCATAGTAGTAACGCCATGTAAAAGCATCTCTACATCCACATATAAAGATGCTTGTTAACACGATTTTGAAAGCATGCCAGATTGTTACGATAATAGACACGCTTATACTGTTACGAATCATACGAAAACATTTTTTGACACGCAATTGAAGTCATCTCAAAATGACATGACATTAGACACGATTTAAAGCGTCATTATCACACAGAGACGTTGTAAAGTGTATAAAACATTTGTTTATAGCTAGGTATAGATGCTTTCTAACTTGATTAGAAAAGTGTATTGAATTGATACAAAGTTTAACATGCTGTCATTCCACGAATAGCATGTAGATTAGTCGTAAATCGTATCAAATAACCATCAATAGAAAATGACACGAACATAAACATGCTTTGAAGTGTCATTATCCTCTTAACACATTTTAAAGCATATCAAACAATTGTTTGTAATCGCGCCTCACTCTTTAGTCCCACCTCGCTAGTTTGAAGCAGTGTGAGTGGTGGGCTGCCTATAAAACCAGGGCGAGGGGCACACCTTAGCGGCACAAATCTAATGTGTTTTGCATTAATATTATGTCAAGAAATAAAATTATGTTTGAAGTTTGATACACATATTAAGTAATGATTTATTTAATGGTTATTTTCTATAGATAACCATGTTGATTTTGGATATCCGGATAAGATTTTTTCGGATTAACCGAATTCATATCCAGATAAGATTTGTATCCGAATTAAAAAAATCCGGATCCGAAACCATTTTTTCGGATTCAGGCGGAAACTATCCGATTCATTTTCATCCCTAGCCACGTCACGTGCCACATCATCTACCACGTCACATTCCGCGCTCTACAAATTCGTCTCTATACTTATTACTGCGCAATAAGGCATCCTTATAAAACGCATCTATATTATTAGACATGATTTGTATATGTATCTATAAATTGTATCTACATTTATTAACGTGAATGAAATGTCACAATACTACGTAACTACACCACTACAGACGTTTATACATGTGTCTACTAAATTGTATCTAACTTTATAGATATGCAAATAACGTGTTTATAAACTGTCTCTTTCTTTCATAGCAACACATAAATAATTCATCTCTACAAGGTCTGACGCGGTACGTACGAAAACGCTTCTAACACGCTTTATGAACGCGTGTATATATTGACATAGAGATGAAATAAAGCATGTCTACACCCTAATTATGGCGTAGCTACAGGGGGAGTTTTCTAGTAGTGGCATTTCAAGCGCCTTGGAAGACCGAGGGCCCGTCAGCGGTGAAAGCTTGGACAGATGAAGCTCATCGTTCGGGTCTTCCGCGGACGCAACCCCCTATGAAGTACGCCTCTTTTGCTCTCCCTTCGGGCCCGAAGGTGTAGTTTCCTTAGGGTCTTTTCCTGTAAAGTTAATCCTATAAGCAAAGGTCTACGACTTTATAAATGAAAACCTCTTTTGAAAATTTCTCAGGGTTTGGCTGACGCCTCGAACTTCGAGGTCGATGTGCTCGATGCGATGGAAGCTCTTCGTCATCGGTGGGCTATTTTCGAAGCCCTTAGGACTAGTAAACACGCTCATGTTACCATACCTCGTGATAGTCAAGGAAGTGTTATCCCTGAAATTTTGCACGAAGTATTTGTTTTCATAAAAGAAGAAGAGAGGGAGGTGAGGGCTTGTCTTCGTCGCCCGAGCCAATGGACTGGTCTGATGTGGAGCAGGACCTTGACGAGTTAGAGCTTAGAGGTCAACCCGTTTGGAATTGGGCGCATCTGCATGAGGACTGGAGGTCCTAGAGGGCTTCGAAGAGGATGAAGAAGGCGCGAGCTAGGTCCATAGGGAGGGCCCTCGCAACCCTTAGGGCTCTGGGAGCGCAGGGGATTTGAGAGGGTTCTCAAAGCCGAGCTAGTCTACAGGATCAGAAGGGTTTTCGGTTTCTTCATGGGTTAGACATTGAATTTTCGTAGGACCCTAGGTGTTGCTCGAATCTTAGCCATGTTGTAATTGTAATCATAATTTGAATGAGATTGGATCACTTATTCTATTTCGACGCTCTGGATTTACTATTGCCCCTTATGAAATTGGGTCATTTATTTTGCTTGGACGCTCCTAACTTATTACCACCCCCTGACCCTCCTTGCGGGTAGGCGGCTTGCCATCTTCACGCAATGATCGTTGTCATAATTCGGAGCATATATTTCATGGTGGCTTTAAGTCGTTAGGTTTGCGATGTAGAGCGCGAGTGTTTGACCATTCACAACCCTTTAGTATGTATGCTTCAATCCCGAGGCTCGAAATCCGAACCGTGGATGCTTTGAGCCGGTGGCTCGGAATCCAAAGTTAGGATGCTTCGAGCCGGTGGCTCTAAATCTAAAGTGTGTATGCTTCGAGACGGTGGCTCGGAATCCAAAGTGTGGATGCTTCGAGCCGGTGGCTCTGAATCTGAAATTAGGATTCTTCAAGCGAGTGGCTTGGAATTCAAAGTTAGGATGCTTCGAGATGGTGGCTCGGAATCCAAAGTGTGGATGCTTCAATTTGGTCTGAAACAAATCTTGTACCATAGTGCGTCAACTTTGGCAAAGTTTGTTTCGGAGAAGCATCGCTAAAAACAGGGGGCCATATTTTATTACAAAATAGTACACCGATAATGATTACATTGATTTCATGCGTAGTACTGCTTCAGATGATCCACATGCTAGGCATGCTTTATCTCTTCCCCTTCTAAGCTGGCTAACTTGAACAACCGGGTCGGCCAGAGCGGAGGATGATGAATGCTCCTTCCCATTTGTTACCAAGCTTCCCCGGGGTGAGCACGCTTCGGAAGACAAGGTGCCCTGGCTTTAACTCCCTCAGCTGCACCTTGGCATCATACCAGGCTTTCGTCTGGTTGTGATACTCGGTGAGGTTGGCGATGACTCAGTTATGTGCTGCTCTGTAGTCTCTTGGCGGCAGCTGCTAAACACACACAAAATGTTCACAATCTGGCAAAAACTACAGGATCCAAGAGAGGCAAGCAGCAATTGACTTCTGCCTGGATAAGTTCTCAATAATTGATCCTCAATTCAATAATACAACCATGATTTCTTAGTCACAACCAAATTCGAAACAAAACTGTCCTCAGATCAGAAACAGAAAAACTGTCCACAGAAAACAGGATGGCAGGCAAAAAGAGCAGTCCAGGATGATGAACAGTAAAGAGATTCAACTGATTGATTACAAGATAGAAACACTTATTAGTTTAATCATGCAGTAGATGCAAAGCTGAACATCATATGAACTGAAGGAAAATTCTAGTTTGATTAAAAGTGGGCAGCCCTAACCCTTAGGCATGGGGACCTTTATATAGGCTCACATACTAAAGTAATCCCCGAAATGCCATTAGGGTTAAAGTTGATAGTATTTACCTAAATGCCATGGTGTATTTTCAGAATTACAAATTTTGAAAAAATACACTAATGTTTACTCTAATTTATTACAACATAGACCTTATTCTTTTAATATAATTACAGAATTAGACAATTCCCAAAAATACTAAAAGATTACACTTAATCTAAATTACTAAATGAAAATAAACTCCTATTTATTGTAATTTAAAAACATTTAGAGATGAGACAGTTTTAAGCAAAAATAGACAAAGCCTCCTCGATCGCCGACATGTGACGCCAATCCGCGAACTCGACTACGAGCAAGTCTCTCCTGCTCTCGATCCCCTTGAGACGCCTGATTACTTGGATTGGCTTCCCTTTCGCTAACTTGATCGTCACGTTGTCTTGACCATCCATCCATGTCTTGCTCTATCTCCTCGTGCACTCCTGAGATCATCTCCAACTTCAGCCGACATCCTTGATCCTCTGGCATTGAGCTCCCCAATCGACCCTTGATCACCTGCCATTGATAGTTGGTTAGCATCTCTACCCTGCACACATGAGACAAGCCAAAACAAGAAACACGACGCACACCAATCCCCTCGGCATAATCCATATCCACACATTGATCCCATCGATGCAATCAAGCCACAACTAACTCACTCATCACTCCACATCACTCAACCTTGTCAATCACTCATCATACAGACAAAAACCACAGTGCGACCTCACTTGGTTTCACAATCTCCCCCTTGATGAGTGCATTGACAACCCCAAAAAGAACCATGATGAAGGTATCAAGTTAAGCGCACAAGTGACCATAAAACCTTAGAAAAGAGCAGAAACATGTCACTTGATAAAAGATCTCCCCCTTTGCAAAAGCTCATGCAAATAATTCTCCTCATCTTTGGCAAAATCATCAGTGCATCATGAAAGCCATTACTCCCCCTTAACAAAGCAATCATTCGAAAGCATCATGTAAACCATTTCTCCCCCTTTGGAAATGCAAGCATCAAGATGATAAAAAGATGCAAAGAGGGGTGTGAGGGTAGAGTATAGATGCAAGATTCTGAAACATGAGCAACTCCAATTACAGTACAAATAAGGATTTGCCTTGAATATTGTCTAAAAGTACTAAATGAAACACTCAGATGAATACTATTTAAACAAAAGCATGAGCAAGCATTTTCAAAATTTAGCAAATAAAAGCATCACAACTCAGACTAGCATACTAGACATGGCAAGGCATGAGATGCAAAAGCTAATCAACTACTAACCAGATAAGCATATCCCACTACAAGGAGCTTCAGCAAACTTGATATGCAATCGATTCAAGCTTTTTGATGTATTTGATTTTTTTATTTTTCATTTTAGTGCCAGGGGTTATTTGTATGTCAACCTTATGCTAATAGACCAAGCTAAGCCTAGGTTGAAAACATCAGAAGCTTAAAGCAATGGTCTCGGCAAACGCTGCAATGTCCTAGTTCATACCAAAGTGCTATGGTAAGTAGTCTAGAACAAAGTAGTGCGACAAAGCAAACCCACCTGGATCTTTTCAAATTCAGCATAAAACAACATGAATATCAATCATTTTCATTCATTTTTTTAATTTTTAGCACAATATTTTTGATAAAATCAAGTTGTGTATAAGCATCCAAGTGAAAAGGACCTAGCTATTAGGTATGTAAAATATAGAAAATGCACTCAACCTATTCATGCTAGTTTCTATACTAAGCAGTGATCATTTTCAAGTTTTCACAAATAAAAGTCATGCTCATAATAGATATTAGATGTATTCAAGCAAAGTATAATCAACAATATTAAAGACAATACTTCAAAGGCATAATAAAGCATGTACATGTAAAAGCAATTAATCATATAACAGAAGCTCATGCAGTGCTACACAAATCCCCCTCAAAACATCCTAGAAGATCTCAAATGCTCACTGTTGGGGTGAGTGAAAACTGTTTAGGAATCCAGCATTGTAAAACTCGAGAACTAGGTAAAGCAGTAGAATGATCATGCACATGGTATGAATCATGATAAAAAGTGCATGGTCTACCTCCAAAGCGCGAACCTGGAAAACAACAAGGTCTCCTAAACTGTCGAGAATCAAAGCCTCTTACACGTGGTCTAGCACCATATAAAGCATGGTGTACACCACGATGGGCATAATCTCTCATGGGTCCATGGGGAGCCTCAAAATCAGGATAAGAGTGAAACGCAGACTCATGCATACCAAAAGATAGGTAATGCATGTCCTGAAAGCTCATCACAAAAACACGTCGTTCATCCTTGATACGACGAAAGTAAAACCCAACCAAATGACCCACCCGATGACAATAGGATCAGTGATACACTCTCTTGGGTGTGTGAGCATGGGTCTCAGGCGCGAAGCTCACAGTTTTCTTGGGTTTTTGGTGAGGAGTTTCCTTTGGTGAACGAAAGGCCTTCTTAATAGGTTGAGTAGAATTCTCAGTCTTTTGTGTGGTGTCTAACTGGGCTCTTTCTTTCTCAAGGGTAGTGAGTGGAGTGAACACAGTTTCGCTAGTAGTGTTTGAAGTGGTTCTCTCATAGCCCAACCCTAGAGCGAACCTTGCCCTGTTAGCACACAATTTTTTTTAGCCAAAATAAAATCCATCCTACCCTTTCCTTCAGTGCATTTTTCAATAACGGAGAGAAGATAATCATTTTCACATTTTATTTTTTCAACTTGCTCTCTAGCAAAGCTGAGTTGGTCCTTAAGGGTGATGCAGATGGGACACACCGGCTGCACATCCTTAGAACACTCAGCACTCTCCAATCTAGCCTTAAGTTCATCAACATGCATATCTCTCAAATTAATGCTTTCAACAAGTAAAGGACAGTTCATGCATTCGTTGATGACGGTAGGACTAGACTCCACCTTCAAAAGCTGCTTTTCAGTAATTTCAAGTTTTTCAATAGTTTGAGCATGTGTAAAACGCAGCTGAGCAAGTTCATTCATAACAATAAGATAGGACTCACATTCAGCATCATCAGACTTAGATTTTAAGATTGCAAGTTCAGTGGATAAAGATTCAAGTCTGAGTTTTAGTTCTTTTTGTTCTTTAACAACAAGTTTAAGTAATCTATCCTGAGAATAGATAACATCATGTAATTCATCAATCTGAACAAGAAGCTGATCACGGGATAGATATACCTCAGATGTGTCAAGCTCATCGCTGCCGTGGATGCCGCCGGCCATGAAGCTAAGGCCAATGAAGTCCATTCTCTTCTTCTCCTTCTTTTCTTCTTTCTTGGATGGCTCTTCTTCATCGGAGCTTGGCTCCTCACTTGATGTACTGTTGATGTCGCTGAGGGTGGCCACAAATGCTCTAGCTACTCTCTTAGCCACTTTGCCCCGCTTCCCCTTAAAGAAGGGTTTCTTGTTCCACTTCTGGTACTTGTGCTCATTTTCATTTTTCATTTTTAGTTCAGGGCAATTTGCTTTTATGTGAGAAGGATCTCCACACTCAAAACAACCCCGAGACCCTCCTTTCCTCTAATCTCGTCTTTTATTATAGAATCGTGTGAACTTCTTGACAATGAGAGCTAGCTCCTCATCATCTAGAGTGTCCACCTGTTCTTTTGTGATAAAGACCAGGGAGGACAAGTCAAAACCACCAAAATGAGCACAAACTCCAGATGAGGTACCACTGCTAGGACCAAAAACTAAAGAAATAGAAGGCAACAAAAAGTTTCCAAATCCTGGACGAGACGGCTTGGCAATCTCAGTGGACATAAGATTACTGAAGAGTTCGTCGCAAGTCAATGTGTTAAAGCTTGTCGACTCTTCAATACTAGAGATCTTCACCTCCCATATGCTACGATCAAGAGCATAAAGAAGTTTGATCACCCTATCATGGTCTTAATAAGCTAAAGTCCTAGTGGAGCGCAAATTGCTCACAATCCCATCAAATCGATCAAACATGGCATCTACGGATTCATCGGGGCCTTGCACAAACATTTGATATTCTTGATTATATCTGCTTTGCCTCCTAGCCTTAATCTGGGCAGTGCCCTCATGAAAGGTTTTCAAAGTAGACCAAATCTCACGTGCAGTTCGAAGGTGCTGGACCCTGTCGAACTCATTGCAACTCAGACTAATAAACATTATGATTCTTGCTTTGCTATTACAATCGTACTATAACTTCTCAGTCTCTGAGGTGCGAGTTTCAGGAATCACATATTGGGAATCAACAATGTCCCATATAGCATTTCCTTGGCTTAGTAGATAAACCTCCACGCGCACCTTCCAATAAGCAAAGTCTCGACCATAAAATACCGAAATCTTCATGTTCTTGTCCATGTCGCCACAAAGGATCACAAAATGGTTAAGATCAACTGGTGATCGAACCTTCTTTGATTCCAATTGTGGGATCAAAATGGTGACTAGAGGGGGTGAATAGGTGCCTCGACAACTTCTTTTGAAAATGATGGCCTCACCAGAACACCCCAACACACCTCTAACTTACACAAACCAAATTTGTGACTTACAAATCAACCGAGAATAGAATTTTAGCCTCAAACATAGTTTTTGTATAAATCAGAGTTTGATCGGTCGAATCACACTGTCGGCAACTGAAACTTCGAAATTCAGATTATATTTCGGCAACTCAATTGTCGACAGAGAAATATCGACAGTTGAAACACCGACAATATTCAGAGAATCAGAATTTCGGAACAATTAGTAAAACTGAATTCAAATAGTTTGTGATATAACATTAAGTATTCAATCACCACAACCAACATTCAAGCTTGAACATTCAGTCTTGATTACTCATTTCACTTGAAACAATAAGTAAACATTCAGATTTGATTCAGTACACACAATTTCATAGATGCTACAGATAACCATATTGAAAACTGATTTCTCTGTACTAATTGTTCACACACTTCTCAATGTTCACAAGATCATGACAAATCACGTCCAGCATTCAAGAGAATCTCAAGATTTTGTTCAGTGTTGATATGCTGAAGTTTAGTGAACAGGAAAAGCTCTCAAATCTTTATCAAGAAAATATTTAGTATAGTTGTAGGATTAAAGCTATTCAATCAATGAATAATGTTCAGATTTAATTCAAAGACCCAAAACAACTCAATGCAATAGCAGATTGACACACATACTTCAGACTAATACTCACAAGAAACATGTACTGCACTTTTACTAAAATCCTGTAGCACAATAGAACAAAAACTGAACCTTCAGTCTGCCAATTTCAATACCGATGTAGAGATGGTTTTTAATCTATGCAGTTAACTATTCAGTACATAGCTACCATCAGCATATATTTAGAAACATATATAAAAGCATAAAAAGAAACTCCAAGCAATCATATTCAGAACTTGTATCTATGGTCAGTTCATAAATAGAATGTCCTGACTGAAAACACTGTACCACTGAATATGGTAGTTTCAGTTCTAACAAGATATTCCAGCTAAAAGAAGACAATAAATATTAGAAGAATATATCTTCAAGACTTCAAATAAGTTCACAATACTCATGCAACAAGTAATAGTTTAGTTTCAAACAGAATGAACAATGAATATACTTAACTGACAAAATTCAGAACCACTCAATACTGTTTCAGAGAAGCAACCTCAAATATTACTCCAATTTGATCAATTTGAATAGATCCTAGGAGTTCTTATCTTTTCAGAAATTTTGACTCCATGAGACCGATCAATCAGAGCTGAACTAGAAAATGATTCAAGCAAAACCAGAGAAAAATTACTTGAACTGAACAACTATCTTTTGAGTAGGTAATATTGAACCAAATTACTCAATCTTTGCATAATGATTCCTCAAACAAAATTAGCAGTATTCATTTCTTCAGATGCAATACTGTTTAGTGCAAAAATAAAATTTTCTGCATCTGTGATGATATAAACTACAACCTTTCAAGCATAAGCACTATTCTTCAATCAACAAAAGAGATAAGATCAAAAGGAATCAATCAAACTTCTCTCTTCAGAAATTAAGGGATATCAACTTTTGATTCAAGAAGATATGAACAAAATTTGTGGGTTTAGAGCATCTTGTGCTGCCAAGAAAGAATATGTGCTACTCTATAGTCTCTTGGCGGCAGCAACTAAAAACACACAAATTGTTCACAATCTGGCAAAAACTATAGGATCCGAGAGAGGCAAGCAGCAATTGACTTCTGCCTGGATAAGTTCTCAATAATTGATCCTCAATTCAAGAATACAACCAAGATTTCTTAGTCACAACCAAATTCGAAACAAAACTATCCTCAGATCAGAAACAGAAAAACAGTCCACAGAAAGCAGGATAGCAGGCAAAAAGAACAGTCCAAGACGATGAACAGTAAAGAGATTGAGTTGATTGATTGAAAGATAGAAACACTTACTAGTTTAATCATGCAGTAGATGCAAAGCTGAACAATATATGAACTGAAGGAAAATTCTGGTTTGATTAAAAGTGGGCAGCCCTAACCCTTAGGCATGGGGACCTTTATAAAGGCTCACCTACTAAATAATCCCCAAAATGCCATTAGGGTTAAAGTTGATAGTATTTACCTAAATGCCATGGTGTATTTTCAGAATTACAAATTTTGAAAAAAATACACTAATGTTTACTCTAATTTATTACAACATAGAACCTATTCTTTTAATATAATTACAGAATTTGACAATTTCCAAAAATACTAAAAGATTACACTTAATATAAATTACTAAATGAAAATAAACTCCTATTTATTGGAATTTAAAAACATTTATAGATGAGATGATTTTTAGCAAAAACAAACAAAGCCTCCTCGATCGCCGACATGTGATGCCAATCCGCGAACTCGACTGCCAGCAAGTCTCTACTGCTCTCGATCCCCTCGAGCCGCCTGATCACTTGCACTGGCTTCCCTTTCGTTGACTTGACCGTCACGCTGTCTCGACCATCATTCCGTCCATGTCTTGCTCTATCTCCACGTGCACTCCTGAGATAATATCCAACTTCACCCGTCATCTTTGATCCTCTGGCATCGAGCTGCCCGCTTGACCCTTGATCACCCGCCGTTGACAGTTGGTTAGTATCTCCACCCTGCACACATGAGACAAGCCAAAACAAGAAACGTGATGCACACCAATCCCCTCGGCATAATCCATATCCACACATTGATCCCATCGATGCAATCAAGCCACAACTCACTCACTCATCACTCCAGATCACTCAACCTTGTCAATCACTCATCATACAAACAAAAACCACAGTGTGACCTCACTTGGTTTCACAAAATCGTACCCTCTACAAGTCTGGGTGCAGTGGGGATTCTTAATCGAAGGAAGCATTCTGCTCCTCCCTCTGGGCTTCTTGGTCCTCAGCGTCACTTAACGTGACGGCTTTGGCCTCGGGCACCCTTGTGGGCCTAGGGAGCTAGGTTGCAGTCGCTTGCCGCCACCGCATGAGCTCAGCCCTCAGTTGGGCATTTTCGGTGGCCAATGCATTGGCCTGACTTCCGATTCCTGTGAAGTGGGTCTCCGGGTCCTTCGAGCGAATGAAGTCCATCTAGAGGACCATTGCGGGAGGTCTCTAGACGGATGGAGGATGATGAGCCCCTCCCGTGTAGGGCCCTGCAGGTCTACGGATGGGTTTGCAGAGTCAGAGGGGTCTCCAGCTCTTGGTGTCACACCTGGGTCTTAGGTTAGAGTGGCCTCGGTCGCCGTGGTGGTGTCGGCTTAAAGGGGATCCTACCGTGACGTCCGAGTGGACCTTCAAAGGGGAACCATGCTAGCACTCTTGTTGGGAGGAATGTTTCATTTTGTGGATGTATGGTGGAGTGGACGCTAGCTTTTCGAACTAGGATCCCCACGGACGATGCCAACTATTGGCGTAAAAGATTACGTCAACATATTTGAGTGGTTTAGAATGAGAGGGAAAGCTTTCATTGGGACTGAGTCTCCGAATAGGATGACCCCTATTGGAACATTGTATTTCTTATTTTCTAGAGATGATGATCCCTGTACAATACGGAGGGAAGGTATTTATAGGGGGAGCCCTTGCGAGACAAATACCTTCCTACCCTCTACGTACATACGTCATTACATGCCCTGTATCCTTAATTCAGCAGGGATACGACGGTACCAGTTCTACACGTTTGCATGAACATAACTATGTGTGGTAAGTGTGACGACGCACGCATGTGGTCCCATCGTACACAACAGTCATGACGTGACCGCTATAGGCATTTGTGTCCCATTCTACAGGAACTACTCATCGTCGTGGCCGTCGCGTATTCACTTTAGTGGTTTCCGTCCCCGGACCATAAGGGTCCAGAGGGCCCCACTCTAGGCCTTTGTCGAAGGCTTCTTGGGAACCATCTGCTAGAGGCCTTTAGCCCCTAGGGGGCGGTCTCCATCCAGTCTTTGGCAAGACCTCCCTCGTCACTTTTTCCGGCATGCACACGAGGGCTCGAGCCCCTGCGGAGCCCGTCTTCGATTGCAGGGTGCCCTCAGGTACTTCAGGGTAGACCACCTCACAGCTTCATGTCCGACAATTAGGGCCTCGTTATGGTAAGCTTTGTGGCTGCATCGGAATCTGTGACCTTGCCATTACTACGGTCAGGATTTCCCCCCAGCATGATCATACCAAGCCTTGGGGGCTTGCTTCAGACCATATAAAGCTTTCTGCAACTTGAAAATATGTCGAGAAAACTTAGCATTTTCAATACTGGGGGCTGACTAACGTAGACCTCCTATATATACCGTTTAGAAAAGCACTCTTGACATCCATTTGAAAAAGCTTATAACCTTTAGAAGCAGCCAATGCCAAAAGTATGCGAATGGACTCAAGACGGGCAACAAGGGAGAAAGTCTTCTCAAAATCAATACCCTCCTTCTGGAAAAAACCCTAGGCAACTAATTGAGCTTTGGTGCGCACCACAACCCCATCTTCACCTTACTTGTTCTTAAACACCCACTTGGTGCCTATGGGGTTGCAACCTGGTGGCAGCTCAACTAGTGTCCAAACCCGAATGCGAACAAAATTTCCAAACTCTTCTTGTATGGCATTTATCCAATTTGCATCATATAAAGCGTGAGCAACATCTCTAGGCTCAAAAGTGGCAACTAAAGCAGACTCAGCCAACACAGTTAGTGAACCAGCCTAAGAATGTAAGGATCTCATAGTGAGTCAGCAGATGGCACCTCTAGACTCGACTGAGGGGGCTCGATCGAAGTGGATGTAGTGATCATAGGTCCACCCTCATCCTCAGTCGAAGTCTCAAAAGGTGTGGGGTCTATAGGCTATGTAGAAGGCCCACCCTCATCAACAATGGGAGTGTCATCATCTTCCTCGAAGATGGACTCTCCAAGCTCATCATCACCAAAAATCTCAAAAGAATGAGTAAGTGAAGGCATAGACTCATCAAAAGAAACCTCACATGTCTCGACAAGCTACTACGAGTAGAGGTTCCAAACACGGAAGCCTCGAGAATGCAAAGCATAACAAAGAAAGACTCCATCCCAATAACGAGACTCAAACTTGTCCAAATGCCCTCCCTTCTTGAGCACAAAGCACTTGCAGCCAAATGCTCGCAAGTGGCTCACCTTGGGCTATCTGCCAAACCACAACTCATATGAAGTCTTACCTAAGTAAGATCTAAGAAAAATGCGGTTGGCCAGATAGCAAGCTATATTCATAGCTTCAGCCCAAAAGTGCATAGGAGTCCTATGCTCATCGAGCATCATCCTAGCCATCTTGACCAGTGTGCGGTTCTTTTGTTCCACAACGCCGTTCTGTGGGTGAGTATAAGGAGCAGAAAACTGGTGCTCAAGACCCTAATCACTATAGAAGCTGACAAACTGAGAATTTTTGAACTCAGAACCGTTGTCAGAGTGAATTGCTCACATCCAACTATTGTTCTCATTCTTCATCTTCAAGATCAGGTCATGCACAAACTGAAAAGCCTCATCATTAGACTCCAAAAATAAAACCCACAAAATTCGAGAGAAGTCATCAACAACCCGAGCTGGACCAATAGTATCCCTGTGTAAAAGCTCTCCTGGGTATGAAGTCATCACCTGAGTCACATGTGCGTGAGAAGAGACAACTATCTTCCCATGACAACAGAGATGGCAAACTAGATCCTTGTCCATCTTAAGCTTGGGCAATCCTCAGATGTGGTCCATAGAGCTTAATTTGACTAGCAAATCAAAACTCAAATGACCTAACCTCCTATGCCACCTCCAGAGCTCAAAAGAGGATCCAGCGATCAAACAGCGAGAAGGGATAAAAGACCTAGAGGAATCAATCTGAAAAACCTTACCAAAGGGTAAGATCCGACAAATCAAAGATCCTCTAGAATCTACAACAAAAGACACACCCGTCTTAAAATGAACCTATAAGCCCTCCTCAAGAAGATGCGAAACAGAAACCAAATTAAATCCCAAATTTCCAACCAAAGCAACATTCTTTAAGGAGAAATGCTAAGAAATTCTAATTGAACCAAAGCCAGGTACCTTTCCTTGACCATTTTCCCCGAAGGTGATGTATTCCTTGGAGCTCAGGGTAGTATGACTGGAGAACCATTTGCGATGTCCCGTCATGTGGCGAGAGCATCCCGAGTCCATGATCCATATGTCCTCCAAGCCACGATCCTACAAAATCAATGGTCATAAGGGGGAGAAAATGGTCTGACACCAGGTTTAGCAAAAGAGCTAAACTAGTGTCGAGCCATCTGCTCAAAAATAGGAAAGCAGAAAGAATAGTAAGAGTCTGGACCAAAGCGCGGCTCAAAGCACGGTCCTTTGTTCTACCTAAAGTCATGACGACGAGGTCCAAAGTCACATCTAGAACAACTTGGAACTCAACCGGAGCAAAAACCATCCTCCGAAGCACGGGCATGAAAGTCGTCTCCTCTACCATCACCTACACAACGTGCCCTGGCCTCTAGCCTATCTCCGTGTTGAGAGACTCTTTGTCTACCACCCTGCTGGTAGAACTGCTCCTGCCCACCTAAAGCTCTCTCTACTCTCTCAACCTGCTTCCTCCTAAAGAAAAACTTCGCAAGATGCCCTTCTCTCTCGCAGTACTCATAGTGATAGGTAGGCTTCTTGGGATGTGGTTGAGTCTTGGGTTTCTTGGGCTTAGTGGTGTTGGGTGTTGACTCTTTGGTGTGAGAGGGTCTAGGTAGAGAGTCAAGAGAAATGTGGATGTGCTTGGGTTTTGGGATCTAGACATGTTTCTTTGGAGGAGCTCTAGGTTTCTCTTGGAAAACACCATCCTTAGGCTCACTAGCCTAGAAGGACTCAGTGGGGTGGGTTTGGGATATCTCTGCTCGGGGGTCATCTTACCCCACTCTAAAGCCCTACTCATAGCACTCTCAAAATCAGCCTGGGTGTAGGTGTAACCTATTCCAAAACCATCATGCCTCTTGAATTGTTGGATCATCATGCTGAGATGAGGCTCTCTAGCACTCACCCAACTCAGGATTTGATAGAGGTAAGAGTTCTCATTTTGATCATCAGCTAACTCCTCTCTCAAGGAAGCTAGCACCTCCACCTGAGACAAGCAGATCTCACACTCTTTATCAACCTGAACAGACTTTTCAGCTTTCAACTTGATGAGCTCCAACCTCAGAGACAAGCAGTTCTCACAGACAGTGTGTGGAGCTGACAATGTCTCAAGCTCAAGCTTAGACTACTCCAGCTCAATTCTAACTCTCTCTCTAACTCACCCTACTGCTCATCGCCCTTTACTCTAAGGTCAACTAGATCAGATAAGTGGGATGGTGAGGAGCCATGCTGAATAGCGTGGGCCTCATGGCTCCAGATGTGATGAATAATTGTCAATGATAGTCAAAGAGGATAGAAGAAGAGAGGAGGCCTACTGCGTCATGGGTCGCGTGTGACTCTGGTACACGGGCAGCGAGCGACTGTCGGGCTGAGAGAGCTGCGAAGTCAGGCTGGCCCAATCCGGGTACATGGGCCAGGAGCAGCAAAAGACCCACTGGACTGTTGACCAGGATTGACTCAGGTACACGGGTGGTGAGTGATTGCCGGGCTGAGAGAGCTGTGGAATCGGGCCAGCCCAATGCGGGTACCTGGTGCAAAGTCGGTGGAGGCTTTGTCAGTTTCGGTGCAAAACTGACGACCACTGATCTTGTATCGGACTATCCAGAAGAGAAGCCGTAGTCGCTACGAAAGCTTAGCTTCCGGATAAGTTATCTGTAAATAGGAGTTTACTATTTTGTCCCTAGGCCCACAGTCAGTCAGTCGAGTCTGTAAAAATATCCTAAGGGCAGTTTAGTCTTTTCCTTTTATTCCACCGTCTGTAAAAAACCCTAAGGGGCTGGTGGAATATTCCTAAGTGTTGGCCGGCCTATAAATAGGGCCCCAATCCCTAGGGTTAGGTCACCCTTCCAGAATTCACTTTTTAATCCATTGGGTCATTTTGTTTCCTGCATTCTCTCTCCTGTTTGTGCGCCGCCAGGCTCCTGCTCTCACAATGTTTATTCCTGCATTCCTTCTGTTCTTCATGTTGTTTTGAGATCCCATTCTCTGTTCATGTCTGTTGGTGTGTAGCGAATTTTTTTGTGGATCCGAAGCTTCATTTTTAGTGCGCCTGTTGTTTATTCCTGAGCTCTTGCACGTCTCTATTGCTTCTATTCTTCACGTGAGTACTAGTTGATGTGGCTGATAGCAAGTAGTACTACTTTCCTGTAGCTACAGTGTGCTATTTTTCCTAGCCTTGCTTTTTCCTCATAGCCTTTTTGACCGAACAGATAGTGTCTAGTTTCTTCTCTGGCTATTTCTGCCGAAGCCCCTTTTCTTGTGTGAAGTCCAACTCTGTGAAGCAGGCTTCGAATCTGCAGGCTTCGAATCCGTAGGCTTCGAATCTGCAGGCTTCGAATCTACAGGCTTTGAATCTGTAAGCTTTGAATCTGCAGGCTTCGACTCTACAGGCTTCGACACTGCAGGCTTCGAAGCAGGCTTCGACACTGCAGGCTTCGAAGCAGGCTTCGACACTGCAGGCTTCGCCAAGTTTCGAACAGGAGACAGATTTTGAACAGTAACTTCTCATCCCATTCCATGTGTACTTAGATTTTTTTACTGAGAAGTTTGATCTGCCATGTCTTGAATATTTTGTTAATCTGCCTATTAGCAATGTACTGGTGTTTCTCTGTTTTCAACACCGGTCTTTTCTAGGCTAGATACTTTTAGACTTAGGTAATCTGTTCTCGCTTTGTTGCTTAGTCTTTTTAGGTGCGTTTGGTATTGGGAGCAGGCCATTGATTCGAAAGAATTTTTTAGGCGCCTATTCACCCCCCCTCTGGTCGCCACTTTCGGTCCTACAAGTGGTATCAGAGCCTGGTTAGGGTTTTTCAATACCTTAACCTGTTCTAAACCCCAGTAGTGATCATGACGTCTCCTGGCAAGGTCCCGTCCTTGGAAGCTTATGGCTATAATTATTGGAAGACTCGCATGCGAGCCTATCTTATGAGCCAAGGCTCGGACATCTGGGATATTTGCATTCACGCCACGTTTGTTATATTGCCAGCTGCCGAGCATGGCACTCCTGGTATCATTGCCCAACATCTGCACAATAGTAAGGCTGTGAACATCTTGTTTTCTGGTTTAGGTCCCACTAAGTTTGAGCGTGTGAGCCATCTCTCCACTGTGAGAGAGATCTGGGCTACCCTCAAGGCACACCATGAGGGAACAGCCCAGGTAAAGGCTCGGCTCTATCAGACCTACCGGCGTGAATATGAGAACTTCACACAAAAGCCGGGTGAATCTGTTGAAGTGTTGTTTGGTCGTTTCCAATCGATCATAAACAAGCTTCGGGACAACAAGGCTGAGGGTGCTCAGTTAGTCTCAGATCACGAGCAGGCGCTCAAGGTTCTCCATACCTTGGACCCAAAGATCTAGGAGATCAAGGTATCCTCTATCGTTGAGAGCACATCTTAAGATACCTTGACCATTTCTGAGCTGTTTAGCAAGCTGAAGGCCACCGAGGTTGATATCCAGTTGAGATCAAATCTCACTGGCTCTGGATCAAAGTCTCTGGCCCTTGCTACACCTTCTGTTGATCCCTCTTCTGTGAGCTGTGTTGGGTTCTCTTTGATGTCTATCACTGAGGACCAGCTTGAGTCTTTGGGAGATGATGACCTGTGTCTTTTTAACAACCGGGGGTGTCGTGTTTATGACAAAAGAATGTTCAAGAGACACAGCACGAAATCCAGGTGCTTTGAGTGTGGTGACCCAGGACACTTCATCGTTGACTGCCCCAAGCGCAATGGTCACAAGAAGGGCACCGGTGGTGGCTTCCACGACTCCGGCAAGCATGACAGCTCCTCCTTCAACAAGGGCAAGCCAAAGACCAGATTCTTCAGAAAGGCCCTGAAGGACTACCGGCAAGAGAACAAGAAGCGCGACAAGGCCTTCTTCACCGAGATGGAGAAGAGCTACTCCAAGCGGTCCACATCTTCTTCCTCTTCATCGAGCTCAAGCGATGAGGAGATCTTCATCAGGAAGGGGAAGGACAAGGATGATCCGGCGGGCCTCTACTTCATGGCCTTCGGGGACAGGCCGAAGAGCCGCTCACATCAGCGCCAAAGATCCTGCAAGAGCTTCTGCTCAATGGCTCTTGGGGATAAGGAAGAGAAGAGCTCCTCCGATGACTCCGACGACGACGACAATGAAAAGGTATCATCTTATGAACGCGAAATCATTGATTTACTTGAAAGTAATCGTCAGGAGTTAAAATATCAGGAAAAACTGCTTAGGGGGGCCAAGAAGAGGATAGATGAGTTAGAAAGTGAGCTTGTCGTGGCCAATGGCAGAATTGAGAGTCTATCTTCTTCCTTGCTTGGGTGATAGCAGTGAGTGCCCGAAGTTTGAGGTGCTTCTATGTGACCTGTCGACTCTGAAGTCCAGGTACACAGAAAGGGTTGATGAGAGGGACACTTTGGCCACTGAGCTTGAAAGCGCTCAGCTAGAGCTGAAAGATGCTCAAGCCACTGTCATCGTGCCCTGTGCTGATTGCCCATCTCATCTAGCTAGTTTAGCTGAGCTGAAAGCCGAGGGCAATGAGCATTTGGGTGATTTGGAGAGAGTGAGAGCTGAGCTGGCACAGACTAGGCTAGAGCTTGAGACACTGTCAGTTCCACCCACCGTCTGTGAGAACTGTTTGTCTCTTAGAATGGAATTGATCAAGCTGAAAGCCGAGAAGTCTGTTTAGATAGATAGAGAGTGTGAGACCTGCTTGTCTCAGGTGGAGGTACTAGCTTCCTTGAGAGAGGAGCTAGTTGATGTCCAGAATGAGAACTTTTACCTCCGTCAGATCCTGAGTTGGGTGAGTGCCAAAAAGCCACAGCTCGGCATGACGATCCAGCAGTTTAAGAGGTAGGATGGGTTTGGGGTAGGTTACACCTACACCAAGACTGACTTTGAGAGTGCTATTAGTCGGGCAGTGGAGTGGAGTAAAATGACTCCTGAGCAGAGATACCCCAAGACTCACTCCACTGAGTCTTCCCAGGCTAGTCAGCCCAAGGATGGAGTGATTCATGAACAGCCCAAAGCTCCACCCAAGAAGCCCATCTGGGTTCCAAAGCCCAAACACCTCCACACTTCTCTCGATTCTCTTCCTGGACCCTCTCAACCCAAGAAGACTACACCAGACACCACTAAGCCCAAGAACCCCAAGCCTCAACCACATCCCAAGAAGCCCACCTACCATTGTGAGTATTGTCAGAGAGAAGGGCATCTTGCAGAGTTTTGCTTCAGGAGGAAGCGAGTTGAGATAGCAGAGAGAGCTCGTGGTGGTCAGGAGCAGTTTTACCAGCAGGGTGGTAGACTGTGTGTTCCTCGACACGGGGAGAGGCTGGAGGCCAGGCCGCGCCGTGTAGGTGGTGGTAGAGGAGACGAATTTCATGCCCGTGCTCCAGTTGGTGGTGTTCGTTCCGGTAGAGCTCCAGGCCGTTTTGGCTACGGTCCTGGACCTCGTGGCAGAGGCTTTATGCAGAACCGAGGACCACGCTTTGAGCCGCATTTTGGTCCAAACTCTTCTGATGGTTTTTGCTTTCTGTCTTTTGAGCAGATGGCTCGACACTGGTTTAGCTCTTTTACTAAACCTGGTGCCGGACCATTTGCTCCCACTTACAACCACTGATTGTGCAGGATCGGGGACTGGAGGACGTTTGGATCATGGACTCAGGATTCTCTCGCCACATGACGGGACATCGTAGATGGTTCTCCAGTCTCACTTCCCCGAGCTCCAAAGAGTACATCACATTCGGGAACAGTGGTCAAGGGAAGGTAAACGGTATTGGCTCAATTCACATCTCTGATCATTTCTCTTTGAAGAATGTTGCTTTGGTTGGAAATTTGAATTTCAATTTGATTTCTGTTTCACAACTTCTTGAGGATGGTTTGGAGGTTCGTTTTAAGAAGGGCAGTTCTTCTGTGATTGATTCTAGAGGGTCTTTGATTTGCCAGATCTTACCTTTTGGTAAGGTTTTTTGGATTGTCTTCTCTAGTTCTTTTGGCCCTTCTCACTGTTTGATTGCTGGATCCTCCTCTGAGCTCTGGAAGTGGCATAGGAGATTAGGTCATTTGAGTTTTGATCTGCTAGTCAAGTTGAGCTCTATGGACCTCATCCGAGGATTGCCCAAGCTTAAGACAGAGAAGGATCTAGTTTGTCATCCCTGTCGTCATGGGAAAATGGTTGCCGCTTCTCACTCACCTGTGACTCAGGTGATGACTTCGTATCCGGTCGAGCTGTTACACATGGACACTGTTGGTCCTGCTCGGGTACGCTAAGTCGGTGGGAAGTGGTACACACTTGTGATTGTTGACGACTTTTCTCGATTCTCGTGGGTTTTCTTCTTGGAGTCTAAGGATGAGACTTTTCAGTGTGTTCATGACCTGATTTTGAAGTTGAAAAATGAGAACAATGGTCAGATGCGAGCAATTCGCTCCGACAACGGCTCTGAGTTCAAGAACTCTCAATTCGTCAGCTTCTATAGTGATCAGGGTCTTGACCATCAGTTTTCTGCTCCTTACACTCCCCCACAGAACGACATTGTGGAACAAAAGAACCACACGCTAGTCGAGATGGCCAGGACGATGCTCGATGAGCACAGGACTCCTAGGCGTTTTTGCGCTAAAGCGATGAACACGGCTTGCTATCTGGCCAATCGCATTTTTCTTAGAACTTACCTTGGTAAGACTTCATATGAGATGCGGTTTGGCAGACAGCCCAAGGTGAGCAACTTGCGAGCGTTTGGCTGCAAGTGCTTTGTGCTCAAGAAGGGAGGGCATTTGGACAAGTTTGAGTCTCGTTGCTGGGATGGTGTTTTTCTTGGTTATGCATTGCATTCTCGAGGCTTCCGTGTTTGAAACCTCGACTCCCAGCAGCTTGTCGAGACTTGTGAGGTTTCTTTCGATGAGTCCTTGCCTTCTTTGACTCCTTCTTTTGAGCTTTCTGGTAATGATGAGCTCGGAGAGTCCATCTTCGAGGAAGATGAGGATACTCCAGCAGTTGATGAGGGTGGGCCTTCTGCACCTCCTGCAGAACCCACACCTTCTGAGACTTCGACTAAGGACGAGGGCGGACCTCTGATCACTTCTTCCACTTCGATCGAGCCCCCTCAGTCAAGTCCAGAGGTGCCAGCCACTGACTCTGGTGAGGTGACTTCAGATCACCAGGGATCCCGAGTAGTTCAGCGTGATCATCCCTCAGAGCTCATCATCGGTGATTTGACTGAGAGAACTTTGCGTTCATCTGGTACCTCTCTTGCTGTGTTTGCTGAATCTGCTTTTGTTGCATCTTTTGAGCCTAGAGATGTTTCTCATGCTCTTTCTGATTCTAATTGGATTAATGCTATGCAAGAAGAGCTTGAGAATTTTGTCCGTAATCGGGTTTGGACACTAGTTGAGCCGCCACCAGGATGCAACCCCATAGGCACCAAGTGGGTGTTCAAGAACAAACAAGGTGAAGATGGGGTTGTGGTGCGCAACAAAGCTCGGCTAGTTGCCCAGGATTTTTGCCAGAAAGAGGGTATTGATTTTGAAGAAACTTTCGCCCCTGTTGCCCGTCTTGAGTCCATTCGCATTCTCTTAGCTTTTGCCGCTTCGAAGGGTTTTAAGATTTTTCAAATGGACGTCAAGAGTGCTTTTCTGAACGGGTATATAGAGGAGGAAGTGTATGTTAGGCAGCCCCCCGGTTTTGAGAACCCCAAGTTTCCTCGACATGTTTTAAAATTGCAAAAATCTTTATACGGATTGAAGCAAGCCCTAGGGCTTGGTATGATCGGTTGAAGTAGTTTTTGTTGGGGAAGGGCTTTGTGATGGGTTATGTGGATAAGACTCTCTTTTTGCTCAGAGTTGCTTCAGATTTCTTAGTTGCTCAGATTTACGTGGACGATATTATTTTTGGCGGTACTACTGATTCTCTTGTGTCCAAGTTTTCTGAGCAGATGCACAACGAGTTTGAGATGAGCCTCATGGGTGAGCTAAAGTATTTCTTAGGGCTCTAGATCAAGCAGACCAAGGACGACACTTTCATCCACCAAGGTAAGTACACTCGTGACATGTTGAAAAAATTTGACTTTGGTGGTGAGTTGAAGCCGCAGATGACCCTGATGGGCACATCTGGGGGTCTGGACAAGGATGAGAGCGGTGTCAAGGTCAACGAGAGAGAGTTTCGAGGGATGATCGGTTCACTGCTGTACTTAACGGTGACAAGACCATACATACAGTTCGTCGTGGGACTTTGCGCGCGCTTTCAATCTTCACCACGCGCGTCTCATCGGCAGGCTGTCAAGCGCATCTTCAGGTATCTCACTTGTGCGCCTGATCTCGGTATTTACTATTCAGCATCATCATCTCTTGATTTATCTGGCTTTTCGGATACCGACTTTGGTGGGTGCCGGTTGGATCGCAAGTCGACTTCCGGTACTTGCCAGTTTCTTGGCTCGTCTCTTGTTTCTTGGTCTTCTCGAAAGCAATCTGGAGTTGCTCTTTTGACCACTGAGGCTGAGTATGTAGCTGCTGCTAGCTGCTGCTCACAGTTGGTTTGGATGATTTCCACTCTGTGAGACTTTGGGTTGTTCTTTCCTACCAGAGTTCCTTTGTTTTGCGACAGCACCAGTGCAATTAGTGTAGGGAAAAACCCTTGTCTCCATTCAAAAACCAAACATATTGATGTGCGCTTTCACTTTCAGCGGGATCAATATGAAAAAGGTGTCATTGACCTTGTTCATGTTGATACCCATCATCAGTTGGCTGACATTTTCACCAAACCCCTAGATCAGTCTACTTTTGAGCGTTTACGAGGGGATTTGGGTGTTGTGTATCCTTTTTAGGATATTTTTGCGTTAGTTTTCTTTCTTCTTTGCTCTTTTCTTGAGTCTTTTTGTGTGTGTTCATATCATACATATTCACATATCACAATTTTGAGCTGCTTCTGTTATATGATTGAACTGCTTTACTTATTCTAGCTAGTACATGCTTTTGAATACTTGTCAATGATCATGCTTTGGTGCAGTTCACTTGATATGTTTGATATCTGTCATATGCATGGCTTTTATGCTTTAAACATGAAAAATGATCACCATTGCTTTTGGTAACTAGCATGTGTAGGCTGAGTGCTTTTGCTATCTGTTACATGCCTTGTAGCTAGTTCCTCACATAGATGCAGATATGCAACTTGGACATCTTTATGCTTTAACATGGAAAATGTGCTATAAAAATGATAAAAATAAAAAATGAATGAAAATTCCATGCCTTTTTATGCTTGAGTTGAAAAGATCCAGGTGGGTTTGCTTTGTCACATTGCATTGGTCTAGACTGCTTACCATAGCACTTTGGTATGAACTAGGACAGTGTAATGTATGCCAAGACCAATGTCTTAAGCTTCTGATGGTCCAGTTCTAGCCTAGGCTTGACTTGGTCGGTCAGCATAAGGTTTGACATGCAAATAACCCCTGGCGAAAATAATAAAGGAAAAAGAAAAAGCCTAACCATTAAAAAGATAACAAGTTTGCTGAAGCACTTTGTTTTGAACAATGCTTATCTTGGTAGATATCAGTTAGCTTCTACATCTCATGTTTTACCTTGCTTGTCAACTGGAAAATGTGGTGATGCTTTTGTTTGAAAAAATTGAAAAATGCGTGCAAATGACTTTCTTTAGATATCATCTGTTGCACTGATCATGCCATGAGTCTTAGACAGTATGTCTTTTGCTGTACTTGGTAGATGTTGTAATTGCACTCAATCATATCTGAGAAGCATGCTTTCTACACTCCACCTGCACCCTAGTTGTATTCATTGCATATTTTGAGGGGGAGTTGCATTTCAAAGGAGTCTGTGTCTTTTTAGAGTGCTTGATGAGTTCACTTGTGAACAAGGGGGAGAAATTTTGGGATATTTGTTTCAGGGGGAGTTTTTGTCCCGTTTGGCCTTACTCTTTTGATATCCTTGTTGATGTTTCTGAAATTGCACTAATTTTGAGCTTTTACATTTTGGTTAACCATAATGACCACTTCTTGCTTTTTGTTTGGCTTTTGGTCATTAGGGTTAAACTTTTACCTTATTTTCTTCTTCTTTGTTTTCTTGTGCTTTGTTTTCGTGTTTCCACATGTGTTCGCAGGTACTGAAGAGCTGAAGAAGTGAAGTGTTGACAATGCACTCATCAAGGGGGAGATTTAGGAGCCATGCTGAATAGCGTGGGCCTCATGGCTCCAGATGTGATGAGTCATTGTCAACTATAGTCAAAGAGGACAGAAGAAGAGAGGAGGCCTACTGCGTCATGGGTCGTGTGTGACTCAGGTACACGGGCAGCGAATGACTGTCGGGCTGAGAGAGCTGCGAAGTCGGGCTGGCCCAATCCAGGTACATGGGCCAGGAGCAGCAGAAGACCCATTGGACTGTTGACCAGCATTGACTTAGGTACACGGGTGGTGAGTGATTGTCGGGCTGAGATAGCTGTGGAATTGGGCCAGCCCAATCTGGGTACCTGGTGCAAAGTTGGTGGAGGCTTTGTCAGTTTCGGCCCAAAACTGACGACCGCTGATCTTGTATCGGACTGTCCAGAAGAGAAGCCGTAGTCGCTACGAAAGCTTAGCTTCCGGATAAGTCATCTATAAATAGGAGTTTACTATTTTGTCCCTAGGCCCACAGTCAGTCAGTCGAGTCTGTAAAAATATCCTAAGGGCAGTTTAGTCTTTTCCTTTTATTTCAGCGTCTGTAAAAAACCCTAAGGGGTTGGTGGAATATTCTTAAGTGTTGGGCAGCCTATAAATAGGGCCCCAATCCCTAGGGTTAGGTCACCCTTCCAGAATTCACTTTTTAATCCATTGGGTCATTTTGTTTCCTGCATTCTCTCTCCTGTTTGTGCGCTGCCAGGCTCCTGCTCTCACAATGTTTATTCCTGCATTCCTTCTATTCTTCATGATGTTTTGAGATCCCATTCTCTGTTCATGTCTGTTGGTGTGCAGCGAATTTTTTTGTGGATCCGAAGCTTCGTTTTTAGTGCGCCTGTTGTTTATTCCTGAGCTCTTGCACGTCTCTGTTGCTTCTGTTCTTCACGTGAGTACTAGTTCATGTGGCTGATAGCAAGTAGTACTACTTTCCTATAGCTACAGTGTGCTATTTTTCCTCATAGCCTTTTTGATCGAACAAATAGTATCTAGTTTCTTCTCTGGCTGTTTCTGTCGAAGCCCCTTTTCTTGTGTGAAGTCCAACTCTGTGAAGCAGGCTTCGAATTTGCAGGCTTCGAATCTGCAGACTTCGAATACACATGCTTCGAATCTGCAGGCTTCGAATCTGTAGGCTTCGACACTGCAGGCTTCGAAGTAGGCTTCGATGCAGGCTTCGACACTGTAGGCTTCGCCAAGTTTCGAACAGGAGACAGATTTTGAACAGTAACTTCTCATCCCATTCCATGTGTACTTAGATTTTTTTTACTGAGAAGTTTGATCTGCCATGTCTTGAATATTTTGTTAATCTGCCTATTAGCACTGTACTGGTGTTTCTCTGTTTTCAACACCGGTCTTTTCTAGGCTAGATACTTTTAGACTTAGGCAATCTGTTCTCGCTTTGCTGCTTAGTCTTTTGAGGTGCGTTGGGTATTGGGACCAGGCCATTGATTCGAAAGAATTTTTTAGGCGCCCATTCACTCCCCCTTTGGTCGCTACTTTCGGTCCTACAGATGGGCAGTCTCTACATGGCACGATGACTGAGGCATGAGAATCTTTCAGCTCCAACTGAGTGCTTTCAAGCTTAGTGCTCAAAGCGTCTCTCTCATCAAACCTCTCTGTGTACTGGACTTTAGAGTAGTCATGTCACACAACAACACCTCACAGTTTGGGCACTCACTTCTCTCACCCAAGCAAGGGAAAGAAGATATACTCTTAATCTTGCTATTGTCCATAGCAAGATCACTATCAAGCTCATCTACTCTCTTCTTAACCCTTCTAAGCAGTTTATCCTGATATTTCAACTCCTGGCGATTTTCTTCATGTAATTCAATGACTTCACATTCATTGGAAGACACCTTCTCATCATCGTCATCATCGGAGTTGTCGTAGGAGCCCTTGTCTTCTTTATCTCTAAGAGCCATTGAGTAGACGCTCTTGCGGGATCTTCAGCTGTGGTGCGAGCGAGTCTTCGGTTTGTCTTTGAAAGCCATGAAGCAGAGGACTGCCGGATCATCCTTGTCCTTCCCCTTCTTGATCACGATCTCCTTATCTCTTGAGCTTGATGAAGAGGAAGAAGAGGATGATCGCTTGGAGTAGCTTCTCTCCATCTCGGCGAAGAAGGCCTTGTCTCGCTTCTTGTTCTCGCGCTGGTAGTCCTTCAGGGCCTTTCGAAAGAACTTCATCTTAGGCTTGCCCTTTGTGAAGGTGGATCTATCGTGCTTGTTGGAGTCGTAGGAGCCACCACTGGTGCCATTCTTGTGAGTGTTCTGCTTGGGGCAGTCGGTGATGAAATGACCTAGATCACCACACTCAAAACAACCATGTTTTGTGCCATGTCATTTGAACATCTTCTTGTCATAGACACAATGAACCCTGGTATTGAAAATAAACATGTCATCATCTCCTAGCAAGTCCGATTGGTCCTCAGTGATAGACATCAAAGAGGACAAAGCATAACTCAAAGAAGCAGGATCAGCAGAAGGTGTCACAAGGGCCAAGGTTTTTGAGCCAAAACCAGTGAGATTTGATCTCAACTGGATATCCACCACGGAGGCCTTGAGCTTACTAAAAAGCTCTGCAGTAGTCAAGGTATCATAGGAACCACTCTCAACAATAGAAGATACCTTGATCTCCTAGATCTTAGGGTCCAAGGTATGAAGAACCTTGAGCGCCTATTCATGATCTGAGCCTAGCTGATCTCGATTGGCCTTGTTGGCCCGAAGCTTATTAATGATTGACTAAAAGCTACCAAACAAAGCCTCAACAGTCTCACCCAACTTCTGTGAGGAATTTTCATATTCTCACCGGTAGATCTAATAGAGCCGAGCCTTGACCTGAGCTGTCCCCTCATGGTGTGCCTGGAGGTTAGCCCAGATCTCTCGAGCAGTGTCGATATGGCTAACACGCTCAAACTAGCTGGGACCTAAACTAGAAAACAGAATGTTCACTGCCTTGTTGTTCAGGTCGTGCAAAGCGACTATCTCAGGGGTAGTACGCTCTGCAGTCGGAAGCACAATGAAAGTAGCATGAACACACATGTCCCATATTCCTGAGCCCTGGCTCAATAGATTGGCTTACATTCGAGTCTTCCAATAATTATCGCCAATGACCTCAAGAGATGGAACTTTGCCAACAGAAGTCATGATCGCCACTTTGGGTTAGAACAAGCTACGGTATGGAAAGACCCTAACCTCACTCTGATACCACTTGTAGGACTGAGAGTAGCGACCAGAGGGGGTGAATGGGCGCCTCAAAAATTCTTGCGAATCGATGGCCTTCTCCCAACACCCAACGCACCTCAAGAGATAATCAGAAACTCAGTCCAAAAAACACAGATGTAAATAATGCCATCACTCTCCTGTCAAATATAATGTGATGCGATAGTCTGAGAGATCAAAAGCACTCAAAATAATCTAGCCTAAAAACAACCAGTGTCCTAATCGAGAAGACACCACCAAAATGCTTAAAGGCATATTCAAGGATTACTCACAGATCAAACTAAAAATTCAACATACATTTCATCAAACTCATAACAATCATAGTGCACTAGGCATCTAATGCTTCAAGGCATTAAAACAAACACATATAGTGCACATAGATAAATGAGATTTCTGCCATCAAAAAATAGTGCAGGAAATAATTTCTGAGATGAACCTTCAGTATTGTGCTTGCCGTGCTCGAGCTAGGCCCTTCCTGTGCATGCCATCCCATGCGCTCTATTCTGCACCACACGTGCGTCACCACACCACACAAAGCGGCTTTTTCTCATGCGAAGGACGCGTGACCTGATGGGACCTAGCAGCTACAACAGTGCCCAATCAATCCTGCCGCCTTGAATGCTGCTCCCCCTACGCCGAATGGCTTATTGCCTCATGCGCCGTGCCTCGGGAGCAACCCCGCAAAGCTACGTGAGCTGCCTTCTATTCGCATGACTTAGCGCTCGTAGGCACATGGCTCGGTGGAAGCTTCGATGCGCAGGTGCCTGGACACAGCAACGTAAGCTTGAGGCTAAGCTAGGGAAAAAGTCAGGGACTCACAAGATCTTCGCCGAATGAGAAAACAAGCGCCAAGAAACCATGGGATGAACCAGACAACACTAGTTTTTCTTAGAATAAAGCCAAATGGATATCACCCGCCAAAAAACCGTAGCTAGCACAAGGATTTACCCAGAGCTGGAATCGGAGTGATAAGCGCGCAGAACATTCATGGTGGTGGCACAACAGGAAAGTTGTAGTGGAAGTAGAAGACGTCTTGAATAAAGTGAGAACTCTGATTTTTTCAATTTATTTGAGTTGATAAAACCCTAGGGTACACATGCCTTTTTATCGGCAGTTCAAAAAATGGAAAAGACAAAATTACCCCTAGGGTAAAATACACTGACGCAAAAAATAAAACTATGGGCCCAACGAGAAAAATAGTAAAATCCTATCTACAGATAGCTTGTCCTGTTTTGAAGCTTTCGTAGCAGCTACGGCTTCTCTTTAGGACTGTTGGATCTCCAATCGACGGTTTGGATTGGGGCGTCGGTTTTGCGCTGAAACCGACAAAGCGTCTGCTGTCTTCTCACTGGGTACCCGGATTGGGCTGGCCTGATTCCGCGGCTCCCTCAGCCCGGCAATCGCTCGCCGTTTACTTGAGTCAAACCCAATCAACAAACTAGCGGATCCCCTGCCATTCTTGGCTCATGTACCCGGATTGGGCCGACCCGAATCCACGACCCCTCTACCCGGTAGTCGCTTGCCGCCCGTTTACCTAAGTCACACGCAGACCAAGATACGATAGGTCTCTTATCCTCATCTCTCTCTGTTGACCTTCGTTGATAATCACTCATCAGTTCTGGAGCCAAGAGGCCCATGATCTTCAACATGGCTCCTCAGTCGGCTCAATTCAGGTACCAGATGTAGAGGTGATGAGCGCTTTGTCGG
Organism: Zizania palustris; assembly: GCA_019279435.1. Classification (NCBI taxonomy): domain Eukaryota; kingdom Viridiplantae; phylum Streptophyta; class Magnoliopsida; order Poales; family Poaceae; genus Zizania; species Zizania palustris. Next base: position 4,934,923 of record JAAALK010000085.1, read on the forward strand.
TTTCGGTGCAAAACCGACACACCCAATCTATAACATCCATCACATATCAAACGGTCCTGAATTGAAGCCGTAGCTGCTACGAAAGCTCCGCGTCAGGATAAGTTACCTTTATTTAGGATTTTACTATATTGCCCATTGGGCTCACGTTAGTTTACCATAGGGGTAATTGAGTATTTTTTTATTTTTGAAATGCATATATAAAGGCCATGTATTCCCCTAGGGTTTTCAACTCACATAACTTGAAAATATCAGAGTTCACTTTTAATCCTCCTTCCTCCTCCAGCAATTTTCTTTTTCTTGTTTGAAATCGTCGTCACTATTTAGGTAGCTATTCCGTGCGCTGGTTTTCTGGGAGCCAGCTCATAGCGCTGATCTTTTTGGCACGGGAGGCGGCGTGAGTCAGGGGATTGCAGTACTATTATCACGGGGCGGAGACCGAGTGGCGACGACTAGGGATGGTAGCGGTACCCGTTTACCCATGGGTAAAAACCCTATTGGGGTTTGGTTTGTTCTCAATATTATACCCGACGGGTAAATGGGTATGGGTATGGGTACCTCCCTCTCCTTCCCTCAAATGAACCAGCCACCACATACGGCATGGAGTCTTGGCCTCCCTCTCCCTCCCTCAAACTAACCAGTCGCCACATATGACACGGAGTCCCAGAACCCAAATCTATTTTCCCCAAGTGGTGCCTCTCTCCCTGTTCTCTTATCTACCTCTCCCTCTCCCTCCCTTGGTCTCTTCTATGCCTACGGCCTTGCCGTGGACTGCCCCGATGGCCTCGCCACGATGACTCTGCCGCAACACCCTTCTCCCTTTGGCCCGTAGCCTCACCGCGGCCTGCCTTGTAGTGATGCCCCTCTCCCTATGGCCTAGAACCTCACCGCGGAAAGCTCCCACCCTGGCTAGCCCTTGCCACGGCCAGCTCACCATGGTTGCCTCCACCTTATCAATGAGGCCTCTCCCTTCGGGCAGGACAGGGTTTCTCCTCCCTTTCCAATGTTGCCCACTCTCACGCGTAAATGGGTATACCCGCAGTTATACAATACCCACAGGTAACAGGTATGGGCACGGATATTTACTCGTCGGGTTAACGGGTACAAGTATGGATATGCACAACCCGTACCCATCAGACCCGATTGCCATCCTTAGCGACGACGCGTGTTTCTAGATCCAGCGGCACTGATCGGTAAGGCATACGATGTTTTGGCACGAGGGTACGGTGTACAACATCGAGGCTTCCGCCGAGTCCTGTTTCTACGGTTGGCTGCCGCTCCTGTCTATTTTTCCGCCAAGCGGGGTCAGGTCTCACCGTTGATTCCGATGACAGGCAGGGAGCGCTCTCTCGATCTTCATGCACACACAATTTTTTATTCCTCAATATTCTTCGATTGATTTATTTGCTATCTGTACTTTAAATTCATATTGCACTAAATATTCATTCATATTTCTATGAGCATATTTTATTTCCTGCATTTATTTTGTTTATATTAAATGCGTTAAATATTGCGCTTTCTCATATTTATGAACTGCCTATGATTTGGGACTGATCTGCATGTGCTTGATGGATTATCTATGATTTTGTGAAACTTTTGAGGGGATGTCATTCGTGTTGTGAGTAATCTTAATCTGCCTTTAAACACTATGGTGGTGTCTTTTCGATTAGGACATCGATCGTTTTTTAGGCTAGATTATTTTTAGTGGTTATGATCTCTCAGTCTATCGCTTCATATCATATCTGATAGGAGAATGATAGCTCTAGGCTTTCATCAGTGTTTTTAGTCCGAGACTTGTTTGCTTTTGTTGCTATGTTTGGAGGTGCATTGAGTGTTAAAAGGGAATGCCATCTATTCGAAAGAATTTGGCGAGGTGCCTGCTGGGGGAAAATATCCCATCTTTGGGGTTATTGCCGTAACAAGACAAAAGCAGATAATGGATTTGAAGGTTTCCAGACGTCTATCTTCGAAGATACCCTGAGTCAAGCCCGAAGTACGAAGATAGGCATTGGTTCGGAGTACGTCTTCGAACTAAGGCCTTTCGAGATCTTTATTGCCAGCTAAGATGGAAGATTTATCTTTTATATTATTAGATTAGTCTTTTACCATTTTAGCCTTATCAAGGGTACCGAATAGTTTCCACTATGTCGGTTGTAATAGAGGGGTAAATAGGTCTTTTCCTTAATATTTGGGCCTATAAATACCCCCCATTTCACCCTGTAATAGGGACCAAATACAAGTTATTCAATACACACATTCGAACTATTCTAAGTTATTATCCTTTCGGAGGCTTGGAACAGTTCCCTTCGCAAACACTTCGTTTGTTAGTTTCTAATCTACAGAAACCTGTTAGCGTAATCTTTTACGCCAACAGTTGGCGCCGTCCGTGGGGAACCTAGTCCAAAAACTTTGTTCTCTACCAACTTCTTACATCATGCCTCCTAAGCGGAGCGCACCTCGCAATCCTGTTTGGAGGTCCTCTCGGATCTCCGGAGAGGCACCATTCGACACGGTTGAAGTCGGAGGGCCTTCGACATTCCCTCCACAAACTCCAGAAGGAGTTTCCATTCCTCGAACATACGAAGCTTCTCCACCAACTCCTTCCATACTTCGACCACCTGGAGTCCCTTCTCCACCTTCCATCCCAATTCGAACTGATCCTACTAGTTCTCAAGACCCGGAAGACCCTTCCGGAGGAGATGAAGACAATCTTGGAGATATGGCCACTCAAATGGCCAAACTTCAAGCTGAAGTAGCAAGATGGCGGCAAGAAGCTGCGAACAGGCTTCACTCTCAAGCCATCCCAACTATCTTAGAAGTGCCCGAAGATGACGAACCCAATTATCCCGAAGCCCCGGAGAACGCCTCCTTCGATAATGAATCTCCGCTACATCCTGAGCTGCAGAAAGTTCGCTTTGATCCGAAGTTTAAGACTTCGAAGCTCTGTAAGTTTGCTGGAGATGAAGATCCCGGAGAGTTTGTTCGTTCTTATGCCCTAGCAATTGAAGCTAGCGGAGGAGTTCGAGATACCATGGCAAAGTGCTTCCCCTTAGCTCTTCAAGGAGTGGCATTAAGGTGGTTCTGGTCTTTGAAGCCAGGATCAATTAATTCATGGGGGCAGCTGAAGAAGAAGTTTGTAAGCAATTTTCAAGGCACCTTCGTGCCTCCAATGTCAACGGGAAGCCTTTTCCAGGTGAAACAGCTCCCCGGAGAGACATTGAGGCAATATTTCAAGCGCTTCGCTCATACGAAGTCGCAGATCCGGGGGTTGTCTGCATCTTCGGTAGTTGATGCAGCTCGGGAAGGCGTCACTCATCAAGGCCTCCTGGATAAGCTTCATCGGAAAAGCATCTCCTCGGTCTCTTAGCTGATGTCTTACTTCGAGGAGTATGCGAGGTCAGAAGAGGGTTGGCTTCGAAGAACTGCAGCTACTTCGTCCATATTGCAAGAAGTTAAAGTAGAAGTAAAAACTTCGGCGCAGCCGCAAGAACCAGTCTTCGAAGTTCAACATGATCGGAGAAGAGGGCAAAAGCACCCTCGTTCTGAAGTCTTGAATATTGCACCCCCACAGAAGTTTACACAGAGAGCTCCACAGTCTTTGGGGAACAAGGCCAGCGGCTGGAGGCCGCCAGGGAAAACGGCTGGCAAATGCCAGACCCTTTTCTGCTACATCCATGGAGAAAATCAAAGTCATGCAACTGATACTTGCAAGGCTATACTTACTCTAAGAGGAGAGTATCTAGAAAGAACTTCGGGTCAAGGTACTACCGACCGAGTTCCAGCTGCAGCGCGCCCAGAGCCGGTCCAGGCTGTGGCGCGGATAGAAAACTTTGATGCCGCAAGACACCCTCCTGTGGCCAATGTTATGCCACCTCCGAAGCAAGAGGAAGGGCAAGACCGAGGGAAAAGAGAGTCCTCCCCATCTCCGGAGGAGGTACCCTCGGAAGCATGTCAAAGATACAGCGAAGAGACTACGTCAGAGAAGTAGGCCATATTGGGACTTCGTCGTCTGCTGCTGCTATGCTGGAGTGGTCTCATGTACCGATATCCTTCTCTACAGAGGATGCAGCTGGCATTAAGTTCCCGCATGCAGACCCACTTGTTATCACTGCTGATATTGCGGGCACTGAAGTTCGAAGGGTATTGATTGACGGAGGTAGTTCGGCAGACATCATTTTTGTTCAAGCCTTCGATCAATTATGCATCTCCAGAAAGCATCTCCTTCCAGCGGCTCGTCCTTTGCAAGGCTTCACAGGACCTCCGCTAGATGCACTTGGCCAAATAGGCCTGGAAGTTACCTTCGGAGAAGGTTTGTTGGCCCGAACTGAGGAAGTAATCTTCGATGTTGTAGATGCCCCGTATGCTTACAACGTCATCTTCGGAAGAGGCATGCTAAACCAGTTCGGAGCTGTGGCGCATCACAATTATCTATGCATGAAGATGCCCACACAAGCAGGAGTCCTTACTGTCTTCGGAGATCAAGCTATCGCTCGGAGAGCGGAATATGGTCATGGTCCCCCTCTCGATCCAAGACAAGTAAACAATGTACAAGATAATGAAGAAATTTTTTCAGCCCCTTCCGAAGCTTCAAAGAAATCCTTTCCAAGACCAAGTCCTGAAGGAGAGATTGCAGCGAAGGTCATTGTTAAAGATGGTAAAGAATATACATTTCAATTTGGTAAAGATTTACCTCCAGAAGTTGCAACCTCCTTGGAAAAGGTGGTGGCAGAGAATTTAGATGTCTTCGCTTGGTCTGACGAAGATATCACCGGAGTCGATCGGGATATCATTGAACATAGTTTACTTGTAAACCCGAAGGCCCGTCCTGTTCGGCAAGGACTCCGGAAAATGTCTGCAGAAAGAGCTGTCCTAGCAAAAGACGAAGTTGAGAAATTGTTGAAGGCTGGGATTATCAGAGAAGTGGCTCACACAGAATGGTTAGCCAACCCAGTCTTCGTCAGAAAGAAGTCTTCCGGAAAGTGGCGCATGTGCATCGATTTCACATCCTTGAATAAAGCATGCCCTCGTGACCCCTACCCCATGCCCCGAATTGATCAATTGGTCGACTCCACCGCAGGTTCGAAGTTATTAAGCTTCCTTGACGCGTATTCTAGTTATCATCAAATATGGTTGAAGCACGAAGATGAGATCAAGACAAGCGTTGTAACTCCTTCGGGAGTCTTTTGTTATGTAAGAATGCCCTTTGGCTTAAGAAATGTCGGGGCTACTTTTTCGAGGTTAGTTGCTAAGGCTCTAGGTCATCAATTAGGTCGCAATGTGGAGGCCTATATGGATGATATTGTAATAAAGAGTGCTTTAAAGCACCAGCATAGCCTAGACTAAGCAGAAACATTCAATAGCCTTCGGGCATGTGGGATCCATCTTAACCCCAAAAAATGTATCTTCGGAGCTAAGGCTGGAAAGTTGTTAGGGTATTTAGTTTCAAGCAGGGGGATTGAAGCTAGCCCTACTCAAATAACTGCGCTACAAAAGATGGCTCCTCCGGAAAATTTAAAGCAAGTGCAAAAGTTGACTGGGCGTCTGGCAGCACTTAGCAGGTTTTTATCAAGGTCTGCGGAGAGAAGCTTGCCTATATTTAAAGCATTGAAAGGGTCCGAAGATTTTGCATGGACACCAGAGTGTCAGAAAAGCATCGAAGATATTAAAGAGTATCTCATTAATCTTGCTACACTCACGGTGCCTACTGCGGACGAAACCCTACTCCTTTACCTTGCAGCTACAGGTTCTGCTGTCAGTGCAGTCCTTGTCAGAGAAGTGGATTTTAATGGGAAGTTGGTCCAAAATCCTGTTTATTTTGTATCCGAAGCATTATCAGGAGCGAAGACAAGATATTCTGAACTCGAGAAGTTCGTTTATGCTCTGATAATGGCTTCGAGGAAATTAAGACATTATTTTTTGGCACACAATGTAATTGTACCAACTTCGTATCCTTTGGGAGATATGCTTCGAAGTAAGGATTCCACCGGAAGGATTGGGAAGTGGGCAGTTGAGCTAGCACCCTTCGGCATATCTTTCCTGGCAAGGACAGCAATCAAATCGCAAGTTTTAGCAGATTTTGTAGCAGAATGGACTCCACCTGCGAATTTGGTTCCGGAGAAGTCAAGTGACGGAGTTTGGACTGTTTATTCCGATGGGGCTTTCCAAGCATGCGGAGCAGGCATTGGAGCAGTATTAATTTCACCTTTAGGGCTAAGAGCAATGTACTCCGCAAGACTCAACTTTAAGTCTACCAATAATATAGCGGAGTATGAAGGGATTTTACTGGGACTTCGAAAAGCACGTGCTCTAGGGGCTACAAGAATTATTATAAAGACAGATTCTCAGATAGTAGCAGGGCACGTAGACAAAAGTTTTCAGGTTCGGCATCCACAGCTTGCAAAGTACTTAGAAGAAATTCATAAGATCGAAGCACACTTCAAGGGTATTTCCATTCGGAGTATACCAAGAGCAGAAAATGTGCAAGCAGACATCTTAGCAAAAGCTGCAGTCGGAGTTGTGGATGTGCCAGAAGAAGCTTTCTATGAGGAGCTCAGTACACCTTCCGTGCCACAAATTCCCTCTGCAGAGATTCTTTGTATTCCTAGTGCAGATTGGAAAAATTCGATCATGGAACTTTTACAGGGAGGAACAAATTTGCCCGAAGAGCCACAGCTGTCAAGATTGAAGCTTAGAGCTAGAAATTATCAAATAATCAACGGTATTTTATACAAGGCCGGAGTATGTTCCCCTCTACTCCGATGTATATCTCAAGCCGAAGGTCAAGAAATTCTTCGAGAAATTCATGAAGGCCTTTGCGGTAGCCATTTAGCCCCTCAAGCTTTGGTAGGAAAAACACTTCGCCAGGGGCTTTACTGGCCGACAATAACAGCTGATGCGGAGAGCTTAGTCCGCACTTGTCAAGGATGCCAGTGGATGGGTCGACGAAGTCATCGCCCACCAACAGCTCTTCAAGTCATTGCTCCGGTATGGCCTATGGCCAGATGGGGTATGGATTTAATTGGTCCCTTTCCAGTAGCCAAGGGAAATCTAAAGTTCGCAGTGGTAGCTATTGAATATTTTTCTAAGTGGGTGGAAGCAGAACCCTTAACAACTATCACTTCGAACAATGTACAGAAATTCTTTTGGAAGAACATCATTTGCCGGTTCGGAGTGCCTAGACAACTCACAGTTGATAATGGAACACAGTTCGATGCAGAACCTTTCAGGAAGTTTTGCGAAGATCTAGGCATTCAGTTATGTTTTGCTGCAGTAAGGCATCCTTAGTCTAATGGACCGTAGAAAGAGCCAATGGAAATATTTTGTCAGGGTTAAATCGAAGGATAGTAGGATTAGCAAAGGGACTGTGGACCGAAGAGCTTCCGAAGATTTTGTGGTCCATTCGGACTATGCAAACAAGGTCCACAGGTTTTACTCCATTCAGACTACTATTCGGAGATGAAACTATGACTCCAACGGAGCTCAAAGGAGGATCGTTTCGCAGCACCAAACTGGAGGTTGAAGAAGAAAGACAAGCTTCGCTAGATTTATCAGAAGAAACAAGACTTCGAGCTGTGGCAAATTTATCAAAGTATCATCAGCAGACGAAGGCTTGGTTTGACCCGAAGGTTAAGCTCAATGAACTAAGACCGGGTCATCTTGTTCTACGAAGCATTATAGTGCCAGGGAAGTTAGGAAATAAATGGGAAGGTCCATATCTAATTGTTCGTTCATGACGCCCTGGTTCTTTTAAGTTAGCTAATTTAGAAGGTGAAGAGTTAGCACATACTTGGCATGCGGAGCACCTAAAGCGATACTTTGCATAAGGGCTCCTTGTAATTCACTTGTAATCATCTTTCTGAATTAATAAAGCATATGGTCCAGATAATGCCTTCCCCTCATAGACTTCCAGCTTCCGAGTGGACGCACTGGAACCACGGGGTTGACCGAGAGGGAAGTGTCATGAAGCTGAATCGTATTTTCGGACTTCGAACCATTGGTTTGAAGCTTCCAACGTGGGGGCTGACATAATCCGGAGTCCAAGTCACCGGCTTGTAGGCATCCGTAAAAGAGCCCAAAACCACATCATGTGGAGTCCAAGCCATTGGCTGGTAGACTTCCGTAAAAAGAGCCGAAGGTGGCCAAAACATGCGAAGTCCAAGCCATTGGCTGGTAGACTTCCGCAAAAAGAGCCGAAGGTGGCCAAAATATACGGAGTCCAAGCCATTGGCTGGTAGACATCCATAAAAAGAGTCCAAAGAGACCATTGCAAACTCCGAACCATTGGTTCGACAGAGATCACAAAAATGAGCCGAAGGTGGCTAAAGCAAAACAGAGTTTGAGCCATAAGCTTCGAATGTCTGTTAACATAGTCCAAAGTGACAAATTATTCAAGATACTAAGATATCTTGAAAGTTATCTCAAGTGATTTCTTTCAAAAAACAAGGGTACTAAGTTGCCATTCTTCAGACTACAAATAGTCGAAGACATTTTATAAGATTTTAAAAGATCTCTAAATTACAGAGGGGCTCCGAACCCCCAAAAAAATTGTACTCCGAAGTTTTTTCTTTGCGCATAACCATCTTTGAATACAGTTCGAAGTTGCTTATACCCAAAGAGGGGCTAGTAAATATGGAGACAATTTTAAATCGGTATTCATTATTCGAACGGATATGTTTACAGATTACATCATGAAAAATTGGTATCTATACCAAGAAGGAATCGAAGACCTCTTCGGTCTCTAGAGCTAGGGTTGGAACGACTAGTTCCAGCACCGGGAGTTCTAACAACTTTGCGTTTAACTCTCTTGCCCCCCTTTGAAGCTCTAAAATCCTTCTATTCTTGTTCAAGCTCGGCCCAAGTTCGAAGCCGTTCGGGGCTCCTTTCCCAGCTTCCAAGCTCTTCAGGTTTTTTACTTCGAACTTCATCTTCGTCTTCAGACCATATAACGTCTTCAGAAGACGAAGTGTTCAAGTTAACCTCTTTTTCTTCCTCTTTAATATAAGACAATATATCTTTGATTACTTCGGGCGCAATTGCACTGGAGCTATCTCGAGGAACTAAAAATCGAGGACGTTTATAAGCTTTTAGAAGATAGAAGGTGGTCCATAATGAGCGAACTTCGTCGTTAAGGTCTAACACTTCGATATCTTCCGTATGAGGTAAAGCCTAAAAATATGATAAACAAATTTTCATTGATAAATGTTCATAAGCATAAAGCTTTACATAGCCAAAAATCCTAAGGTATTTCTAAACCTGCGGGTTCGGAGGAGGCTGACTGCTTGAAGCTTGGGTCCGAACTTGTTTCTGGCGTTGACCTTCGTCGATCCAAGCCTTGATCGCAGAATGACCTTCGGCTCTCCATGATGTTTGGAAGGCTCGCCAGGCAGCAGCCACACCTTCGGAAGGAGTTAGCAGTCGCTCGTCATCGAAGGTAATTGGGCCCCCTCCTACGTCCGGAGTTATCGATCGGCCCAGATCTTCGTAGTACCGAAGCAGACCGACAGCAGCCACTTGTCCGGAGAGTTCTCCGTATCAAATGCCCGCAGTCTTCATCTGCTTCGCCACTCCTTGGATCCTTTTCAACCGGCGCAGAAGAGTGATGTTATCATCAGAAGGAAGTGTCCCAATAGTACCGAAGTACTCCAGGACACCTAACAACTGATTCATAACTTCCACAGCCACCTTCTCAGACTTCAGCTTATCTTCGTTCAGCGCGTCCTTCGCCGAAGTTACTTCTCCCAGAACCCCAGAAAGTCTAGCATTTTCAGTGGTCAAAATATTCTTTTGGTTCAGCAACTGGCTAGCTTCCTCTTGGAGTCTGACAAGTTCGGTCCCCGCAGTAGCGTGCTCCGCCTGCAATTTTTCAACTTCTGCTCGAAGCACAATTCTTTCTGCTTCGAGCTCTTTATTCGCAGCCTCAAAACCTTGTCTGGCCCTTCGCTCTGTTGACACTATATTGTCCATCTGGACAACTCGGCTTTCTGAGATGCTAAGATTCCATTGAAGGACGTTATTTTCCTCCCGAAGACGAGCGATCTCTTCATCATTACATATATTCGCAGCTCGGGCCAAGACAGTTTGCTGCAAAAAGAAAAAACTAAGGTAAATATGTATTCGTAAACGAATTCTATGTTATTTCGTAGATGCTTCGTACCTGGTAAGCTGGACGTTCTATAGCAGCGTTAAGCTCCGTCCTGTCCGCCTTGCTCAAAATGGCCACTAAGTTGGTCTCCCCTATGTCACGGCTAGCTCGATCCAAAGGTTCGAGCAAAGTCCGAAGACCAGTTGTTTGCCCTAAGAAAGGAGATAGCAGGGGGAGCATACTTATTGCCTGTTGGTCATCTTCGTCCAGCGAAGGACCGGAGCGTTGGCTTGTGGTCTTCGGAGCCTCTGGAGACTGGCCCTCCCCGGAAGATTGGCTCTCGTCTGTTGAATCAGACGGAGTTGATCCGGAACTCGCAGCAGGGAGGGGTTCTATATTCCTTTTGCCTCTTCCAGGTCCCATTTGAGTAACTCTCTGGGTTGGCTCCGAAGTCGTCGAAGGTCCAGGAATTATTTCTTCCTGTCGGACTTCTTCCACTGGAGTGGACTCTATAAAAAATATAAATTATTATACATTGTATAAATACACAAAATAAACATGAAAGAGTTATTCGAAGTCTACCTTCGACATTTTGCAGAGGAGTAATCATCGGACTGTTCGGCGGATCGAAGGCGAGATCTTCGTCCGAATCAGCCGTTAAGTCTTCAACTGCAGGAGTATCGTCATGAGCAGTCCTCATTGCCTCTTCAGGAATCGAAGCCATAGTAACTTCGACTCCACTCTCATTCACAGGAACTTCGTCCTGAGATATATCTTCCTGAACTACCGAAGTCCTTGGTTGCTCAGGATTATCTCGGGACTCCGGCACGTTCGCAGGTACTTCTGCTTGTGCAGTCTTTTGAGTTTCATCTTCGTCCATTAGACGCACAAGCAACCTCCCTTCGTCCTCTTGGGAGTCAGAGACTGAAGCCCTTGAGCTTGAAGGTGCAGGATTCGAAGGTGCAAGATTTTTTGGCTTTCGAGCTACCTTCTTCACCGGAGTCTTAGCAGAGCTCGAAGCCCCAGCTTCGGCTTTCCTATTTTTGGGTCCTTTCTCCGAAGGCACCCAATCCATCAGAGGGGGCGGAGTGATTTCCAGCATTCCCCATACTCTGTTAAATCTCTCCCAACTCCCGACCAACTTGATTCTCCATTCTTTTTCGGTCGGAGTTGGAGCGCCCAAAATCTTCTCCGAAGCCCTTACGATTTGCTCCGAAGTAACAGGGGCTGAAGAAGCTAAAAAATGAATCAAGTTAGTTTTTCTTCGAATAAATATGCATAATACATGTTGTCTTCGAAGTTACCTGCAGGGCTCGAAGTCGAAGTGATCTTTCGGAGACCGCCTTCTGAATCCTCTTCGAAGATGATAGGCCAGTTGGCCATAAGTGGAGATATTTGTAACTCAAGTAATTCTTCGGCTAAGTCTCGCATGCTCAACCTCCGGCTAATTTTCTGGAGTAGGCTAAGGCGAGCTTCGAGCTGACCTTGGTCCAGTTGCACTAGGGCTTCTTTCCGGAATTGGATTTCTTTCAGAGGTCCGGCCAGAGGATTGCTCGCCCCAACTTCAGCATAAAACCACCTCATGACCAAGTCAGTATACCATCTAGCATTGATGGCTTTAGCAGGAAATTGAAGGGCATATTCATCCCGAAGCCTAAAGTTGATACTTCCGAAGGCTACTACTACTTTTTCACCTCCGGGGCCTACAAAGGTTTTTGGCTGGCATGAAGCTCTGTGTAGTGCAGCGAAGATCTCTGCCCTGCCCTCACAGCCTTCGGCTCTTAATGCCTATTCGAAGATAGCCAAACGAGCTACTGCGTTCGGAGACAGTTGAGGAAGGGTGACGTGAAATAAATCGAGTACCTCTGCCAGGAAGTCCACTGCTGGAAGGCCTAGGCCGGCTTCGAAGAAGGCTTCGAAGACGACCACTTCTCCAGGCCTTGGCGACGGGATGAGTTCTTTTCCAGGCTTGCGGATCATAACTCCGGTGCTAATCCTCCCTTCTATTGCGATTGCCAGTGATTCCCTCTTGCAGGTAGAAGATCCCAATTGAAAAGACTGGTCCAAGTACTTCGTTGATGGCGGGCAGACACCTTGATCTTCAGCATTTTGGGGATTTCTCCCTGCTGCCGCCATGGATGTCGTTGCGGGTGTTGGAGGCACCGTCGCCAACGCCGCAGCCGCTGCTGCTGCTGCCGCCTGCTGCCGAGCCAAGGCCGAAGGGGCTCCAGAATTCTTGGTTTTCGCCATCGAAGTTAATGGGTCACCTTGGAGGAGAAATGGAGGCTAGGGCTCAAGGGGCTCAAAGGACTCAAAGGGCTCGAAAGGTGTTTGTTTGCAAGAGAGGAGTGAAAAGGTAAATAGGATTGTTCTAGGCCCTCTATTTATAGCCTAGACTTTACATTTTTACCGTTAGTCCATGCCGTTTCGCATTCCTGCCCATTACTTTTCTCCGAAATTAACGCATTCTACAGTTTCCATTAGAAGAAGGAAGCTAACGGCTATTTCCTCTAAGTCTAAAAGGCTTTCGAACTTCCTCAGTCAGTTGTAATATAGTTCCAAAGTAATTGTTCTAAGACTGACTTGGAATTTATATCTTCGTACATTTCGGAGATAGATTAAAATCTAATAACCCCTATGCCTGGTTATTTTTTCCTTCCATATACTGCTTTCCTAACATTACAGGTTAAACGGAGAAGCGTATTCGAGGGGCTACTGTTGGGGGAAAATATCCCATCTTTGGGGTTATTGCCGTAACAGGACAAAAGCAGATAATGGATTTGAAGGTTTCCAGACGTCTATCTTCGAAGATACCCTGAGTCAAGCCCGAAGTACGAATATAGGCATTGGTTCGGAGTACGTCTTCGAACTAAGGCCTTTCGAGATCTTTATTGCCAGCTAAGATGGAAGATTTATCTTTTATATTATTAGATTAGTCTTTTACCATTTTAGCCCTATCAAGGGTACCGAATAGTTTCCACTATGTCGGTTGTAATAGAGGGGTAAATAGGTCTTTTCCTTAATATTTGGGCCTATAAATACCCCCCATTTCACCCTGTAATAGGGACCGAATACAAGTTATTCAATACACACATTCGAACTATTCTAAGCTATTATCCTTTCGGAGGCTTGGAACAGTTCCCTTCGCAAACACTTCGTTTGTTAGTTTCTAATCTACAGAAACCTGTTAGCGTAATCTTTTACGCCAACAGTGCCCATTCACCCCCCTCTAGTCGCTACTCTCGGTCCTACAAGTGGTATCAGAGCGAGGTTAGGGTTTTTCCATACCTTAACCGGTTCTAACCCAAGGTAGCGATCATGACTTATGCTAGAAAGGTCCCATCTCTTGAGGTCTTTGGATATAATTATTGGAAGACTCGCATGCGAGCCTATCTATTGAGTGTACTACCCCTAAGTTAGTCGTTGAGCATGACTTGAACAACAAAGCAGTGAACATTTTGTTTTTTGGTTTAGGTCCTAGTGAGTTTGAGCGTGTTAGCCATCTCGACACTCCTCGAGAGATCTAGGCTACCCTCAAGGCACACCATGAGGAGACAACTCAGGTCAAGGCTAGGATCTATCAAACCTACCAATGAGAATATGAAAATTTCTCACAAAAGCCGGGTGAGACTATTGAGACTTTGTTTGGTTGCTTTCAGTTGTTCATTAACAAGCTTTGGGCTAATAAGCCTGACAGAGATCAGCTAGTCTCAGACCATAAACATGCACTCAAGGCTCTTCATACCTTGGACCTTAAGGTCTGATAGATCAAGGTATCTTCCATTGTTGAGAGTGCTTCTTATGATAAGTTGACTGTCGTAGAGCTTTTTAGTAAGCTTAAGGCCGCAGAGGTTGATATCAAGTCGAGATCAAATCTCACTAGTTCTGGTTCCAAAACCTTGGCCCTTGCGACACCTTATACTGATGCTTCCTTGAGTTGTGCTTTGTCCTCTTTGATGTCTATCATTGATGATTAGTTGGATATTTTAAGAGATGATGATTTATGCTTGTTCAACAGTCGGGTTTGTGTAGGACCGAAAGTAGCGACCAGAGGGGGGGTGAATGGGCGCCTAAAAAATTCTTTCGAATCAATGGCCTGTTCCCAACACCCAACGCACCTCAGCGGACTAACAGCGAAAAATAAACAGATCAACAAAGCCTCAAAAGATTTAGCCTAATAACAATCGGTGTCCTAATCGGCAAGACACCAACACAATGCTAATAGACTACTTAATTAAAGCATTCAAAACATGGTAGATTAAACTTCACAGAAATAGATTATCACAGCAATTTATCTGAGTGCACATGAAACGGAAAGTCTTACTGATCAATGTTGTCTCCTGTTCGGTAGTTGATGAAGCCTGTTCGAAGTGTACTTCACACAGGAGACCAGAAGACAAATAAAATGTGAAGCTTTGAACAGTCTAGCCAACTCTGAAGACCGAGCATAAAAACGTTATGCACACTTCGAATAAGAAACATCAAAACAGTTGCTAACACACGATTCGAAATCCCTGGCGTCTGAAATTTTTGATTGACACAAAAATTCGGAGTAAGCCTTACGGAGTACCTCCGCTTTCCAGGATTCAACAGCATGGACCACGTTTTACGAAGTGAGACCCATACACACACATTTGTCAGTGAGTTAAAAAAAAATTTCTGCCCAACCAGACCTAAAAACAGAGTACTCAAGTGCTGTTACCCTATGAGAAGTAAGTGACAAACTAGCACACAGCCTAGCACTTCAAACCAATGGATAGGAAAGAGTCCAGAGCAAAAACGTGCAGAACCAGTATTTTTCAAATGGAAAAATTTGTGCTTAGCTGCTGCTGTCAGAAGACATGCAATGGAAGTTGTGCACTGCGAGAAGCTCCAAGAAAAATCAGCGGGGGTTAACAGAAACTTCGGTGGGACCCTCACTATGTTAAATCAGCGAAAGCAGAAGGCGCGTGCTAGTTGCCATGAATCACGCAAGCATCAGGCATACACACAAACTTCACAGAAACGGATTTTCAGGAATAAACAAGGCAGCATTTCATGGAACCAATTAAACAGGACAGAGAACTAGGTCTCTACCTATGACAGAGACCAACACTTGAGAGCCTGCAACAGAGTTTTAACACAATGGATAAAATAATAGCTTCTCGCAGACCTATTCGGAGAGAATGGCAGGAACTACAGGTATGAATAAAATAGAGAACATGGTAGGAATCAATAAGTCCTGGACAGCACAGTAAAACGATTGAAAGGACCAAGAAACTAGTACTAGAAATCCTAGGCTGCTGCACTCAAGTGGCTAGCAATAGCCTACAGACTATTTTGCTTCATAGCACTGCAAGCTACCGAATAAAAAATGCACAGCCTGAGATTAAACTTCTGATGAACAGCTATGCTTCTGACGAATAAAAATGATGGAAACGAAACAACAGAAAACTCTTAGTGAAATAACTCTCAACAAAAAATCAGAATATGAATCACGAAACGAGGCATACTGAGTAAAACAAAACTGATAAAAACGCCACGACGATCTCAGAAGCAAACACGATAAAACAGGAACTCAGTCTGCCGGCGGCGCGAGTGAACAGGAGATAGGAGACTAAAAAGTGACCCAATAGATTAGTAAAGTGATTTTTGTAAAAGGGTAACCCTAACCCTAGGATATTGGGGCCTATTTATAGGCAGCCCAATAAATGGGTAAAATGCAGAAATACCCCTAGGGTTTTTTACAGATGCTAAAATAAATGGAAAAGACCAAACTGCCCTTAGGATTTTTTACAGACTCGACTGACAGACTGTGGGCCTAAAGGCAAAATAGTAAAAACCTAAATAAAGGTAACTTGTCCTGATGCGGAGCTTTCGTAGCAGCTACGGCTTCGCCTCAGGACGGTCAGATCCGAAATCAACGGTCGTCAGTTTTGCGCCGAAACTGACAAAGCGTCCACCGTCTTCGCACCGGGTACCCGGATTGGGCCGGCCCGATTCCGCGGCTCCCTCAGCCCGGCAATCACTCGCCGCCCGTGTACCTGAGTCAATCCCGGTCAACAGTCCAGTGGATCCTCTGCTGCTCCTAGCCCATGTACCCGGATTGGGCCAGCCCGACTTCGCGGCCCCTCTGCCCGACAGTCGCTCGCTGCCCGTGTACCTGAGTCACACGCGGCCCAGACGCAGCAGATCTTCTCTCTCTTTTCAGTCCTCTTTGACTATCGTTGACAATGACTCATCACATCTGGAGCCATGAGGCCCACGCTATTCAGCATGGCTCCTCAATCTCCCCCTTGATGAGTGCATTGTCAACACTTCTCTATTCAGCTTTCCAGTACCTGCAAGCAACTGTGGAAACACGAAAACAAAAACACAAGAAAACAAAGAAGAAGAAAATAAAGTAAAAGTTTAACCCTAATGACCAAAAACCGAACAGAAGCAAGATACGGTCATTATGGTTAACCAAAGGTAAAAGCTCAAAACGAGTGCAGTCTCAGAAACATCAACAAGGATATCAAAAGAGTAAGGACAAACGGGACAAAAACTTCCCCTGAAACAAATCCCAGAGAAAGCCAAAACTCCCCCTTAAACTCTTATACCAAAAATTTCTCCCCCTTGTTGACAAGTGAACTCATCAAGCACTCTACAAACGACACTGACTCCCCCTAAAATGCAACTCCCCCTCAAAATATGCAATGAATGCAACTGGGGTGCAGGTAGAGTGTAGAAAGCATGCTTCTTAGATATGATTGACTGCAATTACAACATCTAACAAGTATAGCAAAAGACATACTGTCTAAGACACATGGCATGATCAGTGCAACAGATGATATCTAAAGAAAGTCATTTAGCACGCATTTTTCAGTTTTTGCAAACAAAGGCATCACCACATTTTCCAGTTAACAAGCAATGTAAAACATGAGATGCAGAAGCTAACTGATATCTACCAAGATAAGCATTGTCCAAAACAAAGTGCTTCAGCAAACTTGTTGTCTTTTTAATTTTCAGGCTTTTTCATTTTCCTTTTTCATTTTTGCCAAGGGTTATTTGCATGTCAAACCTTATGCTAACCGACCAAGTCAAGCCTAGGCCAGAACTGGACCATCAGAAGCTTAAGACATTGGTCTTGGCATACACTACACTGTCCTAGTTCATACCAAAGTGCTATGGTAAGCAGTCCAGAACAATGCAATGCGACAATGCAAACCCGCTTGGATCTTTTCAACTCAAGCATAAAAAGGCATGGAATTTTCATTCATTTTTGATTTTTATCATTTTTATAGCACATTTTCCATGTTAAAGCATAAAGATGTCCAAGTTGCATATCTGCATCTATGTGATGAACTAGCTACAAGGCATGTAACAGATAGCAAAAGCACTCAACCTACACATGCTAGTTACCAGAAGCAATGGTGATCATTTTTCAAGTTTAAAGTGTAAAAGCCATGCATATGACAGATATCAGACATATCAAATGAACTGAAACAAGGCATGATCATTGACAAGTAATCAAAAGCATGTACTTGCTAGAATAAGTAAAGCAGTTCAATCATATAACAGAAGCAGGCTCAAAAGTGTGATATGTGAATATGTATGATATGAACACACACAAAAAGACTCAAGAAAAGAGTAAAGAAGAGATAAAAGAACTGACTCAAAATATCCTAAAAAGGATACACAACACCCAAATCCCCTCGTAAACGCTCAAAAGTAGACTGATCTAGGGGTTTGGTGAAAATGTCAGCCAGCTGATGATGGGTATCAACATGAACAAGGTCAATGACACCTTTCTCATATTGATCCCGCAAAAAGTGAAAGCGCACATCAATGTGTTTGGTTTTTGAATGGAGACATGGGTTTTTCCCTACACTAATTGCACTGGTGCTGTCGCAAAACAAAGGAACTCTTGTAGGAAAGAACAACCCAAAATCTCTCAAAGTGGAAATCATCCAAACCAACTGTGAGCAGCAGCTAGCAGCAGCTACATACTCAGCCTCAGTGGTCGAAAGAGCAACTCCAGATTGCTTTCGAGAAGACCAAGAGACAAGAGAAGAACCAAGAAACTGGCAAGTACCGGAAGTCGACTTGCGATCCAACCGGCACCCACCGAAGTCAGCGTCCGAAAAACCAGATAAATCAAGAGATGATGATGCTGAATAGTAAAGACCAAGATCAGGCGCATAAGTGAGATACCTGAAGATGCGCTTGACAGCCTGCCGATGAGACGCGCGTGGTGAAGACTGGAAGCGCGCGCACAGTCCCACGGCGAACTGTATGTCTGGCCTCGTCGCCGTCAAGTACAGCAATGAACCGATCATCCCTCGAAACTCTCTCTCGTTGACCTTGACGCCGCTCTCGTCCTTGTCCAGGCCTCCAGATGTACCCATTGGGGTCATCTGCGGCTTCAGCTCACCACCAAAGTCAAATTTTTTCAGCATGTCACGAGTGTACTTACCTTGGTGGATGAAGGTGCCGTCCTTGGTCTGCTTGATCTGGAGCCCTAGAAAGTACTTGAGCTCACCCATGAGGCTCATCTCAAACTCGCTGTGCATCTGCTCAGAAAACTTGGACACAAGATCGTTAGTAGTACCGCCAAAGATAATATCGTCCACGTATATCTGAGCGACTAAAAAATCTGAAGCATCTCTGAGCAAGAAAAGAGTCTTATCCACAGAACCCATCACAAAGCCCTTCCCCAACAGAAACTGCTTTAAACGGTCATACCAAGCCCTGGGGGCTTGCTTTAACCCGTATAAAGCTTTGTGCAACTTAAAAACATGTCGAGGAAACTTGGGGTTCTCAAAACCGGGGGGCTGCCTAACATAAACCTCCTCCTCTATGTACCCGTTCAGAAAAGCACTCTTGACGTCCATTTGAAAAAGCTTAAAACCCTTCGAAGCGGCAAAAGCTAAAAGAATGCGAATGGACTCAAGACGGGCGACAGGAGCGAAAGTTTCTTTAAAATCAATACCTTCCTTCTGGCAGAAACCCTGGGCAACTAGTCGAGCTTTGTTGCGTACCACAACCCCATCTTCACCTTGCTTGTTCTTAAACACCCACTTGGTGCCTATGGGGTTGCATCCTGGTGGCAGCTCTACTAGAGTCCAAACCCGATTGCGGACAAAATTCTCAAGCTCTTCTTGCATGGCATTAATCCAGTTCGAGTCAGAAAGAGCATGAGAAATGTCTCTGGGCTCAAAAGATGCAACAAAGGCTGATTCAGCAAACACAGCAAGAGAGTCAACAGACGAACGCAAAGTTCTTGTAGACAAATCACCGATGATGAGCTCTGAGGGGTGATCACGCTGAACTGCTCGGGATCCCTGGTGATCTGAAGTCACCTCACCAGAGTCAGCAGCTGGCACCTCTGGACTCGACTGAGGGGGCTCGATCGAAGTGGAAGAAGTGATCAGAGGTCCACCCTCGTCCTCAGTCGAAGTCTCAGAAGGTGTGGGCTCTGCAGGAGGTGCAGAAGGCCCACCCTCATCAGCAGCTGGAGTATCCTCATCTTCCTCGAAGATGGACTCTCCAAGCTCACCATCACCAGAAAGCTCAAAAGAAGGATTCAAAGAAGGCAAGGACTCATCAAAAGAAACCTCGCAAGTCTCGACAAGCTGCTGGGATTCGAGATTCCAAACACGGAAACCTCGAGAATGCAATGCATAACCAAGAAAAACTCCGTCCCAGCAACGAGACTCAAACTTGTCCAAATGCCCTCCCTTCTTGAGCACAAAGCACTTGCAGCCAAACGCTCGCAAGTGGCTCACCTTGGGCTGTCTGCCAAACCGCAACTCATATGAGGTCTTACCAAGGTAAGCTCTAAGAAAAATGCGGTTGGCCAGATAGCAAGCCGTGTTCATGGCTTCAGCCCAAAAGCGCATAGGAGTCCTATGCTCATCGAGCATCGTCCTGGCCATCTCGACTAGCGTGCGGTTCTTTCGTTCCACAACGCCATTCTGTGGGGGAGTGTAAGGAGCAGAAAACTGATGGTCAAGACCCTGATCACTACAAAAGCTGACGAACTGAGAGTTCTTGAACTCAGAGCCATTGTCGGAGCGAATTGCTCGCATCCGACCATTGTTCTCATTCTTCAGCTTCAAAATCAGGTCATGAACAAAATGAAAAGTTTCATCCTTAGACTCTAAGAAGAAAACCCACGAGAATCGAGAAAAATCGTCAACAATCACAAGTGCGTACCACTTCCCACCGACTGAGCGTACCCGAGCTGGACCGACAGTGTCCATATGTAATAGCTCGCCCGGATACGAAGTCATCACCTGAGTCACAGGTGCGTGAGAAGCGGCAACCATTTTCCCGTGATGACAGGGATGACAAACCAGATCCTTCTCCATCTTAAGCTTGGGCAATCCTTGGATGAGGTCCATAGAGCTTAACCTGACTAGCAGGTCAAAACTCAAATGGCCTAACCTCCTATGCCACTTCCAGAGCTCAGAGGAGGATCCAGCAATCAAACAACGAGAAGGGCCAAAAGAACTAGAGAAGTCAATCCGAAAAACCTTACCGAAGGGTAAGATCTGGCAAATCAAAGACCCTCTAGAGTCAAACACAGAAGAATTTCCCTTCTTAAATCGCACCTCCAAACCATCCTCAAGAAGTTGCGAAACAGAAATCAAGTTGAAGTTCAAGTTTCCAACCAAAGCAACATTCTTTAAAGAAAAATGGTCTGAAATGCGAATTGAGCCAATGCCACTTACTTTCCCTTGACCACTGTTCCCGAAGGTGATGTACTCTTTGGAGCTCGGGGGAGTGAGACTGGAGAACCATCTGCGATGTCCCGTCATGTGGCGAGAGCATCCTGAGTCCATGATCCAAACGTCCTCCAGTCCCCGATCCTGCACAATCAGTGGTCGTAAGTGGGAGCAAATGGTCCGGCACCGGGTTTAGCAAAAGAGCTAAACCAGTGTCGAGCCATCTGCTCAAAAGACGGAAAGCAGACATCATCAGAAAAGTTTGGACCAAAACGCGGCTCAAAGCGCGGTCCTCGGTTCTGCCTAAAACCTCGGCTACGAGGTCCAGGTCCGTAGCCAAAACGGCCTGGAGCTCTACCGGAACGAGCACCACCATCTGGAGCACGGGCATGAAAGCCGTCTCCTCTACCACCACCTACACGACGCGGCCTGGCCTCCAGCCTCTCCCCGCGTCGAGGAACACGCAGTCTACCACCCTGCTGGTAGAACTGCTCCTGACCACCACGAGCACGCTCTGCTCTCTCAACCCGCTTCCTCCTGAAGCAAAACTCCGCAAGATGCCCGTCTCTCTGACAGTACTCACAATGATAGGTGGGCTTCTTGGAATGTGGTTGAGGCTTGGGGTTCTTGGGCTTAGTGGTGTTTGTTGTCGGCTTCTTGGGTTGAGAGGGTCCAGGAAGAGAGTCAAGAGAAGTGTGGAGGAGTTTGGGCTTTGGAACCCAGATGAGTTTCTTGGGTGGAGCTTTGGGTGGTTCATGGATCACTCCATCCTTGGGCTGACAAGCCTGGGAAGACTCAGTGGAATGGGTCTTGGGATATCTCTGCTCAGGAGTCATTTTACTCCACTCCACTGCCCGGCTAATGGCACTCTCAAAGTCAGCCTTGGTATAGGTGTAACCTACCCCAAACCCATCCTGCCTCTTGAACTGCTGGATCATCATGCCGAGCTGAGGCTCTCTGGCACTGATCCAACTCAGGATAGAACGGAGGTAAAAGTTCTCATTCTGAGAATCAGCTAGCTCCTCTCTCAAGGAAGCTAGTACCTCCACCTGAGACAAGCAGGTCTCACACTCACTATCTACCTGGACAGACTTCTCGGCTTTCAGCTTAATCAACTCAAGTCTAAGAGACAGACAGTTCTCACAGACAGTTGGTGGAATTGACAATGTCTCAAGCTCTAGCCTAGTCTGCGCCAGCTCAGCTCTCATTCTCTCCAAATCACCCAAACACTCATCGCCCTTAGCTTTCAGCTCAGCTAAACTAGCAAGATGTGATGGGCAATCAGCACAGGGTAGGACGATGGTGGCTTGAGCATCTTTCAGCTCCAGCTGAGCGCTTTCAAGCTCAGTGGCCAAAGCGTCCCTCTCATCAACCCTTTCTGTGTACCTGGACTTCAGAGTCGACAGGTCACACAGAAGCACCTCACACTTTGGGCACTCACTGCTATCACCCAAGCAAGGAGAAGAAGATAGACTCTCAATTCTGCCGTTGGCCACGGCAAGCTCACTCTCTAACTCATCTATCCTCTTCTTAGCCCCTCTAAGCAGTTTTTCCCGATATTTTAACTCCTGACGATTGCTTTCAAGTAAATCAACGATTTCGCGTTCATAAGATGATACCTTTTCATTGTCGTCGTCGTCGGAGTCATCGGAGGAGCCCTTCTCTTCCTTATCCCCAAGAGCCATTGAGCAGAAACTCTTGCGGGATCTTCGGCGCTGATGTGAGCGGCTCTTCGGTCTGTCCCCGAAGGCCATGAAGCAAAGGCCTGCTGGATCATCCTTGTCCTTCCCCTTCCTGATGATGATCTCCTCATCGCTCGAGCTCGATGAAGAGGAAGAAGACGTGGACCGCTTGGAGTAGCTCTTCTCCATCTCAGCGAAGAAGGCCTTGTCTCGCTTTTTGTTCTCTCGCCGGTAGTCCTTCAGGGCCTTTCTGAAGAATCTGGTCTTTGGCTTGCCCTTGTTGAAGGAGGAGCTGTCGTGCTTGCCGGAGTCGTGGAAGCCACCACTGGTGCCCTTCTTGTGGCCATTGCGCTTGGGGCAGTCGGCGATGAAATGTCCTGGATCACCACACTCAAAGCATCCAGTCTTTGTGCCGTGTCTTTTGAACATCCTCTTATCATAGACACGACGTACCCGGTTGTTAAAAAGACACAAATCATCATCTCCCAACGACTCAAGCTGATCCTCAGTGATAGACATCAAAGAGAACCCAACACAACTCACAGAAGAGGGATCAACAGAAGGTGTAGCAAGGGCCAGAGACTTTGATCCAGAGCCAGTGAGATTTGATCTCAACTGGGTATCAACCTCGGTGGCCTTCAGCTTGCTAAACAAATCAGAAATGGTCAAGGTATCATAAGAAGTGCTCTCAATGATAGAGGATACCTTGATCTCCCAGATCTTTGGGTCCAAGGTATGGAGAACCTTGAGCGCCTGTTCGTGATCTGAGACTAACTGAACACCCTCAGCCTTGTTGTCCCGAAGCTTGTTTATGATCGACTGAAAACGACCAAACAACGCTTCAACAGATTCACCCGGCTTTTGTGTGAAGTTCTCGTACTCACGCCGGTAGGTCTGATAGAGCCGAGCCTTGACCTGAGCTGTCCCCTCATGGTGTGCCTGGAGGGTAGCCCAGATCTCTCTCGCAGTGGAGAGATGGCTCACACGCTCAAACTCAGTGGGACCTAAACCAGAAAACAAGATGTTCACCGCTTTGCTATTGTTCACATGCTGGGCGATGATACCAGGAGAATCACGCTCAGCAACTGGCAATATGACAAACGTAGCGTGAACGCAAATGTCCCAGATGTCCGAGCTTTGGCTCATGAGATAGGCTCGCATGCGAGTCTTCCAATAATTATAGCCATAAGCTTCCAAGGACGGGACCTTGCCAGGAGAAGTCATGATCACTACTGAGGTTTAGAACCGGTTAAGGTATGGAAAAAACCTTAACCTGCTCTGATACCACTTGTAGGACCGAAAGTAGCGACCAGAGGGGGGGTGAATGGGCGCCTAAAAAATTCTTTCGAATCAATGGCCTGTTCCCAACACCCAACGCACCTCAGCGGACTAACAGCGAAAAATAAACAGATCAACAAAGCCTCAAAAGATTTAGCCTAATAACAATCGGTGTCCTAATCGGCAAGACACCAACACAATGCTAATAGACTACTTAATTAAAGCATTCAAAACATGGTAGATTAAACTTCACAGAAATAGATTATCACAGCAATTTATCTGAGTGCACATGAAACGGAAAGTCTTACTGATCAATGTTGTCTCCTGTTCGGTAGTTGATGAAGCCTGTTCGAAGTGTACTTCACACAGGAGACCAGAAGACAAATAAAATGTGAAGCTTTGAACAGTCTAGCCAACTCTGAAGACCGAGCATAAAAACGTTATGCACACTTCGAATAAGAAACATCAAAACAGTTGCTAACACACGATTCGAAATCCCTGGCGTCTGAAATTTTTGATTGACACAAAAATTCGGAGTAAGCCTTACGGAGTACCTCCGCTTTCCAGGATTCAACAGCATGGACCACGTTTTACGAAGTGAGACCCATACACACACATTTGTCAGTGAGTTAAAAAAAAAT
Source organism: Zizania palustris (assembly GCA_019279435.1). Taxonomy (NCBI): domain Eukaryota; kingdom Viridiplantae; phylum Streptophyta; class Magnoliopsida; order Poales; family Poaceae; genus Zizania; species Zizania palustris. The sequence goes on from JAAALK010000085.1 coordinate 4,959,293, forward strand.
TTCTGCCCAACCAGACCTAAAAACAGAGTACTCAAGTGCTGTTACCCCATGAGAAGTAAGAGACAAACTAGCACACAGCCTAGCACTTCAAACCTATGGATAGGAAAGAGTCCAGAGCAAAAAACGTGCAGAACCAGTATTTTTCAAATGGAAAAATTTGTGCTTAGCTGCTGCTGTCAGAAGACATGCAATGGAAGTTGTGCACTGCGAGAAGCTCCAAGAAAAATCAGCGGGGGTTAACAGAAACTTCGGTGGGACCCTCACTATGTTAAATCAGCGAAAGCAGAAGGCGCGTGCTAGTTGCCATGAATCACGCAAGCATCAGGCATACACACAAACTTCACAGAAACGGATTTTCAGGAATAAACAAGGCAGCATTTCATGGAACCAATTAAACAGGACAGAGAACTAGGTCTCTACCTATGACAGAGACCAACACTTGAGAGCCTGCAACAGAGTTTTAACACAATGGATAAAATAATAGCTTCTCGCAGACCTATTCGGAGAGAATGGCAGGAACTACAGGTATGAATAAAATAGAGAACATGGTAGGAATCAATAAGTCCTGGACAGCACAGTAAAACGATTGAAAGGACCAAGAAACTAGTACTAGAAATCCTAGGCTGCTGCACTCAAGTGGCTAGCAATAGCCTACAGACTATTTTGCTTCATAGCACTGCAAGCTACCGAATAAAAAATGCACAGCCTGAGATTAAACTTCTGATGAACAGCTATGCTTCTGACGAATAAAAATGATGGAAACGAAACAACAGAAAACTCTTAGTGAAATAACTCTCAACAAAAAATCAGAATATGAATCACGAAACGAGGCATACTGAGTAAAACAAAACTGATAAAAACGCCACGACGATCTCAGAAGCAAACACGATAAAACAGGAACTCAGTCTGCCGGCGGCGCGAGTGAACAGGAGATAGGAGACTAAAAAGTGACCCAATAGATTAGTAAAGTGATTTTTGTAAAAGGGTAACCCTAACCCTAGGATATTGGGGCCTATTTATAGGCAGCCCAATAAATGGGTAAAATGCAGAAATACCCCTAGGGTTTTTTACAGATGCTAAAATAAATGGAAAAGACCAAACTGCCCTTAGGATTTTTTACAGACTCGACTGACAGACTGTGGGCCTAAAGGCAAAATAGTAAAAACCTAAATAAAGGTAACTTGTCCTGATGCGGAGCTTTCGTAGCAGCTACGGCTTCGCCTCAGGACGGTCAGATCCGAAATCAACGGTCGTCAGTTTTGCGCCGAAACTGACAAAGCGTCCATCGTCTTCGCACCGGGTACCCGGATTGGGCCGGCCCGATTCCGCGGCTCCCTCAGCCCGGCAATCACTCGCCGCCCGTGTACCTGAGTCAATCCCGGTCAACAGTCCAGTGGATCCTCTGCTGCTCCTAGCCCATGTACCCGGATTGGGCCAGCCCGACTTCGCGGCCCCTCTGCCCGACAGTCGCTCGCTGCCCGTGTACCTGAGTCACACGCGGCCCAGACGCAGAAGATCTTCTCTCTCTTTTCAGTCCTCTTTGACTATCGTTGACAATGACTCATCACATCTGGAGCCATGAGGCCCACGCTATTCAGCATGGCTCCTCAATCTCCCCCTTGATGAGTGCATTGTCAACACTTCTCTATTCAGCTTTCCAGTACCTGCAAGCAACTGTGGAAACACGAAAACAAAAACACAAGAAAACAAAGAAGAAGAAAATAAAGTAAAAGTTTAACCCTAATGACCAAAAACCGAACAGAAGCAAGATACGGTCATTATGGTTAACCAAAGGTAAAAGCTCAAAACGAGTGCAGTCTCAGAAACATCAACAAGGATATCAAAAGAGTAAGGACAAACGGGACAAAAACTTCCCCTGAAACAAATCCCAGAGAAAGCCAAAACTCCCCCTTAAACTCTTATACCAAAAATTTCTCCCCCTTGTTGACAAGTGAACTCATCAAGCACTCTACAAACGACACTGACTCCCCCTAAAATGCAACTCCCCCTCAAAATATGCAATGAATGCAACTGGGGTGCAGGTAGAGTGTAGAAAGCATGCTTCTTAGATATGATTGACTGCAATTACAACATCTAACAAGTATAGCAAAAGACATACTGTCTAAGACACATGGCATGATCAGTGCAACAGATGATATCTAAAGAAAGTCATTTAGCACGCATTTTTCAGTTTTTGCAAACAAAGGCATCACCACATTTTCCAGTTAACAAGCAATGTAAAACATGAGATGCAGAAGCTAACTGATATCTACCAAGATAAGCATTGTCCAAAACAAAGTGCTTCAGCAAACTTGTTGTCTTTTAATTTTCAGGCTTTTTCATTTTCCTTTTTCATTTTTGCCAAGGGTTATTTGCATGTCAAACCTTATGCTAACCGACCAAGTCAAGCCTAGGCCAGAACTGGACCATCAGAAGCTTAAGACATTGGTCTTGGCATACACTACACTGTCCTAGTTCATACCAAAGTGCTATGGTAAGCAGTCCAGAACAATGCAATGCGACAATGCAAACCCGCTTGGATCTTTTCAACTCAAGCATAAAAAGGCATGGAATTTTCATTCATTTTTGATTTTTATCATTTTTATAGCACATTTTCCATGTTAAAGCATAAAGATGTCCAAGTTGCATATCTGCATCTATGTGATGAACTAGCTACAAGGCATGTAACAGATAGCAAAAGCACTCAACCTACACATGCTAGTTACCAGAAGCAATGGTGATCATTTTTCAAGTTTAAAGTGTAAAAGCCATGCATATGACAGATATCAGACATATCAAATGAACTGAAACAAGGCATGATCATTGACAAGTAATCAAAAGCATGTACTTGCTAGAATAAGTAAAGCAGTTCAATCATATAACAGAAGCAGGCTCAAAAGTGTGATATGTGAATATGTATGATATGAACACACACAAAAAGACTCAAGAAAAGAGTAAAGAAGAGATAAAAGAACTGACTCAAAATATCCTAAAAAGGATACACAACACCCAAATCCCCTCGTAAACGCTCAAAAGTAGACTGATCTAGGGGTTTGGTGAAAATGTCAGCCAGCTGATGATGGGTATCAACATGAACAAGGTCAATGACACCTTTCTCATATTGATCCCGCAAAAAGTGAAAGCGCACATCAATGTGTTTGGTTTTTGAATGGAGACATGGGTTTTTCCCTACACTAATTGCACTGGTGCTGTCGCAAAACAAAGGAACTCTTGTAGGAAAGAACAACCCAAAATCTCTCAAAGTGGAAATCATCCAAACCAACTGTGAGCAGCAGCTAGCAGCAGCTACATACTCAGCCTCAGTGGTCGAAAGAGCAACTCCAGATTGCTTTCGAGAAGACCAAGAGACAAGAGAAGAACCAAGAAACTGGCAAGTACCGGAAGTCGACTTGCGATCCAACCGGCACCCACCGAAGTCAGCGTCCGAAAAACCAGATAAATCAAGAGATGATGATGCTGAATAGTAAAGACCAAGATCAGGCGCATAAGTGAGATACCTGAAGATGCGCTTGACAGCCTGCCGATGAGACGCGCGTGGTGAAGACTGGAAGCGCGCGCACAGTCCCACGGCGAACTGTATGTCTGGCCTCGTCGCCGTCAAGTACAGCAATGAACCGATCATCCCTCGAAACTCTCTCTCGTTGACCTTGACGCCGCTCTCGTCCTTGTCCAGGCCTCCAGATGTACCCATTGGGGTCATCTGCGGCTTCAGCTCACCACCAAAGTCAAATTTTTTCAGCATGTCACGAGTGTACTTACCTTGGTGGATGAAGGTGCCGTCCTTGGTCTGCTTGATCTGGAGCCCTAGAAAGTACTTGAGCTCACCCATGAGGCTCATCTCAAACTCGCTGTGCATCTGCTCAGAAAACTTGGACAGAAGATCGTTAGTAGTACCGCCAAAGATAATATCGTCCACGTATATCTGAGCGACTAAAAAATCTGAAGCATCTCTGAGCAAGAAAAGAGTCTTATCCACAGAACCCATCACAAAGCCCTTCCCCAACAGAAACTGCTTTAAACGGTCATACCAAGCCCTGGGGGCTTGCTTTAACCCGTATAAAGCTTTGTGCAACTTAAAAACATGTCGAGGAAACTTGGGGTTCTCAAAACCGGGGGGCTGCCTAACATAAACCTCCTCCTCTATGTACCCGTTCAGAAAAGCACTCTTGACGTCCATTTGAAAAAGCTTAAAACCCTTCGAAGCGGCAAAAGCTAAAAGAATGCGAATGGACTCAAGACGGGCGACAGGAGCGAAAGTTTCTTCAAAATCAATACCTTCCTTCTGGCAGAAACCCTGGGCAACTAGTCGAGCTTTGTTGCGTACCACAACCCCATCTTCACCTTGCTTGTTCTTAAACACCCACTTGGTGCCTATGGGGTTGCATCCTGGTGGCAGCTCTACTAGAGTCCAAACCCGATTGCGGACAAAATTCTCAAGCTCTTCTTGCATGGCATTAATCCAGTTCGAGTCAGAAAGAGCATGAGAAATGTCTCTGGGCTCAAAAGATGCAACAAAGGCTGATTCAGCAAACACAGCAAGAGAGTCAACAGACGAACGCAAAGTTCTTGTAGACAAATCACCGATGATGAGCTCTGAGGGGTGATCACGCTGAACTGCTCGGGATCCCTGGTGATCTGAAGTCACCTCACCAGAGTCAGCAGCTGGCACCTCTGGACTCGACTGAGGGGGCTCGATCGAAGTGGAAGAAGTGATCAGAGGTCCACCCTCGTCCTCAGTCGAAGTCTCAGAAGGTGTGGGCTCTGCAGGAGGTGCAGAAGGCCCACCCTCATCAGCAGCTGGAGTATCCTCATCTTCCTCGAAGATGGACTCTCCAAGCTCACCATCACCAGAAAGCTCAAAAGAAGGATTCAAAGAAGGCAAGGACTCATCAAAAGAAACCTCGCAAGTCTCGACAAGCTGCTGGGATTCGAGATTCCAAACACGGAAACCTCGAGAATGCAATGCATAACCAAGAAAAACTCCGTCCCAGCAACGAGACTCAAACTTGTCCAAATGCCCTCCCTTCTTGAGCACAAAGCACTTGCAGCCAAACGCTCGCAAGTGGCTCACCTTGGGCTGTCTGCCAAACCGCAACTCATATGAGGTCTTACCAAGGTAAGCTCTAAGAAAAATGCGGTTGGCCAGATAGCAAGCCGTGTTCATGGCTTCAGCCCAAAAGCGCATAGGAGTCCTATGCTCATCGAGCATCGTCCTGGCCATCTCGACTAGCGTGCGGTTCTTTCGTTCCACAACGCCATTCTGTGGGGGAGTGTAAGGAGCAGAAAACTGATGGTCAAGACCCTGATCACTACAAAAGCTGACGGACTGAGAGTTCTTGAACTCAGAGCCATTGTCGGAGCGAATTGCTCGCATCCGACCATTGTTCTCATTCTTCAGCTTCAAAATCAGGTCATGAACAAAATGAAAAGTTTCATCCTTAGACTCTAAGAAGAAAACCCACGAGAATCGAGAAAAATCGTCAACAATCACAAGTGCGTACCACTTCCCACCGACTGAGCGTACCCGAGCTGGACCGACAGTGTCCATATGTAATAGCTCGCCCGGATACGAAGTCATCACCTGAGTCACAGGTGCGTGAGAAGCGGCAACCATTTTCCCGTGACGACAGGGATGACAAACCAGATCCTTCTCCATCTTAAGCTTGGGCAATCCTTGGATGAGGTCCATAGAGCTTAACCTGACTAGCAGGTCAAAACTCAAATGGCCTAACCTCCTATGCCACTTCCAGAGCTCAGAGGAGGATCCAGCAATCAAACAGCGAGAAGGGCCAAAAGAACTAGAGAAGTCAATCCGAAAAACCTTACCGAAGGGTAAGATCTGGCAAATCAAAGACCCTCTAGAGTCAAACACAGAAGAATTTCCCTTCTTAAATCGCACCTCCAAACCATCCTCAAGAAGTTGCGAAACAGAAATCAAGTTGAAGTTCAAGTTTCCAACCAAAGCAACATTCTTTAAAGAAAAATGGTCTGAAATGCGAATTGAGCCAATGCCACTTACTTTCCCTTGACCACTGTTCCCGAAGGTGATGTACTCTTTGGAGCTCGGGGGAGTGAGACTGGAGAACCATCTGCGATGTCCCGTCATGTGGCGAGAGCATCCTGAGTCCATGATCCAAACGTCCTCCAGTCCCCGATCCTGCACAATCAGTGGTCGTAAGTGGGAGCAAATGGTCCGGCACCGGGTTTAGCAAAAGAGCTAAACCAGTGTCGAGCCATCTGCTCAAAAGACGGAAAGCAGACATCATCAGAAAAGTTTGGACCAAAACGCGGCTCAAAGCGCGGTCCTCGGTTCTGCCTAAAACCTCGGCTACGAGGTCCAGGTCCGTAGCCAAAACGGCCTGGAGCTCTACCGGAACGAGCACCACCATCTGGAGCACGGGCATGAAAGCCGTCTCCTCTACCACCACCTACACGACGCGGCCTGGCCTCCAGCCTCTCCCCGCGTCGAGGAACACGCAGTCTACCACCCTGCTGGTAGAACTGCTCCTGACCACCACGAGCACGCTCTGCTCTCTCAACCCGCTTCCTCCTGAAGCAAAACTCCGCAAGATGCCCGTCTCTCTGACAGTACTCACAATGATAGGTGGGCTTCTTGGAATGTGGTTGAGGCTTGGGGTTCTTGGGCTTAGTGGTGTTTGTTGTCGGCTTCTTGGGTTGAGAGGGTCCAGGAAGAGAGTCAAGAGAAGTGTGGAGGAGTTTGGGCTTTGGAACCCAGATGAGTTTCTTGGGTGGAGCTTTGGGTGGTTCATGGATCACTCCATCCTTGGGCTGACAAGCCTGGGAAGACTCAGTGGAATGGGTCTTGGGATATCTCTGCTCAGGAGTCATTTTACTCCACTCCACTGCCCGGCTAATGGCACTCTCAAAGTCAGCCTTGGTATAGGTGTAACCTACCCCAAACCCATCCTGCCTCTTGAACTGCTGGATCATCATGCCGAGCTGAGGCTCTCTGGCACTGATCCAACTCAGGATAGAACGGAGGTAAAAGTTCTCATTCTGAGAATCAGCTAGCTCCTCTCTCAAGGAAGCTAGTACCTCCACCTGAGACAAGCAGGTCTCACACTCACTATCTACCTGGACAGACTTCTCGGCTTTCAGCTTAATCAACTCAAGTCTAAGAGACAGACAGTTCTCACAGACAGTTGGTGGAATTGACAATGTCTCAAGCTCTAGCCTAGTCTGCGCCAGCTCAGCTCTCATTCTCTCCAAATCACCCAAACACTCATCGCCCTTAGCTTTCAGCTCAGCTAAACTAGCAAGATGTGATGGGCAATCAGCACAGGGTAGGACGATGGTGGCTTGAGCATCTTTCAGCTCCAGCTGAGCGCTTTCAAGCTCAGTGGCCAAAGCGTCCCTCTCATCAACCCTTTCTGTGTACCTGGACTTCAAAGTCGACAGGTCACACAGAAGCACCTCACACTTTGGGCACTCACTGCTATCACCCAAGCAAGGAGAAGAAGATAGACTCTCAATTCTGCCGTTGGCCACGGCAAGCTCACTCTCTAACTCATCTATCCTCTTCTTAGCCCCTCTAAGCAGTTTTTCCCGATATTTTAACTCCTGACGATTGCTTTCAAGTAAATCAACGATTTCGCGTTCATAAGATGATACCTTTTCATTGTCGTCGTCGTCGGAGTCATCGGAGGAGCCCTTCTCTTCCTTATCCCCAAGAGCCATTGAGCAGAAACTCTTGCGGGATCTTCGGCGCTGATGTGAGCGGCTCTTCGGTCTGTCCCCGAAGGCCATGAAGCAAAGGCCTGCTGGATCATCCTTGTCCTTCCCCTTCCTGATGATGATCTCCTCATCGCTCGAGCTCGATGAAGAGGAAGAAGACGTGGACCGCTTGGAGTAGCTCTTCTCCATCTCAGCGAAGAAGGCCTTGTCTCGCTTTTTGTTCTCTCGCCGGTAGTCCTTCAGGGCCTTTCTGAAGAATCTGGTCTTTGGCTTGCCCTTGTTGAAGGAGGAGCTGTCGTGCTTGCCGGAGTCGTGGAAGCCACCACTGGTGCCCTTCTTGTGGCCATTGCGCTTGGGGCAGTCGGCGATGAAATGTCCTGGATCACCACACTCAAAGCATCCAGTCTTTGTGCCGTGTCTTTTGAACATCCTCTTATCATAGACACGACGTACCCGGTTGTTAAAAAGACACAAATCATCATCTCCCAACGACTCAAGCTGATCCTCAGTGATAGACATCAAAGAGAACCCAACACAACTCACAGAAGAGGGATCAACAGAAGGTGTAGCAAGGGCCAGAGACTTTGATCCAGAGCCAGTGAGATTTGATCTCAACTGGGTATCAACCTCGGTGGCCTTCAGCTTGCTAAACAAATCAGAAATGGTCAAGGTATCATAAGAAGTGCTCTCAATGATAGAGGATACCTTGATCTCCCAGATCTTTGGGTCCAAGGTATGGAGAACCTTGAGCGCCTGTTCGTGATCTGAGACTAACTGAACACCCTCAGCCTTGTTGTCCTGAAGCTTGTTTATGATCGACTGAAAACGACCAAACAACGCTTCAACAGATTCACCCGGCTTTTGTGTGAAGTTCTCGTACTCACGCCGGTAGGTCTGATAGAGCCGAGCCTTGACCTGAGCTGTCCCCTCATGGTGTGCCTGGAGGGTAGCCCAGATCTCTCTCGCAGTGGAGAGATGGCTCACACGCTCAAACTCAGTGGGACCTAAACCAGAAAACAAGATGTTCACCGCTTTGCTATTGTTCACATGCTGGGCGATGATACCAGGAGAATCACGCTCAGCAACTGGCAATATGACAAACGTAGCGTGAACGCAAATGTCCCAGATGTCCGAGCTTTGGCTCATGAGATAGGCTCGCATGCGAGTCTTCCAATAATTATAGCCATAAGCTTCCAAGGACGGGACCTTGCCAGGAGAAGTCATGATCACTACTGAGGTTTAGAACCGGTTAAGGTATGGAAAAAACCTTAACCTGCTCTGATACCACTTGTAGGACCGAAAGTAGCGACCAGAGGGGGGGTGAATGGGCGCCTAAAAAATTCTTTCGAATCAATGGCCTGTTCCCAACACCCAACGCACCTCAGCGGACTAACAGCGAAAAATAAACAGATCAACAAAGCCTCAAAAGATTTAGCCTAATAACAATCGGTGTCCTAATCGGCAAGACACCAACACAATGCTAATAGACTACTTAATTAAAGCATTCAAAACATGGTAGATTAAACTTCACAGAAATAGATTATCACAGCAATTTATCTGAGTGCACATGAAACGGAAAGTCTTACTGATCAATGTTGTCTCCTGTTCGGTACTTGATGAAGCCTGTTCGAAGTGTACTTCACACAGGAGACCAGAAGACAAATAAAATGTGAAGCTTTGAACAGTCTAGCCAACTCTGAAGACCGAGCATAAAAACGTTATGCACACTTCGAATAAGAAACATCAAAACAGTTGCTAACACACGATTCGAAATCCCTGGCGTCTGAAATTTTTGATTGACACAAAAATTCGGAGTAAGCCTTACGGAGTACCTCCGCTTTCCAGGATTCAACAGCATGGACCACGTTTTACGAAGTGAGACCCATACACACACATTTGTCAGTGAGTTAAAAAAAATTTCTGCCCAACCAGACCTAAAAACAGAGTACTCAAGTGCTGTTACCCTATGAGAAGTAAGAGACAAACTAGCACACAGCCTAGCACTTCAAACCTATGGATAGGAAAGAGTCCAGAGCAAAAAACGTGCAGAACCAGTATTTTTCAAATGGAAAAATTTGTGCTTAGCTGCTGCTGTCAGAAGACATGCAATGGAAGTTGTGCACTGCGAGAAGCTCCAAGAAAAATCAGCGGGGGTTAACAGAAACTTCGGTGGGACCCTCACTATGTTAAATCAGCGAAAGCAGAAGGCGCGTGCTAGTTGCCATGAATCACGCAAGCATCAGGCATACACACAAACTTCACAGAAACGGATTTTCAGGAATAAACAAGGCAGCATTTCATGGAACCAATTAAACAGGACAGAGAACTAGGTCTCTACCTATGACAGAGACCAACACTTGAGAGCCTGCAACAGAGTTTTAACACAATGGATAAAATAATAGCTTCTCGCAGACCTATTCGGAGAGAATGGCAGGAACTACAGGTATGAATAAAATAGAGAACATGGTAGGAATCAATAAGTCCTGGACAGCACAGTAAAACGATTGAAATGACCAAGAAACTAGTACTAGAAATCCTAGGCTGCTGCACTCAAGTGGCTAGCAATAGCCTACAGACTATTTTGCTTCATAGCACTGCAAGCTACCGAATAAAAAATGCACAGCCTGAGATTAAACTTCTGATGAACAGCTATGCTTCTGACGAATAAAAATGATGGAAACGAAACAACAGAAAACTCTTAGTGAAATAACTCTCAACAAAAAATCAGAATATGAATCACGAAACGAGGCATACTGAGTAAAACAAAACTGATAAAAACGCCACGACGATCTCAGAAGCAAACACGATAAAACAGGAACTCAGTCTGCCGGCGGCGCGAGTGAACAGGAGATAGGAGACTAAAAAGTGACCCAATAGATTAGTAAAGTGATTTTTGTAAAAGGGTAACCCTAACCCTAGGATATTGGGGCCTATTTATAGGCAGCCCAATAAATGGGTAAAATGCAGAAATACCCCTAGGGTTTTTACAGATGCTAAAATAAATGGAAAAGACCAAACTTCCCTTAGGATTTTTTACAGACTCGACTGACAGACTGTGGGCCTAAAGGCAAAATAGTAAAAACCTAAATAAAGGTAACTTGTCCTGATGCGGAGCTTTCGTAGCAGCTACGGCTTCGCCTCAGGATGGTCAGATCCGAAATCAACGGTCGTCAGTTTTGCGCCGAAACTGACAAAGCGTCCACCGTCTTCGCACCGGGTACCCGGATTGGGCCGGCCCGATTCCGCGGCTCCCTCAGCCCGGCAATCACTCGCCGCCCGTGTACCTGAGTCAATCCCGGTCAACAGTCCAGTGGATCCTCTGCTGCTCCTAGCCCATGTACCCGGATTGGGCCAGCCCGACTTCGCGGCCCCTCTGCCCGACAGTCGCTCGCTGCCCGTGTACCTGAGTCACACGCGGCCCAGACGCGGCCCCTCTTTGACTATCGTTGACAATGACTCATCACATCTGGAGCCATGAGGCCCACGCTATTCAGCATGGCTCCTCAGTTTGCCATGTTTATGATAGACACATGCTTAAACAACATGGCACAAAACCTATTTACTTTGAGTGTGGTGATCCAGATCATTTCATCACCGACTGCCCTAACCGTAACACTCATAAGAAGGGCACTAGCGGTGGCTCCTACGACTCCAACAAGCACAACGACTCTAATAAGTACACCTTCACCAAGGGTGATGCGGACATCCCTACCAATGAAATAACCATACATGAATAGAATGAACAATTGACTCGTGCTTGAGCTCATCGACTTAATTATCAGGTGAACTCATTCCTCACTAACCAAGAAAGTCCTTATATTAATGGAGAAGTACTAAATTTGTGTGATGCTATTATTTTGCTTAGGAATGAAGGAAAAGAAGAAGGAAACTCAAATAATTCGTGTGGGAAATCTTCCACGTCATGAAGTAGATATACTACATTAAAAGCACCATAACTTTGGAATCCCTTCACCAAATGGAACATTCAAATACTTTGTGGAAAGATGAGAATGTCTACATGGAAGATAATATATTTATTGATGGATATGCCCAAGAAAATTCCATGTATCAGAAGTTCCGATTATTTTTGGGACACAAGTCAGAGAGCGAAACCGACTTCGAAAGGTTTGATGGTTGGGATCACGACATGAATCGAAAATTCTGATTTGGAATCTGGTGTTCCGATTATTTTCTGGGCTCGAGTCAGAGAGCAAAAGTTGCTTCGGAAGTTCTGATATGGTATCGGAAGTTGAGGAGCCATGTTGAACAGCATGGGCCTCATGGCTCCAGATGTGATGAGTGATTATCAACGAAAGTCAAAGAGGACACGAAGAGAAGAGAAGACCTACTGTGTCTGGGCCGCATGTGACTCAGGTACACGGGCGGCGAGCGATGGCCGTGCTGAGGGAGCTGCGGAATCGTGCCGGCCCAATCCAGGTACCCGGTGCGAAGATGGTGGACGCTTTGTCAGTTTCGTCGCAAAACTGACCACTGATCTCGGATCTGACCGTTCTGAGGTGAAGCCGTAGCTGCTACAAAAGCTCCGCGTCAGGACAAGTTATATTTATTTAGGTTTTTACTATTTTGCCTTTAGGCCCACAGTCTGTCAGTCGAGTCTCTAAAAAATCCTAAGGGCATTTCAGTCTTTTCCATTTTTATTCCCGCGTCTGTAAAAACCCTAGGGGTATTTTTGCATTTTCCCATCTATTGGGCTGCATATAAAAGGGCCTCAATACCCTAGGGTTAGGGTTACCGATTTTAGAAATCACTTTACTAATTCCAAATATTGGGTCATTTTTCTGGGATTCCCTTCTTCTTCCCGTATAGCCGCTGCCATCGGTTGAGTGCTCTTTTCGATTCTCAAGCTACAGTATCGTCGGTGTTTCTCTGGTTGCTGCCAAACCGACCGATTGCGTGGCGCTGCTGTTTTGGCCGCGTGTTTTTTCTCGTCATTTTCTGGCGGAGGGACCGAAGTCAAGCCATGTGCGCAGCAGCCGAATACAAGCAGCAGCAGCATGCACATCGCAGTACTCTATGCGTAGCAATCAGGCTGCCAGCAGCTAGGCCCTATGGGGGGTGCCTAGGCTCAGCGGGAGTCATCTAGCTTCCGCGTGCGCCAGCAGCAGCTGGTTGACGCCGGTCCTTCAACACGGACAGTTGCATGGCACGAGATTCAAAGCAACAACAACAAAAAATCAGGATACGGAGCAAGCCACGACGAGAAGAGAAGCACATGGGGCAAAGCAGGCGCACGCGACATGAAGAACAGAAGCAACACACAATATTCTTCTTTGCTTCGATTTGCGTGCATTCACAGTAATTTTTGTTGTTTATCCCCTGATGTGCTAGTATTTAATGCTTCTCATTTATGAACTTTCTGAGATAAAACAATCAACAGCTAGAATCAGTTTGTAGATCTGTTTTGATATGATCTTTGATGTCTATCTATTTTTGTAGCACATGTTAAATCACCTGTGGGCATTTTTAGTTATTCTCATTTATTTGATCTGATTAAATGCCTGAGTATTGTTGATTAGTTGTTTTGTGCTATTCAAGTTGTCTGTGAATTAACTAATCTTTTAATCTGCCTTTAAACACTGTGTTGGTGTCTTCTCATCTAGGACACTAGTCGTTTTTAGGCTAGATTATTTTCTTGGTTTTAGATCTGTTAGTTTCTGCTCGGTATTTGTCGAGATGCGTTGGGTGTTGGGAATAGGCCATTGATTCGCAAGAATTTTTTAAGGCGGTCATTCACCCCCCTCTGGTTGCTACTTTCAGTCCTACAAAAGTTTCGATGAGCCAGAAGTTCCAATTTAGAACCTGGAAATTTGTACTAATCGGAAGTTCCAATATGTGTATCGGAAGTTCCAAGGTGGGCGAAAATGGATTGGATCTGTTACGGTATAGTGCTGAATTGAGAGACCAAAATACCATGTCATAAGTTCTGTTCGAGGATCGGAAGTTCCAACGTGGGTAAAACAGATTGGATCTATTACGACACAAATCGGTTGTAACCGATTTGTGGGTTTCGAGATGTGGACGACTAGGGGCTCTCAACCCTATATAAAGAGAGGATGAGGAGATCTTATAGTATAAGCTTGAGCATAGTTTAGACCTATCCACCAAAGACTCGTCTCTTCCCTTTCTCGATCACAATAGTTGAGGTCGAGGATTTCCATCTCTCACATGTGGTGCTAGCACGCTGCCATGGGATGTACTCCATCCCAGTACGTGTGGATTCCGTGGATGCATTGCTCCAATAGCGACGCTCGTGGAGTTAATCACGTGAACAACTATGTTGTCTACACTGATTGGATTGGCGAGGAACGGCTGGGACGAAGCATGGACATGCTTGACATGCTTCTTCGACATCGTCTTCTGGTGCACCTAGCACGTCTCATGCTAGAAGGTAATGATATATGATCTCACACGCACATGGGTCTTGGGGTTAGGGCATAAATTTTGAATTTGCCGGCTAGCGTAGCTTCCATATTCCCCAACAGTGGTATCAGAGTCTACGTGCGTAGTGTTCGATCTAGATCCCAGATTAGATCTGTTTCTGTATATGACAAATTGAAAGTTCCGATATTGATCGGAAGATCCGATGGCGTATCAGAAGTTCCAATACAGATATCGAATAAAGATTCGATACAGATAGCAATAATTGCTACTAGGGATTTTGATTTTGATCAGAAGCTCCAGCGGATCGGAAGTTCTGATGCTAGATCAGAAGTTCCGACCCACCCGAATTGAAATTTCGAGTCTGTTGAGCTGGGTGTTTAAGATCCAGAATCGAGTCACTTTTAGATTGCTCGCCTAACTTTGTTTTGCTGATAATGTTGTGACTGCCATGGCCTTGGATAAATGTGATGTATGAGATGCATGTAATGAATGTAAATTAAATATGGCCTGCGTGTCATGGTTATTTACAGCCCAAGGCTGATGTAAATTTATTATGGCTTGCATGTCATTTCTGTGGTGCTTCGGGCCATGTAACTAGTATAGGCTATGCGAGATAGACTAGTACACTTCATGGAGGCAAAGAGCACCCACTCAATGACGGGAGCCATGGAGATGGAGATTGCCATGTGAAGAGGGTCATGCTATGTCACAGTTAATATGATTGTCTGTGATGCTTTCTTATGTTCCTATTATACTATTCTTGTATGTTTTGTGTGCGCTAGGGATGTTACCATACTAGAATAGTTTTCCCATAGAAAAATAAGTATTGATGCTATTTCCAATAGCTGCACCCACCAAGGATCTTTCTCAACGATAGTGGGTCTGCCAAAGTAGGGTGCTATCTTTTATCTTGACCAGTTGGGGCAGAAGTCGGACTTCTGCATGCATAGTGTTGGTTTGCTTAACGAGGCTATCAAAATGGTTTTGGGCCTTGGAGCATAGAGTTGGCATAGAGCATAGGATGCTTCTCCAACAATAAGAGTCATATACGATGTGATTAACAAAGTGTTGCTTACATAAGTCACCCAGCTTCTAGCAGTGATGCCAAAGCTCAGTAGGAGTTAGTGTGAATATGGATATTGCACCACTATTAGTCATTAGAGGGAAAGTGACTGTTTTTAAAATAGTGGAATATCTTTTATTGGATAGAAGATAAACATTACATAATGCTAAACCTTGCATTTAATCTTTTGTAGATAATGGCACCCACTACTCCTGTTAAGAGCACTCCAGTTTTTAATTTGTGATCTATTCTTGAACGTGAGAAATTATCTAGAATAAACTTTATGGATTGGTATTGAAATTGGAGAATCGTTCTTAAACAAGAGAGAAAGGATTATGTTCTAGAGGAACCTCACCCCGATGAACCAGGAGAGGATGCTTCTGCTGCAGAAAAGCGTGCTTATGAGAAGCATGTTAGTGATTCCATGGATGTTAGCTATCCGATGCTTGCTTGCATGTCCTGTAAGTTTCAGAAACAATATGAGGAACATTATGCATACGATATGATCGTATGCCTCAATGGCATATGTTGGCGCAAAAGATTACGCTAATAGGTTTAAGAAATTAAGTGTGTAACAAACAAAAGGCTTGTTTGAGTGAACTATTCTAAGCCTCCAACGATGGATAATAGCTTGAGATAATTCCAAGTGTATATTGAATATCTTAGTATTCGATACCCTTTATAAGGTGAAGAGGGGTATTTATAGACCGAATACAAAGGAAAAAGACTTCTTTACCCTCTAAATACAACTGACTAAGAAGATACTGTTTAATATTCTTCATAGGGGTAAAAGAGTAAAAGATTAATCTAATTAGATAGAAGATAAATCTTCTATCCTCACTGGCAACACCCCTTCGGGTGAAGAGGTTTCGAGAGGCTTCGTCACACCGAAGCCTTGATGGAGGTCTCCGCTGTAGAGGACTCCGAATACAACAGAACCTTAATGCTGTTAGGATCTTCAGAGATCAAAGCTTCTGACTTCATTTCTTCTGCTTGTATTGACATGGAAGTGTCCTTGACTTCTGGAGGATGAAATATTTTCCCCCAACAGTAGCCCCTCGAATACTTCTCTCCAAATTACCTATGGAATAAAGAGGGCAGTATACGCAAGAAATAATTTCATGCTTAGAATCAAGAAAAGAACTTGAAAATTTTTACCACTCTTAGGAGCATTCAGAGGCTTGAGGTGTTTGGACCAACTTCTATGCGGAGATACTAACTGAAATAGCTTCGGAGATAGATCTTTGGCGAAGCTAAGGTAACCGTTAGACTCATAGAAATAGTCATTACTTCTAAAAAGACTAACGGTCGCTTCATTTCCACAGGCGTGATTTCTCATGAAGTGCCTTAGTAAATCATAAAGGTAGCAAAGAGGTAACAGCGCACTCAAACGGTATACTACGATGGAAAGTACACGCTATAAATAAGAAAGTAAGGGTAAGTTTTAGATACTTTACCAGCTGCTTTCGCATTTCCCCTTTCTTCTTCTTGAGCCCATCTTCTAAGCTTTCATCTTCTTTGATGGTGAAAACAAGCCACAAGGCTCCTGTTCCTGCTTCGTCTCTAGTTCGGCAATAGGCGATGGCAGCAGCAGTGGCAGCAGGGCCTTCAGACAACCCTCACCCAGCCGGTCCTCATGATCTTCGTCCGACATTCACCAAGTATATAGATCAGTCGTATAGCTTGGGACCGTCAACGTGCTCGAAGAAGTCGATTGCGGAGGCGATTGCTGGGAAGATGGGGCCTAGAATTAAGATTTGCTAGTCTGGGGGTGAAGTGATTTCAGCACCACGAACTGGAGAAGTGGTGGTGTTCGAGGCGTTCTTTGAAGCCGGATTAGGGCTTTCGGTAGTGGAATTCCTTTCTGAGGTACTGAACTTATTTCACGTCACTTTGCCTCAACTTTATCCGAACGCAATCGCTCGCCTAGCCATCTTCGAATGGGCGATACAGGCTGAAGGGTGTGCCAGGAGAGCTGAGATCTTCGCAGCTCTTCATAAAACTTCGTGCCAACCGAAGACCTTCTCTGGAGCTGGAGGGGAGAAGATGGTGGTCGCCTTCGGGAGTATCAATTTTTAACTCCGCGAAGAGTTCCAAGACTGATTTCCAGCGAAGGCTATTAATGATAGATAGTATACAGATTGGACCCTTCACTGGTTTTACGCAGAAGTAGGAGCAGACTGCGTCTTGGCCGGACCTCTAGAGGACATTTTTTACCGAAGGAAAGCGGAGGTCCAACCGGACCCAAGTCAACTTGAAGTTCGCCTTGGACTGCTACACTCCGTAAGTCGTCACAGGAGTATGCGTGACTTAGTAGAGGAGTTCATTGGACTCTGAATCCCCCCTCTGATGGATAGTTGGCAGATCAACTTTGAGGAGAACCCAGAGGGTGGACTTCGAGAGATCCCTTCAAACTCCATAGGTAAACTTTCTATATGTCCTACAAAACATTTTACATGCAATACTGGTTTTATAAAAATGATTTAATTGAAAAGAAATTTTATCTTTTAGCTCCGCGCTTGACCCTTACTCCTGAATAAATCCTTCGAGCTACGGAGAAGATCCTCGGGGCTCCTACGCCCGTTGAAAAAGTGCGGAGGGTAAAGCTAGTCGGTAGTTGGGAGCGATTTAATCGGGTGTGGAGCATGCTCGGAGTTGAGCCTCCATCTCTCCTAGACTAGACCAGCTCCAGATAGGCTTCGAAGAAAAGGAAAGCCGAGGCAGGGCCTTCAGTACCAGCAAAGTCTCCTGTCAAAAAGGTGGCTCGAAAGCCGAAAGCCCTTACTCCCTCCAAATCTCTAGCTTCGTCTCCGGAATCGTCTGAAGATGAAGATGATGCGGACATAGCAATGGCAGAAGAGTTCGAGGCTCTCCTAGTTGGGGACGAAGGATCTCGCATGGGAGCTGAAGTCTCCACTGGAGATGAGATAAGAGTAACATCCACTATGGAAGGTGACCCTGAACAGGTGGAGACTGTGAATGTCCCATTTGGTCAGGTGAATGATCCTGTTGCTGAAGAAAGCCGAGTCGATCTGGATGAAGTGATAGTTGCAGTAGTGAAAGACATCTCTGCAACTAATCCTTCGGTTCAAAGCCCAGATTCTGAAGAAGACTGTGGGCAAATGTTTGAGCCCCCAAGCAGTCCAATACTTATCCCGCAACAAGATGTTGGAGGTAATCTTCAGTTTGCGTTCCTTCCTTCACCTTTTACCTGTATAATTAAAATAACACCATTTACCTTTGTTTTGTATAGGATTGACTCCGAAGGAGGTGGCTCCTGTTACAGAGGATGTGCCAGAGCCTGATGCAGCTTCGATGTCAACTCCAGCCATAGCACAGGTGGCTCCAGCTTCAGAGACAGCCTCAAAGAAGACGATGGGCCCTGGAAAAGGTAAAGGTAAAGATTGGACTTTGCCTGCTCCTATTCTAGGGTGGACTCTGTCAGGATCTACTAACGGAGGTCAATCTAAAGAGGCCTCTAAAGATGCTTCGCTACGCTCTGATCCATCTCCCAACGAAGACGATCGGAACACCTTGTCAAGGCTCCTCCTCTTAGCTCCCTTCTTGGAGCGAAGAACATGACTTCGGACTTTGCTGGAGCCTTTGGCTCGGGCTAGTCGCGAGGTTGGGAAGACTGACTTAGTCTCCTTTCTTGGAGAAGCCGAAGGGTCAGAGCTAGATTCTTCTCTAGAATGGGTAGCTTACCAGGTACAAAGCATCTGCAAAAATAAATTTAGTTCGAACATATATACATAATTTACTTACATTGTTCTTATTCCTTTGCAGTAAGTAGTTCTAGCTTGAGTTGTAGCTATATCAAATGAGCGAGAATGTAACCGACTCAAGGAGAAGGTGACAACTCTTCATGGGAGCCTTGTTAGCTCTGAGACTCGGACTTCGAACTTGGAAGAAATTGTAGCTGCAAAGTAGAATGCTAGAACTAGCTTGGAGGCTGCAAAAAATGAACTTGAAGCTGAGCGGGTTGTGCTCTAGGCTCAGGTGGAAAAACTACGGGAAGAGCAGGCGGCTGTAGGAGCTGAATTGGTCAAGCTTTGAGAGGAGCAGCTAAATTTGATGGAGGAGGCTAAGAAACTGCTCAGACAGAAAAGTTCTTTAAGAGGCAGTTAGACTTTCATCTTTGATGGATGAGCTGACTAAGTCAAACAAGACCTTGTCTGTGCAAAAGATAAAGTGATAGAAAGTGGCTTCGGTGACCATGGACGCCCTTCGTGGTGTCCTAGAATACTTCGGCACTTCTTCATCGACTGGTCACGACTCCCTGATGCGATAGATGAAGATTATCCAAGCAGCGGCGAAGACTATGAAGGCTACAGGTACTTGGTACGGAGAGATCTCCGGCCAAGTAGTTGCTCTCGGAATACTTCGCTACTATGAAGACATTGGATTATCTGTTTCGCCGGAGCCTAGAGCAGCACCCGCTAACTTTGGCGACGACCGACTTCTAACCCCTTCGCCTGACATGACCGCAGCTTGGGAGTATTTTCAGCCATCCTAGAGAGCTGAAGGGTGATCAACTATAAAAACATGGATCGATGAAGGTCTTCGACAAAAACAAGAGCGGGCACAACCTTCAAGCAGCAAACCTCCTTCGGACCCGAAGGTTTAGTTTCCTTTAGGGCTCCGCCTATTGTAAAAACTTATTTTTTGTTCTCTTTTGAATAAAAAAGACTTGTTTGGAAATATTTTTAGGCTTCTCACTCTTTTTTGGATGATCTTAAAGTATTAGAGTTTAACGAAGAACTCCGCCTACAATGGGCCACCTTCGAAGCCTTAAAGCCTCATAGGCGTCCTCGATTTTAAATTCCTCCGGGAAGTTCTAGAGAGGTTATACCCGATATATGTAAAGAAGTGTTAACTTACATTAAAAATGAGTAAAAAGAAGTTAGTATAGCATCTTCATCTTCAAAGGACATTGAATGGTCCGAAGAAGAATATACTGGCGAGGAGCAAGCGGAAAAAAGCCCTGAACGACTTCGAACCTGGGAGAGAAGCCCCGAACGACGTCGGACCTGGGCCGAGCTTCAAAAAGAACAAAAGGATTTCCGTGCTTCAAAGGAAGGGAAAAGAGTTAAGCGTAAAGTTTTGAAGACTCTAGGCTCCGAGACAAGTCGCCTTCGAAGCCAGGCTATTTCTGAAAACAGCTCTGGGGATCGAACGGGTCTCCTCTTTCTCCTTGGCTTGGACACATATTTTTCATAATGTAATGTAACGTGTTTAAATAATAGTATAAACTAGAATACTTCAAAATTTTCTCATTACTTCCCAGCCCCTCTTTGGGGGTAAGCATCTTCGAAATTCGATCGAAGGTGATTACGCACAACGATGATAACGTTAGTTAGGAGTACAATTTCAATGGCTTTTATTTTTGGAGGCTCGGAGCCCCTTATTATATTAAAGAGGAATTAAGGACTTGGAGTCCAATTTTTTTTTAAAAAAATGGTCACTAGGGACCTCAAAAATGTCTTCGACTCTATTGGTTCGGAGTCTGAAAAATGGTAGCTTAGTACTCTTTTTCGAATGTGGTCGCTTCAGACTCTTTTTTCGGATGTATGAGAATCCGATTACAACGGTCACTTTGGACTCTTTTTACGGACGTTTTCAAGCTAATTGCTCGGAGTCCGTATCATTTGGAATCTTTGGACTCTTTTTACGGATTCTATCAAACCGGTGGTTTGGAATCCGCTTTTTGTGGTCTTCTTGGACTCTTTTTACGGATGCTTTCAAGCTGGTTGCTTGGAATCCATATCATTTGTTCTCTTTGGACTCTTTTTACGGATGCTTTCAAGCTGGTGGCTTGGAATCCATTTTATGTGAATTTCCCACCTTGTCGGAAGCTTCGAACCGGTGGTTCGAAGTCTGTAAATTTGGCTTGAATGAATAACACTTATATTTGCAATCAGCTCCATTCTCCTAGTGTGTCCACTAGAAGTAGGAATTGTTTTGAGAAGTAGGCATTACTCAAACCATGAACTTTATTCATTTAGAAAGTGTTTACAATAGTTACAAGGAGCCCCTATGCGAAGTATCGCTTAAGGTGCTCCGCATGCCATACATGCTTTAATTCTTCACCTTATAAATTAGTTAATTTAAAAGACCCAGGGCGTCCTGAATGAAGGATGATATATGGACCTTCCCATTTATTTCCTAACTTTCCTAGTGCTATAATGCTTTTCAAAACTAAATGTCCCGGTTTAAGTTCATTAAATTTAATCTTCGTATCATACCAAGTCTTCGTCTGATGTTGATACTTCGTTAGGTTTGCAATAGCTCGAAGCCTTGTTTCTTCCGTTAAGTCTAGCGAAGCTTGTCTTTCATCTTCTTTTTCAGGTTCGATGGTGCGAACAGATCCTCCTTTAAGCTCCGTCAGCATCATGGCTTCATCTCCGAATAGTAATCTGAAAGGGGTAAAACTTGTGGACCTTGCTTGAGTGGTTCAAATGGACCATAAAATCTTCGGGAGCTCTTCGGTCAACAACCCTTTCGCCAATCCTACTATCCTTTGATTCAGGCCCGATAAAATATTACCGTTAGCTCGCTCGATGGCTCCGTTAGATTGAGGATGACAGACAGCTGCAAAACACATTTTTATGCCAAGACCTTCGCAGAACTCTTCGAAGGGTTCGACATCGAATTGGGTGCCATTGTCGATTGTCAACTATCGAGGTACTCCGAACCTACATATAATATTTTGCTAGCAAATTTTTGTACATTCTTGGAAGTGATAGCTATGTGGGGTTCTGCTTTGACCCACTTAGAAAAATATTCAATTGCTACCAATACAAATTTTAAACTCCATTTTGCCATTGGGAAGGGGCCAATGAGATCCATACCCCACATGGCCATGGGCCACACCGGAGCAATGACTTGAAGAGGTGTTGGCGGACGATGACTTCGTCTTCCCATCCATTGACAACCTTGGCAAGTGCGGACCAAGGCTTCTGCATCAACTACTATTGTAGGCCAATAAAGCCCCTGGCGAAGTGTTTTCCCTGCTAGGGCTCGAGAGGCAAGATGGCTACCACAAAGGCCTTCGTGAATTTCTCAGAGTATATCTTGGCCTTCGGCTTGGGAAATACATCGGAGTAAGGGAGAATATACCCTGGCCTTGTATAAGATACCATTGATAATATGATAATTTCGGACTCTTAATTGCAATCTTAAAAGCTTCGGGCCTTCGGATAAATTAGCTTCCCCTTGCAATAATTCCATAATTGAACTCCGCCAGTCGGTGCTCGGTATGCAAAGGACCTCCACAGGAGGGAGTTGGGGCACCGAAGAAGAGGCAAGCTCTTCATAAAAAGCCCCTTCCAGAATGTCTATGGCTCCGGCTGCAGCCTTTTCCAAAATATCGGCTTGTGCGTTGTCAGCTCTTGGGATACTTCGAACAGAAATCCCTTTAAATGTTGCTTCGATCTTACGAATTTCTTCTAGATATTTAGCAAGTTGCGGATGTCAAACTTGGAAACCTTTATCAACGTGCCCCGCTATAATTTGGGAATCTGTTTTTATAACAAATCTTGTAGCACCAAGGGCACGTGCCTTGCGAAGACCTAGCAAACTTCCTTCGTACACTGCAATAGTATTGGTGGACTTAAAGTTGAGCCTTGCGGAATACATTGCTTTCTGCCCCAAAGGTGAAATTATCACTGCTCCGACACCTGCTCTGGATGCTTCAAAAGCTCCATCAGAGTATACGGTCCATATTCCTTCACTTGATTTTTCCGGAGCCCATACTGCAGATCGAGTCAATTTTGCTACAAAATCAGCCACCACCTGTGACTTGATTGCTGTTATTGCTACAAAGGAGATGCCGAAGGGTGCTAGCTCGACGACCCATTTTCCAATTCTCCATGTAGAATCTTTGCTTTAGAGCATATCTCCCAGAGGATAAGAAGTTGGTACAATTACATTATGTGCTAGAAAATAATATCGTAGTTTTCTCGAAGCCATCACTAGAGCATAAGTGAATTTTTCCAACTCAGAGTATCTGGTTTTTGCTCCGGATAAAGCTTTTGATACAAAATATACTGGATTTTATACCAACTTCCCATTGAAATCCATTTCTCGAACAAGGATCGCACTAACAGCGGAGCCCGTAGGTGCAAGATAAAGAACAAGAGTTTCATCTGCAATAGGCATAGTGAGTGTTGCAAGGTTGCTGAGATAATCTTTAATATCGTCAAAACTCTTTTGGTACTCCGGTGTCCATGCAAAATCCTCGGACCCTTTCAAGGCTTTGAATATTGGGAGGCTCCGCTCTGCGGACCTTGCCAGAAATCTGCTAAGTGCTGCGAGGCGTCCGGTAAGCTTCTGAACATGCTTCAAAATTCCCGGCGGATCCATTCTTTGCAGTGCGCATATTTGAGTTGGGCTAGCTTTGACACCCCTTCTCGAAACTAAATACCCTAACAATTTCACAGCTAGAGCCCCGAAGATACATTTTTAGAGGTTGAGGCGTACTCCACATGCTCGGAGGCTCTCAAATGTTTCTGCTAAGTCTAGACTATGTTGGTGCTTTAAAGCACTTTTTATTACAATGTCATCCATATATGCTTCGACATTACGACCTATTTGGTGACCTAAAGCTTTAGCAATTAATCTTGAAAAAAGTTACCCCGACATTTCTCAAGCCGAAGGGCATTCTTACAGAGCAAAAGACTCCCGAAGGAGTTACGAAACTTGTCTTGATTTCATCTTCGCATTTTAACCATATTTGATGATATCCGGAGTACGCGTTGAGGAAGCTCAAGAGCTCCGAGCCAGCAGTGGATTCGACTAATTGATCAATGCGGGGCATGGGGTAGGGGTCATGTGGGCATGCTTTATTCAGGGATGTAAAATCAATGCACATACACCACTTTCCAGAGGACTTTTTCTTGATGAAGTCTGGGTTGGATAACCACTTTGTATGAGTTACTTCTCTAATGATCTCGGCCTTCAACAATTTTTTCACTTCTGCCTTAGCAAGGCTTGCCCTCTCTATTGATATTTGGGGAGCCCCTGGTGAACAGGTAGAACCCTTGGGTTGACAAGTAGGCTATGCTCAATGATACTTCGGTCAACTCCCGGAATGTCTTCATCGAACTAGGAAAAGACATCCAAATTCTCTTTAACTACTTCTTCTAGCGAAGTAGCAATTTCCGGAGGCAATTCCTTGCCAAACTGGATGGGATAGTCTTTGCCATCCTTTACAATGATCTTCGTTACAATTTCTCCTTCGGGGCTTCCCCTTGGGGAGGATATCTTCGATAATTCACTTGACACAGGGATATCCTCCGAATGGTCTTGCACATTATTTATTTGTCTAGGATCAAGAGGTGGACCATGGTCGTATTCTGCCCTTCGTGTTGCAACTTTGTCACCAAAGACCGTAAGCACTCCTCCTTGTGTGGGCATCTTTAGGCATAGATAATTATGATGCGCCATGGCTCCGAATTGATTTAACATGCCCCTTTCGAAGATGACATTAAAGGCATAGGGGGCATCAACTACGTCAAAAATCACCTCCTCCGTTCTGGCTAAGAGCCCCTCTTTGAAGGGAACCTCGAGACCTATTTGGCCGAGGGCATCAAGAGGAGGTCTTGTGAAGCCTTGAAGCGGACGAGATGCTAGGAGGAGATGTTTCCATGGGATGCAAAGCTGGTCGAAGGCCTAAACAAAGATAATATCCACGGAGCTTCCGCCATCAACCAACACTCTCCGGACTTCCGTTCCTGCAATATCAGCGGTGATAACAAGGGGGTCCGCATGAGGAAATTTTATACCCGCTGCATTGGCTGCGGAGAAAGATATTGGCACGTGAGACCACTCAGGCATTTCAGTAGCCAACGAGGAGGTCCCAATATGCCCTACTTCATGAACATACTCCCCCCGTTGCCTTTTTGACATGCTGCCTAGGGTTCCTCCTCTGGAAATGGGAAGAACCACTCTTTTGCCTCGGTCTTGTGTATCTTCTTGCTTTGGAGGTGGCATAACACTAGCCACCAAAGGTTGTCTTGGGGCTTCGAAGCCGTCTACACGTCTGACGGTCTGTACCTGCTCCGGACGTGCCTCGGGAGGGGCTCGGTCAGTAGTGTCTCGACCAGAGCTCCTTTCGAGGTACTTGCTCCTCAGGGCTAGTATAGACTTACATGCATCAGTAGCATGGCTTCGGTTCTCGCCGTGGACACAGTAAAAGAAGGCCTGACCTTTGCC
Organism: Zizania palustris; assembly: GCA_019279435.1. Lineage (NCBI taxonomy): Eukaryota > Viridiplantae > Streptophyta > Magnoliopsida > Poales > Poaceae > Zizania > Zizania palustris. The sequence goes on from JAAALK010000085.1 coordinate 4,984,689, forward strand.
AGCCGGCTTCCCTGGCGGCCTCCAGCCACTGACCTTATTTCCCAAAGCTTGTGGATTCTTGGGGGCTAATTTCGACGAAGAAGGAGCAATGTTTAAGACTTCAGAGCGAGGATGCTTTCACCCTCTCCGGTTATCATTACGATTATTCTCGAAGAGGGAGGCTTGTGAAGGACTTGGGGGCTTCGGCTTAACCTTGACTTCTTGGAGAAAAGTTGGAGGAAGCGAAGTGGTTCTTCGAAGCCATCCTTCTTCGGACCTAGCATATTCTTCAAAATAGGCAATCAATTGTGCTATTGAAGATATATGCTTCCGATGAAGTTTGTCGAGGAGGCCTGCATTCGTAACTCCTTCGCGTGCCGCATCAATGACGGACGATGTAGACAACTCCTTTATTTGAGACTTCGTATGAGAGAAGCGTTTGAAAAATTGCCATAAAGTTTCTCCAGGTTGCTGCATTACCTGAAAAAGACTACCGGTAGACATAGGGGGTACAATGGTCCCTTGGAAGTTATTTCTAAAATTCTTTCTCAACTTTTCCCAAGACTTAATTGATCCTGGTTTCAAAGACTAGAGCCAACACAGAGCGACTCCTTCGAGCACAAGGGGGAAGCATTTCGCCATTGTATCTCGAACCCCTCCGCTAGCTTCGATTGCTAAAGCATATGAACGGGAAAATTCTCTTGGATCTTCCTCTCTAGAGTACTTACAGAGCTTCGAAGTTCTAAACTTTGGGTTGAAGCGCACCTTTTGCATGTCGGGGTGTAGTGGAGATTCATTATCAAAATAAGCATTCTCAATGCTTCTTAGAATCTCAGAGGCTTTGGGGTAAAAGGCGAGGTCATCATCTTGAGGCACCTCTAGAATGACAAGGGTAGCTTGGGGACGAAGCCTATCTGCAGCTTCCTGCCTCCACCTCGTCACTTCAGCCTGAAGATGGGCCATCTGGGTCGCCACATCATCAGGATGATCTTCATTTCTTCCGGAGGGGACTTCCGGGTCTTGAGAACTGAACAAGTCAGTTCAGAGCACAGCCAGAGCCACAGGAGAGGCTCTATCGGTTCAAAGCATAGACAGAGTCCTTAGAGGCGCTTTGTATGTTCGAGGAAGAGTATTTGTTTTAGGATTCTGAGGTGGGGGGACTACAGAAGGTCCTCCGACCTCGACGGTATTCAAAGATCTCAACCCAGAGGTCCGAGAGGACCACCGGAGGGGACTAGTGCCTATGCTCCATTTAGGAGGCATGGCTCTAGAAAGAGATTGGTAGAGAACAAAGTTTTTGTACTAGGTTCCCCACGGACGACACCAACTATTGGCACAAAAGATTACGCTAACAGGTTTAAGAAATTAAGTGTGTAACAAACAAAAGGCTTGTTTGAGTGAACTATTCCAAGCCTTCGAAGATGGATAATAGCTTGAGATAATTCCAAGTGTGTATTGAATATCTGAGTATTTGATACCCTTTACAAGGTGAAGAGGGGTATTTATAGACTGAATACAAAGGGAAAGACTTCTTTACCCTCTAAATACAACCGACTAAGAAGATACTGTTTAATATTCTTCATAGGGGTAAAAGAGTAAAAGATTAATCTAATCAGATAGAAGATAAATCTTCTATCCTCACTGGCAACACCCCTTCAGGTGAAGAGGCTTCGGGAGACTTCGTCACGCCGAAGCCTTGATGGAGGTCTCCACTGTACAACACTCTGAATATAGTAGAACCTTAATGCTGTTAGGATCTTCGGAGATCAAAGCTTGTAACTTTATTTCTTCTGCTTGTATTGACATGGAAGTGTCCTTGACTTCTAGAGGATTAAATATTTTCCCCCAACAACATATTTCAGAACCAGGCAAGGGCAAAGTGATACAATGTGTCTAAGTCCTTGTTTAGGAGTAGGCTGACTGAAGGAATCCCAGTGAGTCATCATGTGATCACGATGATTGGTTACATCATGATTGTAGAGAGACTGGGTAACCCACTAGATCCGTACCTAGCTATTGATGCCATTCTCTAATCGCTCCCACTGAGCTTTGAGGCGTTCATCATTAATTACAACATGGTTGGACTAGAAAAGACACTAGCTGAGTTTCATGGTTCATGGGATGCTAAAAACTGCTGAGGAGAGTATCAGGAAATCTCCAAATCATGTGATGATGGTTCAGTAGGAGGGCAAAAAGAGAATAAGGAAGGGAAAGGCTGAGACTATAGATTTGATCTCTAGTACGAAGTCTAAACCGGCTAGAAAGTCCAAGTCGGGTCCTGTTGGATCTAATGTGTGCCACCACTGCCACAAGCCTGGTCATTGGAAGCACAATTGCAAGGTGTATCTAGAAGAGTAGAAGAACAAGAAGCGAAGTGTGACTTCCACTTCAGGTATTGTTGGGGGAAAATATGCCATCTTCAGGGTTATTGCAGTAACAAGATAAAGGTCGGTGATTAAGTCAAAGGTTTCCAGCATATAACTCCGGGGATATAGTAGATCAAGTTCGAAGTATGGAGGTGAACTCTAGTTCGGAGTATATCTTCGAACATGGACCCTTCCGGGAGTTTCCTCGCCAGCTAAGATGGAAGACTTATCTTCTTTCTCATTAGATTAGTCTTTTACCATTTTAGCCCTATTAAGGATACCGAATAGTTTCCACTATGTCGGTTGTAATAGAGGGGTACAAAGGCCTTTTCCTTAATGTTTGGGCCTATAAATACCCCTCGTTTTGCCCTGTAATCGACTACCTTTACCACTATAGAGGGGTATAAAGGCCTTTACCACTATGCCTAAGCTTGCAGCAGTGGTCGTCAGTGTTTATTCACTATCACTACCTTCAGGACTAGTTTTGGAGTTGAATAATTGTTATTTCATTCCCGCCTTAGGCAGAAACATTATCTCTTCTTCAAGTTTAGAGGAAAATGGTTTTGAATTCATAATAAAGAACAAGTGTTGTTCAATATTCTCGAATGGCATGCTCTATGGTGTTTTTCCATTAGTGAATGGATTATATATTCTGAGTCTTGAATATGCACACGTTTACAACATTAGTACTAAGAAATAACGACTCAATGATTTGAATCCTACCTATATCTAGCATTGTTGTTTGGGTCATATAAATGAGAAGCGCGTATAGAAGCTCCATAGTGATGGACTTTTGGAGTCATTTGATTTTGAATTATATGACACATGCGAGTCTTGCTTACTTAGCAAAATGACAAAGGCACATTTCACTAGACAGAGTGAGAGGGCGAGTGAGCTATTGGTCATAGTACATACTGATGTGCGTGGTCCAATGAGTCACACGACTATGAATGATTTTTCAGTACTTTATCACATTTACCGATGACTTTAGTAGATATGGCTATGTCTACTTGATGAGGCATAAGTGGGAATCCTTCAAAAAGTTCAAGGATTTCTAAAATGAAGTAAAAAATCATACGGGCAGGACAATTAAATTTCTACGATCTAATCGTGGGGGTGAATATTTGAGCCATGATTTTAGTGATCATCTTAAGCAGTGTGGAATTGTTCCACAGCTGACTCCACCCGCACGCTCTAGTGGAATGGATTGTCCGAGCAGAGGAACCGCACCTTGTTTGACATGGTTCGATCTATGATGAGTCATGCTGATCTTCCATTATCCGTATGGGGACTCGCTCTGGAAACCGCAACTTTCACGATAAATAGAGTTCCATCTTAGTCAGTAGAGAAGATACCATATGAGATGTGGTCTAGGAGGCATCCCAGTTTGTCTTTTCTAGAGATTTAGGGATGTGAGGCGTATGTTAAATGTTTGACGATTGACAATTGCACTCCAGAGCCTGACAACTGCTTCTTTGTGGGGTATCCTAGGGAAACCAAAGGAACTATTTCTATAATAGAGAAAAGGGCAAAGTGTTTGTCGCTCGGAATGGCGTATTACTTTAGAAAGAGTTTCTCTAAAAAGGAGTTAGTGGGAGGACGGTGCATCTCAAAGAGGATCGAGAGCTGCTGGATTGTGTTCCAGATCCCAATGAACAAAAACAGGATGTGCAAGGTGTTGCAGCACCTGTTGTTCATGTGCTAGCCCCATGGAGGTCTGAGAGGGTGAGCCATGTGCCGGAGAGGTTCATGTTTTTGACCACCGGGCATCGCGACGTGTTGTTGTTGGACAATGACGAGCCGAAGAACTATGCGGAAGCAGTGATGGGACCACACTATGAGAAATGGCTTGGAGCCATTGGATCTGAGTTGGAGTCCATGCAAGAAAACCAAGTTTGGAACAAGGTTGATCCACCTGATGGTGTAAAAACTATTGAGTGTAAATGGATCTTCAAGAAAAAGATAGATGTTAATGGAAATGTTCATATATATAAGGCACGATTGGTGGCGAAAGGTTTTAGACATATTCAAGGTGTTGATAATGATGAAACGTTTTCGCCCGCCGTCATGCTTAAGTCTATTCGTATCATCCTAGTGATTGCCGGATTTTATGATTGTGGGATCAGAATGGCAACTAGAGGGGGGGAGTGAATAGGCGCCTTCACACCGTGACCGGAGCATACTTCGCACCAACCTTCAGGACTTCGCCCGGAGCCACTTCGCAACCTCTGGTCCGACCGAGGTTATACCTCCGGTCTAACCGGGCTTGAGGCCGAAGGTGCCCTAGGGACCCTTTAGACCAGACTCCGGTGTAACTCTGAATCGGCCTCCGAATTAGCCGATTCCAGGTATTTTGGTCATTTTTCACTGTTTACATTATTACTAATACTTTTCGGCCAATTTGATTAAAATATTGATTATTTATCTGATTGCCTGGCCACTCCAAATCCCTTGTCACTATTCAGGGTAGTCGGAACGCGACGTCGGTATCGTTGCGATACTTTTGGACATCGAACCGGGCCAAGTGTGGGGGCGCATTTCTACGTCAACACACTTTCTGGCGACTCCCCTAGGGAAAACGCCAACCATGACTACTACCTCTACATCGGTGGCGGGTACCTCTACTACGTATACTTCCACTACATCGCCGATGAACATTATGGGGAGCGCCGACATCGACGACCGCAACATTATAACGCCCACCATGGCAGACATATCTGAGGAAGACCGAGCAACGATTGAAGAAAAAAGAGGGAACTCGAGGAACTGATGCTTAGAGATTGCATAAAGACACGCTCGGGCTTCGTCATGTGCGACAACCTCAACTTGACCTAGGTACGCCCATCATCACCCCCTTTATCTGCCTCACAAGCCGACCATAGAATAACGGTGTCTGTTGATCAGGCGGTTAGCGCCTCGCTGGCCAATAAACTAGAACCCCTAGTTGTCTCACAAGTGGCGACAGTGTTTAGAAGATTCGGTTTTACCGAAGCCGATTCACCAGCACCAATCACTAGTATTCTTCCAGCAACACATATTTATAGCAGAACCGACGGCAATACTGGAAAAACCATCACGTTTCTAGCTACTTCATCCACAGCCGAAACACATAACTACGCTTATGGCCAAGCAAACCCAGCTTATCAAGTAATACCACTGCCTGCGCCCATACCTGCTCTGCCGCCGCTCGAATTGCACACTCCCACAACACAGCATAGGCCATAGCATGTCGATATACCACCACGTGTCCCGCAACCACATGAAAGATGCGCGCAAGCATTAGATCACGACGATATCGAGGAGCGTATTCGCGAGCTATTTAGGGAATGCACCGGCTTTGCACCGTGGGATAGGGCTAGGGTTTATTGAAAACCATATCCCGACCACTTTGACACCATTCCATACCCTCGCGGTTATAGAGTCCCATATTTCACAAAATTTGATGGCGAGGGTAGTAAATCCACATTATAACACATTAGCCAATTTCTAGCACAATGTGGCGAAGCTAGCAGATCAGATGCATTAAAACTCAGGTTATTTTCCCTATCATTGTTAGGCACCGCATTCACTTGGTTTTCGGCGCTTCCGCCGAACTCCGTGCAGACATGGGCTCTGCTAGAGAAGAAGTTTCATGATTATTTCTACACAGGCGAGACCGAGCTTAGGCTATCACACCTCACGATGATTAAGAAAAAATCTAGCGAAAGTGTTTCTGAGTATGTTAAACGCTTTAGAGACACCAAGAATAAATGTTTTAGCCTGAACGTATCAGAAAGAGACCTAGCAGATCTAGCATTCAATGGCCTACGGGCAGAAATTAAGGAGCATATGGATAATCAATACCTCTTGGACATTAGCCAAGTATTGCAACAAGCTCCGGTCCAGGAAGGCCGGGCCAAAGATAGAAAATTCGTCAAAACTTTTAATAAACCAAGGGCTGAGATCCACACTATGGAGCACTCCGATGAGGGAGAATCTGAAGAGGAAGAGGATCTGGCCGATACGTACATGGCCGAATGGACTTCGAGCACGAAGTCTAAGCCCATCACCTGCTCCGAATTGCAGCCATCTCCCTCTAAGAGTCGGCCTAATGAAATTAGATATTCATTCGACATAACTAAATGTGATAAGATATTTGACTTCCTATTAAAAATCAACTTCTATGGTTGCTGAAAAGGCAAGTCATGCCATCAGCCGATGAATTAAAAAGGCGTCCCTACTACAAGTGGCACAATTCGCATTCTCACTGCACTAACGATTGCAAAATTTTTCGTCGGCAGGTACAATCGGCCATAGAGGAAGGAAGATTCAAAATAGAAGCAAATCCAAAGATGAAATTAGACAGAGACCCTTTTCCCATGAACAACGTTTAGCTAGAAGGGAAGAAGGTGTTGATTCGGCCAGAGCAGGCCGAGTCGGCTAAGGGGAAAGCAATCATCATAGGAGACACTCACACACGCACACTTGTACCCAATAATCCAGAGGTAGGGTGTGGAAAGAAAATATTAAATCATCATCTTCGGCCAAACATCGCAGAAGGCCGAAGGTGACTTACAAGATGCTTTTGGACAAGCACCAGCGAAGGTCCGAAAGAAGAGGTGTTCACCCACAGGCTCCAGGATGGTCGAAGCCCTCTAGGAGGGCGAGTCTCGTTAGTGTTGAGTTCGGACCTCAAGGTCTGTACACCCCTTCAGAGTGGGTACAGCCTCTGGCAGGGTTCGGACCTCAGTGGACGAACCCCCCTCTGGGTTGGTCCCAACCTCCAATAGGGTTCAGACCTCATTAACCGAACCCTCCCCCGGCTTGGCCCCTGTTTCTGAGAAGCTTCGAGCCTTAGTGGCCGAACCCGACTCCTCCGGACGATTTCCAGCCTCCGGGTGGATCCGGGCCTCATTGGCTGAACCCACCTCCTTCGAGCGGGCTATAGCCTCCGGATGGACTCAGCCTCTAGTGGCTGGGCCCACCTCCGCCATGGGCTAATTTACCTCCGGCTTGGCAGGACCCTTCGCTGGTCTGATCCGAGGTACCATCGACGTAGCCGGGCTTCCAACTAGCCAACGGGTTTGGCACATAGTGGGCAAAGCCGCTAGAGCCTCCGATGCTGCCGCCCTACTACTAGATGATGGATCTGGCTTGGCCTCCGCCACCGGAGAACTTCATGCAATGTCCGGCTACTAACACTTACACTCCTTCTAGTGTCTCCAAGTGGCAGGTTAGGGGACCGGTGCAGGATGACAATATTGTTCATCGCCTGTCCGTAGTGCCTCAGAACCGGGCTCCGTGAGATGTAACCAGAAGGGATGAACGTGGAGACGCATCAGAGGTTATAGTCATCAGGGTTGGATCCCAAGAGGTCCCAATCCCGAAGGATACCCCGATGGGACTACGTGAAGACTCGGCCGAAGCTCGGTCTGACCGGCCTACTATGGCCAGTCCGACCAGCCTTACGACGGTTTTTGGCACAGACCGGTCTAACCAGCCCGCTACGGCCGGTCTGACCAACCAGGAGCAGGAGACCTCTCATGGCAAGCGCAAGACATCTGAAGCCGATACAAACAAATCCCCTTCAGCCAAAAAATTCTAGAAGCAAGACCATGGCACCCGGCACCCGTCCTCAGCCATCGTGGGCACCCTCGGGGATGTCCAAATCATAAAAGAGGATGTTGCAGCGCTTGAGGGATCAAGAGATATGAGAGGAGAAGGCCGAGGAGGTACATGACGTGTTTTTTGAGGAAACCCGTCCTCAGCCCATAGTGAAGAAAGTCTGGAGACCTAGGCCAGTCATGGTCGATGACTCGGCCCCCGTTGTTAGCTCCAACAAAGACGATTTGCTCGACGATGACTACACTCCCATCTCTAAGGGGCCCACTCCTTAGGCGATGGATATCGACATCGTCATGTTGCCTTTCGAGTTCGCTCCACTACAGGAGGAGGCCGGGGCCGCTCAGCTAAACCTTGGCCCACAGGACACCGTATTCAAGAAGCCCGAAGACACGAACCATCACCTGATACCCCTCTACATAAGGGGACACATTGACGGGAAGCCTATCTCAAGGATGCTTGTCGATGGTGGCGCCACCGTGAACCTAATGTCGTACTCATTTCTAAGGAATCTCGGCAAGGATGATGATGACCTGAAGAAGACCAACATCACCCTCAAAAGCTTCAACGGTGACACGATGGAAGCTAAAGGGGTACTGTCCCTAGAACTGACGGTGGGGAACAAGACGCTGTCCACCGCTTTCTTCGTCGTTGACGTACAAGGCAATTATAATGTATTGCTTGGGCGTGATTGGATCCATGCAAATCAGTGTGTGTCGTCTACCTTGCATCAACACCTAATACAATAGGATGGCGACGAAGTCGATATAGTGTACGCCGATACATCGGCCCATGTTAGTTTGGCCAATGCGTCCGGAGACGCCGCCCATGATGAGATAGAGTGCTTGTCGGGACGGGACCTCTCGGATTATGACTTTGTCAGTGTATCAGAGGGGAGGTTCATTCCTATTTCCGTGAAGCCAGCCGATGTGGCTCGGTTGTGTCTAAGATAGGAGAATGTCTAACACTAATCTTGATTGGCTAAAATCTCGCGTGGAGCAATATCGGTCTTCTCAAGACGGTATCACCGAAGCCATTGAAGATTTTAGCGAGGTAGAAAAATTAGGTCAAGGATTCTCGTCGGCCGACCCTTTGGAACAAGTAGACATAGGAGATGGTAGTGTTCCGAGGCCGACGTTTGTAAATTGGAATCTGAATAATGATGTAAAGGCCGAAGTAACAAAATTGATTTGATCGTATGTTGATTGCTTCACATGGGATTACAGCGAGATGCTCGGGCTAAGTCGAGAGCTTGTTGAGCATCGGCTCCCCATCAAACCCGGGTTTAGGCCTTATAAACAGCCGCTGCACCGCTTCAATTCGACCATCTATGACCGAGTTAAAGAGGAGGTTGAACGTCTATTAGCAGCAGGTCTTATTAGGGCATGCCGATACGCGGAATGGGTCGCTAACATCGTGCCTGTCGAGAAGAAAGAGAGTGGAAAGATCCGCATCTGCGTCGACTTCAGGGATTTTAACAAGGCTACTCCGAAAGACAAATATCCCATGCCGATAGCCGACATGTTGATCAACAATGCCTCGGGACACAAGGTACTAAGTTTTCTTGACGGCAACGTTGGTTATAATCAAATCTTTATGGCTGAAGAAGATGTTTTTAGAACGGCTTTTCGCTGCCCCTGTTTTGTCGGCTTGTTCGAATGGGTAGTAATGACATTTGGTTTAAAGAATGCTGGCGCCACATACCAATGTGCCATGAACTTAATTTTTCATGACTTGCTAGGGGTTATGTTAGAAGTTTATATAAATGATGTTGTGGTCAAATCAAACGCTATGGAAAACCACCTCACCGAATTGAGAGTTGCTTTCAGAAGAATGTGTTAGTATGGTTTAAAAATGAACCCGCTCAAGTGTGCTTTTGGTGTGTCGGCGGGTAAGTTCTTAGGGTTCATGATTCATGAAAGAGGCATTGAAATTGATCCTAAGAGGCTTGAGAAAATTAGAAGATGTGTAGCACCGACATGTAAGAAAGATGTGTAGAAACTGCTAGGCAATGTTAACTATTTGCGACGCTTTATATCTGACTTGTCTAGAAAAATTGATGCTTTCATCCCAATACTCCGGCTAAAAAATCAAGCCGAGTTCACTTGGGGGGCAAGCCAGCAACGCGCGTTTGTGATTGGAGCCGTGTTGACTCAAGACATCGAAGGAAGAAAGTGCATCATCACTTTCTTGAGTCGTCGACTTCTAGACACCGAGACAAGGTACATGTTTGTGGAGTGTTTGTGTTTATCCCTCTATTATGCGTGTACCAAATTACATCACTATCTTCTCCATAGCACATGTATTGTCACTTGCCAAACGGATGTCATAAAATACATGTTGCAAAAGCCGATTCTAAGTGGTAGAATCGACAAGTGGGCGTATGCGTTAATCGAATATGATTTGGCTTATGAACCATTGAAAGCTATGAAAGGCCAAATCATTGCTAATTTTATAGTGGATCGCCATGTAGATGTCAATTGGGGCGATAAAGTCGCTTTAATTGAAGTATTACCATGGAAACTTTACTTCGATGGTTCGGCTTGCAAAAATGGCCAAGGTGTTGGAGTGGTACTCGTATCACCAGGTGGTATGCGCATTGAAACCTCGGCCTGTTTGGAATTTCATTCAACTAATAATCAAGCCAAATATGAAGCCCAATTGCTAGGTCTTGAGTTGTTAAAATCAATGGGTGGGAAATATGTTAATGCATATGGTGATTCTTTATTAGTCGTGCAACAAGTAGCCAAGCTTGCTCAATGTTTTAATGGTTTGTTAAATAGCTACTTGGATAAATGTTTAGACTTAATTTCTACCTTTAATGATTTTGAGATTACTCATGTGTCTAGAGAGGCCAACTGTTGGCATAAAAGATTACGCTAACAGGTTCTCGAAGGTTAAGAACTAACAAACAAGAAGTTTGTGCTGAGAACTATTTCGAGCCTCTAAATAGGATAATAGCTCAAAGTAGTCCGAAATTGTGTATTGAATAGCTGAGTATTCGATGCCTATTACAAGGTAAGAAGGAGGGTATTTATAGGCAAAAAGTCTAAGGAAAAGACCTATGTACCCCTCAATTACAACCGACATAGTGGAAACTATTCGGTACCACGAATAGGGCTAAAATAGTAAAATCTATCTGGAGAAGATAGATAAGGCAGATTTCTTATCAGTCCGGTTGTTATTCACTGTAGCTTCGAAGCCTTCGGAGAATGCCTTCGAATCATAACCCGAAGCACCCTTCGGCTTATAAACATCATCACCTTCGGAGATGAGCGCAGGCTTCGATGCTGATAAGTTATCTTTGACTGTCAATCTCTAAAGTCCCGAGGATGAAGTATTTTCCCCCAACAGTAGCCCCTCAAATACGCTTCTCCGATTTAACCTGTATGGTAGGAAAGCAGTATACGCAAGGAATATTTTCATATTCATGGACTTAGAGAAATTTGAAGGTGTTATAGCCATCCGAAGGGTATTTGACATCGAGGTATTCCCGATGAAATCTTCGAACTGGGACTGCTATGTGAACACTTCGTAGGAAAGGGAACCGTTACAAAAGCGGAACGTCATGGAAAACCGTCAAATTTGAGCCGTTACCCTTCAAGTAGCCGTTATGCTCCTAAAAAAGGTAACGTTCAAAATTTTACCAGGGGTTCACACCTTTTCACTTCCTGGTCCCACCCATCAGCAACAGAAGTTGAACTTGCAGTGTGAACGCGATCAAAGTGCAACAACTAACAGGAAGGCTATAAAAGGGGGGTCGAAGCCCACCCAAAATTCTTACAGAACCTGTCTTTCGGAGCGCACTTTCTTCAACCTTCAAATCTCCCCTCAATCTTCCCGAGCGATTGATTCACGGCGATGACCAGCACCACCGTGCTAGTGGCAGCGAGCACTTTGGCGCAAAGGCAAGCTTGGGCGGCTTCGGCAACAGTGGCCATGGCGGGGGCTCCATGAGGTTCTTGGCCCAAAAATCCACGGGAGCTCCGCCCTCCATCCAAGAAGCAGATCTCGCAAAGCTTCCTCATCGTCCAATCCACCAGCACTACGGAATCCATCGAAGAGGCTGTGGCCGGGAAGCTGGTCCACGGAATGAGGACTCGGGTCCCTAGAATAGAGTTGACCCCAACGCCGTGAAGTGGATAAGTAGTAGCCTTCGAAGCATTCTTCGAGGCTGGTCTTGGGCTCCTTGCCATCAACTTTTTATTAGAGGTGTTAGAGATGTTTCACATTACCTTGCCTCAATTGTCCCCCAACGCCATCGCAAGGCTGGTGATCTTCGAGTGGGCCCTCTGTGCCGAAGGATGCGAAGGAAGATCGGAGATCTTCGCCGCCACCCACGAAGCCATCTGCCAACCGAAGCCACAGGACGACCCCGGAGACAACAAGGTATTGACAGCCTTCGGAAGCATCAACTTCCAGCTACGAAAGGAACATGCTCAACATTTCCCTGCGAAGGCCATCAATGACCGGTGGTACACCAACTGGATCCTCCGGTGGTTTTACGCCGAGGTCGGAGAAGACTCCAGCTTCGCGGGGCCTCTCCAAGAAATCTGGTTCCGGAAGGAGGCCGAAGTCACTCTAAACCCAAGTCTGCTCTCAACGTGGCTTGGGTTACTCTCTTCGATAGCCAGCCGCATGAGCATGCGGGACTTCGCAGAAGAATTCATCGCCCTCCGGATTCCGCCTCTTAGAGCCAACTGGCTGATAGCATTCCAAAATGCTTTGGAGGGAGAGCTTCGACGTCTGGGTAACCCTTTGAACTTCCTGCAGTAATGTATTAGGAAAGAATTAACATACTTATGATATGCTACCTTCAGCGGCCCCTTTAGCACTATCTTCGGAGCATATAGCGAGAGCCACCGAACGTGTGCTCGGAGCCCCTACGGTGGTGGAGAGGCAGAAAAGGATAGAGTTGGTGGGAAGCTGGGAGTGCTTCAATAGAGTGTGGAGGGCCCTCGGAATGGAGCCCCCACCTCTGCCAGACTTCGACCCGACTGGAGCGGCCCCTCGGAATAGGAAAGCCACCGTCGAGCCTTAGAAGAAAACTGTCAAGACCCTAATCAAGAAGGGAAAGAAGATGATGAAGCCTCCTCCTCAGCTGACTCTGATGTCCTCTACTTCCTCTTTGGACATTTGGAGCTCATCTTCGGAAGACTCCGGAAACAAAGGCTCCGAAAACAAGGGCTCTGATGTCCAAATGGGAAAGGCCCTCGAGAATTATCTTCTAGATGACAGCAAAGATGAAGACGTGGATGCATCCAGAGTTCCTGCTCGAGAGACTATGGAGGCAGACACAATGCGCTCTCCCGAGCCCGTCGTCGCGAGTTCGGAGCTGGAGGTGGTTATCCCAACTCACTTGTGGCTGGGGTGATAGTGCCAAAGGCCGAGGCGCCTGCAACGGCTACACCAGAGAGGACTTCGGGGGATGATCTCGATGAGTACCTCCGGATGTATGAGGTCTTGGAGGACCCTGCAATTCTACCTCAAGGCGCAAACAAAGGTATACTTCAAAGCTTTTGCCTTTACGATTCTTGTAACAGTTATTACCCACAAATATTCATCGAGTACCTTAATGTTGTAGTTTGTCGAGGAGTAGCATTGCTCTGATCACAGATGGAGCTCTAGCTTCTCTCGGAGTTGAGGCTTTGAAAGACACAGCAGCTCCAATGACTGGAGCTGTCTTGGGCAAAGCAGTTCCAACTAAGAGGGCATCAGTCGGAGGAGTATCTACTTCTGCCGGAGTCTCTCCTCTGGCTTTCGTGCCGGGGAGGGGAAAAAGCATGATGAGCCTCGGCCTCCTCCCTGCTTCGATGGTGACGCCTTCCTCCAACGATCCTTCGGCAAGTAATTCAGAGGAGGAGGCAACCGCGGATGATTGCTAGGCTTTGTCCTGGCTCCCTTTGTTGGCTCCATTCTTGGAGCAGCGAACAGGCCTCTGGGTGCTTCTGGAGCCCTTAGTGGAGAAAGGCCAAGAAGTAGTAAACTCCGACTTGGTCTCCATCTTGAGTGAAGCCAGAGCCCCGAAGCTCAATCTAGCCCTTGAAAGGGCATCCCTTCAGGTATGCAACATGCCGCAAATGCATTCAATTAACAAATGGAATTACTTAGTACTTGCTCTTTTTTGCAGAAATTTGTCCTTGCTAGAGCGGCAACGACTTCCAATGAAGTCGAAACTAATTGGCTCAATAGGAAGGTTACTATCCTCTAGTCTGCACTTAAAAGCTCCGAAGATAAAACACTTCGATTGGAGGAGAAGCTCCTTGAAGAACGGAGGTCTGGGGCCGCAACCGACGAAGCACTCAGGATCAAGCGGCAAAGTAGCACTACATGCAAACTTCGGCCCAAGAAGCCGAAGCCGAATGTGTGGTGCTCAGAGCAGAGGTGGATAAGCTCCAGCAAGCGGCAGCCACTTCAAGCATGCAGCTTGTAGAACTCCAAGACTCACTTCAGTAAGCCATGGCTCAGAAAAGTGCTATGCTTTCTAGAATGGCTGAAGTGTCTGCTGCTGCTGTTGTGCTAGAGGCGGCAGAAGCCAAGAATGCTACAATAGCGGAGCGTACCTTGGATACCCTTCAGGGTACCTTGGAATAATTCGGCACCATGTGCCCTTCATCTTCGACTGTGGTGAGCGAGCCCCTCGACTAGAAGCTGAAAATGATTCAAGTGGCGACGAAGTTGATGATGGGCTCCGGCGTCCGATACGGAGAGATCTCCGGACAAGTTGCTGGAATTGGAGTCCTCCGCCACCTCGAAGCTCTTGGGATTTCAGTTGCTCCGGTTGGGGGTTCGACACTTGCAGGCTTTGCCGACGAGGACTTGTTGCGTCCTTCGCGGGATATAGATTCTTCCTGGGAAGCTTTCCGGTCAATTTGGAAAACAGACCATAAGCCTGCAGCCAAGGCTTGGATCGACAAGGCCCGCCGACAAAATCAAGCGCAAATGAGGCCTCCGCTCCTAGCTTCACCAGCTCCGACGCCCCCTGCTCTGCCAACCGACCCGTAGGTCTAGTCTTATAGGGCGCTTAAGCATGTACAAGAAATCTTGTAAAGCCCCTTATATTAACGAATGAAAAGTTTATAAATGAGGAACTTGTTTGGATGTTTATTCTTTTAGGTTTTGCCATGCACTTCGGAGCTTGACTTCGAAATATTGGAACTTAACGAAGGGCTCCTTCGGTAGTGGTCTATCCTCAAAAGCTTAAGGCCTTATCGACGCTCGCGCTTCTCTATTCCTTGCGGAGATCAAGGGGAGATAGCTCCCGAAGTATACCGCGAAGTCTTGGCTTATATCAAAGAGGAGGAAAAGGAAGAAGCATCTTCGTCCTACGAGTATGTAAACTGGTCTGACTCGGAGTACCAGGCCGAAGATCTCGCCAAGGCTAGCTCCGAAAGGCTTCTGTCTTGGGCTGAACTTCAAGAGGAGTAGAAAAAACTGCGAGCTTCGAAGAAGAGAAGCACTCGGACTAAGAAGAAAGTCTCGAAGGCTTCAAGCTCCGAGGGTCGAAGTGGTCTTAGGAGTAGCTTTAGAGGTCGGAAGGGTCTCCACTTTTATCTAGGCTTAGACCAAAACTTCTCTTGATGTAAAATATGATTATCCAATTAATATGAATTGCTTTGAAAGAATCTTTTGTTGTTCCTTACTCCCTTGCCCCTCCTTGTGGATGGGGGACCGTACGCGTTGCGATAGGGTCCATCGGACACAATGATTTACATAAAAATCTGATGCTTCGCACAACACTTGGTAATCATACTTTACTCTTTCGTAGAGTTCTTTGAACTATATGTTCGTATTATAATGTTTATAAATTTCGGAGCTAATTTTATACTTGTAAACTCCCATAGCAGTCGCTTAGGACTTTAAAAGTGTTTCATTGACCAGAGCCTTGAAACCTTATTGCTTGGTCACCTTCGACTCTTTTACAGATGCTTCAAACTCGGAGGGTGGAAATCTGTTCTTTTAAAGTCATTAGACTCTTCTACGGATCCTAACAAGCCGGAGCTTGGAATCCGTAGGCTGGCCACCTACGGCTCTTTTATAGATGCTTCGAACCCGGAGGCCGGAAATCTGTTCTTTTAAAGTCCTTATACTCTTCTATGAATCCTAACAAGCCGGAGCTTGGAATCCATAGGTTGGCCACCTACGACTATTTTACAGATGCTTCGAACCCGGAGGCCAGAAATCTGTTCTTTTAAAGTCCTTAGACTCTTCTACGGATCCTAACAAGCCAGAGCTTGGAATCCATAGGCTGCCAATGGAATCCTTGAACCAATGGTTCGAAGGCCGTTGTCCGGGTTCTTTGAAAGATGCTTGATTCCGCAAGAATCTCCGTTCTCCTAATGCATCCACCAAGAGTAAGGGATATTCAAAGATTAAACAAAATTCTAAGTTCCATCTTTATTTAGAAAGGTACTTTTACAAATGATTACAAGGAGCCCCTAAGCATAATAACATTTAAGGTGCTATGCATGCCATGCATGCTTCAACTCTTCCCCTTCTAAATGAGCTAATTTAAATGAGCCGGGGCGCCCTGAGCGTAGGATAATATATGGTCCTTCCCATTTATTTCCTAGCTTCCCCGGAGCTATTACACTTCACAATACCAAATGACCTGGTTTAAGCTCGTTCAATTTTATCTTCGGGTCATACCATGTCTTTGTTTGGTCTTGGTACTTCATTAGATTGGCAACGGCTCGAAGCCTTGTTTCTTTTGACAAGTCCAGCGAAGTGCTTCTCTCGTCTTCATTTCCAGGTTCTACTACGCGAAGGGATCCACCCTTGAGCTCCGTAGGAGTCATGGCCTCATCTCCGAATAGCAGCCTGAATGGAGTAAAGCCGGTGGACCTGGCTTGAGTGATCCGAATGGACCATAGAATCTTAGGAAGTTCTTTGGTCCACAACCCTTTGGCTAGCACGATAATCCTTCGATTTAAACCGAAGAGAATATTCCCATTGGCTCGCTCGACGGCTCCATTTGATTGTGGATGGCGAACTGCTGCGAAGCATAACTTGATGCCCAGTTCTTCACAAAATTCTTTAAAGGGTTCGGCTTCGAACTGGGTTCCATTATCTACAGTTAGCTCCCTTGGCACTCTGAACCTGCATATGATATTTTGCTAGAAAATTTTTTGCACATTCCTTGAAGTGATAGCAGTTAGAGGTTCAACTTCGACCCATTTAGAAAAATACTCAATTGCTACCACTGCAAACTTCAAGCTGCCTTTTGCCATTGGAAAAGGGCCGATGAGATCCATTCCCCATCGTGCCATTGGCCATACTGGGGGAATAACTTGAAGTGGTACTGGTGGACGGTGGCTCTGTCTACCCATCCACTGGCATCCTTGACAGGTTTGAACCAATTCCTCCGCATCTCTTACAATTGTTGGCCAGTAGAGCCCCTGCCGAAGTGTCTTTCCTGCTAGAGCACGCGGGGCTAGGTGGCTTCCACATAAACCTTCGTGAATGTCTCGAAGTATATCTTGGCCTTCGGGTTGTGAGATGCATAGGAGTAAGGGAGAGCACACTCCGACTTTGTATAATATCCCATTGACAAGCTCATAATTCCGAGCCCTTGCTTGCAACCTTCGAAAATCCGGACCTTTTGGCAAGACTGCACTATTTTGCAAGACATCCATTATCGGAGCCCGACAGTCTGTAGCTGGGATGCAAAGGACTTCCGTGGAGGGTAATTGATTTACTATAGGCTTGACAAGTTCTTCATAGAAAGCACCCTCCGGGAGGTCCAATGCTCTGGCTGCAACCTTCGCCAGAATGTTTGCATGTTGATTATCTGCTCGAGGTATACTCCGAACAGAAAATCCTTTGAACATTGCTTCTGTCTTGCGGATTTCCTCCAGATACTTTGCAAGATGCGGGTTCCATGCTTGAAAGCTTTTGTCAACATGCCCTGCGACGACTTGGGAATCTGTTTTAATTATAATCCTTGCTGCTCCAAGTGCCATTGCCTTTCGGAGGCCTAGTAGGATTCCTTCGTATTCTACGATATTATTGGTGGTCTTAAAGTTGAGCCTCGCAGAATACATGGCCTTTTGCCCTGATGGCGATATTATTACAGCTCCAGCTCCGGCACCAGATGCCTGATAGGCTCCGTCAGAAAAAATTGTCCATAGACCTTCGGAGGTTTCTTCCTGAGCCCAAACTGCAGATGGAGTCCACTCTGCCACGAAGTCAGCTATGATCTGAGATTTGATAGTTGTTCTCGCCATGAAGGAAATACCAAAGGGGGCTAGCTCGATAGCCCATTTTCCGATCCTACCCATGGAATCTTTGCTCTAGAGCATATCACCAAAGGGATACGAGGTAGGGATGATAAGGTTATGTGCTAGAAAGTAATGCCTTAGCTTTCGCGAGGCCATTACTAAAGCATAAGCAATTTTTTTGAGCTCGGAGTATCTTGTCTTTGCTCCGGACAAAGCTTCTGAGATGAAGTAAACTGGGTTTGCACCAGCTTTCCTTTAAGCTCAACTTCCCTGACCAATACTGCAGTTACTGCGGAGCCCGTTGCTGCAAGATAAAGAAGGAGAGTTTCTTCCGGGAGGGGCACAGTAAGTGTTGACAGGCTTCTGAGGTATTCTTTAATATCATCGAAACTCTTCTGGCACTCTAGAGTCTAGTTGAAACTTTCGGACCCTTTTAGAGCTTTAAAAATTGGAAGGCTTTGCTCGACTGATCTGGCCAGGAATCTGCTGAGAGCTGCAAGCCGTCCTGCTAACTTCTGGACTTGCTTCAAATTTTCTAGTGGAGCCATTCTTTGCAATGCACTTATCTACGTCAGTCTAGCTTCGATTCCCCTACTTGAAGCTAGATACCCTATCAGTTTTCATGCTTGTGCCCCGAATATACATTTTTCAGGGTTGAGACGAACTCCACATGCTCGGAGGCTCTCAAATGTTTCAGCTAAGTCTAGGCTATGACGGTGCTTTACATCACCCTTTATTACAATATCATCCATATAGGCTTCGACATTTCAGCTTATTTGATGACCTAGAACCTTAGCTATCAAACGTGAGAAGGTGGCTCCAGCATTCCGCAAGCCAAAAGGCATTCTTGCATAACAAAATACTCCGGACAGGGTCATGAAACTCGTCTTGGCTTCGTCTTCGCGCTTTAGCGAGACTTGATGATAACCGGATTAAGCATCCAGAAAGCTCAGTAATTCGGAGCCAGCCGTAGAGTCCACCAGCTGGTCTATTTGAGGAATAGGGTAGGGGTCTCGTGGGCATGCTTTATTTAATGATGTGAAATCAATGCACATGCGCCACTTGCCGGAGTCCTTTTTCCTGACAAAAACAGGGTTAGCTAGCCACTCCGTGTGGGCTATTTCCCTGATGATGCCAGCCCTTAACAATTTTTCCACTTCTATCTTGGCGAGGTCTGCCCTCTCTGCTGATAGCTTATGGAGCCCCTGGCGCACTGGCCTAGCCTTCGGGTTGACAAGCAAACTATGCTCGATGATACTCCGGTCAACCCCGGTGATGTCTTTGTCGGTCCAAGCAAAGACGTCCAAATTTTGCTTGACTACTTCCTCCAATGAAGCGACTATCTATGGAGGTAGCCCCTTGCCGAACTGAATTGGGTACTCCTTGCCATCCTTAAGAATTATCTTCGTGACGACATCACCTTTCGGGCTTGGCTTTAGGGAAAGGCCCTTCGAGGAGTTTGAAGACTCTGAAGCCTCCTCTGTGTGCTCCAACACACTGTGCACTTGCCGAGGGTCCAATGGCTGACCGTGGCCATACTCCATTCTTCGGGCTATAGCTTGGTCTCCTTAGATAATGAGAACTCCACCTTGTGTGGGCATCTGGAGACATAAGTAGTTATGATGTGCTATAGCCCCGAACTGGTTCAACATCCCACGTCCAAAAATCGCATTATAGGCATATGGGGCATCGACGACGTCGAAGATCACTTCTTCCACCCTGGCCAATGGCTCCTCTCCGAAGGCAACCTCGAGGCCTATCTGGCCGAGGGCATCGAGAGGCGGACCTGCGAAGCCTTGAAGTGGGCGGGCCGCCAGAAGTACATGCCTCCGAAGAATGCACATCTGGTCAAAGGCCTGGACAAAAAGTATATCTACGGAGCTCCCGCCATCTACCAAGATCCTTCGAACTTCTACTCCAGCTATATCAGTTGAAATGACCAGGGGGTCAGCATGGGGGAACTTCACCCCCACAGCATCATTGGCAGTAAAGGAAATAGGTACAAGGGACCACTCGGGTATTCCTGCCGCAGAATTCGAGGTCCCTATGTGCCCTACTTCGCGGACATATTCTCGCCACTGCCTTTTTGACATGTTTCCGAAGGTCCCCACTCCAGAGATGGGCAGGACCACCCGCTTGCCGTGATCTTGGGGATCTTCCTGCTTTGGTGGTGTCATAATATTGGCCACCGGGAGCTGCATGGGTGCTTCGAGGACACTGGCTCGGGCCACGGTTTGCACGGGCCCCGAACGTACCGCTGGAAGGGCTCGATCCGAAGTACCTCGCCCTGTACTTCGTCCAAGGTATTCACCCCGAAGGGTTAATATAGTCTTACAATCCTTCGTGTCATGGCTTCTATTCTCACCATGCATGTACACAACAGAAAAAGCTCTAGCGCCTGCCAGCTATTCTTTCCTAGGGCTTCAAAGCTCCAACCTTGAAGCCTTGCGCCTGCTGGAAGTTGGCAGGTGCCTTCGGGGCAAAGGGCGCGATGTTCAACACCTCCGAGCGGAAGTGCTTCTTTCCCCGCCTATGATCATTGAAACGATTGTCATGGGGGGCTTGCGGAGAGGTTGGGACATCGGGCTCCATCTTCACTTCTGAAAGGGTTGGTGCAGGTGCAGCAGATCTTCGGAGGCAGCCTTCCTCTGCCTTGGCATACTGTTCGAAGTATGCCATCAGCTGTGCCACAGATTACACCAGTTTCCGATGAAGCATGCTGAGGAGATTTGGGTTCAACACCCCTTCGTGTGCGACATCGACTACCGAAGAGGTAGACAAGCCTTTGATCTGAGAGTTGGTGTGGGCGAAGCGTGTGAAATATTCCCACAGCGTCTCCCCCACTTGCTGCTTCACCTGAAATAGACTCCCAGTCGACATCGGAGCCACAAATGTACCTTGGAAGTTGCTTACAAACTTCCTCTTCAGCTGCTCCCAAGACTTGATCGATTGTGGCTTTAGAGACTAGAACCATCGGAGAGCTACACCTTCAAGAGCGAGGGGGAATCACTTCGCCATAGTGTTACGCACCCCTCCAATGGCTTCAATCGCCAAAGCATACGAACGAGTGAATTCTCTAGGGTCAGACCCATCGGAATACATGTGCAGCTTCGAGGCTTTAAACCTAGGATCGAAGGGCACTTTCTGTAGGTCCGGATGCAACGGAGACTCGTCATCGAAGTATGCATTCTCGGCCTCCTCCGGGACTTGGACAGCTTTGGGAAGGTCGCCAACACCACCATCTTGAGGCCCTTCGGGAGCATAAGTGGAAGCTTGAGAGCGGAGTCGATCGGTGGAATCCTGCCTCCACCTTGCCACTTCCTCCTAAAGTCACGTTACTTGGGTAGCCTCATCCTCAGGAAGGTATTCATCTCCTTCGGAGGGGATCTCCGGGTCTCGAGAACTAGCGTAGTCGATTCGGAGCACCGTGGGATTGGGTTGGGGGCCTCTGGGTGCTCGACGCCCGGTGGCCCCTTCTGGGGTTACCTGGATAACTGAAGGTCCTGCTCCATTGGTCCGAGGGGACCTTCGGGGAGGATCTGAGGCTAGGCTCTACTTGGGAGGCATAGCTAATGAAGATGAGGTTCGAAGACCATGGGCTTCGATTGGTTTGGGAAGGCGAGGAAAGGCCTTCGAGCTGCACTAGGAAGCCCCTTACCGAAGGGTGCGCAGAATCTTGAGACTCCGAAGCTCCCTCCGCAAGTGCTCTTCGAAGCACAGTCAGCAGTAGAGAACTAGCTTTTTAAACTAGGATCCCCATGGATAGTGCCAACTGTTGGCGTAAAAGATTACGCTAACAGGTTCTCGAAGGTTAAGAACTAACAAACAGGAAGTTTGTGCTGAGAACTTTTTCGAGCCTCCGAATAGGATAATAGCTCAAAGTAGTCAAAAATTGTGTTTTGAATAGCTGAGTATTCGATGCCTATTACAAGGTAAGAAGGAGGGTATTTATAGGCAAAAAGTCTAAGGAAAAGACATATGTACCCCTCAATTACAACCGACATTGTGGAAACTATTCGGTACCCCGAATAGGGCTAAAACAGTAAAATCTATCCGAAGAAGATAGATAAGGCAGACGTCTTATTAGCCTGACTGTTATCCAATGTAGCTTTGGAGCCTTCGGAGAATGCCTTTGAATCATAAGCCGAAGCACCCTTCGGCTTATAAACCTCATCACCTTCAGAGATGAGCGCAGGCTTCGATGCTGATAAGTTATCTTTGACTGTCAATCTCTAAAGTCCTGAGGATGAAGTATTTTCCCCCAATACCAACTCACTTGCAAATGAGTTGGCTCAACAAGCATCAGGCTATCAAATTAGGAGAGGTAAACTCTGCACACGGGAAAGGACGATGTTTAAAGATGATGTAGCACCAGAGGGTACTACTGTCGGTCTGACCGGCTTTGTGAGCACGGTCCGACCGCCCTTGCGTACCCAGTCCGACTGACCATGTTAGGACGGTCAGACCAAACTGTGCCAGACAACCGGCAATAGTCGGTTGAACCGAGCCAACATGGTCGGCTCGACCGACTGTTGTCAAGAAGGTTTAGCGCTCGGGGGGCAGGTCCAAATGATAAATCTTGAGGCTAGTTCTAGTGGGAATTTGGCTATTGCTCCTTTGGTCAGTGAGGATTATTGGAGGATCCCAATCGTCCAATATTTGAGAAATCCAAGCCAAAAGGTTGATCGGAAGGTTCGGCGATAGACTTTCAAATTTGTTTTGCTTGACGATATGTTGTATCGTCGGACTATCGACGGATTACTTTTGAAGTGTTTAGACCCCGATCAAGCTAGAGTTGCTACAGGCGAAGTACATGAAGGGCTTTGCGGTACTCATCAGTTAGCCCCGAAGATGAGTTGGATGCTCAAAAGGGTAGGTTTTTATTTGCCGACTATGACATGCTCGAAAGGGCATCGGTTCGTGTTGATGGCAACAGATTACTTCACCAAATGGACTGAGGCCGTGCCGCTCAAGAACATGACTCACAACGAGGTAATCGATTTCATCTTGAAACACATTATACACAGATTCGGCATTCCCCAAACTCTCACTACGAACCAAGGTACTTCATTTGTTGCTAAAGAGGTGAGGGACTTTGCCAAATACTATGGGGTCAAATTGGTAAACTCTTCCCCATATTATGCTCAGGCCAATGGTCAGGCCGAGTCTAGTAACAAAACTATGATTAAATTAATCAAGAAAAAGATTGAAGAGTTTCCAAAAAGGTGGCATGAGTTACTTTCCGAAGCTGTATGGGCTAGTAATCCACCTAACGGATTGCTATCCTTTTTATCGGTTTTTATCGCCCTACTCGGCAATTCGGCCTTCTGGCCGAATTATGTTTGATCTCTTATCGTTAGGCTGTTGTCGGCAACGGCCAGTCAGACCGAAGGTGCCTCACCGGTCCGACCGAGATACTCCACACTACGCTGAAGCCCTTCGCCGGAGTCCCTTCGCCGGAGCCTTACGTGCCGGAGCCCGCTTACTCCAAAGCCTACCTCGTCGGTCTGACCGGGAAGGCTTCACCGGTCTGACCGAAGCCCTTCGCACCGTGATCGGAGCATACTTCGCACCAACCTTCGGGACTTCGCCCAGAGCCACTTCGCAACCTTCGGTCCGACCGAGGTTATACCTCTAGTCTGACCGGGCTTGAGGCCGAAGGTGCCGTAGGGACCCTTTAGACCAGACTCCGCTATAACTCCGAATCTTCCTCTGAATTGGCCGTTTCTAGGTATTTTGGTCATTTTGTCACTGTTTACATTATTACTAATACTTTTTGGCCAACTGGATTAAAATATTGATTATTTATCTGATTGCCTAGCGACTCCAAATCCCTTGCAACTATCCAGGGTAGTCGGAACGCGACGTCGGTATCGTTGCGATACTTTTGGACGTCGAACCGGCCCAAGTGCGGGGGCACATTTCTGTGTCAACAGAACCTATCGGGTCACACACTTAAGGGGATGGATTATGAAACATGCAAAAAATTGGTTCTTGTGCAAGTGGGAGATTGATGGATATGCCCAAGAAAATTCCGTGTATCGGAAGTTTCGATTATTTTTAGGACACGAGTCAGAGCAAAACTGACTTCGGAAGGTCCGATGGTTGGGATCGCGACATGAATCAGAAATTCCGATTTGGAATCGGATGTTCTGATTATTTTCTAGGCTCGAGTCAGAGAGCAAAAGTTGCTTCGTAAGTTCTGATATGGTATCAAAAGTTCTAATGAGCTGGAAGTTCCGATTTAGAACCAGGAAATTTATACTGATCGGAAGTTCTGATATGTGTATCAGAAGTTCCGACATGGGCGAAAACAGATTGGATCTGTTACGGTATCATACTGAATCAAGAGACCAAAATACCCTATCAGAAGTTCCGATCGAGGATCAGAAGTTTTGACGTGGGTAAAACAGACTGGATCTGTTACGACACAAATCAGTTGTAACTTATTTGTGGGTTTCGAGATGTGGACGACCAGGCGCTCTCAGCCCTATATAAAGAGAGGAGGAGGAGGTATTTGAGTACAAGCTTGAGCATAGTTTAGACCTAGCCACCAAAGACTCCTCTCCTCCCTTTCTTGAGTGCCTATTCCACTCGCCCCACCGAAGCAACTCCTCGTGCGCCCCGCTTCAGGTGCTAGAACCACAACCAGGGTGCGGCACAATCTACCTGCCGCCACGCCTAGAGTCCCTTAACGAGAAAAACCAGAACTCCAAAAGAAACCGGCTGGTTTTTGTGAGGAACAAAAAACAAACTATTTAGTACTAGCTGGAGAGCAACACACGGCGGGGAAATCCCAATGAGCTAGCACTGTATGAGTGAAGAAAATAGTGGAAATCACAAAGGAAGAAGATGACTCAGAAATCCCATTTGGTAAAGTGAACTCAAATTTTCAAAGTGAATGAGTTGGTGAAACCCTAGGGTCTAGGGGGCCTTTTATAGGCAATTCAAAAATAGGAAAAGACACAATTACACCTAGGGTTTTTTACAGGCTCAAAGGCCCATAGGGCTAAAAATGTAAAATCCCATCTAAAGATAGTTTGTCCTGATTCGAAGCTTTTGTAGCAATTACGGTTTCTCTTCAGGACGCTTGGATCTCAATCTGATGGTTTTGAGCCAAAACATAATTAGCGCTCTAGATCGCTGACACGTGTCACCAATCCGTGAACTCGACCACCAGCAAGTCTCTTCTGCTCTCGATCCCTCGAGCCGCCTTGTCACTTGCACCAGCCTCCCTTGCTCCATCTCCACCTGATACCCTTGATCATCTGTCATCAAGCTCCCCGCTTGACCCCGATCACCCGCCATTGATAGTTAACTCGCATCTCAACCCTGCACAACATGAGACAAGCAAAACACGGATCTCCACACAAAACACACACTGATCCCCTCAGTGAAAACACACAGGAAAACTCACGCCCAAACCATGAATTAGGTAAACTTGTCAATCACTCATCACAATGATAAAACCACAATGTAAACCCCACTTGGTTTCTCAGTAGCTTCCCTATTCCAAAACACTTATCCCACCGAAAATCTCTACCAAGGAACAAGAATCTAAGTTCCTTTTATTCTAGTCAATCTATTTAGGAAATAATTAGTAGTTTCCATATGTAATAAGTTTCCAAACCTTGGGAACGTCCCTAGGTCTATAAATAACCCTACAAATTTCAATTGCAGGTGGGTTTTGTTTAGTTAAAAAGTTTGCCATCGTTGCAACTTCTTGTACTTCGTTCATGTCCAACGACCATACCAAGACCGCTGACAGAACCCCAAACTTTTATCAATGCTATATCATCTATTCGCAATATCCAGATTGCAAATCTTAGTTCTTGCTGGTTCTTCAATTGCTTGTAGGAATTAGACCTTCGTTGTTAGGTTGATCGTGCTCCAGCGTGGTCAATAACCTCTCAGAGTTGGTTTAGCGATTGCTAAGACACAATGTCATCGCATGTTTGTAGTTGGATCGTCAAAGTCAACTCCACCAAAATGATAGTTATCATCTCATCGAAAGATCAAGACAACCTTGTGCCTATTAAGTGGTATCAAATTTCTAGGTTGCTCGGTGAGATTTTACTAATTTTCATAGTCTAGTTTACATATGTTCTTCATACCTAGAGTCCACAAATAAAGCCACAAAACAAAAGTAGGGTAAGATCATCACGTCCAAAATAATTTGAGCCTTTGCAATTATCTTTTTAGTACATTGTTTCATTGAGTTTACTTCTGCATTGATGTATCGAGTTGCTGGTCTTATCTTCTAGTTTCATTTAGATTTTCGAGTTCTTGTCACATATTTATCACCATGTTTTGGTTTGTATATTGTGTTTAGTGTATTTTTTTCCTTAATTTTCGAGGATAAATCAAATTGGAGTCGATTTGTTATGGGAATCTGAGTAGGATTTGGGTAGAATGTGCAGGTGTCAATAAAACTATCATATCTTGCACATGCAAACTCGGACTAGAGAGTTTTAATACTTTTTGGAAAGCTTACAATAGGACTGCAAATGTTCCTTTTAGAGCTATCTTCAGATTCGGTTGTTTGCATTTTGTTTTAGATTGTACAATGTTTGGCAGTCCTATAGTAAGAGTTTGTGTATACTAAGATCTTATCGTTTTATATTATTTAAAAAATATATAAAAATAGAAAAAGGCAGCAGAAGGTGCTCAAAAATAGCCACACCATAAAAAAGAGAGGAGAAAAAGTGAAGAAAGAAAACTTATGAAAAAAGGAGGAAAACTAGTTCTACCTTTGTCGGTTTGGTGCTATCGTTTGCGTCTATGCTCTTGTCTCTAGTACGTTCTAGCCTAGAACCAGCAAGTACCGTCGTTGAGAGTTTGTTCAACATTACATCACTGTTTTGATTATTGCTACTCCTTGCTGCCATACTTGAACCTCCCAAGCTCCACATACATCTACATCGTGCGTGTGATACCACCTAGCAATCGTTGTACTCAATCTCAGAGAGTTTTGACTCCTCAGTTCTACGTCACCGCCTACTGCTTGGTAAGAATTGGTAAGAATTGAGATGCGCTTGTTGGATTTGTGTCTTTCCACCACAAACCATCCTAGTAGATTGTAGGACCATATCTTTGTGATTTTCAACATTTTCAAGTTAACCATGGCATGATATAACTCTGACTTGATCAACTAGGATACCATGACTAACAAGCAGTTAAATGATAAATTTGCACACATGGTTACTGAACATGTGCAGGAACTTGATACCGGATTTGGAGAAGCCATGCAGAAGATCGACAAGTTCAAGCAAATTTTCAATACCAAGCTCGACACCAAGTTTAACGAGTTGATCGTACTTCTCCCTCCACCACCTCCGACATAATGACAACCAGGTATTGTGGGACGAGCTTGTCAAATTCTCGTTGAACAAGGAAAAAATTTTGTGGTTGGCCCTACTGCACCTACGATTGATGTGCAGTATGAGGGGGACACAAACGAGGTCGACTCTAGGGATGATGGTAGATCATATCACAACTATAACCAGCCAGTCAGTCACCCACATGCTTATCATCGACATGGTAGGCTAGCACCACGCCCTCAGGTACGATATGATGATCATATTCCTAAACTAAAATTAAAAATTCAGCCATTTGAGGGTAAATATAATCCTGATACATATCTTACATGGGAATAGGAAACAGAACAACATTTTACATGCTTGAATTACCCCGATGAAAGGCGTGTTACAACTACTATTTGTGAATTCACCAGTTTCGCATCTATTTGGTGGTCTGAACATTGTAGATTGTATCATGACAATATTACAACAACTTGGGCTGCCTTGAAAAATGTTATGTGCACTCGTTGGGTCCCTTCATATTATCAGCGTGAATTACTTCAAAAATTACAACGTTTAAGACAAGGAAAAAATTTTCTTGAGGAATATTATCAGTAATTGCAAACCAGGTTGATCCGATGTGGCCTTATTGAAGATAATGAAGCTATGCTTGCACGTTTTATGGGTGGAATTAATAGAGAAATTCAAACTATCTTAGAATATAAAGAGTACAATACTATTACTCGTTTATTTCATCCTACTTGCAAAAATGAACGTGAAGTACAGGATCGACAAGGCACGACTAGGAATAACTTTTCTGCAGGATGAACTACAACATGGACATCACATGCGCCTTCTACGACCACACGTCCTGCTGCACCACCTCCCTCTACCACAACATCCAAACACGAGCTAACAACAAAGACATTTCCATCCTCTAACATGAGTACACCTGCTCCTACACACGGTTCCTCATCCATGGTGTCCATAGGGAAAACAAGTTCTATTACATGTCATCGTTGCACCGGCCTCAGTCATTATGCATGTGACTATCCATCTAAGAGGGTGATGATCATTCGTGAAGATGGTGAGTATGATTCTGCTAGTGACTATGATGAGAATACTTTGGATCTCGTAGCACATGAGGACCAGGGAATCAATGCAACTACAGAAGATACACAATTTATGGCCGTAGATGATGCACATAGGTATGAAAGTTTAATTACTCAACGTGTTTTAAGTGTGTAGGTGACACTGTCATAACAAAATTAGAGGCACAATTTGTTCCATACAAAGGGAGTTGTGAAAGAACGTTGTGTTCTTATCATCATTGATGGAGTAAGTTGCAACAACTTGGCTAGCCTGTAAATGGTGGAGAAGTTGTCCCTATCCACCAGGCCACATTCTCATCCTTATTACATTCACTAGTTTAACAACAGCGGTAAAGAAAAGATAACACATACTGTTTGTGTGCCTTTTGGTATTGCTGCATATGCTGATTTTGTTGATTGTGATGTGGTACCTATCCAAGCATGCTCCCTTTTACTTGGTAGACCATGGTAATTTGATAAAACTTCGGTACACCATGGTAGAAAAAATCAATATAGTCTTGTTCGTCAGGATAGAAATATTACGTTGCTTCCTATTGATAGCAAAAAATGGCATCAATGGCTGAGATTGTCAAAATATCAATTTTGGTTATTTGGGCCAAAAAAATACATGTCTGGGGTCAGACCGAAGCCCTACAAGACCGAAGGTCCATTGGGCTATGGGCTCCGAAAGCCTCTGGCCAGCCCACGGCCTTCGGCCAGGAAGCCTTCGAAGGCCCACGCCGCCGAAGCTTCGGCCCGAGGAGTAGGCTTCGATGGGCCTGGCTGAAGCCCACTTTGGCAGAGACAGAGTTGGATACAATTCCGGCTAAGTTTTTATCTCTATCCAAGCTGAATTATAGCAGATTAGATCAGAAGTTTGGCCCCCTATAAATTGAGAGGCGAGGCCAGCTTAGAGGGCCCCCAACACAAATCAAACACAAAGCCCTAGCCTTGATTGCATTTATTTACCTTTACTTTTCTGTACCTCTTCGTGGGTTTGCCTGGAAGCCCTCCGCCGGCCACATCGGAATAGTGGTAATCCTTGTTACTTCGCTTGTGAAGTATCCGTTAATCTACACAATAGATTGCTATCGCCTTATTACTTCGCCTGTGAAGTATCCGCTAATCTGCGTAATAGATTGCTACCTTCCTACTAGTGCAACACTTAGCAGAATTCGGTCCTCAGGCCAAATTAGTACTTCGAACCATCTTTGTTGCAGGTTTCCATGTTCGGAGCTACTTCGTGCCCAAGGGATGGGTTAGGGTTTACCGTAAGCCATACCCCGACCATCTCGATACAATACCCTACCCCCGTGACTACAGAATCCCTGAATTCACTAAGTTCGATGACGAGGTTAGCAAAACCACACTAGAGCACGTTAGTCAGTTTTTGGCACAATGTGGGGAAGTTAGCGGGATAGATGCCCTAAAAGTTAGACTATTTTCTCTCTCGCTATCCGGCACCGCTTTCACTTGGTTTTCGGCGCTCCCGCTGAACTCCAATCAGATGTGGGACGATTTAGAGCAGAAATTCCATGATTACTTTTACACGGGTGAGATAGAACTTAGGCTTTCACACTTGACATCGGTTAAGCAGAAATCTAACGAGAATGCCTCTGAGTACATCAAGCGTTTTAGGGATACTAGAAACTGATGTTTTAGCCTTAATATTTCGGAAAGGGACTTGGCGGAACTAGCTTTTAATGGGTTGTGTTCCGAGATTAAAGAAAGGTTAGACAACTAGAACTTTTTAGAAGTTAGCCAAGTTTTACAGCAGGCTCTGGTCCAAGAAGGCCGAACCAAAGATAAAAAGTTTATTAAGACGTTGAACAAGCCTAGGGCTGAAATCCACGTCATGGAACGCTCTAACGAGGAGGAATTACAAGAAGAGGATTCGGCCGACATGTACGCGGCCGAATGGGTTTGGAACGCTAAGAGTACACCTATCACTTGCTCCGAATTACAACCATCTCCCACTAAGAGTCGGCCTAGTGAGGTCAAATACTCGTTTGATATAACTAAGTGTGATAAAATATTTGATTTTCTCTTAAAGAACCAGCTTCTCAAGTTGCATAAAGGTCAAGTCATTCCATCTGCCGATGAGTTGAAGAAACATTCATATTGTAAGTGGCATGATTCACACTCGCATAACACTAATGACTGCAATGTTTTTCGACGACAGGTCCAATCGGCCATAGAAGATGGACGATTGAAGATAGACCATAATCCAAAGATGAAGCTGGACAAAGATCCTTTTCTCGTCAACGCCGTCGACCTTGGCGAGAGGAAGGTATTGATTTGACCAGAACAGGCCGAGTCGGTTAAAGGGAAGGATGTAATTGTTGGAAAGCCGCGTACTCACACGCTCATACCAAAGAACCCCGAGGTAGGAGTGTGGAAACAGAACATTAACACCACTTCGGCTAAGGCTCGCAAGAGGCCGAAGGTAACGTACAATATGCTATTAAACAAGCATGAAAGAAAAGCCAAGGAAGGAGGTCCTCACACTAAGAAGCTAAAGCAGCCTAAGTGTCCAAGACTCTCAGAGGGTAGCTTTGGACCGAAGCTGCCGAACCATCCGCACGGCGGCTTCGGGCCATGGTGGCCTGACACTCCGCATGGTGGCTTTGAGCCTCGATGGCCGAACCCCCCGTACAGTAACTTCGGCCCCCAATGGCCGAACCCCACACCGTTTTGGACTTCTCCGGCAGGAGGATTCGGCCCACACTGGCCGAACGTACCTCCGTCCTGGTAGGACCCTTCGCTGGTATGGTCTGAGATACCATCAACTCTGCCGAACCCCCCTCCGAGTAACGGGTTCGGCTCTTAGTGGGCAAGGCCACTAGAACCAACTATGCCTCCACCGTACGACTGGGCAGGAACTCCGTGGGCTCCGTATGTGTCCGAACGTACCCTCCGCAACTTAACACTATGCCTTGTTTTCCTTCGGAGTATTACACATGGCATGGACAAGCAGACGCAGTGGAGGGGGCATCATCCACAGACTATCCGTGGTGCCTCTGAATCAGACCATGCAGAGCGAAGCCGAAGGGTACGGGCGCGAGGAGGCCGAGGAAAGGGAGTCTGAAGCCATCACCATCAGAGTGGGGTCTCAGGAAGTCCCAATCCTGAAGGCTTTGTCATCGAAGTCTGACGGAGGTAAGTCCCATGCTTCGGCCGGGCTATGCACCAAATACTAGTTCGATCGTCCTAACAAGACTGGTCCGTCCGCCGGGGTTCGCAGCGAAGGCCCATTCGAGCGCAAGGTGCACAAGGCTGAGGGGCGTAGTACCACTTCGGCCAGAGTTGACAGGAGCCGGGCAGTAGCACCCGGCACCAAGCCGCAGCCATCTTGGGCACCTCTAGGCATGTCCAAGTAGCATTGGCCGATGTATCGGTTGAGGCCATCCATAACAAAGTAGAGAGTCTGTCAGGTAGAGATCTTTCGGATTACGATTTTGTTAGCATATCCGGAGGACATTTTGTTCTAGTGTCTGTAAAGTCGGCTGGAGTAGCATAGCTGTTTTTGTATTAATAGTCATGTCTAGCAAGAGTAATCTAGATTTGCTAAAGTCTCGTGTGGAGCAATATCGATCTAGTAAAGACGGTTGTTGGGGAAAATACTTCATCTCCGGGGATATTGCCATATCAGGACAAAGACAGGTCATTGAATCAAAGGTTTCCAGCATCTAACTCCGAAAGTGCATTGGATCAAGTTCGAAGTATGAAGGCAAACTCTAGTTCGGAGTATATCTTCGAACTTTGATTCTTCCAAGAGCTTCCTTGCCAGCTTGGATGGAATACTTATCTTCTTTCTCATTAGATTAGTTTTTTTATTATTTTAGCCCTATTAAGGGTACCGAA
Organism: Zizania palustris; assembly: GCA_019279435.1. NCBI lineage: Eukaryota > Viridiplantae > Streptophyta > Magnoliopsida > Poales > Poaceae > Zizania > Zizania palustris. Next base: position 5,017,109 of record JAAALK010000085.1, read on the forward strand.
TAGTTTCCACTATGTCGGTTGTAACAGAGGGGTAAAAGGGTCTTTTCCTTAATGTTTAGGCCTATAAATACCCCCCGTTTCACCATGTAATAGGGACCGGATACAAGTTATTCAATACACATCTTCGAACTATTTTGAGTTATTATCCACTTGGAGGATCAAAATAGTTTATTTCGCAAACACTTCGTTTGTTAGTTTCTAACTTCTCAAAACCTGTTAGTGTAATCTTTTACGCCAACAGTTAGCGTCGTCCGTGGGGAACCTAGTCCAAAAAACTTCGTTCTCTACCAAATTCTCAAATCATGCCTCCCAAGCGGAGTGCAGGTGGTAGTCCTACTCGGAGGTCCCCTCGGACCTCCGGAGTAAGATCCTCAAACACGGTCGAGGTCGGAGGACCTTTGGTAATTCCTCCACCCCAGACCCCCGAAGGGATTCCCCTTCCTCAAGCATACGGAGTTCCTCCCCCAACTCCATCTATACTTCGGCCAGCTGGAGTCCCTCTTCCACCTCAAGTTCCACTTCGAACTGATGCGTACAGTTCTCAAGACCCGGAAGGTCCTTCCGGAGGAGATGAAGATGGTCTTGGTGATATGGCCGTTCAAATGGCCAGTCTCCAAGCTGAAGTAGCAAGGTGGCGGCAAGAAGCCGCAGATAGGCTTCGTTCTCTAGCAACCCCAGTCATCCCCGAAGTGCCCGAAGACGACAAACTTCCTTATCCCGAAGCCCTGGAGAACACTTTATTCGACACCGAATCTCCGCTGCATCCTGAGTTGCAGAAAGTGCGCTTCGACCCTAAGTTCAAAACTTCGAAGCTTTGTAAATATTCTGGAGATGAAGATCCTGGAGAGTTCGCCCATTCTTATGCATTAGCAATTGAAGCCAGCGGGGGAGTGCGAGATACTATGGCCAAATGTTTCCCCCTAGCTCTCGAAGGAGTGGCACTAAGGTGGTTCTGGTCTCTAAAGCCAGGATCAATCAGATCACGGGGAGAGTTGAGGAAGAAGTTCGTGAGCACCTTTCAGGGTACCTTCGTACCTCCAATGTCAATAGGAAGTCTTTTCCAGGTGAAGCAGCTCCCCGGAGAGACTTTAAGACAGTATTTCAAGCGCTTCGCTCATACGAAGTCGCAAATTCGAGGGTTAACTACATCTTCTGTAGTTGACGCAGCTCGAGAGGGAGTTATTCATGTGGGGCTCCTTGATAAACTTCATGGGAAAAAGATATCTTCTGTTGCTCAGTTGATGTCTTATTTCGAGGAGTATGCAAGGTCAGAAGAGGGATGGCTTCAGAGAACTGCCGCAACTCCATCAATCATGCAAGAAGTCAAGCTGGAAGTCAAGACTTCAACACAGTCGTAGGGGCCTAGCTTCGAGGCTCAGCATGACATGTCGAGGGCAAAAGCATCCTCGTCCAGAAGTCTTGAATATTGCACCCCTGCAGAAATTTGCCCCAAGGGCTCCGCAGCCTTCAGGAAGCAAGACCAGCGACTGGAGGCCGCCAGGGAAACCGGCTGGCAAAGCCCAGGCCTTTTTATGCTGTGTCCATGGTGAGAATCGGAGTCACGCGACTGATGCGTGCAAATCTATACTTGCTTTAAGAGGAGAGTACATGGAAATAACTTCGGGTCGAGGCACTACTGACCGAGTTCTGACTGAAGTGCATCTGGGGCCTGTCCAGGCTGTGGTGCGAATAGAGAACTTCGACCCTACAAGACGGTCTCCGGTGGTCAATGTTATGCCACCTCCGAAGCAGGAAGATGGGCAAGATCGAGGGAAAAGAGTAGTCCTCCCCATCTCCGGAGGAGGGACCCTCGGAAGTATGTCGAAAAGGCAGAGAAGAGAATATGTTAGAGAAGTGGGCCATATTGGAACCTCTTCGTCTGCAGCTGCTATGCCCGAATGGTCCCATGTGCCTATATCTTTTTCTGCAGATGATGCAGCTGGTATAAAGTTTCCACATTCAGACCCACTCGTCATCACTGCCGACATAGCAGGGACTGAGGTCTGGAGAGTGCTAATCGACGGAGGGAGTTCGGCAGATATTATCTTTGTCCAATCTTTTGATAAACTCTGCATCTCCAGAAAGCATCTTCTCCGAGCAGCCCGTCCTTTGCAAGGCTTCGCAGGACCCCTTTTGATGCCCTCGGCCAAATTGGCTTGGAAGTTACTTTTGGAGAGGGGCTACTGGCCAGGACGGAGGAAGTGATTTTCGATGTTGTGGATGCCCCATATGCATACAATGTCATCTTCGGAAGGGGCATGCTGAATCAATTCGGAGCCGTGGCACATCATAATTACCTGTGTATGAATATGCGCACACAGGCGGGAGTGCTCACTGTTTTCGGAGATCAGGCCACCGCGCGAAGAGCGGAATATGGTCATGGCCCTCCTCTTGACCCGAGACAGGTGAACAGCGTGGAAGATAATCCGGAGGATTTCTCTACTCCTAGTGAATCTTCGAAGAAATCCTTCCCAAGGCCAAGCCCTGAAGGAGAGATTGCAATGAAGGTTATTGTCAAAGATGGCAAGGAATATTCATTTCAATTTGGCAAAGACTTGCCTCCAGAAGTCGCTACTTCGTTAGAGAAAGTAGTTAAGGAGAATTTAGATGTCTTTGCTTGGTCTGATGAAGACATCACCGGAGTCAGTCGGGATATTATTGAGCACAGTTTACTCGTGAACCCGAAGGCTCGGCCTGTTCGGCAAGGACTCCGGAAGCTGTCTACAGAGAGAGCTATGCTTGCCAAAGACGAAGTGGAAAAACTACTGAAGGCTGGGATTATGAGAGAAGTGGCTCATATGGAGTGGTTAGCCAACCCAGTCTTCGTTAGGAAGAAATCTTCCGGAAAGTGGCGCATGTGTATTGATTTTACATCTTTGAATAAAGCATGCCCCCGTGACCCCTACCCCATGCCCCGAATTGATCAACTGGTTGACTCTACTGCTGGTTCGGAGTTATTAAGCTTCCTCGACGCGTACTCTAGCTATCATCAAATTTGGCTAAAGCGCGAAGATGAAATCAAGACAAGCTTTGTAACTCCTTTGGGAGTGTTCTGTTATGTACGAATGCCCTTTGGCTTAAGAAATGCTGGGGCTACTTTTTCGAGGTTAATTGCTAAGGCTCTAGGTCATCAACTAGGTCGTAATGTAGAGGCCTATATGGATGATATTGTAATAAAGAGTGCTTTAAAGCACCAACATAGCCTAGACTTAGCAGAAACATTCAATAGACTTCAGGCATGCGGGATCCGTCTTAAACCCGAAAAATGTATCTTCGGGGCGCAGGCTGGAAAATTGTTAGGGTATCTAGTTTCAAGAAGAAGGATCGAAGCTAGCCCCACTCAGATAACTGCGTTACAAAGGATGGCTCCCTCGGAGAATTTAAAGCAAGTGCAAAAGCTGACTGGTCACCTTGCAGCACTTAGCAGGTTTTTGGCAAGGTCTGTGGAGAGAAGTTTGCCCATTTTCAAAGCATTGAAGGGGTCCGAAGATTTTGCATGGACACCGGAGTGTCAAAAGAGTTTCGAAGATATTAAGAATTATCTCAGTAACCTCGCTACACTCACGGTGCCTATTGCGGACGAAACCCTACTCCTTTACCTTGCAGCTACTGGCTCTACTGTCAGTGCAGTCCTTGTCAGAGAGGTTGATTTCAATGGGAAGTTGGTTCAGAATCCAGTTTATTTTGTGTGCGAAGCATTGTCTGGAGAAAAAACAAGATATTCCGAGCTTGAGAAATTCACTTATGCTCTGATAATGGCTTCGAGGAAGTTAAGGCATTATTTCTTGGCACATAATGTAATTGTACCAACTTCATATCCTTTGGGAGATATGCTCCGAAGTAAAGATTCTACAGGAAGAATTGGGAAGTGGGCTGTTGAGTTGGCACCCTTCGGCATATCCTTTGTGGCAAGAACAGCGATTAAGTCACAAGTGTTGGCGGACTTCATAGCAGAATGGACTCCCCCCGCAGCATGGGCTCCGGAGAAGCCAAGTGAAGGGATTTGGACTATTTACTCCGATGGAGCTTTCCAAGCATCTGGTGCAGGTGTCGGAGCAGTGATAATTTCGCCTTCAGGGCAAAAAGCAATGTACTCCGCAAGACTCAACTTTAAGTCTACTAATAATACGGCGGAGTATGAAGGAATTTTGCTAGGACTTCGGAAGGCACGTGCTTTAGGAGCTACAAGGGTTGTTATTAAAACAGATTCTCAAATTGTAGCAGGGCACATAGACAAGAGCTTTCAAGTTCGGCATCCACAGCTTGCAAAATACTTGGAAGAAATCCGTAAGATTGAAGCAACATTTAAAGGGATTTCCATTCGGAGCATACCCAGAGCAGAAAATGTGTAAGCTGATATCCTAGCAAAAGCTGCAGCCGGAGCTATGGACATACCAGAAGAGGCTTTTTATGAAGAACTCAGTACACCTTTGGTGCCACAGATCCCTTCTGCGGAAGTCCTTTGCATTCCAAGTACAGATTGGCGAAGTTCAATTATGGAATTGTTGCAAGGAGAAGCAAATATGTCCTAAGGGCCGCAGCTTTCGAGGTTGAAACTCAGAATTCAGAATTATCATATAATCAACGGTATTTTGTACAAGGCCGGAGTATGTTCCCCTTTGCTCCGATGTATATCTCAAGCCGAAGGTCAAGAAATTCTTCGAGAAATTCATGAAGGGCTCTGTGGTAGCCATTTAGCCCCTCGAGCTTTGGGAGGAAAGACACTTCGCGAGGGGCTTTATTGGCCTACAATAGTAACTGATGCGGAGAGCTTAGTCCGCATTTGCCAAGGATGTCAGTGGATGGGACGAAGAAGTCATCGCCCACCAACAACCCTTCAAGTCATTGCTCCAGTATGGCCCATGGCCAGATGGGGCATGGATCTTATTGGCCCCTTTCCAGTAGCAAAAGGAAATTTGAAGTTCGCAGTGGTAGCAATCGAGTACTTTTCAAAGTGGGTCGAAGCAGAGCCCCTAACAGCTATCACTTCGAATAATGTACAAAAATTTTTCTGGAAGAATATCATATGCCGGTTCGGAGTGCCTCGGCAGCTGACAGTTGACAATGGAACACAATTCGATGCAGAACCCTTCAGGAAATTCTGTGAAGACCTAGGCATCCAATTATGTTTTGCTGCAGTAAGACATCCTCAGTCTAACGGAGCTGTTGAAAGAGCCAATGGTAATATCTTGTCAGGGCTGAATCGAAGAATAGTGGGATTGGCAAAAGGACTGTGGACCGAAGAGCTCCCAAAAATTTTATGGTCCATTCGGACAACTCAGACAAGGTCTACGGGTTTCACTCCTTTCAGATTATTATTAGGAGACAAAGCTATAACGCCAACGGATCTTAAAGGACCTTCACAGCACCGAACCGGAAATAGAAGCAGAAAGGAAAACTTCGCTTGATTTAACAGAAGAGACAAGACTTCGAGCTGTTGCCAATTTGTCAAAGTATCAACAGCAGACGAAGACTTCGTTCGACCCGAAGGTCAAGATTAATGAACTTAGGCCAGGTCATCTCGTTTTGCGAAGTATTGTAGCGCCAGGGAAATTAGGAAATAAGTGGGAAGGTCAATACATAATTGTCCGCTCATGGCGCCCTGGTTCTTTTAAGTTAGCTAATTTGGAAGGTGACGAATTAACACATACATGGCATGCGGAGCACCTAAAGCGATATTTTGCATAGAGGCTCCTTGTAATCATTTGTAAACACCCTCCGAATCAATAAAGCTTATGGTTCAGATAATGCCTACCCCCCATATGCTTCCCACTTCTAGTGGACGCACTGGAATAGCGAAGTTGACTGGGAGGGAAGTGTCATTAATTTGAATCATATTTTTTGGACTTCAGACCACTGGCCTGGAGCTTCCGACGAGGTAGGAAAGTCACTAAGAAAATGGATTCCAAGCTCCCTCATGAAAGCATCCGTAAAAAGAGTCCAAGGAGACCAAATAATGCGGATTCCAAGCTCCGGCTTGAAAGCATCCGTAAAAAGAGTCCAAGGAGACCAAATAATGCGGATTCCAAGCCCCGGCTTGAAAGCATCCGTAAAAAGAGTCCAAGGAGACCAATGTGAATTTCAAACCACTAGTTTGATAGCATTCGCAAAAAGAGCCGAAGGAGGCCAAAACAAAACAGAGTTTGAGATGGTAAGCTTCGAATATCTGTGAAAAGAGTCCAAAGTGACCAATCGTTTGGGACACTAAAGTGTCCGGAAAGTTGTCCGAAGTGATCTCTTTCAAAGCAAAAGGTACTAAGTTACCAGTTTTCAGACTTCAAGTTGTCGAAGACACTTCATAAGATTTTAATCAATCTTTAAATTGCAGAGGGGCTCCGAGCCTCCAAAATTGTACTCCTAAGTTTTTCTTTGCGCTTAACCAACTTTGAATATAGTTCGAAGTTGCTTACACCCAAAGAGGGGTTGGGAAGTAGGGAGACAATTTTAAAAATCAATATTTATTATCCAAACAAATTATAATTACATCATGAAAAATTGGTGTCTATACCGAGAAGGAATCGAAGACGCCTTCGATCTCTAGAGCTATTGCTAAGGTTGGAACGACTAGTTCCAGAGCCGGGAGTTCTAACAACTTTATGTTTAACTCTTCTACCTCCTTTCGAAGCTCTAAAATCTTTCTGTTCTTGTTGAAGCTCGGCCCAAGTTCGGAGTCGTTCAGGGCTCCTTTCCTAGCTTCCAAGTTATTCAGGTTTTTTCCCCTGAGCTTTAGCAATACTTTCATCTTCGGACCACGCAATGTCTTCAGAAGATGAAGTTTCCAAGTTAACTTCTTTTTCTTCCTCTTTAATATAAGATAGTATATCTTTACATACTTCGGGCGCAATTTCGCCGGAGCTATCTCGAGGAACTAAAAATCGGGGTCACTTGTGAAGTTTTAAAAGATCGAAGGTAGCCCATAGCAGGCGGAGTTCTTCGTTAATGTTTAACACTTCGATATCATCATGTGAGGTGAAGCCTAAAAACATGATAAGCAAATTTTCATTCATAATGTATGAAAAACATGATTCTTTACATAGTTAGGATCCTAAAGAAAATCTAGACCTACGGGTTTGGCGGAGGCTGGCTAATCGAAGCTTGCGACCGAGCTTGCTTCTGGCGTTGCCCTTCATCAATCCAAGCCTTGATCGTAGTTCGACCTTCGGCTCTCCATGAAGCTTGGAAGGCTTGCCAAGTAGCGGCCACGCCTTCGGAAGGATTAAGAAGCCGGTTTTCGTCGAAGGTAATAGGAGCCGCCTCTGCGTTCGGAGTTATCGATATTCCCATATCTTCGTAGTAATGAAGTATGCCGATAGCAGCCACTTGTCCGGAGAGTTCTCCGTACCGAATGCCTGCCGTCTTCATCGTCTTCGCAGCTCCTTGGATCATTTTTAGCCACCGAAGCAAGGAGACATTGTCATTTGAAGGAACTGTCCCAGTAATGCCGAAGTATTCTAGAACACCTAAGAGTTGGTTCATGACCTCCGCAGCTACCTTCTCCGATTTGAGTTTATCTTCAAGTAAAGAATCCTTCGATGAAGTTAACTCCTGCACCACAGCGGAGAGCCTAGCTGCTTCCGTAGCTTGAGAATTTTTCTGGTTAAGCAGGTTGCTAGCCTCCTCTACAGCTTTGGCCTTTTCCTCTTGGAGCTTGACAAGTTCAGCCCCCGCCGTAGCATGCTCTGCCCGCATCTTTTATATTTCTGCCCGAAGCACAATTTATTCTGCTTCGAGCTTCTTATTCGCAGTTTCCAAGCTTTGTCTGGCCCTCCGCTCCGCTGAGACCATGTTGTCTATGTGGGAAATTTGACCTTCGGAAATGTTAAGATTTCATTGAAGAGTAGTAATTTCCTCTCGAAGGCGAAGGTTTCCACGTTCGTTTGAGACATTCGCAGCTCAGGCCAAGACTATTTGTTGCAAAGAGGAAAAACCAAGGTGAGAAATTATTTGTATATGAGATTAATTTTGTTTTGCAGATACTTCGTACCTGGTATGCTGCACGCTCCATGGCGGCGTTGAGCTCTGAACCCTCTGCTTCGCTCAGGATGGCTACCAATTCCGTCTCCCCGACTTCGCGGCTAGCTCGATCCAAAGGCTCGAGCAAAGTCCGAAGTCCGGTTCTTCGCTCCAAGAAAGGAGCTAGAAGAGGGAGCATAGACAAGGCCCTCCGGTCGTCTTCGTTCGGCGAGGGGTCAAAGTGCTGGGCTGCATTCTCACGAACTTCGGCAGACTGGCCCCCTTCTGTAGATTGGATTCCGTCTGTCGATTCAGACGGAGTTAATCCTGAACTCGGAGCAGGGAGGGGGGCCACCTTGCCTTTAACTTTTCCAGGTCCCATTTGGGCGACTTCTGGAACTGGTTCCGAAGTTCCTGAGGTTCCAAGAGTTGTATCTTCAGGACGAACTTCTTCCGTAGGAGCGGAACCTGTTGAGGCAAAGGTATTATTGCATTGTATAATTTTGCAGGAAAAAAGAACAAAGAGATTATGCAAAGTTTACCTCCGAAGTCTTGTCTACGGATGAGCATTGGGCTGCTTGGGGGGTCAAAAGCTACCCCAAAGTCGTCGTCGGAGTCAGAGTTCACGGCTAAAACCTCGACTGTTGGAGCCCCTTCAGGAGCTGCAGTCATTGCTTCGTCCGGAATCGAAGTTGATTCTACAGCAACTTCGTTTCCACCTTCATTCAGAGGGGCTTCATCATGCGGTAAGTCTTCTTGAGCATCCGAAGTCCCAACTTGCCCGAGGTTGCTTGGAAACTCCGGCATGTTTGAAATGTTGTCGGTGCTTGCATCTGCTTGGGCTCCATCTTTGTCAATTAGGTCGACGAGCATTTTACCTTCATCCTCCGAGGAATCGGAGACCGAAGCTATTGGACTTGAAGGCGCCACAGTTCTTGGCTTTTGAGCTACCTTCTTTGATGGAGTCTTAGCAGAGGTCGAAGCTCTAACCTCCGTCTTCCTTTTCTTAGGCCCTTGCTCCGAAGGCACCCGATCCAAATGAGGAGGGGGAATAACTTCGAGTAGCCCCCATACTCGGTTGGACCATTCCCAAGTACCCACTAACTTTATCCTCCATTCTTTCTCGGCCGGAGTCGGAATTCCCAAGATCTTCTCCGAAGCTCGCACAATTTGCTCCGAAGTAATAGGAGCTAGAGAGGCTGGAAGATAAGTTGGCTTTAGTTATTTCTTCAAATAAGTGTATACGAAACATGTTGTTTTCGAAGTTACCTGCAGGGCTCGAGCTCGAAGAAATCTTTCGGAGGCCGCCCTCCGGATCTTCCTCGAAGGTGATAGGCCAGTTGGCCATCAAAGGGGGAATCTGAAGTCCGATGAACTCTTCTGCCAGATCCCACATGCTCAGGCGATGGCTAATGCGTTGAAGAAGGCTAAGGCGAGCTTCGAGCTGGCCTAGATCCGGGTGGACAAGGGCTTCCCTCCGGAAGTTTATGTCTTGAAGAGGTCCGGCCAGACGGCTCCCTGCCCCAACTTCGGCATAAAACCACCGGAGAATCCAATCTGTATACCACCTGGCATTGATGGCCTTTGCTGGAAACCGAAGAGCGTATTCATCCCGAAGCCGGAAGTTAATACTTCCAAAGGCCACCACCATCTTTTCACCTCCGGGTCCTACGAAGGTCTTTGGTTGGCACGAAGCTCGGTGTAAAGCTGTGAAGATTTCTGCTCTTCCTTCGCAGCCTTCAGCTCGCAATGCCCATTCAAAGATGGCGAGACGTGCTATTGCATTCGGAGAAAGTTGGGGGAGAGTAACATGGAATAATTCCAGTACCTCGGCGAGGAAGTCGACAGCCGGGAGCCGTAATCTGGCTTCGAAAAAAGCTTCGAAGACAACCACTTCTCCGGGCCTTGGCGAAGGAATAGTTTCTTTTCCAGGTTTGCGGATCACAATCTCCGAACTAATCTTCCCTTCTATCGTAGCCGCGAGCGATTCCCTTCTGCAGGTTGATGGCCCCAGTTGGTAAGATTGATCCGCATACTTCGACGACGCCGGAAGGAGATCGTGAGAACCATAATGTTGGGGATTTCTTCCTGGTGCCACCATTTGCGCTGCTACTGTCACTGTCGGAGTCGTCGCTGCTGCCACTGCTGCTGCAGCCTGCTGTCGGGCTAGCGCTGAAGCCGCCCCCGGGACCTTGAAGCTCGTTTCACGGATTGCTCGAGGGGAAAAATGGAGGCTAGGGTTTGTTTGCACTAAAGCGGTGAGAAGAGTACTCGAGAAGGGTTTGTATCTGCCATTTCACATTCTTAACCGTTATCTTTTTGCGAAGTTGATGCATCACGTAACTTCCGTTAGAAGAAAAAAGCCAATGGCTATTTCTTCTAAGTCTAAAAAAGCTTTTAGGCTCCGCAAGTTAATTCTAAGATAGTTCGAATGTAACTTTCTTAAAAGTTGATTCGAAGTTTTGCATCTCCACGTATCACGGAGGCTGATTAAATCTATTAACCCCTGCGCATGATTATTTTTCTTGCGTATACTGCTCTCCTAACATTACAGATCTAGCGGAGAAGCGTATTCGAGGGGCTACTGTTGGGGGAAAATACTTCATCTCCGGGGATATTGCCATAACAGGACAAAGACAGGTCATTGAATCAAAGGTTTCCAGCATCTAACTCTGAAAGTGCATTGGATCAAGTTCGAAGTATGAAGGCAAACTCTAGTTCGGAGTATATATTCAAACTTGGATTCTTCCAAGAGCTTCCTTGCCAGCTAGGATGGAAGACTTATCTTCTTTCTCATTAGATTAGTTTTTTATTATTTTAGCCCTATTAAGGGTACCGAATAGTTTCCACTATGTCGGTTGTAATAGAGGAGTAAAAGGGTCTTTTCCTTAATGTTTAGGCCTATAAATAGCCTCCGTTTCACCATGTAATAGGGACCGGATACAAGTTATTCAATACACATCTTCGAACTGTTTTGAGTTATTATCCACTTGGAGGCTCGAAATAGTTTATTTCGCAAACACTTTGTTTGTTAGTTTCTAACTTCTCAAAACCTGTTAGCGTAATCTTTTATGCCGACAACGGTATTGTCGAGTGAGGAGCCATGCTGAATAGCGTGGGCCTCATGGCTCCAGAAGTGATGAGTCATTGTCAACGATTGTCAAAGAGGACAAAAGAAAAGAGGAGATCTGCTGTGTCTGGGCCGCGTGTGACTCAGGTACATGAGCAGCAAGCGACTGTCGGGCTGAGAGAGCTGCGAAGTCGGGCTGGCCCAATCCGGGTACATGGGCTAGGAGCAGCAGAAGACCCACTGGGCTGTTGACTAGGATTGACTCAGGTACACGGGAGGTGAGCGATTGCCGGGCTGAGAGAGCTACGGAGTCGGGCCGGCCCAATCCGGGTACCTGGTGCAAAGTCGGTGGAGGCTTTGTCAGTTTCGGCGCAAAACTGATGACCGCTGATCTTGTATCGGACTGTCCAGAAGAGAAGTCGTAGTCGCTACGAAAGCTTAGCTTCCGAATAAGTCATCTATAAATAGGAGTTTACTATTTTGTCCCTAGGCCCACAGTCAGTCAGTCCAGTATGTAAAAATATCCTAAGGGCAGTTTAGTCTTTTCTTTTTATTTCAGCGTCTGTAAAAAACCCTAAGGGGTTGGTGGAATATTCCTAGCTATTGGGCAGCCTATAAATAGGGCCCCAATCCCTAGGGTTAGGTTACCTTTTCAAGAAATCACTTTTTTAATCAAGGATTGGGTCATTTTGTTTCTTGCGTTCTCTCTCCTGTTCATGCGTGCGCCGCCAGGAAGTTTCCTCTTGTGTCTTCGTGAGTTCATCTTGATTCTTCTCTGGTCTTGATGATTTTATTCCTGCTGTTGTGTGTGCAGCATTTCGTTAATAGCTCTGCAGTTTCGTTTTGCGTGCGGCCATTTTATTCCTGAGTGAAAGCTTCTCTAGATGCCCCTGTTCTTCACGTGAGTAGTACTAGTTCTTGCATACAGCAAGTAGTACCTACTCCCTGTAACTACAGTACGCTAGTTTGCTAGCCTTGCTTTTTCCTCATAGCTTTTTGATCTAACAGATAGGGTCTAGTCTTTCTTTGGCTGTTTCCGGCGAAGCCCCCTTGGTTGTTCAAAGTCCTTCAGATCTGTGAAGCAGGCTTCGACCAGACTTCTTCAAAGGCTTCGCTGCAACTAGCAACTCCGATTTTGAACTACGAACCTAGCTTCGAAGTGTGCTCAGTCTTAAGGTTTTATTTTGACACACTTCGGCTGTTTTTGCGAAGCATACTCCGACCGGTTTCGAAGTGAGCTTCGAAGCTTGTCTCTCTGGTAGACTTCGCTCAGAGTGTATTTCTGAGAAGTTTACAACTGTCATTTCTGTGGATCTCAATTTGTGGTTTCGAAGTTTGCTTTTCGAAGTGTGATTGTGGGCTTCGACTTCTTGTGTAATAACCCCTCTAGACTCCGTTTCGGAGTTGGTCTGTGATTCGAAGGTTACCACTCCAGTAGTCATTCTTCGATCTAGCTAGCTTCGATGGTAGCTTTGTAGGCTTCGATTTGGTCTTGCTGCTGTGTTTGGCTCTGCTCCTTCTTTCGAAGCTTGCTTTTCTGTGAACTTTGTTCGAAGCTCTCTGGTCAGAGTATAGGCTTCGAAGCTTTGGTTTCGAAGGTACTCTGTAGTTAGTCTTCGAAGGATATTGCTCGAAGTAGCCTTCGATTCTTTCATACCTCACCCCGAAGCATACATCGCTTTCTATCTCATTTGAGCTAGGCTAGACTCTAGAAACCTTCGGCTTTGTCACGACAGACTTCGTCAGCCTTCGATAAAGGACTCTGAAGCAGGCTTCGTCACTGCGAAGCAGGCTTCGACACTACGAAGTAGGCTTCGCCAAGTATCGAACAGGAGACAAATTCTGAACAGTAACTTCTCATCTCTCTTCATGTACACTTAGATCATGTGCTGAGAAGTTTTTGATCTGCCTTGTTTTGAATGTCTTATTTATCTGCCTATTAGCATTATGTTGGTGTTTCTTTGTCTAGGACACCGGTCGTTTATAGGCTAGATACTTTTAGGGTTTGACAATCTGCACGAGGTTTTCCGCTAAAGTCTTTTGAGGTGTGTTGGGTGTTGGGAACAGGCCATTGATTCGAAAGAATTTTTAGGCACCCATTCACCCCCCCTCTGGTCGCTACTTTCGGTCCTACACTGAGGCCATCGTGGACTTTAGCGAGGTAGAGAAATTAGGACAAGGTTTTGCGTCGGCCGATCCCTTAGAGAAAGTTGACATAGGTAATGGTAGCATCCCGAGGCTGACTTTTGTAAACCAACATTTACATCCTGATGAAAAGGCTGAAGTAATAAAGTTACTTCGGTCGTATGTTGTTTGTTTCACATGGGAGTATAGCGAGATGCCAGGACTAAGCCGCGAGCTCGTGGAGCATCGGCTACCTATCAAGTCCGGATTTAGGCCTTATAAGCAGCCTCCTCGCCACTTTAACTTGGCCGTCTATGACTGAGTTAAAGAAGAAGTAGAGCGACTACTCAAGGCTGAATTTATTAGGCCATGCAGGTATGTGGAATGGGTTGGTAACATTGTGCCTGTAGAGAAGAAAGGGGGCGGCAAGATACGGGTATGCATTGATTTCAGATATCTGAACAGAGCCACTCTAAAAGATGAGTATCCAATGCCGATGGCCGACATGCTAATCAACGATGCTTCAGGACACAAGGTACTGAGTTTTCTTGATGGCAATGTTGGTTATAATCAAATCTTTATGGCCGAAGAGGACGTCTACAAGACTGCCTTTCGATGCCCTGGTTTTGTCGGTTTATTCGAGTGGGTCGTCATGACTTTTGGTTTGAAGAATGCTGGCGCCACGTATCAGCGCGCCATGAACTTAATCTTTCATGACTTGCTAGGGGTTATGCTAGAAGTTTACATCGATGAAGTTGTAGTCAAATTGGACGCTATGGGAAACCATTTAGCCGATTTGAAGGTTGCTTTTGATAGAATGCAACAGTATGGTTTGAAAATGAACCCACTCAAGTGTGCTTTTGGTGTGTCGGCGGGTAAGTTCCTAGGTTTCATGATTCACGAGAGAGGCATAGAAATTGATCCTAAGAGGCTTGAGAAGATTAGAAACATTGCAGCGCCGACGTGCAAAAAGGATGTACAGAAGTTGCTAGGCAAGATGAACTATTTACATCGCTTTATATCCAACTTGTCCAGCAAGATTGATGCCTTTGTCCCCATACTCCGGCTAAAGAACGAAGCTGAGTTCACTTGGGGGGCAAGCCAACAAAATGCCTTTGAGAAAATCAAGGAGTGCTTGTCATCACCGCCTGTGGTGAGAGCACCCAAAGCTGGGATTCCGTTTCGGCTATACATCGCTGTTGAAGATAGCGTGATTGGGGCAGTGCTAACCCAGGAGGTAGAGGGAAAAGAGTGCATCATCATGTTCTTGAGCCGCCGCCTGCTGGATGCCGAAACCAGGTACGCGTTTGTGGAACGTTTGTGTTTATCACTTTACTACGCGTGCACCAAATTACGCCATTATCTTCTCCCTACTATATATGTTGTCGTTTGATAAACCGATGTTATAAAGCACATGTTACAGAAGCTGATTCTAAGTGGAAGAATAGGAAAATGGGCTTACGCGTTGATTGAGTACGATTTGGCCTATGAACCCCTGAGAGCAATGAAAGGCCAAATCATAGCCAACTTTATAATTGATCACCACATAGATGTCAGCTGGAGTGACAACATTGCTCTAGTTGAGGTAGTGCCATGGAAACTTTATTTTGATGGTTCGGCTTGCAAGAGTGGCCAAGGTATTGGAGTGGTTCTCATATCACCTAATGGAATGCACTTTGAGACTTCGGCCCGTCTAGAATTTCCTTCCACTAATAACCAAGCTCAATACGAAGCTTTATTGCTAGGTCTTGAATTACTAGAATGTGTAGGTGCTAGACATGTCCACGCATATGGTGATTCCTTGTTAGTAGTGCAACAAGTAGCTAAAAGGGCTCAATGCTTTAATGGCTTGCTGAATAGTTACTTGGATAAATTTCTAGAAATAGTTGCTGCTTTTGATGACTTCAAAATCTCTCACGTGTCAAGAGAAGTCAATTCAATCGCAAATGATTTGGCTCAGCAAGCATCTGGCTACCAAGTCAAGAGAGGAATTTTTTTGTATGGGAGAAGTCGATGCTTGGTCTCACTGTCGAAGCCAGTGACGGTGGGCAAGCGCACCCTCCGGGTCAAACCCCTCCGGCCACCGAAGGCCACTGCGCGCCGAGGTCCCTGGACCAGAGTACTCTGCCCACCGATGGACCTGGCGCGTCGGAGGCCGTAAGCCGAAGGTCCTCGCACGGTGAGGGCTCCCGGGAGTCCGAACCCTCCGGAGGGCTTCGACCCAGCACACTCCGAATGACCAGTCCGGCCAGACTTCGACAGGAGAAGGAATGGCTCAGGGGGTATCCCGAAGTCAGTAGTTTAGAAATTTTTCAGAGGGTGAGCTAGCAAGACCCTCTGAAGCCAATAAGGGCGATTAGAGAATACCAATCGTTCGGTATTTGAGAGACCCTAGTCAAAGGGTTGATCGAAAGGTTCAGCGACAAGCATTGAAGTTCGTGTTGATAGACGACACATTGTATCGCCGAACCATCGATGGAGTACTATTAAAGTGTTTAGACCATGAACATTCCCAGGTGGCTACGGGAGAAGTCCATGAAGGATTTTGTGGCACTCATCAGTCGGCCCAAAAAATGAGTTGGATGCTCAAAAGAGCAGGTTTTTATTGGCTGACTATGACTGAAGATTGTTTTAAGTATTATAGAGGGTGTGAAGCATGTCAGAAGTTTGGCAATATTCAATTAGCTCCTACCTCATGACTCAACCCTATTGTCAAGCCATGGCCGTTTCGAGGTTGTGATTTATACTTCATCGGCCAGATTCACCATCCTTCCTCAAAAGGGCATCGGTTCGTGTTGATGGCGATGGATTACTTCACTAAGTGGACCGAGGCCATACCTCTCAAGAACATGACTCACAATGAGGTACGTGATTTTATCTTGAAGCACATCATACATAGATTTGGCATTCCTCAAACTCTTACTATGGATCAAGGTAGTTCATTTGTTTCTAGAGAAGTGAGGGACTTCGCCGAATATTATGGTATTAAGTTGATGTTGGCGTAAAAGATTACGCTAATAGGTTTTGAGAGAATAGAAACTAACAAATGAATTGTTTGTAAGTAAACCGTTTCAAGCCTCCGAATAGGATAATAGCTCAGAACAGTTCGAAGATGTGTATTGAATAACTCAATATTCGGTCCTCATTACAGGGTGAAACGGGGGGTATTTATAGGCCCAAACATTAAGGAAAAGACCCTTCTATCCCTCTATTACAACCAACATAGTGGAAACTATTCGGTGCCCTTAATAGGGCTAAAACGGTAAAATACTAATCTAATGAGAAAGAAGATAAGTCTTCCATCCTAGCTAGCAAAGAAGCTCTCTGAATAGTCCATGTTCGAAGATATACTTTGAACTAGCGTTCGCCTTCATCCTTCAAACTTGATCCAATGTACTCCCGGAGTTAGACGCTGAAAACCTTTGATTAAATCCCCTGCATTTGTCTTGTTGCAGCAATGACTCTAAGGATGAAATATTTTCCCCCAACAGTAGCCCCTCGAATACGCTTCTCCGCTAGATCTGTAATGTTAGGAAAGCAGTATACGCAAGAAAAATAATCATGCGCAGAGATTAACAGATTTAATCGACCTCCGAAATATGCGGAGGTTCAAAACTTCGAATCAACTTCTAAGAAAATTATATTCGAACTATTTTAGATTTAACTGAAGGAGTCCGAAAGCCTCTTTTTTTCTTTTTTACTTAGAAGAAATAGCCGTTGGCTTTTTCTTCCAACGGTAGATACACGATGCGTTAACTTCACAAAGGGTAACGGTCAGGAATGCGAAACGGCAAACACAAACAGTAAAAAAATCGTGGCCTGGGCTATAAATAGGGGACCTAGACCTTTCCCGAATACCCTTCTCACCGTTTTCGTGCAAGCAAGCCCTAGCCTCCATTTTCCTTCTTGAGCAATCCGTGCGATCTCATGGCGAAGACAAGCTTCAAGGTCCTTGGGGCGGCTTCAGCCCTTGCCCGGCAGCAGGCGACGGCAGCAGCAGCGATAGCAGCATCAATGACGGTGACTCCGGCGGTAGCAGTAGCGGCACCAATGGCGGCGCCAGGAAGAAATCCCCAAAATATTGGTCCTCATGATCTCCTCCCAGCATCCTCGAAGTATTCGGACCAGTCTTATCAACTGGGGCCATCAACCTGCAAGAGGGTGTCACTCGCAGCAGCAACAGAAGGAAAGATTAGCTCGGAGATCGTAATCCGCAAACCTGGAAAAGAGGCCATTCCTTCGCTAAGGCCCGGAGAAGTGGTAGTCTTCGAAGCCTTCTTCGAAGAAAGATTAGGGCTTCTGGTAGTCTACTTCCTATCGGAGGTATTAGATCTATTCCACGTCACCCTTCCTTAGCTTTCTCCGAACGCAGTAGCACGCCTCGCCATCTTCGAATGGGTGTTGCGAGCCGAAGGTTGTGAAGGAAGAGCTGAGATCTTCGCAGCATTGCACAGAGCTTCTTGCCAACCCAAGACCTACGTAGGCCCCGGAGGTGAAAAGATGGTGGTGGCCTTCGGGAGCATCAACTTCCGGCTTCGGGATGAGTATGCTCTAAGATTTCCAACGAAGGCCATCAATGCCAGATGGCACATAGATTGGATCCTCCAGTGGTTTTATGCCGAAGTTGGGGCAAGCAGCCATCTGGCCGGACCCTTGCAAGACATCAACTTCCGAAGGGAAGCCCTAGTTAACCCGGATCCTGGCCAGCTCGAAGCTCGCCTCAGCCTGCTTCCAAGAATTAGTCGCCGCCTAAGCATGCGGAACTTAGCGGAGGAATTCATCGGACTTCAGATTCCTCCTTTGATGGCCAACTGGCTTATCACCTTCGAAGAAGATTCGGAGGGAGGCCTCCGAAAGATCTCTTCGAACTCGAGCCCTACAGGTGACTTCAAAAACAACATGTTTCATGTATATTTGTTTGATGAAATGACTAATGCCAACTTATCTTTTAGCTTCTCTGAATCCCATGACTTCGGAGCAAATTGCCCGAGCTTCGGAGAAGATCCTGGGAGTTCCGACTCCGGCCGAGAAGGAATGGAGAGTGAAGCTAGTGGGTACTTGGGAGCGATTCAACCGAGTATGGGGGGTAGTCGGAGTTGCTACCCCTCCTCTTCCGGATTGGGTGCCTTCAGAACAAGGACCGAGAAAGAGGAAACGGAAGCTGGAACTTCGGCTCCTGTTAGAACTCCATCCAAGAAGGTAGCCCGAAAGCCAAAGAACGTGGCACCTTCAAGTCTGGTGGCTTCAGTCTCGGATTCTTCGGAGAACGAAGGAACACTCCTCATTAGCCTGATTGATGGGGATGAAGACCAGGCGAATGCAAACACTGGCGCCACCGCAAACGTGCCAGATGTTCCAAGTAGCTCCGGGCAGGCTAGGAATTCGGCTGCCCAGCCGGACTTGCCGCGCGAAGGAGCCCCTACAACTGAAGATGGATTCGAAGTTGTAGCTGAGCCAACTACGATTCCGGACGAAGCAACGACTGTAGCTCCCAGAGAGGCTCCGACGGTCGAACCTTCGGTTCTGAACTATGAGTGCGACGAAGACTTCGGGGTAGCTTTTGACCCTCCAAGCAGCCCGGTGCTCACCCGCTGACAAGACTTCGGAGGTAAACTTCGCTCAATCCCTTGTTCCTTTTCCCTGCAAAATTAGGCAATATATAATACCTTTGTCTCAGCAGGGTCCGCTCGTATGGAAGTGGTTCCTCCTGAAGATATGGTTCCTGGGACCTCAACCTCCCCGACGCCAATTCCAGAAGTCGCACGCATGGGATCTAGAAAAGGTAAAGGCAAAATGGACCCTTTCCCTGCTCCAAATTCGGGATTAACTCCGTCTGAATCAACAGACAGGGGCCAATCTACGGAGGGGGGCCATTCTACGGAGGTCTCTGAAGATGCGGCGCAGCGCTCCGACCCCTCACCGAATGAAGACGATCAGAGGGCCTTGTCCATGCTCCCCCTCCTAGATCCTTTCTTGGAGCGAAGGACCGGACTTCGGGCCCTGCTCGAGCCTTTGGATTGAGCCAACCGCGAAGTTGGGGAAACGGACTTGGTGGCCATCCTGAGCGAAGCTGAGGGTTCGGAGCTCAACGCTGCCTTGGAGCGTGCAGCATACCAGGTACGAAGTATCT
Source organism: Zizania palustris (assembly GCA_019279435.1). NCBI lineage: Eukaryota > Viridiplantae > Streptophyta > Magnoliopsida > Poales > Poaceae > Zizania > Zizania palustris. The sequence goes on from JAAALK010000085.1 coordinate 5,036,386, forward strand.
GCAAAACAAAATTAATCTCACCTACAAATAATTTCTCACCTTGCTTTTTCCTCTTCGGAGCAAATAGTTTTGGCCCGAGCTGCGGCTGTATCGAACGAGCGTGGAAGCCTTCGCCTTCTGGAGGAAATTACTGCTCTCCAGATGAATCTTAACAATGGAACACAATTCGATGCAGAACCCTTCAGGAAATTTTGTGAAGATCTAGGCATCCAATTATGCTTTGCTGCAGTGCGACATCCTCAGTCTAACGGAGCTGTGGAAAGAGCCAATGGTAATATTTTGTCAGGGCTGAATCGAAGAATAGTGGGATTGGCAAAAGGATTGTGGACCGAAGAGCTCCCGAAGATTCTATGGTCCATTCGGACCACTCAAACGAGGTCTACGGGTTACACTCCCTTCAGACTATTATTCGGAGACGAAGCTATGATGCCAACGGAGCTCAAAGGAGGATCCCTTCGCAGCACCGAACCGGAAATGGAAGCAGAAAGACAAACTTCGCTGGATTTAACAGAAGAGTCCTAATTTGTCAAAGTATCAGCAGCAGACGAATACTTGGTTTGACCCGAAAGTCATAATTAACGAACTTAAGTCGGGTCATCTTGTTTTGCGCAGTATTATAGCGCCGGGGAAATTAGGAAATAAGTGGGAAGGTCCATACATAATTGTCTGCTCAGGGCGCCCTGGTTCTTTTAAGTTAGCTACTTTACAAGGTGAAGAGCTAGCGCATACATGGCATGCAGAGCACTTAAAGTGATATTTCGCATAGGGGCTCCTTGTAATCATTTGTAAACACTTTTCGAATTAATAAAGTTCATGGTTCAGATAATGCCTACCTCTCAAACATTTCTTACTTCTAGTGGACGCACTGGAAGGACGAAGTTGGCTGGGAGGGAAGTGTCATTAATTTGAACCAATTTTTCGGACTTCGAACCATTGGTTCAAAGCTTCCGACGAGGTGGGAAAGTCACTGAAAAATGGATTCCGAGCCACCGGCTTGAAAGCATCCGTAAAAAGAGTCGAAGGAGACCAAATAATGCGGATTCCAAGCTCCGGCTTGAAAGCATCCGTAAAAAGAGTCCAAGGAGACCACTGTGAATTCCAAACCACCGGTTTGATAGCATTCGCAAAAAGAGCCGAAGGAGGCCAAAATGAAACAGAGTTTGAGCTGATAAGCTTCGAATATATGTAAAAAGAGTCCAAAGTGATCAATCGTTTGGGACATTAAAGTGTCCGGAAAGCTTGTCCGAAGCGACTTCTTTCAAACAAAAGGTACTGAGTTACCAGTTTTACGACTCCAAGTAGTCAGACATTTTATAAGATTTTAATCAATCTTTAAGATGTTGAGGGGCTCCGAGCCTCCAAAATTGTACTCCTAAGTTTTTCTTTGTGCCTAACCATCTTCGAGTATAGTGCGAAGTTGCTTACCCCCAAAGAGGGGCTGGGAAGTAGGGAGACAATTTTAAAAATTCAATCTTTATTATCCGAACAGATTACAATTACACCACGAAAAATCTGTGTCTATGCCAAGAAGGAATCGAAGACCCCTTCGATCTCTAGAGCTACTACTAAGGTTGGAATGACTAGTTCCAGAGCCGGGAGTTTTAATAACCTTGCGTTTAACTCTTCTACCTCCCTTTGAAGCTCTAAAATCTTTTTGTTCTTGTTGAATTTCAGCCCAAGTTCGAAGTCGTTCGGGGCTTCTTTCCTAGCTTCGAAGTTCTTTAGGTTTTTCCCTTGATCTTTAGCAATACCTTCATCCTCAGACCATGCAATGTCTTCAGAAGATGAAGTTTCCAAGTTAACCTCTTTTTCTTCCTCTTTAATATAAGATAGTATATCTTTACGTATTTCGGGCGCAATTGCACCGGAGCTATCTCGAGGAATTAAAAATCGAGGTCGTTTATGAAGTTTTAAAAGATCGAAGGTAGCCCATAGCAGGTGGAGTTGTTCGGTAATGTTTAACACTTCGACATCATCCATATGAGGTTGAAAAGCCTAAAAACATGATAAGTAAATTTTCATTCATAATGTATGAAAGCATGATTTTTTACATAGTTGGACCCTAGAACAAAGCTAGACCTGCGGGCTCGGCGGAGGTTGGCTGCTTGAGGCTTGCGACCGAGCTTGCTTCTGGCATTGCCCTTCATCGATCCAAGCCTTGATAGCAGTGCGACCTTCGGCTCTCCATGAAGCTTGGAAGGCTTGCCAAGCTGCAGCTACGTCTTCAGAAGGATTGAGAAGCCGGTTGTCGTCGAAGGTAATCGGAGCCGCCCCTGAGTCTGGCGTTATTGATAATCCTAGATCTTCGTAGTAGCGAAGTACTCCGAGAGTAGCCACTTGGCCGGAGATCTTGCTCCGGAGGTCCGAGGGGACCTCCGAATAGGGCTACCACTTGAACTTTGCTTGGGAGGCATGGTTTGAAAACTTGGTAGAGAACGAAGTTTTTTTGACTAAGTTCCCCACGGACGGCGCCAACTGTTGGCGTAAGAGATTACGCTAACAGGTTTTGAGAGAATAGAAACTAACAAACGAAGTGTTTGTAAGTAAATCGTTTCAAGCCTCCGAATAGGATAATAGCTCAGAACAGTTCGAAGATGTGTATTGAATAACTCAATATTCGGTCCTCATTACATGGTGAAACGGGGGGTATTTATAGGCCCAAACATTAAGGAAAAAGACCCTTCTACCCCTCTATTACAACCGACATAGTGGAAACTATTTGGTACCCTTAATAGGGCTAAAACGGTAAAAGACTAATCTAATGAGAAAGAAGATAAGTCTTCCATCCTAGCTGGCAAAGAAGCTCTATGAAGAGTCCATGTTCGAAGATATACTTTGAACTAGCGTTCACCTTCATCCTTCGAACTTGATCCAATGTACTCCTGGAGTTAGACGCTGAAAACCTTTGATTAAATCCCCTGCCTTTGTCTTGTTGCAGCAATGATTCTGAGGATGAAATATTTCCCCCCAACAGTTGATAAACTCTTCACCTTACTATGCTCAGGACAATGGTCAGGCCGAGTCTAGTAATAAAACCGTGATTAAGCTCATTAAGAAGAAAATTGAAGAGTTTCCTAAAAGGTGGCATGAAGTGCTTTCTGAGGTGCTATGGGCTTGTAGAATTGCAAAGCACGGTGCTACCAAAGTCAGTCCATATGAGTTGGTATATGGACAAGAAGTCGTTCTGCCTATACAGGTAGATCTTGGCTCCTTAAGAGTGTTAAAGCAAGATGGCTTATTGGTCAACGATTATGAAACTCTTTTCAAGGATAATCTAGAGGAAGTGACCGATAAGAGACTAAGGGCTTTAGAAGCCATAAAAGTAGACAAGAGGAGAGTAGCTAAAGCCTACAATAAGAGGGTTAAACCAAAATCATTTCAAGTAGGAGATTTGGTTTGGAATACGATTTTACCCTTAGGCACGAAGAGTCCCAAATTTGGTAAATGGTAACCTAGTTGGGAAGGTCCTTTTAAGATAGCCGAATTCGCTCCTGGCAATTCATACGTGTTGGAATCTCTGCAAGGAGAGCGGTTTTGAAGTGCTTTGAATGGTAGGTACTTGAAAAGGTATTTCCCAAGCGTGTGGCAAACAGTGTAAAAGGTGTCGAAAAGCCGATATGGACGATATCGTCTTCAGCTCGTTGTGCTTTTAGTTCACTCAGTTCACTAAAAGACAAGGGGCATGTGTTGATAGCAAAAAATGGCATCAATGGCTGAGATTGTCAAAATATCAATTTTGGTGATTTGGGCCAAAAATATACATGTCCGGGGTCAGGCCGAAGCACTACAGGGCCGAAGTTCCATTGGGCTATGGGCTCCGAAAGCCTCTAGCTAGCCCACGGCCTTCGGCCAGGAAGCCTTCGGAGGCCCACGCCGCCGAAGCATCGGCCCGAGGAGCAGGCTTTGACGGGCCTGGCCAAAGCCCACTTCGGCAGAGACAGAGTTGGATACAATTCCAGCTAAGTTTTTATCTCTATCCAAGCCGAATTATAGCAGATTAGATCAGAAGTTTGTCCCCCTATAAATAGAGAGGCGAGGCTAGCTTAGAGGGCCCCCCAACACAAATCAAACACAAAGCCCTAGCTTTGATCGCATTTATTTACCTTTAATTTTCTATACCTCTTAGTGGGTTTGCTTGGAAGCCCTCCGCCGGCCACTTTGGAATAGTGGTAATCCTTGTTACTTTGCTTGTGTAGTATCCGTTCATCTACATAATAGATTGCTATCGCCTTGTTACTTCGCCTGTGAAGTATCCGCTAATTTGCGTAACAGATTGCTACCTTCGCTACTAGTGCAACACTTAGCAGAATTCGGTCGTCAGGCCGAATTAGTACTTCGAACAATCTTTGTTGCAGGTTTCCACGTTCGGAACTACTTCGTCGGAGGTGTACAGAGCTGAGAGATCGGTTTCAGAGGTCGTCAGTACACCCTTCGTCGAGAATTCTGCTTCGACCGCAGGCTTCGCCAGCACAATTCGCCATGCTCGTACTCCACTCTGGACGAAGTTACGCCCGCGCACGGCCCTCATGTCACCATTCTAAATCTTGCCGTATTAGAGACCTCACGCCGAACCCCACCGTTCGGAGGTGATCATCGCGTCCAGATCCATTCGGGGCTCACCTTCGACCAGATCAGTCCGAACGCTGAAGGCACCCTTCAGCGGGATACTTCGCACCAGACGCTGAAGGTATACTTCGGCGACCCCCTTCGCATCACACTCCGAAGGAGACAGGCTCCGATCGGTTTCCTGATTTATTCTGTTTAAATATATTTCTTTCGGCTAATTGGATTATTTTGTGTGATATGATTGCCTGGCGACTCCACCCTCCTTATCACGACTAAGGGTAGTAGGAACGCGACGTCGGTGCTGCATCACGCTTAGGCTTGTCCCTAAGTATCCGCACTCTTTTTGATCGTCAAACTGACCCAAGTGTAGGGGCATGTTTTCGTGTCAACACTTCCTATGTCTCCTGAACAAACTATGAAAGATGATGTAGCAAGAGCTAGCAAAGCAAAACAGGAGCAAAACAAGAGTGAAAATAAGATTGTGGCTAAAGACTTTGAATAACACAATAGGACTAATAGTAAATCTTCATTTTGTTCTACAAGATAAATTAACTTAACAAATCGATGTTTGCTTAGTAGTAAGTCTGATATTTCTGATTTTTATACTAGTGAATCTATTTGCTCTGCCATTGTGTGCATAGAGGCATTATTTTCAGTTGAGGACTTGTCTCCCTCTTTGCCTCCTGCTGTCACTCTTATTTTGAAGGAGTTTGTTGACGTTTTTCCACAAGACATGCCACCGGGATTACCACCTACTCGTAGGATTGAATATCAGATTGACTTAATTCCCGATGCCTCACAACCCAATCGTGCACCATACCACACCAATCCTGAGGAGACAAAGGAAATTCAGCGTCAAGTACTGGAACTACTCAACAAAGGTTATATACGTGAATCTCTTAGTTCTTGTGTTGTTCCTGTTATATGAGTACCAAAAAAAGATGGAAAATGGCGTATGTGTGTTGATTGTAGAGCCATTAACAATATTACTATTTGTTATCGTCATCCTATTCCTAGGTTAGATGATATACTTGATGAATTAAGTAGCTCTCTCGTGTTTTCCAAAATTGACTTGCGTAGTGGATACAATCAAATCCGTATGAAATTAGGGGATGAATGGAAGACAACATTTAAAAAACAATTTGGCTTATATGAATGGTTAGTAATGCCATTTGGGTTAACTAATGCACTTAGCACTTTCATGATATTAATGAATGAAATCTTACGTGCTTTTATCGGTCAATTTGTGGTAGTCTGTTTTGATGATATACTAATATATAGCACATCTTTGGGGGAACATTTGGATCATTTACATGCTGTTTTTACTCCATTACGAGATGCACGCTTGTTTGGTAACCTTGTAAAGTGCACCATTTGCACCGACCGGGTATCATTTCTTGGTTATGTTGTAACTCCACAAGGCATTGAAGTTGATAAAGCCAAGATTTCTACTATTGCATGTTGGCCGCAGCCCCAAACGGTCACATAGGTTATATAGTTTCCTCGGGCTTGCTGATTTTTATAGGCATTTTGTGAAAGATTTTAGCACTATTCCTACACCTCCAATGAGCTTACATGAAAGGATGTGCCTTTTGTTTGGGGTATGGCACAAGAAGACACATTCATGATATTAAAAGATAAGTTAACACATGCTCCTTTGCTCCAACTTCCTGATTTTAATAAAATGTTTGAACTTGAATGTGATGCTAATGGCATTGGGTTAGGAGGTGTGTTACTACAAGATAGCAAACATGTTGCATACTTTTCTGAAAAATTGAGTGGACCTAGTCTGAACTATTCTACTTATGATAAAGAATTATATGCTCCTATTAGGACCTTAGAAACTTGGCAACATTATTTATGGCCTAAAGAGTTCGTCATATATTATGATCATGAATCTTTGAAATATATTAGAAGTAAAGCATAACTGAATTGTCAACATGCTAAATGGGTTGAATTCATTGAATCATTTCCTTATGTCATTAAACACAAGAAGGGTAAAGAAAATGTTATTGCTGATACTTTGTCTCATCGTTATACTATGCTTTCACAACTTGACTTTAAAATATTTGGCTTGGAAACCATCAAATATCAATATATGCATGATTCTGAATTCCAAGATATAATGCAAAATTGTAAAGAAGGTAAAACATGGAACAAGTTCGTTATTCGTGATGGACTTGTGTTCTATGCAAGTTCTATTCATATTTTATTGTTACAAGAGGTGCATGGAGGCGGATTAATTTGTCATTTTTGCGTTAAGAAGACAGAGGATGTTCTTGCTAGCCATTTTTATTGGCCAAAAATGAGGCGTGACGTGGAGCGCTATGTGTCTCGCTGCACTACGAGCAATAAAGCTAAGTCACGGCTGAATCAACATGGGTTATATATGCCTCTTCCTGTCCCTAGTGTCCCATGGGAGAAAATTTCAATGGATTTTGTGTTAGGATTGCATAGGACTAAGAGGGGAACGGATAGCATATTTGTTGTGGTTGATAGATTTTCTAAGATGACATATTTTATTCCTTGTCATAAGAGAAACAATGCTACACATATTGCTGATTTGTTTTTCATGGAGATCGTTCGTCTACATGGAGTGCCATCTACAATTGTTTTAGATCGTGATTCAATGTTCTTCAGTCACTTTTGGAGGACTTTGTGGAACAAGTTGGGCACTAAGCTTTTGTTCTCTACAACTTGCCACCCACAAACTGATGGATAAACGGAGGTAGTCAATTGTACATGATCTACTATGTTACGGGCTATGTTGAAGCAGAATTTGAAGATGTGTGAAGAATGCCTACCTCATGTGGAGTTCACCTACAACCGGTCGGTACATTCTACTACAAAGAAGAGTCCTTTTTAGTTGGTATACGGTTTTAATCCGCCTGCTCCTATTGATCTCTTACATTTACCATATTCCAAAGAAGTGAATTTTGATGCTTCTAAACGTGCTAAATTTGTGCTAAAATTGCATGAAGCCACTTGAGAGAATATTGAATGAATGAATGAGAAATATAAGGTTGCTGGTACTAATTGTAGACGAGAGTTAACCTTTGAACCAGGTGATCTTGTGTAACGCCCAGATTTAATAATTTCGGACCTTTATTGAAATTCCATAGAAAATCAATAAAACAAGACGTTCATCACACGACCGCGTACAATACGGCAATAATTCATGGTTCGTAGACCATATTAGTACAAAAGTGTTAAAGTAAAGAGAAACTAATAAAATAAGGGTCATAGATGAACACCTCCTTCTAGTCTCGCCTTGACTGGGTCGCTACTCCAGACCTTCATACACCTCGTAGTAGATGGGCTCTGGTGGTGTAAATCAATGGGGGTGAGTACAATCGTACTCAGCAAGCCACTAGATGCAAATATAATGCAGGGTAATAACAAGGAAGGTAGTGGCTAACTTTGTGGAAAAGCATATTTGTAAACCAGTTAATGTGATCAAGTTATTAATACAGTAATGTAAACATGTATATGCATCATCTTCTAACTCAAGGAGTACAGTCAGCCCACCCTCGCTCAACAGTCCTTACATGCCATGAATAACACAAACATTCAAGCAATAGTAAACTAACTGTGAGAAGTCACACAACCCGCTGTTGGACCGAAAGTAGCGACCAGAGGGGGGGTGAATGGGCGCCTAAAAATTTCTTGCTAAACTATATTTTAATCCCACAACCTAAATAAACTTAACTAGACAAATAATATTTACAAAGCAGATTTCAGGAATTAAAGTTGTCTATCTTAAAAGTGACCGGTGTCCTAATTAAAATGATATTTAGGATAAACTAAATATAAATACTGCAGTAAATAAAAACACCTAGATAAAACTCGAAATATTAATATTTCAGCCTAAAAATAAAATACTAATTAAATAAACAAAACATGGATCAATAAAATTAATTCGAAATTAACCCGAAAATATTGCAGGTAAAAAATAACTACAACTAATAAAATTTTCCATTCTTTTTATATGAGCAGATTATACAGATAAAAAGGTAACACGAGATAACTAATAAAATTTAACAGATTATAATAAAAACAAAATTTAAAAAATAGATTTTCAACTAATTAATTAATTGATGATTATCTCTAAAAATTGATCTACTAAAAATAGGAGATTAAAATACCTGCGTCAACATTTCGATTTGTGTTCCAATATTTCTGGCCGGCCGCCGTGTTTGCTTGTGCAGGCTTTAATCTTCACGCGCGTGTACTGCACACGCGTGCCAGCTATCTCTGTAACCTATGGCTTGCGAAGAAACGGAGCTCCCGTGCGTAGCCTGGCGCTGGCGGGTCCTACTGGTACAGTGATTCCAATGGAAAGCTGTGTGGCCGCTGCTTTTTACCTTGCTTTGCAACGAAGCAACAAATCGCCGTGTTGTGCCTGTAGCTCGGCGTAGAAAGCAGCGCCGAGGGCTGCTGCTGCCGGCCTTGATAGATGCAACGCCGCAGCTGGGCAGGCGGCCAGGGCGCGGTGGAAAAAACTTATTTTGCTGCCGATTGAAAAGCAGCCTTGGAAGAATGAACGAATAAAACGTGGACTATAGATTGATCTGGAAAGAAACAGTCGACTATCCCCAAAGGGATAGGGGCTTATTTATAAGCAAATCCTAATACATGAAAAGACTACTTTACCCTGGGGTAAAATAAACTAACTCTAAAATAAATTCTGAAAATTACTAAAATATTCTTAGAAAAAATAACTGACTCGAATAAAAATATTCTAAACTTAAAAACTAAATATTAATATCCTAAAAACGAATTAAACATAGATCGTCAGTTTTATGCCGAAACTAACAAAGCGTCCACCGTCTTCGCATCGGGTACCCGGATTGGGCCGACTCGACCCCGCAGCTTCCTTAGCCCGGCAATCGCTCGCCGCCCGTGTACCTGAGTCAAACTCAGTCAACAGACTGGTGGATCCTCTGCCGCTCCTAGCCATGTACCCGGATTGGGCCAGCCCAACTCCGCGGCTCCTCTGCCCTGCCGTCGCTCACTGCCCGTGTACCTGAGTGACATGCGCCTCAGACTCGGTAGGTCTTCATCTCTCCCTTCCATTGACTTCCGTTGACAATCACTCATCACATCTGGAGTATCAAAACCATATTCTTCAACATGGTTTCTCAATCTCCCCCTTGATCAGTGCATTGTCAACACCCTTTTCAGCTCATCTCCAGAACCTGCAAAACACGTGGAAACAGGAAAACAAAGACAAAAGAAAATAGAAGAAGGAAAATAAAAGTTTAACCCTAATGACCAAAAGCCAAATAGAAGCAAGAAAAAATGGTCATTATGGTTAACCAAAAATAAAGCCTCAAAAACACGTGCAAATCAAATCTCAGAATTACCAACAAGGAACTCCCTCTGAAATAAATCCCAGAGAAAGCTAAAAATATATCCAAAATTTCTCCCCCTTGTTGACAATTGGACTCATCAAGTGAGACTAAATGCACTTTAAAGAGACATAAACACAAACTCCCCCTGAAATATAGCTCCCCCTCAAAATATGCTATGAATGCAAATGGGGTGCAGGTGGAGTGTGAAAAGCATGCTTCTTAGATATGATTAACTGCAATTACAACATCTAACAGGTATAGCGAAAGATAAACTATCTAAGATACATGACAAGATCAGTGCAATAGATGATATCTTAAGAAAGTCATCAGCACACATTTTTCGATTTTTGCAAAACAAAAACATCACCACTTTTTCTAGTAGACAAGCAAAGTAAAGCATGAGATGCAAAAGCTAACTGATATCTACCAAGATAAGCATTGTCCATAGCAAAGTGCTTCAGCAAACTTGTCATCTTTTTAAATTTTTCAGACTTTTTCTTTATATTTTTCATTTCTGCCAGGGGTTATTTGCATGTCAAACCTTGTGCTAACCGACCAAGTCAAGCCTAGGCCAGAACTGGACCATCAGAAGCTTAAGACAATGGTCTTGGCATACATTACAACGTCCTAGTTCATACCAAAGTGCTATGGTAAGCAGTCCAGAACAATGCAATGCGACAAAGCAAACCCACCTGGATCTTTTCTGATAATCATGAAAATGCATAAATTTTCATTTTTCTGAATTTTTTTATCATTTTCATAGCACAATTTTCATATTTAAAGCATATAGATGTCCAAGTTGCATATCTGCATCTAAGTAAGGATCTAGCTACAAGGCATGTAATAGATAGCGAAAGCATTCAGCCTACACATGCTAGTTACCAGAAGCAATGGTGATCATTGAGAAACCAAGGGTTGGTTTCGGTGTTTTGTGATGAGTGATTGACAGGATTTTACCCTCTGTTCGAAGGGTACCTCCGAAGGGGCTTCGGAGGTGGTACCTCAGAAGGCTGTTCGGAGGTGTTCTCACCGAAGGGTGTTCGGTGTTTGCTTGCTGCAGCTGTGCAGCGGAGTGTGCTCGTCGGAGGGGTCCGACAATACGCAATGACTGGGTTCGTACCGAAGGGTTCGGTACTTTGTGCGGTACACCGGAGTGTGTACCGGAGGTTGCTAACCCGGAGAGGTCTCCGGAGTACTGGATACACTTGTCTGCTTGTCGGTGGTGCGCAGGGACTTCGGAGGCAACGGACAAGGTTCGCAGCAGGTGAACCTGGGTCAAGCGGGAGGCTTGATGCCAGGGGAGCGGGGAGCTCTGTCACGGTGACTGCGAAGGTGGTCCGGGTCGGTCCTCGGGTCGAGGCGTGCCAGGTGAAGGCAGAGAGTGCGGAGCGTGGCTCCGGCTGAAGGTACTCCGAGACAAAGTCCTCGGAGGTGAGGCACTTCGAAGGTACTCCGAATGGAGTGACTTCGGAGTTAGTTGGATCAAGTCCTCTGCGGAGGCAAGGAGTTCGAAGTGTGCTCCAGAGGGAGACACTCGAATGTGCCCGACGAAGGTCTCAGAAGTCGAGGCGCATCGAAGGCATGGTCCGGGTGAGGCTCGTCGAGGAGTGTGCTCGGGGTGAGACACTGCGACGAAGTGCTCATGGAAAGCTTCATGCGAAGGCCTTGGACGAAGGAGGGACTTCGAAGGGTGGTACTCCGAAGGTGGGGCTTCCGAGTGAGGATGACTTGAGGTGCTTCGGCCTGCATGGCTTCGGTACACGGACTGACGGAGTTCGAGCTGGGTGTAGCTGCGAAGCCGTGGTGGTCCACTCCGGAGGTGTTGGTGCGAAGGCCTAAGGGCTTTGACGGCTTCGGCTCAAAACCGTCACTGTATCGGAGGACATCTTCGGCGAAGCGAAGGCCACCAGGCTCAAGGCTTCTCACCGAAGCTACCGCACCCTCGCGTGCGATGGGAGGCTGCAGAAAGTCAAAGACTGCAAAGGCTGACACTGTCTGTTCTGTAAAAGGCTGACACTGTCCCCTCTGCAAAGCTGACAGAGAAGCCTCCAGAATAAAGGTGGACTACCTTTTGTACCCCTTAGTTCTGTAGAGTCAAATCTTGGGTAAACCCTAGGGGTAAAGTAGTCATTTCCTTTGGGTGAACTGTGGGCTATAAATATGGGGGCTCGGTAGGTAACATTTAACACTTTGAGCATTTACTGTTGAGCTCCTGTAGCCACACACTTCGATTGTAATACATCCAGAGAGTTCATTTTCTGTGTTCCTTGTTCAAGCGGCGAAGCCCTGTTTCCTGTGCTTTTGCTTGAGCTCGCTTTGCATACCTCGCCTGTAGTAGTGCACCGAAGCCTGTTGAGGCGAAGGTTGTTTTTCGTGCGAGGTTTGTTTTGTTAGTGTGCATTCGCTTTGTGTAACAGGAGGCGTGACCTCGCTGCTTACTAGCGAAGCCCTGATTGTTGCCCGTTTTGCTTCTTGTGTCGAAGCCCCTAGTGTAGTCTGTTTGTGTGCGTGTAGACCTTTGTGTACGTAGCTCAGCACCAGTTGCTGCTGCCAAGTACTTGGTCGAAGTCCTCAGAGGGCTGTCCACTCTTGCGAAGGGTGAAGTGCGAAGCCTGCTCGAAGCACCCTGTGTGCGGAGCCTGCACTGACTAAGCAGAGTAGATTTTCGAGGGTTGTAAGTGGAGCGAAGTCTTCTTGGCTTCGAACTTTTGCTCCTCCGAAGCCTGTGTTCGAAGGTGTCGAAGTACCTCCGAACCAGACCTTCGAAGGTAGTGTTCGAAGCCTGTTCCGCAGAAGACAGAACTGAAACCGAAGGCTAGTTTTTAGCCAGAAATTTTAAAAGCTCCCATTCACCCCCCCTCTGGTCGCCGTTTCCGGTCCAACAATCATTTTTTCAATTTTAAAGCATAAAAGCCATGCATATGACAAATATCAGATATATCATGTGAACTGAACCAGAACATGATAATCGACAGATAATCAAAAACATATACTAGCTAGAGAAAGTAAAGCAGATTAATCATATAACAGAAGCAAGCTCAAAATGTGATTGATGATTTATGCATGATATGAACGCACACAAAAAGACTCAATAAAAATAAAGAAGAAAGAAAAACTGATACCAATGAAAAGCTGACTCAAAATATCCTAAAAAAATACACAGCTCCCAAAAACACGATCAATAATCATGAGTGGGACCAAATGGTCCAATGCCAGGTTTAGTAAAAGTGTTGAACCAGTGTCGAGCCATCTGCGCGTATGTAGGAAAGCAAAAGGAATCATATGAGTTTGGACTGAAGCGCGGATCAAAGCGCGGTCCTCTATTCTGCCTAAAATCACGGTCGCGAGATCCAAAACCGTATACCGAACGATACGGAACTCTACCGGAACGGAAACCACCCTCCGGAGCACGATCATAAAAACCGTCTCCACTACCACCACCTACACGAAGTGGCCTGGCCTCTAGCCTCTCTCTACGTCGAGGGACTCTCTGTCTACCACCCTGCTGGTAGAACTGCTCCTACCCACCTCGAGCTCTCTCTGCTCGCTCAACCCGCTTCCTCCTGAAGCAAAACTCCTTAAGATGCCCGTCTCTATGACAAAACTCACAATGATACGTAGGCTTCTTGGGATGTTGTTGAGGCTTAGGATTCTTAGGCTTAGTGGTGTTGGGTGTAGCATCCTTGGTGTGAGAAGGTCCAGGTAAAGAATCAAGAGAAGTGTGAAGAGTTTTAGGCTTAGGAGCCCAGATCTGCTTCTTAGGTGGAGCTTTAGGTTGTTCTTGGATCACTCCATCCTTGGGCTGACTATCCTTAAAGGACTCAGTGGAGTGATGTAGCGCCCCGATTTAACAAATCGAGACATTATTGAATTTCATAAGAAAAACAATAATACAAGAGGTTCATCATGCGACAATCGTACATACGACAGTATCCATGGTACGCAGACCATATTTATTACATCATTGTTTTAATAAAATAGTAAAGTAAAATAATTAGAAAACGGCATGACGAACATCTTCTTCAGGATTTTTCTTCTCGACTGGGTCGCTACTCCAGACCGTCTTCGTAGTAAGCATCCTCTGTGGGGTCCAACGGGTATGAGTACAAAAAGTACTCAACAAGCCACCGCAAATGCAAGTAATAATGCAGGATAATAAACAAGGAAGGGTAATGGCTAGCATTGCGGAAAAGTACAGTTTCAGTTATTGCATTTAGTGTAATCATATTATAATCATGCGGAAAATAAACATGAACATCACCAACATCAACTAACTCGAGGGGTACAGTCAGCCCCACCTCGCTCAACGGTCCTTACATGTCAATCCATCATGCACATACGTATTCAAAGTAAACTAACTGGGGGATGTCACGCAACCCGCCCTTGACCATGGGCTCGGCTTTTCGAAAAGATTTAAGACTCTGATCAGAGATGTACTACTGTACCCACAAGGCACGCACTCATCCCAAACGAGATGACCCATTTCACGGGAACTCGTGCCAAAACCTCAATATGAGGTGTTCCAAGCGATAACCACCCGCTCTAGGTTTCGCCGGCGCGCCGGGCCGCATCCCGGCTAACATCGCACCCCCTTTTGCGCCACTTTGGTACAAGTCACCTGCAGGTGCAACTTGACCCATTTCCAAATGGTGGCCTCGGTTTGGAACAACCCATACCTTAGTTAGGACTTACCCACTAGACTTGTGGTTAGTACGTAAGTGTATTGCAACGGATCCCTCAGACCGGTCCTTATAGTGCCCCAGGTGCTACCGACCAATGCCCTAGCTTGCACCCGGAACCCACCATGCATACACTCACAACCATATCTCATCACCAACAGAATTTCCAAGGATAAGAAGTAACGGGGATCATATAATAGAACCATTTTGCTACGACTCATTTTTATCCTATAGCGATCATGTCAATACATTGGACACTAGCTAATATCATTGATCATATGGTGACAAGGAGGTTAGGCGAGATAGCATGGCTTGGGTTGCACATCAAGGTCGGGGGATCCTAAATAAATATAATGTAAGGGTTCATTTGACTAATGCATATATAACCTATGTGTTTTTGCGATAGTTTAATCAAACATGGGTTCAATATGCTCAAAAGATTGATTTGGTGACTTGCCTTGTTCAGCAAAGGGAGAGGGAGGGACTTCGGGGAAGTACTCCGGCTCCTCGGCGACGTCGTAGTCTTTTTAATATAATAAAGTAAAATAAAAAGAACACATTCAATCAAACAATATAACATTACATTATAAGCACATAAGTTATAGTTGGTTTGATTAAAAGTAACATAATTTCAATTGTTAAGGTTCTGTGGTTTATCTCTTAAATAAATTTTAAAGGAATTTAAAAGTAGTCCTTTTTTTAGAAAGGGGTTTTAAAAGGGGTTGTTCTCAATTTTAAGTTCTTTAATAAATTTAAAATGAAGGTTCCATAGAAAACCTAGTGATTTATTCATATCAACAGGAAATAAATAAATATAAACTTTACTGGAATTTAAATAATTAAATTTTACATTTTTAACCTAAGGGTATTTAAACATTCATTTAAATAAACATGAGATGTCCAATGTAAACCTACTGTTTTTATTGTATAAACATGTAGAGAATAATATTATGAATTTTCTGAAATTGAAATGGCAATTTTTTGAGTTCAAATACACCAGATATGAATTTTACAAGTTTTAAACCTTTTTCTGGAATTTATTTTCAAATTTTAAACTCCTCGGGTCCACGGTGAGCCTGGCTCACGGTGAACCCGTGCACTGTGCGCGTGCGCCGGGTCGATCTGGACCGTCGGATCCAGATCCGACGGGCGAGGGCGAGGCGGGGCGCGTATGTTACGATGGACGGTCAGGATTAAAACGTGCGAAAGGGTACCACGTGGACGCTCGAGATCGCACGCTGGTTTTAAATGAAAACGAACGCGTGAGATCAAAACGTAATGCTTTGACCGGATCCGACGGTGCGGATTAGATCGCGTACGTGGGCTCACGCGCGTCGTTCGATCGCGATCGCACGGTCGGGATCAGATCCGACACGGCACGGGTACTCGACCCGTGCCGGTCGTCTTCTCCGACGACGGCGAGCGGGCCAGCGGCCACAGCGAGCGACGGCGGTCCTAGCTAAGCCTAGAAATGGAAGGGGGACGCTACGGCGGTCACGATGATACCTTGGCGGCGGTCCGGGGACGACGGGGCGTGGCCGGCGACGAGGTAGACGACGAGGTGGTCACGGGTCCTTGGTGGCGACGGCGATCCGGCGGGGTTCATCGGTGACGGAGGGGTGGCCGAGGTCGGGGTCGTTCTTGCGGTCATGATGGTGGCGGAGGCACGGGCGGAGGTGGTCCGAGGCGACGGCGAGCGGTGGCGGGAGACGAAACAGGGGGATGGCGCTAACAGGTGACGTGCGGGGCGCTCTGCTTGGTCTAAGTGCGAATGGATGCGTGAACCGAACGCGACGGAGGCAGGGGGGTTTAAATAAGGCGTCGGAGGGGGCTCGCATGCAAGGAAACCGGGGGAGAGCTTTTACTCGCCGGCGATGGCTCGGCCATGCACACGCAGCGGCGATCCCGTGGCGTAAAGGCGCTGTTTAACGGGGGAAAACGGTCGGCCAGGCGCGGGGAGTCGTTTAATGGCGCCAATTCAATGCGGGAGGGACCAGCGAGGCGGATCCGAGGCGGGGGTCGTCGGCCGGCTTGATTTGGGGGCGACGGCGCGAGGTAGACGACGGGTCTGACAGATGGGGCCCACTGGTCAGCGGGCGCGAGCGAGCGAACGGGAAGGCTGACGGGTGGGGCCGCGATGTCGGGTGCGCGCGCGAGGGGAAGGGTTTGGCACCGACAGGTGGGGTCCGGTCGTCAGTCTGAGCGCGCCGGTGGAGTGGGCTGGGCCGGCCGGGAGAGGGAGAATGGAGGGAGGGGAGCCCATTACTCTTTTAATACATTTCTGAATAAAAATAATTCCAGGAATTAGATTAACATATTAGGGCTACTTCCAAGGTTGATAAAAATTTATAAAAATCCTCAAAAATATTTCTTGGCTTTGGGAGTTTATACAAAAATTTTCAGCTCCTGGTTTGGCCATCTACTCTATGTTGTAGTTAAAAAGGGTATAAAAGAGTATTAAAAGTATTTTCAGAAATATATATTCCAAGAAATTGAATTTAATAATATTTCTATTGTTTTGAAAATTTGGGGTGTTACAAACCTATCCCCCTTACAAGAATCTCGTCCTCGAGATTGGAATGTTACTCGAATAACTCGGGGTATTGGGCTTTCAGTTCGTCTTCCTTTTCCCAAGTGGCTTCTTCGGCGGGATGGTTGTTCCATTGGACTTTGCAGAAGCGAACAACGCGACTTCTGGTTACTCTCTCCTTGGTTTCCAAGATCTTGACGGGTTTCTCTATGTAGGTCAAGTCTTCTTGGACATTAAGCCGCGGAAGGTCGGCTTGCTCGGTGGGCACACGGAGGCACTTCTTCAACTGAGAGACATGGAACACATCGTGAACGCCTGCCAAGGATGGAGGCAGTTCAAGTTTATATGCCACTTCTCCTTGTCGTCGAAGGATCTGGAAAGGTCCGACGTAGCGGGGTGCTAGCTTGCCTTTCATGTTGAACCTTTGAGTGCCACGAAGGGGAGTGACTCGGAGGTAGACAAAATTGCCCTCCTCAAAGGCTAGGTCTCTTCGACGGTTGTCGGCATAGCTCTTTTGCCTGGATTGGGCCGCCTTCAATCGGTCTCTTATGATTTTAACCTTCTCTTCAGCTTCTCTTAATAGATCAGTCCCAAACAGTTGTGACTCTCCGGTCTGATCCCAGAGCAACGGCGTTCTACACTTACGCCCATAGAGTGCTTCGAACGGGGACATTTGCAGGCTGGCTTGATAGCTGTTGTTGTAGGAGAACTCTGCATAAGGTAAGTTCTTGTCCCACATTCCGCCAAAGTCTGGAGCGCAAGCTCTAAGCATATCCTCCAATATCTGGTTGACCCTTTCGGTTTGACCGTCGGTCTGTGGATGATAGGCGGTGCTAAAGTTCAGCCGGGTGCCGAGTTCCTCTTGAAGGTTCTTCCAAAACTTGGAGGTAAACTGACTCCCACGGTCAGATACAATCTTCTTAGGAACTCCGTGGAGGCACACGATCCGGGTCATATACAACTCAGCCAACTTGGTGACGGTGTAAGTTGTCTTGACCGGAACGAAGTGAGCTACCTTGTTGAGTCGGTCGACGATCACCTAGATAGAGTCATGACCAGCTTGGGTCCTGGGCAGTCCCGTGATGAAGTCCATTCCTATCTCTTCCCACTTCCATTCAGGGACCTTGAGAGGTTGAAGAAGTCCGGCAGGCCTCTGATGCTCTGCCTTGACTCGCCGGCATGTGTCGCACTTGGCCACGTACTCAGCTATTTCTCTCTTCATGCTGACCCACCAAAATTTTTCCTTTAGGTCCTGATACATCTTTGTGCTCCCGGGATGGATGGAGTATAGAGTATCGTGGGCTTCTTGAAGGATGAGGGTCTTCAACTCAGGTAGGTTGGGTACGCATACTCGGTTTCCGAACCAGATGGTACCATGCTCGTCCTCGGAAAATCCGGGGGCTTTACCCTTCCTCATGTTCTTCCGGATCTCCAGGATGTCCGGATCTTCCTTCCGCTTCTCTCGGATCTGGTCTATTAAGACAGGCCGAGATTCCAAGGCAGCGAGGTACGCTCGAGTGGTGATCCCTAGGTTTAACCTTTCCATCTCCTTATACAGTAAAGGATCTTGGTCCTGAATCATGATGACATTGCAGTACCCTTTTCGACTAAGGGCGTCTGCCACCACATTCGCTTTGCCCGGATGATAATGGATGCCCAAGTCGTAATCCTTGATCAGTTCCAACCATCTCCTTTGCCTGAGGTTCAGATCTGGTTGGGTGAATATGTACTTGAGGCTCTTGTGGTCGGTGAAGACCTCACACCGATTCCCCACAAGGTAATGTCTCCATATCTTCAAGGCATGAACCACGGCTGCTAATTCCAGGTCATGGGTTGGGTAGTTCAGCTCATGCGGTCTCAGTTGCCGGGAGGCGTAGGATATCACTTTCCCTTCTTGCATTAAGACGCATCCCAATCCTTGATGAGAGGCATCACAGTAGACGTGGAAGTCTGTCCGGATGTCTGGCAGAGTCAGAATGGGAGCTGATACTAGCTTCTTCTTGAGGGTCTGGAAGCTTTCTTCGCAGTCGGGGGTCCATTCAAACTTCACTTCCTTCTGCAGAAGTCGGGTCATAGGCTTGGCGATCTTGGAAAAATTCTCGATGAACCGGCGGTAGTATCCGGCCAATCCGAGAAAACTCCGGATCTCGGTCACGGTTGTGGGCTGCAGCCAGTTGGTTACCGCTTCGACGGTGGTTGGGTCCACTGCTATTCCTCCAGCAGATATAACATGGCCGAGGAACTTCACCTCAGACGACCAAAATTCGCATTTGCTGTATTTGGCGTACAGTTGCTGCTCCCTTAGCTTTCCGAGGGTCAGACGGAGGTGAGTCTCATGTTCTTCCTTGGTCCTGGAGTAAACGAGGATATCATCGATGAATACCACGATGAACTTGTCCAAGAACTCCATGAATATGTTGTTCATCATGTTCATGAAAAAGGCCAGGGCATTCGTGAGTCCGAACGACATCACGGTGTACTCGTAGAGTCCATAGCGAGAGGTGAAGGCAGTCTTGGGTATGTCTTCTTCTCTAATCCTCAACTGGTGATAACCTGACCTGAGGTCAATCTTGGAAAACACCGAGGATCCTTTCAACTGATCGAACAGGTCGTCGATCCGAGGCAATGGGTACTTGTTCTTGATGGTTACGTCGTTCAAGGCTCTATAGTCCACGCACATCCTCTTGGTCTTGTCCTTCTTCATGGCAAATATAACCGGTGCACCCCAGGGTGAGGTACTCGGTCGGATGTAACCTTTCTGCTCTAGGTCTTCGATGTTGCTCTTGACTTCGGCTAGTTCATTGGCGGCCATCCGGTATGGGCGCTTGGAGATTGGAGTGGTCCCGGGGACAAGTTCGATTCTGAATTCGATGTCCCGCTTGGGAGGCATTCCGGGTAGGTCTTCAGGGAAGACATCCGCAAACTCCTTGACTATAGGCACCTCTTCAAGAGCTATCGAGCTAAGGGATGCTCCGAGTGGTTTGCGACTGGTCATCCGAAAGGTGACGGCTGCGCCTTCAGAGTTGGTCACCGTGACGGACTTGTTGGCACAGTCGATCACTCCCTTGTGCTTCATCAACCAATCCATCCCTAGTATGAGGTCAAGCCCGGTGCATTGGATGAGGACTGGCTCGGCTCGAAACAGTATTCCTTGGATGTCAATTTGAACCTTAGGGCTGTATAAGCGGGCTAAGGTCCTATTGCTGGGGGTGGCAATCACCATGGGAATGGGTAGAGGGAGCACGTCCAGTTCGTTTGTTTTCACAAAATTTTCCGAGATGAAGGAGTGGGTTGCTCCAAAGTCAAATAATATGACGGCCGGTATGGAATTCACAGTAAACGTACCAAGCACGATTTCAGGAGCCTCCTGAGCTTCCTCCGCGCTGATGTGGTTGACGCGGGCACGAACCGCCTGGTTGGGTGCCACGCCCTGAGCTGGCTTGGGGTGGGGACACTGGTGTGCATAGTGCCCTTCCTTGCGGCAGTTGAAGCAGACGACCGACCTTCCTTGGCGATCCTTCAAGATCGGGGCCTTGGCGGCTGGTGTCGGCTGAGCGGCCGGAGCTGGTGGAGCGGGGTGAGGATGCCCGGCGTTGGATCCACCGGTGGCGTGAGGCGGCCTGTAGGCGGGCCGAGGATGGTAGGCAGGCGCTGGTGGCGGAGGGACGAAGCGGGGCCTCTGAGAGTTCGCCTGCTGATGCTTGAAGGCGATCATTTTCCTCTTCTTGAGGTCCAGCTTGTTCTGCTCAGTCTCTTGGATGAGCGCTTTGTTGACTAGCCGTTGGAAGTCGGCGAAGTCAGCGGCGACGAGATGGATGGACAGCTCATCCTTAAGTCCCCGGAGGAACTTGGCTTGGCGGAGGGCGTCGGTGCGCACTTCCTCCGGTGCGTAGCGGGCGAGGCAGTTGAACTCATGGAGGTACTCCATGACGGTCCTGTTGCCTTGCAGCAGGTCGCGGAACTCCTGCTGTTTTACCGCGATGACGCCGGCGGGGACGTGGGCAGCGCGAAAAGCGATGGTGAACTCCGCCCAAGTCACCATGTGGTCCTCTGGCTGGGACTCACGATAGTTGTCCCACCATTCCGCGGCGGGACCCTGGAGCTGGTGAGTGGCGAAGGCCACCCGCTCCCGGTCGGTGCAGGGGAGGAGGTCGAGCTTCTTTCCGATGGTGCGAAGCCAATCTCCGGCCTCCATCGGGTTGGTGGTGCTCGAGAAGATGGGCGGGCGCACGCGCAGAAACTCGGAGAGTTGCGGAGCGGGCGCGGGTGCTGGTGCGCGAGGGGCGGGTTCCCCGTTCTGCAGACGGTCCAACTGAGCCTGTTGGGTCTGCATTTGGGTGAGGAGGGCGGTGATCAGGTGGTTCTGATTCGCCATCATCTCTGCCAAGGTGAGGTGGTTGGCGGAAGGCGACCCAGACTGACGTGGGCCCGTTGCACCCCAGTTGGGTACAACACCCTCGGGCGCATCACGGCTTCCTCCTGCTCCGTTGTTGGAGCCAGTGTTCTGGTGATCGGCCATCCTCTGAATACACATAGTGATAAAGCAAGGATGACGAACAATAATACAACCAAAAATACCAAGCACGTAAATGTATAGAGTGGCATAAATAGTTCATTACATCCAAGATCTTATTCCATCTACAACACAACTCGTTGCAGACGGCACCACATACAAAATTATGATTTTTATTTAAATAGCATCTCCTAACGCCTACTCGCCACTGGAGGCGGTCTCCGTGCTCTCGGAACCACGAGTGCGTGGCTCCAGAGAGATGGTGGGCTCAAGAAAATTCTCGATGATGGAGTCGGAGACGAGGCCGGGGCGTGGTGTAGGGGCGCTGGTGGAGGGCCTGGCGGGGGAGGGTCGTGGCGGGATCCTCTTGGGGCGAGGGAGGGGCTCACGGATGGGCTTCTTCTTCCTTGGAAGAAGGGGAACCATCTCCGCTATATCCTTCTGCAGCTGCATGATCATGCGCTGCAACTCGCCATTCTGCTGGATCAAGTTCTTCGTTTCTTCACGAAGGAACTCAACCGCCTCATGGTGCTCGTCGGCGTCGAGCACCGCCTCGGTGTGGAGATCATCCATGGCCTGTAGCAGACGTGACTGCCGGGCCATGACCGGATCACGCACGGAGTGAACTCCGAGGTAGATGCTACGGTGGGCTCCGGGAGTACGCTTCGGCACGAGCCGGAAGGACGAGTTCTGAAGACGATCGTCGTAGATCATCCTCAGCTCCATGAGGGCCTGGAGGGCGACTCGTTGGCACGCGACGTCGAAAGTCGGGCCTCCAAGTGCGGTGGTGTAGGGCGTCAGGTGTTCTCCGGAGCCGTGGACGGTGAGGGAGACGTCGCAAGGCCCGGCGAACTCGTCGGGGTACACTCCTTGAAATTCGGGCTCGAAGAGGAACCCGAGGAAGGTGAGCATCATGTGGAGCTCCCGGACGAAGCCCTCGTAGTGGCGGCAGTAACTGTGGACTTGGTAGACATGCATCTACAAAACAGCAAGTTGAATAAAAGTGAGGAAAGGAACAAAGTTTATGAAGTAGATTTTCGAGAAATAATTTCATGTGGCTAATGGCTAGGCGGGTCTGTTTGGCTTCCTACAGTCGAGTCGGCTCTGATACCATCTTGTAGCGCCCCGATTTAACAAATCGAGACATTATTGAATTTCATAAGAAAAACAATAATACAAGAGGTTCATCATGCGACAATCGTACATACAACAGTATCCATGGTACGCAAACCATATTTATTACATCATTGTTTTAATAAAACAGTAAAGTAAAATAATTAGAAAACGACATGACGAACATCTTCTTCAGGATTTTTCTTCTCGACTGGGTCGCTACTCCAGACCGTCTTCGTAGTAAGCATCCTCTGTGGGGTCCAACGGGTATGAGTACAAAAAGTACTCAACAAGCCACCGCAAATGCAAGTAATAATGCAGGATAATAAACAAGGAAGGGTAATGGCTAGCATTGCGGAAAAGTACAGTTTCAGTTATTGCATTTAGTGTAATCATATTTTAATCATGCGGAAAATAAACATGAACATCACCAACATCAACTAACTCGAGGGGTACAGTCAGCCCCACCTCGCTCAACGGTCCTTACATGTCAATCCATCATGCACATACTTATTCAAAGTAAACTAACTGGGGGATGTCACGCAACCCGCCCTTGACCGTGGGCTCGGCTTTTCGAAAAGATTTAAGACTCTGATCAGAGATGTACTACTGTACCCACAAGGCACGCACTCATCCCAAACGAGATGACCCATTTCACGGGAACTCGTGCCAAAACCTCAATATGAGGTGTTCCAAGTGATAACCACCCGCTCTAGGTTTCGCCGGCGCGCCGGGCCGCATCCCGGCTAACGTCGCACCCCCTTTTGCGCCACTTTGGTACAAGTCACCCGCAGGTGCAACTTGACCCATCTCCAAATGGTGGCCTCGGTTTGGAACAACCCATACCTTAGTTAGGACTTACCCACTAGACTTGTGGTTAGTACGTAAGTGTATTGCAACGGATCCCTCAGACCGGTCCTTATAGTGCCCCGGGTGCTACCGACCAATGCCCTAGCTTGCACCCGGAACCCACCATGCATACACTCACAACCATAACTCATCACCAACAGAATTTCCAAGGATAAGAAGTAACGGGGATCCATTTTGCTACGACTCATTTTTATCCTATAGCGATCGTGTCAATACATTGGACACTAGCTAATATCATTGATCATATGGTGACAAGGAGGTTAGGCGAGATAGCATGGCTTGGGTTGCACATCAAGGTCGGGGGATCCTAAATAAATATATTGTAAGGGTTCATTTGACTAATGCATATATAACCTATGTGTTTTAGCGATAGTTTAATCAAACATGGGTTCAATATGCTCAAAAGATTGGTTTGGTGACTTGCCTTGTTCAGCAAAGGGAGAGGGAGGGACTTCGGGGAAGTACTCCGGCTCCTCGGCGACGTCGTAGTCTTTTTAATATAATAAAGTAAAATAAAAAGAACACATTAAATCAAACAATATAACATTACATTATAAGCACATAAGTTATAGTTGGTTTGATTAAAAGTAAAATAATTTCAATTGTTAAGGTTCTGTGGTTTATCTCTTAAATAAATTTTAAAGGAATTTAAAAGTAGTCCTTTTTTTAGAAAGGGGTTTTAAAAGGGGTTGTTCTCAATTTTAAGTTCTTTAATAAATTTAAAATGAAGGTTCCATAGAAAACCTAGTGATTTATTCATATCAACAGGAAATAAATAAATATAAACTTTACTGGAATTTAAATAATTAAATTTTACATTTTTAACCTAAGGGTATTTAAACATTCATTTAAATAAACATGAGATGTCCAATGTAAACCTACTGTTTTTATTGTATAAACATGTAGAGAATAATATTATGAATTTTCTGAAATTGAAATGGCAATTTTTTGAGTTCAAATACACCAGATATGAATTTTACAAGTTTTAAACCTTTTTCTGGAATTTATTTTCAAATTTTAAACTCCTCGGGTCCACGGTGAGCCTGGCTCACGGTGAACCCGTGCACTGTGCGCGTGCGCCGGGTCGATCTGGACCGTCGGATCCAGATCCGACGGGCGAGGGCGAGGCGGGGCGCGTAAGTTACGATGGACGGTCAGGATTAAAACGTGCGAAAGGGTACCACGTGGACGCTCGAGATCGCACGCTGGTTTTAAATGAAAACGAACGTGTGACATCAAAACGTAATGCTTTGACCGGATCCGATGGTGCGGATTAGATCGCGTACGTGGGCTCACGCGCGTCATTCGATCGCGATCGCACGGTCGGGATCAGATCCGACAGGCATGGGTACTCGACCCGTGCCGGTCGTCTTCTACGACGATGGCGAGCGGGCCAGCGGCCACGGTGAACGACGGCGGTCCTAGCTAAGCCTAGAAATGGAAGGGGGACGCTACGGCGGTCACGATGATACCTTGGCGGCGGTCCGGGGACGACGGGGCGTGGCCGGCGATGAGGTAGACGACGAGGTGGTCACGGGTCCTTGGTGGCGACGGCGATCCGGCGGGGTTCGTCGGTGACGGAGGGGTGGCCGAGGTCGGGGTCGTTCTTGCGGTCACGATGGTGGTGGAGGCACGGGCGGAGGTGGTCCGAGGCGACGGCAAGCGGTGGCCGGAGACAAAACAGGGGGATGGCGCTAACAGGTGACGTGCGGGGCGCTCTGCTTGGTCTCAGTGCGAATGGATGCGTGAACCGAACGCGGCAGAGGCAGGGGGGTTTAAATAAGGCGTCGGAGGGGGCTCGCATGCAAGGAAACCGGGGGAGAGCTTTTACTCGCCGGCGATGGCTCGGCCATGCACGCGCAGCGGCGATCCCGTGGCGTAAAGGCGCTGTTTAACGGGGGAAAATGGTCGGCCAGGCGCGGGGAGTCGTTTAATGGCGCCAATTCAATGCGGGAGGGACCAGCGAGGCGGATCCGAGGCGGGGGTCGTCGGCCGGCGTGATTTGGGGGCGACGGCGCGAGGTAGACGACGGGTCTGACAGATGGGGGCCACTGGTCAGCGGGCGCGAGCGAGCGAACGGGAAGGCTGACGGGTGGGGCCGCGATGTCGGGTGCGCGCGCGAGGGGAAGGGTTCGTCGCCGACAGGTGGGGTCCGGTCGTCAGTCTGAGCGCGCGGGTGGAGTGGGCTGGGCCGGCCGGGAGAGGGAGAATGGAGGGAGGGGAGCCCATTACTGTTTTAATACATTTCTGAATAAAAATAATTCCAGGAATTAGATTAAAATATTAGGGCTACTTCCAAGGTTGATAAAAATTTATAAAAATCCTCAAAAATATTTCTTGGCTTTGGGAGTTTATACAAAAATTTTCAGCTCCTGGTTTGGCCATCTACTCTATGTTGTGGTTAAAAAGGGTATAAAAGAGTATTAAAAGTATTTTCAGAAATATATATTCCAAGAAATTGAATTTAATAATATTTCTATTGTTTTGAAAATTTGGGGTGTTACAAGTGAGTCTTGGGATATCTCTGTTCGGGAATCATCTTACTCCACTCCACTTCTCGGCTAATGGCGCTCTCAAAATCAGCCTTGGTATAGGTGTAACCTACCCCAAACACATCCTGTCTCTTAAACTGCTGGATCATCATGCCAAGCTGTGGCTCTCTGGCACTAATCCAACTCAGGATCTGACGAAGGTAAAAGTTCTCATTCTAAACATCAGCTAGCTCCTCTCTCAAAGAAGCTAACACCTCCACCTGTGACAAGCAGATCTCACACTCTTTATCAACTTCGACAGACTTCTCAGCTTTTAGCTTGATCAACTCCATTATAATGGACAAACAGTTCTCACAAATAGTGGCTGGAACTGACAAGGTCTCAAGCTCTAGCTTAGTCTGCTCCAACTCAGCTCTCACTCCAGCTAACTCGCTCAACTGCTCATCACTCTTGGCTCTCAGCTCGGCTATACTAGCTAAATGGGATGGACAGTCTACACAAAGTGCGACGACAGTGGCATGAGCATCTTTTAGCTCCTGCTGAGCGCTTTCAAGCTCAGTGGCCAATGTGTCTCTCTCATCTACTCTCTCTGTGTACCTGTGAGAAACCAAGGGTTGGTTTCAGTGTCTGTGATGAGTGATTGACAGGATTTTTACCCTCTGTTCGAAGGGTACCTCCGAAGTTGTTCGGAGGTGGTACCTCCGAAGGGTGTTCGGAGGTGGTTTTACCGAAGGGTGTTCGGTGTTTGCTTGCTGCAGCTGTTGCAGCGGAGTGTGCTTGTCGGAGGGGTCCGACAGTACACGATGACTGGGTTCATACCGATGGCTTCGGTACTTTGGGCGGTACACCGGAGTGTGTGCCGGAGGTTGCTAACCCGGAGAGGTCTCCGGAGTACTGGATACACTTGTCTGCTTGTCTGTGGTGCGCAGGGACTTCGGAGGCGACGGACAAGGTTCGCAGCAGGTGAACCTGGGTCAAGCGGGAGGTTTGATGCCAGGGGAGCGGGGAGCTCCGTCACGGTGGCTGCGAAGGGGTCCGAGTCGGTCCTCGGGTCGAGGCGTGCCAGGTGAAGGCAGAGAGTGCGGAGCGTGGCTCTGGCTGAAGGTACTCCGAGACAAAGTCCTCGGAGGTGAGGCACTTCGAAGGTACTCCGAATGGAGTGACTTCGGAGTTGGTTGGATCAAGTCCTCTGCGGAGGCAAGGAATTCGAAGTGTGCTCCGGAGGGAGACATTCGAAGGTACCCGACGAAGGTCTCAGAAGTCGAGGTGCATCGAAGGCTTGGTCCGGGTGAGACTCGTCGAGGAGTGTGCTCGGGGAGAGGCACTGAGAAGAAGGGCTCATGGAATGCTTCATGTGGAGGCCTTGGACGAAGGAGGGACTTCGAAGGGTGGTACTCCGAAGGTGGGGCTTCGGAGGGTGGAAGGCTTCGGAGCAAGGCTTGCTCCGGAGCAAGGTTGACTTGAGGTGCTTCGGCCTGCATGGCTTCGGTACACGGACTGACGGAGTTCGAGCTGGGAGTAGCTGCGAAGCCGTGGTGGTCCACTCCGGAGGTGTTGATGCGAACGCCCAAGGGCTTTGACGGCTTCGGCTCAAAACCGTCACTGTATCGGAGACTGACTTCGGTGAAGCGAAGGGCATCTGGCTCAAGGCTTCTCGCCGAAGCTACCGCACCCTCGCGTGCGAAGGGAGGCTCCAGAAGGTCAAAGACTGCAAAGGCTGACACTGTCTGCTCTGCAAAAAGCTGACGCTGTCCCCTCTGCAAAGCTGACAGAGAAGCCTCCAGAATAAAGTTGGACTACCTTTTGTACCCCGCAGTTCTGTAGAGACAAATCCAATGTAAACCCTAGGGGTAAAGTAGTCATTTCCTTTGGGTGAACTATGGGCTATAAATATGGGGGCTCGGTAGGTAACATTTAACACTTTGAGCATTTACTGTTGAGCTCCTGTAGTCACATACCTCACTGTATTCATCCAGAGTTCAATATATTTGTGTTCCTTGTTCAAGCGGCGAAGCCCTGCTTCTTTGTGCTTTTTCTTGAGCTCGCATTATATACCTCGCTTGTTTTAGTGCACCGAAGCCTGTCTAGGCGAAGGGTGTTTTGTGCGAAGTGTGTTTTTCAGCGTGCTGTCGCTCTGTGTAACAGGAGGCAAGACCTCGCTACTTACTAGCGAAGCCCTGACCGTAGCCCGTTTTGCTTATCGTGTCAAAGCCCTTAGCGAAGTCTTTTAGTGTGCATTTAGACCTTCGTGTACGAAGCCCAGCACCAGTTGCTGCTGCCAAGTACTTGGTCGAAGTCCTCAGTAGGGTGTCCACTCTTGCGAAGGGTGAAGTGCGAAGCCTGCTCGAAGCACCCTGTGTGCCGAGCCTGCACTGACTTAGCAGAGTAGATTTTCGAGGGTGGTAAGTGGAGCGAAGTCTTCTTGGCTTCGAACTTTTCCTCCTGCGAAGCCTGTGTTCGGAGCTGTCGAAGTACCTCCGAACCAGACCTTCGAAGGTAGTGTTCGAAGCCTGTTCCGCAGAAGACAGGATTAAAACTGAAGGCTGTTTTTAGCCTGAAATTTTAAAAGCTCCCATTCACCCCCCCCTCTGGTCGCCGTTTCCGGTCCAACAATTGGTATCAGAGCGGGTTAAGATCACCAGTTGACCTTAACCAGTTTTGTGATCTGTTGGCGACATGGATAGAGGCAGTAAAATTCCTCTGTTCGATGGGACAAACTTTGCATACTGGAAGGTGCGCATGG
This sequence comes from Zizania palustris, assembly GCA_019279435.1. Lineage (NCBI taxonomy): Eukaryota > Viridiplantae > Streptophyta > Magnoliopsida > Poales > Poaceae > Zizania > Zizania palustris. Next base: position 5,065,246 of record JAAALK010000085.1, read on the forward strand.
AGGCTTACTTGTTAAGCCAAGGAAATGCAATTTGGGAGATTGTGGACTCACAATACTCCATCCCTAAGACTCGCACCTCTCAGACTGAGAAGGATCAGTATAATGCCAATTCCAAGGCAAGAAATATATTGTTCATCGGTTTGAGTAGAAGTGAGTTTGATAGGGTGCAGCACCTTAGGACTGCTAGGGAGATTTGGACAACACTCACTGTCTTTCATGAGGGATCTACTCAGATTAAGGCCAGGCGCCAAAGCACATACAATCAACAGTATCAGCTGTTTGTGCAGGCACCTGGTGAATCTATAGATGCCATGTTTTCTCGCTTTGACGCGATAGTGAGTAACTTGCGATCCAACGGGACGCTTGCTTACAGTGATCATGATAGGGCTATCAAGCTTCTCTATGCTCTTGACCGTAGCATATGGGAAGTGAAGATATCCAGCATTGAGGAGTCCACAGGTTATGACACATTGATCTGTGACGAGCTTTTTAGCAAGCTGAAGTCCACAGAGATTGCCAAGGCATCTCTTGCTGTGCACAGAAGCTCTTTGCCACAGCCATTGGCATTGGTTTCTAGCACTAGCCGTGGCACCACTACAGAACCAAGCACATCTGGTACTTGTGTTTTTGCAGATGGTTTTGCTTTGTCCTCTCTGGTCTCCGTCACAAAGGAGCAGGTGGACACTCTAGCTGATGATGAGCTTGCTCTCATTGCCCGGAGGTTCACCCGTTTTCATCATGAGAGACGGGATCAGAGGAGAAGTGGTTTTGGTGGTTGTTTTGAATGCGGTGACACTTCTCACATCAAGGCTAATTGCCCTAAGATCAAAAAGAGAGATGAGAGTGAGCGCCCCAAATACCACAAGGAGAGGAAACCCTTTGTGAAGGGCAAGCGCGGCAAGATGGCTAAGAAAGTAGCCAAGGCCGCTTCCAGAGCTTTTGTTGCTGCTCTCAGCGACATCGACACGTCCTCAACTGAGGAGTCGAGCTCTGAGGAGGAGGAGTCCCCAAGGAAGGAGGACAAGAAGGACAAGAAGGGACGAGACTTCACCGGCCTTTGCTTCATGGCCGACAGCGATCACAGCGGCGATGAGCTTGACTCATCTGAGGTAAACCTATCATCTGACCAGCTACTAATTAAATTAGATAAGCTGAATGAAGTAGTTCTTGGTCAGGATAGATTACTTGTGCAAGCCGCTAGAGAAAGAAAAGACCTTAGACTTAGGCTAGAAAATGTTTCTACTGAATATGCCATGCTTAAGTCTAAATTTGATGATGCTGAATGTGAGTCCTGTTCTGTTGTCATGTGTGAGCTTGCTCAGTTGCGTTCTGTTCATGCTCAAACTCTTTCTGAGCTTGAGACTGCACAGAAGCAGCTTTTGGAGGTGGATTCTAGACCTCATGATATTATTGATTGCATGAACTGCTCTTTATTACGCGAAAGCATTAATTTACGTGATAATCATGTTCATGATTTGGAGGCTAGATTGGAGAGGGCCGGTAGTTCTAAGGATGTGCAGCCTGTGTGTGACACTTGCATCACCCTTAAGGACCAGCTAGGCACTGCTAGAGAGCGAGCTGAGAACCTCATGTCCGAAAATGAATACCTTCTTTCTGTGGTTAATAAATGCACTGAGGGAAAGAGTAGGATGGATTTGCTCTTGGCCAAGACCAAGTTGTGTGCTGACAGAGCAGGGGTAGCTCTAGGTTTGGGTTTTGAGAGGATACCTTCAGACAGTAAGTCCAAAACTGTTTTTACCTCTCCCACCACCCTAGAGAAAGAGAGAGCTCTGTTGGACACCCCATCAGCCAAAAAGCCTACCCATCCACCAAAGAAAACCACTCCTCCTACCAAGAAAAATCCTCCCAAGAAAACCACTCAGAGAAAACCCAAGGAGCCTGTGAGAGTTGCTCCTGTGACCCATGAGAGTGCCCCCAGGAGAGTGTTTCATTGTTCCTATTGTCAGCGGGCGAGTCATTTGGTTGGGTTTTGTTTTCGTCGCATCAAGGATGAGCGACGCTCTCAGGCGATGAGTTACCAGGACATGCATTACCCATCTTTAGGTATGCATGAGTCTGAGTTGTACTATCGTCCTGCTTTTGAGGCTCCTCGTGCTTCTCGGAGAGGTTTTGCTCCTCGAGGTGTTCACTATGTTTCATATGGTGATAGACCTCGGGCTAGCAGATTTGTACCTCGTCAGAGTAGGAGACCTCGACATGTTGTTCGTTCACAGCATGTAGGTAGACCTCGCACTTTGCATTATTCTGATTATCATGTGCGTGGACCGTCTACTTTTACTGCGCCTACTACTCGTGTCACTCAGTGCTGGATGCCTCGTCATTATTTCACTCACCCCAGCACTGAGCGATCGAGACATTCTTATCGTGTGTAGGCGACAGATCGAGGCTTGGAGGCCACGTGGATCATGGACTCCGGTTGTTCGCACCACATGACCGGAGATGCAGCTTGGTTCTCCAGCCTCACCACAACCAAGCAAAGGGAACATATCACCTTCGGAAACAATCGAAGGAGTAGAGTGAAAGGTAAAGGTGTGGTAAGAATTAACTCGAATTTCACTCTCAAAGATGTTGCTTTGGTTGAGAACCTGGGATACAATTTGCTGTATGTATCTTAGTTGCTTGATGAGGGCTTCGAAGTGCGATTTCATCGCAATACTTCACAAGTGCTCAATTCTGATGGCGTTGTGGTGTGTAAGATCTTTAGGGTTGGGAGAGTTTTTGGAGCTGATTTTTCAGAGTCATCTGGTTCTTCTCATTGTCTTGTTGCACATTCGACTTCTGAGCTTTGGAAGTGGCATAGGAGACTAGGGCATATGAGCTTTGAGTTGCTCGCTCGTCTGAGCGCCCTAGGCCTGATCCGAGGATTGCCCAAGCTCAAGTTTGAGAAGAATTTAGTTTGCGCTCCTTGTCGACATGGAAAAATGATTGCCGCTTCGCATTCGCCAGTCACCACAGTGATGACTGAACAACCCGGAGAACTTCTCCATATGGACACTGTAGGTCATTCTCGGGTCAGTTCTTTAGGCGGTAAGTGGTATGTTCTAGTAATTGTCGACGATTTCTCTCGCTACTCTTGGGTCTTCTTTCTTGCCAGCAAGGATGAAGTGTTTTCACACTTTCGGAGTTTGGCTTTGAGACTTTTTACTGAACTCCCTGGTGCATTAAAATTCATTCGAAGCGATAATGGCACCGAGTTCAAAAACAGTCTCTTTGTTGACTTTTGCATGGACCATGGCATAGAACATCAATTCTCTGCTCCGCGGGTTCCTCAACAAAACGGTGTTGTTGAAAGGAAGAACCGCACTTTGGTTGAGATGGCTAGGACGATGCTTGATGAGCATAGGACTCCTAGAAAATTCTAGGCTGAGGCCATGAACACTGCATGTTACATCTCAAACCGAATCTTCTTGCGCTCAATTTTAAATTTGACATCTTATGAGCTGCGTTTTGGGAGACAGCCCAAGGTTACTCATCTTCGAGTTTTTGGCTGTCGCTGCTTTATCCTAAAACGTGGAAATTTGGATAAATTTGAGTCGCGATCTTCTGACGGGATCTTTTTGGGGTATACTACTCATGGTCATTCTTATCGTGTTTATAACTTGGAAACTAACACTGTCATCGAGTCATGTGATGTGACTTTTGATGAATCAACCCCCTCTGTTAGTTCTGCTTTTGAACAGGCAAATGAACACGACATGGAACATACCTTATTTGAAGAAGAAGATTCCGGAGAATTCGAGGATGAACCCCTACTTCCCTCGACGTCAACCCCCGAAGCTGACCCCGCTTTAACTACTTCGGCACGAGGTCCCGAAGCGACTACCTCAACATCGGTCATCTTGGACCACTCCAACGCACAAGTTGAGGGGGAGGCTGCATCTCGCCGCGAGGCTCCACATCACGTTCAAAGGATGCACCCTCCTGAGCAGATCATTGGTGAGCTTGATCAAAGGGTAACACGTTCTCATGCCCATTTCACTAATGTTGCTTTTGTTGCCTCTTTCGAGCCCTTAGATGTTAGTCATGCACTTTCTGATTCTAGTTGGATCAATGCCATGCATGAGGAACTTGAAAATTTTGAGAGAAACCAAGTCTGGACTTTAGTTGATCCTCCACCAAATGTTCATTTCATTGGAACAAAATGGATTTTCAAAAATAAACAAGGGGAGGATGGGACAATTGTTAGAAACAAGGCTAGACTTGTAGCTCATGGCTTTTCTCAACTAGAAGGGATTGATTTTACTGAAACTTTTGCACATGTTGCTCGCCTTGAGGCCATTAGGATTTTGCTTGCCTTTGCGACATCCCGGGGATTCAAACTCTATCAAATGGATGTCAAAAGTGCTTTTCTTAATGGCTTCATAGGTGAAGATGTTTATGTAAAACAACCCCCTGGTTTTGAAAACCCCAAGTACCCGCATAAAGTCCTTGAACTTCATAAGGCTCTTTATGGACTCAAGCAGGCCCCTCGGGCTTGGTATGATAGACTTAAGTCTTTTCTGCTTGAGCGAGGGTATGTGATGGGCTCTGTGGATAAAACATTGTTTACTCTCAAGCATGGCAAAGATTTCCTCCTAGTTCAGATTTATGTGGATGATATCATCTTTGGTGGCTCTTCTCATGCTTTGGTTGCCGAGTTTGCAGATACCATGAGCAGGGAATTTGAAATGTCAATGATGGGTGAACTCACCTTTTTCCTTGGTTTGCAAATCAAGCAAAGCAAACAAGGTACTTTTGTCCACCAGACAAAGTACACCAAGGACCTGCTCAAGAAGTTTGACATGTCTGATGCGAAGCCCCTCGCCACTCTAATGGTTACATCTGTAGCATTGGACCCTGACGAAGATGGAGAAGCCGTAGATCAGAAGGAGTTCCGAAGCATGATCGGCTCCCTCCTCTACTTGACTGCCACGAGGCCGGACATACACTTCGCAGTATGTCTGTGCGCTCGTTTTCAGGCTTCACCACGAGCTTCGCACCGCCAAGCGGTTAAGCGCATCCTAAGGTATCTCAAACACACCCTTGAATTTGGCATATGGTATTCAGCGTCTTCATCTTTATGTCTTCGAGGTTATTCCGATGCGGATTTTGCTGGGTGTAGAATTGATAGGAAGAGTACCTCTGGTACTTGTCATTTTCTGGGTACTTCACTGGTTTGCTGGTCTTCCCGCAAACAGTCTAGTGTTGCACAATCGACGGCTGAGGCCGAATATGTTGCTGCAGCTAGCTGTTGCTCTCAGATTTTGTGGATGGTCTCCACTTTGCGGGATTTCGGGTTAGATTATAAGAGTGTTCCACTTTTCTGTGATAACACTAGTGCTATTTGTATTGCAAACAACCCAGTTCAGCACTCCAGAACCAAACACATTGATGTACGGTATCACTTTCTCAGAGATCACAATGAGAAGGGTGATATTGAACTTCATTATGTTGATACCCAACACCAGCTTGCCGACATTTTTACAAAACCCCTCGATGCTTCTCGTTTTGCTTACTTGCGTGGGGAACTTGGCATTTGTCACCCTTACGGCATTTTGTGAGGGGGAGCTGTTTTAGATGGATGTGCCTTTGTCTAAATTGTGTTGAAATTGCATTTACATATTTTGCACTTATATGCCTACTTATAATTCATGAAATCATGTCAGCTCAGCTCTTGTTAATTCATCTGGAACATTCATGTGCATGGTGTTTTATTTTCAAAATCAAATCGTGCTCACTGCTTAGTCTTGAATCTAGCATGTTTAGGCAGGACTGCTTTAGCTATCTTTTATCTGCTTGATAGCAAGACTCATTTCTTCGGATGCTAAAAATTGCAACTTGAAAAATTGTTCTCAATTTTCATGGATATTCATAAAGTACGAAACAATTGGTTCACTTGGTTAAAATCAAAAATTCCATGATTTGTATGCTTTAAGTTAAAAGATCCAGGTGGGTTTGTTTGTCGCACTACCCTATTCTAGACTGCTTACCATTGCACATTGGTCTGAACTGGAATATTGTAGTGTATGCCAAAATCATTGCCTTAAGCTTCTTATGGCTTTCATGCCTAGGCTTGGCCGGATTGGAAAGTATAAGGTGGACAAACAAATAACCTCTAACACTAAGAAAAGAACAACAAAATTCATTGATTATCAAGGTTGCTTCTCATGCTCCATTTGAACTGGACTTGTCTGTCTAGAGTAGAAATTAACTAGCTTTGCGCAGTCCTTGCTCTTACTTGTCTAGTGTCCTTGACTAAGTGGTGATGCTTTTATTTCCAAAAATGATCAAATCACATGCTTCATCATGCTTTTAGAGAATGTTCATTTGAGTTGAGCCCATGATCATTGGTGATATTATTGGCATATTTTTGCTTCATATGTCTTTGCAATTCTGCCCATTTCGAAGCCTTGCATCTTTTACATGCTCCTTGATGCTTGCATTGCCAAAGGGGGAGAAATTCCGAAGAGACTTGCTTTGTTCTCCGTCGCAAGGAGTATAATTTCCAAGGGGGAGAAAATTTGACATAAAGGGGGGAGAGGTTCTTTATTGCCAAAGGGAAAATTTAACTTAGGGGGAGTTTTTATTACTGAAGGGGCTTTTTACTCTTTTGAAAACAGGGGAGGAAAATTCTTCTGTCAAGTGACATGATTTGGCTCTTTTCTGAGTTTTTATGGTCACTTGTGTGCTGAAAGTTTTTAAATTTTCTTGAACTTGGATTTGGTTGTCAATGCACTCATCAAGGGGGAGATTGAGAAACCAAGGGTTGGTTTCAGTGTCTGTGATGAGTGATTGACAGGATTTTTACCCTCTGTTCGAAGGGTACCTCCGAAGGTGTTCAGAGGTGGTACCTCCGAAGGGTGTTCGGAGGTGGTTTTACCGAAGGGTGTTCGGTGTTTGCTTGCTGCAGCTGTTGCAGCGGAGTGTGCTTGTCGGAGGGGTCCGACAGTACACGATGACTGGGTTCGTACCGATGGCTTCGGTACTTTGGGCGGTACACCGGAGTGTGTGCCGGAGGTTGCTAACCCGGAGAGGTCTCCGGAGTACTGGATACACTTGTCTGCTTGTCTGTGGTGCGCAGGGACTTCGGAGGCGACAGACAAGGTTTGCAGCAGGTGAACCTGGGTCAAGCGGGAGGTTTGATGCCAGGGGAGCGGGGAGCTCCGTCACGGTGGCTGCGAAGGGGTCCGGGTCGGTCCTCGGGTCGAGGCGTGCCAGGTGAAGGCAGAGAGTGCGGAGCGTGGCTCTGGCTGAAGGTACTCCGAGAGAAAGTCCTCGGAGGTGAGGCACTTCGAAGGTACTCCTAATGGAGTGACTTCGGAGTTGGTTGGATCAAGTCCTCTGCGGAGGCAAGGAATTCGAAGTGTGCTCCGGAGGAAGACATTCGAAGGTACCCGACGAAGGTCTTAGAAGTTGAGGCGCATCGAAGGCATGGTCCGGGTGAGACTCGTCGAGGAGTGTGCTCGGGGAGAGGCACTGCGACGAAGGGCTCATGGAATGCTTCATGCAGAGGCCTTGGACGAAGGAGGGACTTCGAAGGGTGGTACTCCGAAGGTGGGGCTTCGGAGGGTGGAAGGCTTTGGAGCAAGGCTTGCTCCGGAGCAATGTTGACTTGAGGTGCTTCGGCCTGCATGGCTTCGGTACACGGACTGACGGAGTTCGAGCTGGGAGTAGCTGCGAAGCCGTGGTGGTCCACTCCGGAGGTGTTGGTGCGAAGGCCCAAGGGCTTTGACGGCTTCGGCTCAAAACCGTCACTGTATCGGAGACTGACTTCGGTGAAGCGAAGGGCATCTGGCTCAAGGCTTCTCGCCGAAGCTACCGCACCCTCGCGTGCGAAGGGAGGCTCCAGAAGGTCAAAGACTGCAAAGGCTGACACTGTCTGCTCTGCAAAAAGCTGACGTTGTCCCCTCTGCAAAGCTGACAGAGAAGCCTCCAGAATAAAGTTGGACTACCTTTTGTACCCCGCAGTTCTGTAGAGACAAATCCAATGTAAACCCTAGGGGTAAAGTAGTCATTTCCTTTGGGTGAACTGTGGGCTATAAATATGGGGGCTCGGTAGGTAACATTTAACACTTTGAGCATTTACTGTTGAGCTCCTGTAGTCACATACCTCGCTGTATTCATCCAGAGTTCAATATATTTGTGTTCCTTGTTCAAGCGGCGAAGCCCTGCTTCTTTGTGCTTTTTGCTTGAGCTCGCATTACATACCTCGCTTGTTTTAGTGCACCGAAGCCTGTCTAGGCGAAGGGTGTTTTGTGCGAAGTGTGTTTTTCAGCGTGATGTCGCTCTGTGTAACAGGAGGCAAGACCTCGCTGCTTACTAGCGAAACCCTGACCGTAGCCCGTTTTGCTTATCGTGTCAAAGCCCTTAGCGAAGTCTTTTAGTGTGCATTTAGACCTTCGTGTACGAAGCCCAGCACCAGTTGCTGCTGCCAAGTACTTGGTCGAAGTCCTCAGTAGGGTGTCCACTCTTGCGAAGGGTGAAGTGCGAAGCCTGCTCGAAGCACCCTGTGTGCCGAGCCTGCACTGACTTAGCAGAGTAGATTTTCGAGGGTGGTAAGTGGAGCGAAGTCTTCTTGGCTTCGAACTTTTCCTCCTGCGAAGCCTGTGTTCGGAGCTGTCGAAGTACCTCCGAACCAGACCTTCGAAGGTAGTGTTCGAAGCCTGTTCCGCAGAAGACAGGATTAAAACCGAAGGCTGTTTTTAGCCTGAAATTTTAAAAGCTCCCATTCACCCCCCCCTCTGGTCGCTGTTTCCGGTCCAACAACCTGGACATAAGAGTCGTCAGGTCACACAACAACACCTCACAATTAGGGCACTCACCACTATCACCCAAGCAAGGAGAAGAAGACAGACTCTCAATCTTGCCATTTGCTGTGGCAAGCTCACTCTCAAGCTCATCTATCCTCTTCTTAGCCCCTCTAAGCAGTTTCTCCCTATACTTCAACTCCTGACTATTCTGTTCTAGTAAATTAACAACTTCTTGTTCATACGAAGATGCCTTCTCATCATCATAGTCGTCGGAGTCATCGGAGGAGTCCTTCTCTTTCTTCTCCCCAAGAGCCATTGAGCAGAAACTCTTGTGGGGTCTTCGGCTGTGACGTGAGCGACTCTTCGGCTTGTCCCCGAAGCCCATGAAACAGAGGCCCACCGGATTGTCCCTGTCCTTTCCCTTCCTGATCATGATCTCTTCATCACTTGAACTTGAAGACGAGGAGGAGGACGAGGACCTCTTGGAGTATCTTTTCTCCATCTCGGTGAAAAAGGTCTTGTCTCGCTTCTTGTTCTCACGCCTGTAATCCTTTAGAGCCTTTCGAAAAAATCTTGTCTTGGGCTTGCCCTTTGTGGAATTGTCATACTTGCTAGAGTTGCAGGAGTTGCTGCCAGTTCCCTTCTTATGATTGTTCTGCTTGGGGCAGTCGGCAATGAAATGACCTGGGTCACCACACTCAAGGCACCCGAATTTTGTACAGCGTCTCTTAAACATTCTCTTATCATAGACACGTCGCACCCGGTTGTTAAACAGGCACAAATCATCATCTCCTAGAGTATCAAGTTGTTCCTCGGAGATAGACATCAAGGAAAAGGCAGTGTAGCTCATGGTATTAGGATCAGCCGATGGTGTCGCAAGCGCCAGAATCTTTGAGCCAGAATCAGTGAGATTTGATCTCAACTGAATATCGACCTCTGAGGCCTTGAGCTTACTAAAAAGCTTTGCGATGGTCAAGGTATCATAGGACGCGCTCTCAACAATAAAAGAAACCTTGATCTCCTAGATCTTAGGGTCCAAGGTATGGAGTATCTTAAGCGTCTGTTCATGATCTGAGACCAGCTGATCACCCTCGGCCTTGTTAACACGAAGCTTGTTAATGATCGATTGAAAACGACCAAACAAAGCCTCAACAGTCTCACCCGGCTTCTGTGAGAAATTTTCATACTCACGCTGGTAGGTCTGATATAGTCTAGCCTTGACCTGAGCTGTCCCCTCATGGTGTGCCTGGAGGGTAGCCCATATCTCTCGAGCAGTGGAGAGATGGCTAACACGCTCAAACTCACTAGAACCTAGACCAGAAAATAAAATATTCACCGCCTTACTGTTATTTTGATGCTGGGTAATTACATTTTCAGCAGTATCCGCAGCAATAGTCATTATGGTGAAATTAGGATGAACACAAATCTCCCATATGTCCGAGCTCTGGCTCATAAGGTATGCTCGCATGCGAGTCTTCCAATAAGTGTAGCCAAAAGCTTCTAGGGATGGGATTTTACCAGAAGACGTCATGGTCACTACCTAGGTTTTGAATCGGTTAAGATATTAGAAAAACCTAACCTTGCTCTGATACCACTTGTATGACCGAAAGTAGCGACCAAAGGGGGTGAATGGGCGTCTAAAAATTTCTTGCTAAACTATATTTTAATGCCACAACCTAAATAAACTTAACCAGACAAATAATATTTACAAAGCAGATTTCAGGAATTAAAGTTGTCTAGCTTAAAAGTGACCGGTGTCCTAATTAAAATGATATTAAGGATACACTAAATATAAATACTGTAGTAAATAAAAACACCTAGATACAATTCGAAATATTAATATTTCAGCCTAAAAATAAAATACTAATTAAATAAAGAAAACATGGATTAATAAAATTAATTCGAAATTAACCCGAAAATATTGCAGGTAAAAAATAACTGCAACTAATAAATTTTTCTATTCTTTTTATATGAGCAGATTATACAGATAAAAAGGTAACACGAGATAACTAATAAAATTTAACAGATTACAATAAAAATAAAATTTCAAAAATAGATTTTCAGCTAATTAATTAATTGATGATTATCTCTAAAAATTGATCTACTAAAAAATAGGAGATTAAAATACCGGCGTCAACGTTTCGATTTGCGTTCCAATATTTCTCGCCGGCCGCCATGTTTGCTTGCGAAGGCTTTAATCTTCACGCGCGTGTACTGCACACGCGTGCTAGCTATCTCTGTAACCTGTGGCTTGCGAAGAAACGGAGCTCCCGTGCGTAGCCTGGCGCTGGCGGGTCCCGCTGGTACAGTGATTCCAATGGAAAGCTGTGTGGCCGCTGCTTTTTACCTTGCTTTGCAACGAAGCAACAAATCATTGTGCCATGCCTGCAGCTCGGCGTAGAAAGCAGCGCTGAGGGCTGCTGCTGCCAGCCTTGATAGCTGCAACGCCGCAGCTGGGCAGGCAGCCAGGGCGCGGTGGAAAAAATTATTTTGCTGCCGATTGAAAAGCTGCCTTCGTTGCGCCGGAAGAACAAACGAATAAAACATGGACTATAGATTGATCTGGAAAGAAACAGTCGACTATCCTCAAAGGGATAGGGGCCTATTTATAGGCAAATCCTAATACATGAAAAGACTACTTTACCCTCGGAAAAAATATACTAACTCTAAAATAAATTCCGAAAATTACTAAAATATTCTTAGAAAAAATAACTGACTCGAATAAAAATATTCTAAACTTAAAAACTATATATTAATATCCTAAAAACGAATTAAACATAGATCGTCAGTTTTACGCTGAAACTGACAAAGCGTCCACCATCTTCGCACCGGGTACCCGGATTGGGCCGACTCGAACCCGCAGCTTCCTCAGCTCGGCAATCGCTCGCCGCCCGTGTACCTGAGTCAAACCCAGTCAACAAACCGGTGGATCCTCTGCCGCTCCTAGCCATGTACTCGGATTGGGCCAGCCCGACTCCGCGGCTCCTCTGCCTGGCCGTCGCTCACTGCCCGTGTACCTGAGTCACATGCGCCTCAGACTCAGCAGGTCTTCATCTCTCCCTTCCATTGACTTCCGTTTACAATCACTCATCACATCTGGAGTATCAAAACCATATTCTTCAACATGGTTTCTCACCCGCCCTTGACTGTGGGATCGACTTTTCGAAAAGATTTAAACTCTGATCAGAGGTGTACCACTGTACCCACAAGGCACGCACTCATCCCATACACCAAAGTGTAACGAGATGACCCATACCACGGGAACTCGTGCCAAAACCTTCTGTATGGAATGCACCAATTCGATAATCACCCTCTTATGGGTTTAATATGGTGCCCTGACGCGTCGAGTCAACACCATACCCCCCTTGAGCCTCGTCGGTACAAGTCACCCGCAGGTTGCCCCTTGACCCCTCCACTATGGTGCTCCAAGTTTGTACGATCCATACTTTTAGTTAGGACTTACCCATTAGACTTGTGGTTAGTATGGAAGTGCTTTGCAACAGATCCCACAGACCAGTCCTTATAGTGCCCCGGGTGCAACCAACCAATGCCCTAGCTTGCACCCGGAACCCACCATACTTATAACATAGCCAACTCCAACAGAATCCAGAGACGAGAATAACGGGGAAATTCATATAGTAGAATCCAACTATCTACGACTCGTTCTTTTATCCTATAGAAGTTGTGTCGGTATATTGGACACTAACTAATATATTATTGTAGAGTGACAAGGAGTTTTAGGCTCAATAAGCATGGATTGGGTTTACACACAAGGACGGGGATCTATTAAATATAATTTAAGGCTTGAGATTAGACTAATGCAATATTATCCTATGAGTTATAGCGATAATTTATTAAAACAGGGGCTCAATTATGATCAAAATGGGGGTTGTGACTTGCCTTGCTCAGCAAATGGCGATGGTGGAACCTCGGGGTAATACTCCGGATCCTCGACGGTCTCGTAGTCTTCTCGATACGGAAAAATTAAATACAGCATTCAATAAACAATCCAAATATCACAAAACATAAACATACAAGTTTATGATTTTAAATTAGAGGGTTTAAGCCTTACTATTCTGAAGTTATGTTGAAAAAATATTAAGGGTTAAATTTTAGGACTTTTCCTGATTTATTTATTGAGTTATGAATTTATTCCTAAAGGGATTTTTATTTATTTAATTTATATTGTGCAAATAACCCTACTGTTTTTATGGTATCAAAATGTAGAGAATAAAAAGATTGGTTTAACAAAATTTTAATGGTGAAATTTTTTGTTAAAATGAGCAAGTTATGAATTTTCAAAGTTTAAACAATTTTCTGGAATTTTATTTAAACAAAAAAGGGATCCGGTCCACGGTTAGCTAGGCTCACCACGGACCAGCGCACTATGCGCGTGGACCGGAGTCCACTGGACCATTGGATCACGATCTCACGGCCAGGCGTGAGGCGGGAGGGCTCAAGTGGCCACGAACGACATAGATGGCCCCGTACCACTTTGACCAGATCAAGGGCTAGGATTAAATCACGAAGGGATTTAACCTAGGCTCTCTGATCGTGATCGTGCGGCCCGGATGCCGTCCGGCATGGCACGTGTTGGAGAGGGTAAATTACCCGTCTTCTCCGGCGATGGTGGACTCGGGCGCGGCGACGACAGCGACAGCGAGGGTGCTAAGCCCTAGTTCTAGGAAAAAATGGAAAGAGGAGAGAAAGGACGTCACGACCGTACCACAGATGGCGGTGATGGACGTAGGATGGTGACCGGCGGTGATGGTAGATGGTGAAGGCCTTCGGGTCGACGGTGGCGACGGCGGTCCGGTGGCGGTCATGGCCAATGGAGGGGATGCCGGTGACAGGTGGGTGATGGCGATCCCGGAGGGGTCGTTGGCGAGGGCAATGGCAGCCGGAGGCGAAGCAGAGTGAACGGTCGAAAAACAGGCGGCGGCGCTATGTAGTGTGACGGCTAGGGCTTTAGGGGTGTGAGCGGAGTGCGGCGATGGGGAGGGTTTAAGTAGGGGTCGCCGGTGGTGAGGATGGAAAGCTAAACCGAGGAAACCCGAGGAGGATTCCTGTTTTACTCTGGCGAGGCTTCCATAAGCTCGGCTAGCTTCCAAATCGGCGAAGACGCGTCGGCTATAGATGGTAAGAGGTCGCCGGCGGCGGGATTTTGGAAGGTGGTCACCGGAAAGGAAAGGGGGGGATCCCCTTCCATCGGAGACGAAGCATCCGACAGGTGGGTCCCATCTGTCAGCGGGTGAGCGAAAAAGGAAAGGGGCCGACAGACGGGCCCGGGCGGTCAGAGGCTGAGGGGCGCGCTAGTGAGGCCGACGGGTGGGGCCAAGGCGGACGCCGGTGGGAGAGAGGGAGGGAGGATGGCACCTAAGAACTTACCCACTGACACACCAAAAGCACACTTGAGTGGGTTCATTTTCAACACATACCATCGCATTCTATCAAAAGCAACCTTCAAATCGGCTAAATGGTTTCCCATAGCATCCGATTTGACCACGACATCATCAATATAAACTTCTAACATAACTCCTAACAAGTCATGAAAGATCAAGTTCATAGCGCGCTGGTACATGGTGCCAACATTCTTCAAACCAAAAGTCATGACGACCCACTCGAACAACCGGAAAAACCAGGGCATCGAAAGGCAGTCTTGAAGACGTCCTCTTCGGCCATAAAGATTTGATTATAACCAGCATTGCCATCAAGAAAACTTAGTACCTTGTGTCCTGAAGCATTGTTGATGAGCATGTCGGCTATCGGCATTGGATACTTGTCCTTTGGAGTGGCTCTGTTTAGATCCCTGAAATCAATACATACCCGCATCTTGCCGCTCCCTTTCTTTTGTACAGGCACAATGTTAACAACCCATTCCGCGTACCTACATGGCCTAATAAATTCAGCCTTGAGTAGTCGCTCCACTTCTTCTTTAACTCGGTCATAGACGGCCGAGTTAAAGCGGCGGGGAGGCTGCTTATAAGGCCTAAATCCGGACTTGATAGGCAGCCAATGATCCACGAGCTCACGGCTTAGCCCTGGCATCTCGCTATACTCCCATGCGAAACAATCGACATACGACCGAAGTAACTTTATTACTTCAGCCTTTTCGTCGGGCAACAAATGTTGGTTTACAAAAGTCGGCCTTGGGATGCTACCATCACCTATGTCAACTTCCTCCAAGGGGTCGGCCGACGAAAAACCTTGTCCTAATTTCTCTACTTCACTAATGTCCCCGATGGCTTCAGCAATACCGTCTTTATTAGACCGATATTGCTCCACACGAGACTTTAGCCAATCTAGATTACTCTTGCTAGACATGACTATTAATACAAAAATAGTAGTGCTACTCAAACAAATCTAAAAATTGATCAGAAGAAAACTACTGAAGAAGTCAAATCAGAAATTTATAATGCATGTGTGATGTTCTCAAGCATATTTGATTCTAGAAAATCTCTCAAGAACCCAACACAGACGCCAGGCACAAAGAACCAAAGAGGAAATAAATCAAGGATCGGCAGGACACCTGGCGATTACAGCACTAGAAATCAGAAGACAAACACTAATGAAGCTGTTGTAGTTCATCCGGGACGCACACAGTAAACATCTCAAAAGAAGCACATGACCATAGAGAGAGATCATTGGAATAAAAGTATGTAAATCACTCTTTAGCCCCAAACGTTCACAACCCCAAAAAGAGAGAGCCTAACCCTTAGGCATGGGGTCCTTTATATAGGCAAGCCCATTAAAGTATTCCCCAAAATGCCATTAAGGTTAAAATTCTAGGTATTTACCTAATTGCCATTATGTATTTTCAAAATTATTAATTCTAAAAAATACATTAATGTATACTCCTAATTTATTACATCATTGACCCTATTCTTTTAATATTTTTTAAGAATTTGAAAATTCCAAACAATACTAAAAGATTACACTTAATCTAGACGACAAAAAGAAAAATAAACTCCTAATTATTGGAATTAAAAAACATTTTCTAATGTGATGATTTCAGCAAAAACAGACAAAGCCTCCTTGATCGTCGACATGTGACGCCAATCCGCGGACTCAACCACCAGCAAGTCTCTCCCGCTCTTGATCACCTCGAGCCGCGTGATCACTTGCATTGGCCTCCCTTTCGCTGACTTGACCGTTATGCTGTCTCGACCATCCGTCCGTCCATGTCTTGCTCTATGAGGAGCCATGTTGAAGAGCAAGGGTTTCATGGCTCCAGATGTGATGAGTGATTGTCAACGGAAGTCAAGACGACATGAAATTGAGACCTGCTGTGTCTGGGCCACGTGTGACTCAGGTACACGGGCAGCAAGCGACTGCCGGGCAGAGGGGCAACGGAGTCGGGCTGGCCCAATCTGAGTACATGGGCTAGGAGCGGCAAAGGATCCACTGGTATATTGACCGGGATTGACTCAGGTACACGGGCAGCAAGTGATTGCCGGGATGAGGGAGCCGCGGAATCGGGCCGGCCCAATCCGAGTACCCAGTGCGAAGACGGTGGACACTTTGTTAGTTTCGGCGCAAAACTGACGACCGCTGAACTCGGATCTGATCGTTCTGAAGCAAAGTCGTAGCTGCTACGAAAGCTCCGCATCAAGACAAGTTATCTTTATTTAGGATTTTATTATTTTTCCTTTAGGCCCACAGTCTGTGATGGAGGAGGAGGGTGCCTGATCTTCCGTCAGGTGGAGGATAAACAACGATTTGTGGAGAACTCGACGTTGACAATCCAGCTTCCGATCCATGAGATCGGCCCTTGCAATCGCTACACCACTGTTCCATTGGTTATCAACCAAGCACAACCTGATTGACCTTGCCAAGAAGGCTAATACTTGCCTGCGAATCGAAGAACACAAGCAAGAGACTCCTATCCACCGCGAGTGACGAGCACACCAGTACTAACCAAGTCTTTCTCTTCTTCAAGTGTTCGTCATGCACCTGCACATGTACCTGCACAAACATCAGCAAGCATATTGGCTTCCATCTCTGCACTAGTTGAGCTATCAGCTAAAAAGTCCTTACAGGTACCCGTTGAGGTTGCTTTATCAGCTGAAATAATAGAACACCCATTGCAATTTGATAATGATGCACTTCACCATGATAGGTCTAATAACTACACCATTGTGCATGAGAATGTGAAATCTACTTTGTTACTTTCAACTTCTGATGAAATTGTGAAAGATGATATTGAAACGACAACTAATGAGAGCAAACAACTTGATATTAGATCTGAAATTCAGCATGAAATTGAAATAAAAGATTCTTCTATCCTTGCACATAAAACTGATCAAACTGAAATTCATAGTCAAGATGTGTGCTATGTTGTGATTTGTGAAACTCCTTATTATTCTCTTACTAATATAGTTTATACTTTGCCCCCAGTTATCACTAAGTATTTATCTCATATTGAGCTACATAAGTGTAAATTTGATATGCCTCCCGAGTTTTTATCTTATGTTGAGTTACATAAATATAAACTTGTCTTGCCTCCCAAGTTTTGGGATAGTTCCACATTTAACGTTGTAGAATTGAAACCAACCATGGGAGCAAAAGATGAGTATGAGTCGAGGACGACTCTATTTTAAGAGGGGAAGAATGATGAGAACATCCTCATTGGTAGGGATGTCCTCATCATCCTCCCCTTCTTGATTTGGAGTCATCCTCGACTCAACATCTATTGGTCCCCAATCAACTTCCATGATAATACAAGAGTTCCATATACATGCATCTCTTCTATTAATCCAAGAAATTATTTCTGAAATTGAAAATGAGTGCATCTCATGGTGTAGCATCTGAAGTTCAAATATATAAAAATTAAATATAACATGGAAAGCATGCACCTTAACTTGTTTCCTCACAATCATGATCCTATCCCAACTGGTGATGTTCTCATCATTCTTCCCCTCTTAAAATAGAGTCGTCCTCGACTCATACTCATCTTTTGCTCCCATGGTTGGTTTCAATTCTACAACGTTAAATGTGGAACTATCCCAAAACTTGGGAGGCAAGACAAGTTTATATTTATGTAACTCAACATAAGATAAAAACTCGGGAGGCATATCAAATTTACACTTATGTAGCTCAATATGAGATAAATACTTAGTGATAACTGGGGGCAAAGTATAAACTATATTAGTAAGAGAATAATAAGGAGTTTCACAAATCACAACATAGCACACATCTTGACTATGAATTTCAGTTTGATCAGTTTTATGTGCAAGGATAGAAGAATCTTTTATTTCAATTTCATGCTGAATTTCAGATCTAATATCAAGTTGTTTGCTCTCATTAGTTGTCGTTTCAATATCATCTTTCACAATTTCATCAGAAGTTGAAAGTAACAAAGTAGATTTCACATTCTCATGCACAATGGTGTAGTTATTAGACCTATCATGGTGAAGTGCATCATTATCAAATTGCAATGGGTGTTCTATTATTTCAGCTGATAAAGCAACCTCAACGGGTACCTGTAAGGACTTTTTAGCTGATAGCTCAACTAGTGCAGAGATGGAAGCCAATATGCTTGCTGATGTTTGTGCAGGTACATGTGCAGGTGCATGACGAACACTTGAAGAAGAGAAAGATGGAACAAACGACTAAGAGTACTAAATTCTTTATAATAAATGATATCTTGAATCTCATGCCTCAATCCATCATAGAAGCGCCACATCGTTTCCTCTGAGTGCTCCACAACACCACAACGGGTCATGCTCTCACGAAGCTCAGCATAATACTCTCTCACAGACATGTTACCTTGAACTAAGCATTTTAGTTTCTTACATAATTCATGATGATAAGAAGGAGAGACAAATTTACAACGCATTACTCTTTTTAAATGACCCCATGTATCAGGTTGTAATTGAAATTCCCTTATATCTTCCCACCAGATTAAAGCACGATTTTTAAATATACTAGTTTCTTGTTTAACTCTATGTTGTTCAGGAACTAGATATAAGTTAAATTTATACTATACGGTCATCTCCCAATCTAGTTATTCTTCAGCATCATATTCACCATAAAAATATGGGATGGTAAACTTACTTCTGATAGAAGAAACATTGTTACCATGATTATGATTTGTCGCACCTTCCATACCTGCCATGGTTAGTAGAAAAGGAAAAACACTTGGAAAAAATATTAGCCCTATCAACTATTAGGTAGTGGAATGTATTCTCGCTCAAACTCAAGCATCTTACCACAATCTTACAAGGTTCTTACCATCGCAGGGCAGTGGATGGCACAATCTTGGTCATGGCACAATTCTTGACTGGTTGGTGACTTCCAAAGAGAGTGGTATACGATAGCAAAGACTCAAGCTGCACTGATCTGAAGTTTATATGTGGAGCTATAGGAAGGCCAAATATTTGAGTGGAACACAATTCAATAACAGATAGTAATGTTGAATAAATGTTCAAACTATTAGTCCTAATTGCTGGTCTACTTGTGTTCTACTGACACAAGAAGGAAACAAGGATGAACAAGATGAATTGCAAGGACGTTATCAACACGACACCAGCAACACTATGAAACAAACAGTGCAGGGCCTTCTGTATTGCCTTTTTTTTCTTCTCTCCTTTTTTGTCTTCTTTTTTTTCCCTCTTTTTTTGCAACTAATTACCAAGTGCTAAGTAGAAACAATATGCCCCAAGATTAAGCACAGCACCAAGTTTCGGCTCAAACCGATGGAAGATGATATCGGTACAGGAAACCCTAAATAACCGGTGCTGAAACTTCGGAGCCCAAAACGAAGGCCTTCCTGATTTTTTTAATTTTTTTTGACAACGGTAGTATCATCCAAATGGACTTTTAGAGATCTAACCGTGGTAAAAAATTCAGCTCAATCGGAGTTACGAGCGAAAAGTTTTGTTCGTTTCAAGGAGAACCCTCAAAAATCGGATATGTTCCCCCTAAATCGGATCTGTTGGTTGTGGCGGAAACAGAAGTGGATGGGGATTGGTGGGGGGTAGAAAATTATGCAACGGAGTAGGGGAATTGTGGCGGAGACACGGACCGATCTAAAACATGAATTAACCAGCAATCGAGACACAAACTTGGACACGAATTCAACACTACGGACTCTGAAAGAGAATTATGCAAAAGGCTAAAATTGTCTCGGACAGGGAATATTTTTTTGTTCGTCTTTTCTGTGGACTCTAGGATCAATGCAAAATTGACTCGAACAAGGGAAGACGAACCTACGAACCTGACAGTAAACTTGGGCTCTGATACCACTTGATGGAGGAGGGGGTGCCCGATCTTCCGTCAGGTGGGGGATAAACAATGATTTGTGGAGAACTCGACATTGACGATCCGGCTTCCGATCAATGAGATCAGCCCTTGCAATCGCTACACCACTGCTCCATTGGTTATCAACCAAGCACAGCCTGATTGACCTCACCAAGAAGGCTAATCCTTGCCTGCGAATCGAAGAACACAAGCAAGAACGCAGAAAATGCAATCGAACTGCGAATTGGGGTTCACTTACAAATCTGGCGAAGCAGCGGCTATCAAAGAAACGTGTAAACTAAACCCAAAAACCCTAGATGGCTGTAGAAACACTTTATATAGTAGTTTGGGACACACCCGTAATGGGCTCAACTGGATACACGACCCAAAGGCCCAATAACGCAGAAAACAGCATGCTGACAGATTTTGGACTCTATCTTGTTTTGCCGATTCCTGTTGATCTAGAACAAATTTTGAGATGAAATTGGCAGCATTGGAAAGGTTATTAAGTTATCTTTCCGTGGATGGGTGGAACATCAAAAATGGAGGCCGTGTGCGGCCTGGGCAATGATTTTAGTGCACGCTGCTCCTGGAATCCGAGTTGGACATGAATTGTAGTTGGATTGGACTCGCAAATTGGCTTGGACATCCTTCCTGGTTCTTCTCCAACTCTTTGTTTATCTCCAAGTGATTTTCATCATCTCCATGGTTCTCGAATAATTCGATCTTGGTATTCATGTATGGTTGTATCATTTGTAGGGATGTCCTCATCAGTCTGTGTTAGTCGAGTCTGTAAAAAATCCTAAGGTCATGTTGGTCTTTTCCATTTTTATTTCAGCATCTGTTTAAACCATAAGGGTATTTTTGGTTTTTCCTAGTCTATTGGGCTGCCTATAAATAGGGCCCCAATCCCTAGGGTTAGGATTACCCATTCTGAAATCAAGTTTAATCCCACAAAAGTTTGGGTCACTTTTCTGGTTTCCTTCAACTTCCTCCTGCGTAGCGATGCCGCTATTTGCTGGCCACTGTTTGTTCATCATCGCCGCATGTCTTCTCCTCTATGGCAGCCTCGGTTTCTTCTCTAGGCAGATCTGCGTTCATCGGCATACACGGCGTGACACGGTGTCGTATCCCATCATCTCCTGGCGTATGCACCACAGAGTTTTGTCACGTTCATGCGAAGTTAGGATTCATTAATGAAGCAGGCTTCGCCTGCTAGATGCGGGTTTGGCACTTTGGATGTGCGAAGTCTCGTACGGAGCGAGGTGTGCGAAGTCCTCTCTTGAAGACTTCGGAATTCGAAGGCTGCTGAAGGCTTCGCACCCTGCGGAGGACCTCGGGCACCAGCTTCGAGCGGGCTTCAGCTAGAGCTCCGACAAGGGGTTCGAAGTGATAGCCTCGCCGAGGCTTGGCGGAAGCTCCGTGCAGCAGGGCACTTCGAAGAAAAGGCTCGAAGGCTTCGACATCTACCGGTGCAGGCTTCGACAAGTAACAACCATGAGACAAATTTGAACACTAACATTTCTTCTCGTTTTGTGTGCATTTGAGTAGAATGCATGTGACAGTTTTTCTAATGATACTTGAAATGACTATGTCTTGAATGATATATTGATCTGCCTTTGAACACTGTTTTGGTGTCTTTTCAACTATGACACCGGTTGTTTTTAGGCTAGATTATTTTTAGCGCCTATGATATGTGTTTGTTCTGCTGGTTGTTTGTTGAGGTGTGTTGGGTGTTAGGAGAAGGTCATTTATTCGCAAGAATTTTTTAGGCGCCCATTCACCCCTCCTTTGGTCGCTAGTTTTGGTCCTACAAGTGGTATCAGAGCTTGGTTAGGGTTTTTCCATACCTTAACCGGTTCTAACCCCAGGTAGTGATCATGACTTCTTCTGGCAAGGTCCCGTCCCTTAAAGCTTTTGGCTACAATTACTGGAAGACTCGCATGCGAGCATATCTCATGAGCAAGAACTCGGACATTTGGGACATTTGTGTTCACGCTACTTTTACCATACTTCCTATTGCTGAGCCTACATCCCCCGAGATAATCGCCCAGCATCAGAACAACAACAAAGCTATGAACATTTTGTTTTCTGGTTTAGGTCCAACGGAGTTTGAGCGTGTGAGCCATCTCAGCACTGCTAGAGAGATCTGGGCTACCCTCTAGGCACACAATGAGGGGACAGCCCAAGTCAAGGCTCGGCTCTATCAGACCTAGCAGCATGAATATGAAAATTTCACATAGAAGCCGGGTGAATCTGTTGAAGCTCTGTTTGGCCATTTTCAATCGATCATCAACAAGCTTTGGGCCAACAAGGCCGAGGGAGTTCAGCTAGTATTAGATCATGAGCAGACGCTCAAGGTTTTTCATACCTTGGACCCTAAGATCTGGGAGATCAAGGTATCCTCTATCATTGAGAGCACCTCTTATGATACCTTGACTATCGCAGAGCTTTTAAGCAAGCTCAAGGCCACAGAGGTTGATATCCAGTTGAGATCAAATCTCACTAGTTCTGGCTCAAAAACCCAGGCCCTTGCGACACCTTCTGTTGACTCCTCTTCTTTGAGCTGTGTTGGGTTCTCCCTGATGTCTATCATTGAAGACCAGCTTGGTTCGCTAGGAGATGATGATCTGTGTCTATTTAACAACCGGGTGCATCGAGCCTATGATAAGCGAATGTTCAAAAGACACGGCACAAAATCCGGATGCTTTGAGTGCGGTGATCCAGGTAACTTAATCGCCGACTGCCCCAAGCAGAACAATCATAAGAAGGGTACTGGCGGTGGCTCCTACGACTCTGGCAATCACGACAGCTCCACCTTCACAAAGGGTAAGCCCAAGACGAGGTTCTTTCGAAAGGCCCTGAAGGACTACTGGCGTGAGAACAAGAAGTGAGAAAAGGCCTTCTTCACCGAGATGGAGAGAAGCTACTCCAAGAGGTCATCGTCTTCTTCCGCTTCAACAAGCTCAAGTGATGAGGAGATCGTGATCAGGAAGGGGAAGGACAAGGATGATCCGGCGTGCCTCTGGTTCATGGCCTTTGGGGACAAGCCGAAGAGCCGTTCACACCACCGCCGAAGATCCTACAAGGGCTTCTGCTCAATGGCTCTTGGGGATAAGGAAGAGAAGGGCTCCCCTAACAACTCTGACGATGACGACGATGAAAAGATATCCTCCTATGAACAAGAAGTCGTTGAATTGCTTGAAGAGAACCGTCAGGAGTTGAGGTATCGGGAGAAACTGCTTAGAGGGGCTAAGAATAGGATAGATGAGCTTGAGAGTGAGCTTGCTGTGGCCAATGTCAGGATTGAGATTCTATCTTCTTCCCCTTGCTTGGGTGGTAGTAGTGAGTGCCCTAACTGCAAGGTGTTGTTGTGTGACCTGACGACTCTGAAGTCCAGGTATACAGAGAGGGTAGATGAGAGAGACGCTTTGGCCACTAAGCTTGAGAGCACTCTGCTGGAGGTGAAAGATGCTCATGCCATTGTCGTCGTACCCTGTGTTGACTGCCCATCCCATCTAGCTTGTTTAGCTGAGCTGAGAGCCAAGAGTGATGAGAAGTTGGGCGAGTTGTAGAGAGTCAGAGCCAAGCTGTAGCAGACTAAGCTAGAGCTTGAGACATTGTCAGTTCCACCCACTGTTTGTGAGAACTGCTTGTCCCTTAGATTGGAGTTGATCAAGCTAAAAGGTGAGAAGTCTGTCCAAGTCGATAGAGAGTGTGAGATCTGCTTGTCTTAGGTGGATGTGCTAGCTTCCTTGAGGGAAGAGCTAGCTGATGCTTAGAATGAGAACTTTTACCTCTGTCAGATCCTGAGTTGGGTGAGTGCCAGAGAGCCACGGCTCGGCATGATGATCCAGCAGTTCAAGAGGCAGGATGGTTTTGGGGTAGGTTACACCTACACCAAGGTTGACTTTGGGAGTGCCATTAGCTGGGCAGTGGAGTGGAGTAAGATGACTCCGGAGCAGAGATATCCCAAGACTCACTCCATTGAGTCATTCTAGGCTAGTCAGCCCAAGGATGGAGTGTTCCAAGAACAATCTAAAGCTCCACCCAAGAAGTCCATCTGGGTCCCAAAGCCTAAACATCTCCACACTTCTCTTGACTCTCTACCTGGACCCTCTCACACCAAAGAGTCTACACCCAACACCACCAAGCCCAAGAACCCCAAGCCTCAACCACATTCCAAGAAGCCTATATATCACTGTGAGTTCTGTCAAAGAGACGGGCATCTTGAGGAGTTTTGCTTCAGGAGGAAACAGGTTGAGAGAGCTGAGAGAGCTCAAGGTGGGCAGGAGTAGTTCTACCAGTAGGGTGGTAGACAGAGAGTCCCTTGACATGGGGAGAGGCTAGAGGCTAGGCCGCGTCGTGTAGGTGGTGGTAGAGGAGACGACTTTCATGCTCGTGCTCCGGAGGGTGGTTTTCGCTCCGGCAGAGCTCCAAGTCGTTCTGGATACGGCTTTGGACCTTGTGGCCGAGACTTTAGGCAGAACCGAGGACCATGCTTTTAGCCGCATTTTGGTCCGGACTCTTATGATCTTTTCTGCTTTCCTTCTTTTGAGCAGATGGCTCGACACTGGTTTAGCTCTTTTGCTAAACCTGGTGCCGGACCGTTTGCTCCCACTTATGACCACTAATCGTGCAAGATCGAGGACTGGAGTACGTGTGGATCATGGATTCATGATGCTCTCGCCACATGATGGGACATCGTAGATGGTTCTCTAGCCTCACTTCCCCGAGCCCCAAGGAGTACATCACTTTCGAGAATAGTGGTCAAGGGAAGGTACATGGTATTGGCTCAATTCGCATCTCTGATCATTTCTCTTTGAAGAATGTTGCTTTGGTTGGAAACTTAAATTTCAATTTGATTTCTGTTTCGCAACTTCTTGAGGATGGTTTAGAGGTTCGCTTTAAGAAGGGCATGTCTTCTGTTGTTGATTCTAGAGGATCTTTGGTTTGTCAGATCTTACCCTTCAGTAAGGTTTTTTCGGATTGATTTCTATAGTTCTTTTGGCCCTTCTCGCTGTTTGATTGCTAGATCCTCCTCTGAGCTCTAGAAGTGGCACAGGAGGTTAGGTCATTTGAGCTTTGATCTGCTAGTCAGATTGAGTTCTATGGACCTTATCCGAGGATTGCCCAAGCTTAGGATGGAGAAGGATCTAGTTTGCCATCCCTATCATCATGGGAAAATGGTTGCCGCTTCTCACGCACATGTGACTCAGGTGATTACTTCGTACCTAGGAGAGCTGTTACACATGGAAACTATTGGTCTAGCTCGAGTACGCTCAGTCGGTGGGAAGTGGTATGCACTTGTGATCGTTGACGATTTTTCTCGATACTCGTGGGTTTTCTTTTTGGAGTCTAAGGATGAGGTTTTTCAGTTTGTTCATGACCTAATTTTGAAGCTGAAGAATGAGAACAATGGTCGGATGCGAGCAATTCGCTCTGATATTGGCTCTGAGTTCAAGAACTCTCAGTTCGTTAGCTTCTGTAGTGATCAGGGTCTTGAGCACCAGTTTTCTGCTCCTTACACTCCCCCACAGAATGGCGTTGTGGAACGAAAGAACCGCACGCTGGTCGGGATGGCCAGGACGATGCTCGATAAGCATAGGACTCCTAGGAGTTTTTGGCCTGAAGCCATGAACATGGCTTGCTATCTGGCCAACCACATTTTTTAGGGCTTACTTAGGTAAGACGTCATATTAGTTGCGATTTGGCAGACAACCCAAGGTGAGTCACTTGCGAGCATTTAGCTGCAAGTGCTTTGTGCTCAGGAAGGGAGGGCATTTGGACAAGTTTGAGTCTTGTTGCTGGGATGGAGTTTTTCTTGGTTATGCATTGCATTCTCGAGGATTCTGTGTTTGGAACCTCGACTCCCAGCAGCTTGTTGAGAGTTACGAGGTTTCTTTTGATGAGTCCATGCCTTCACTTACTCCTTCTTTTGAGCTTTCTGGAGATGATGAGTTTGGAGAGTCCATCTTCGAGGAAGATGATGATGCTCCTATTGTTGATGAGGGTGGGCCTTCTGCACAGCCTGTAGACTCCACACCTTCTGAGACTTTGACTGAGGACGAAGGCGGACCTCTGATCACTTCTTCCACTTCGATCGAGCCCACTCAGTCGAGTCCAGAGGTGCCAGCTGCTGACTCCGATGAGGTGACTTCAGATCACCTAGGATCCCGAGAAGTTCAGCGTGATCACCCCTCAAAGCTCATCATCGGTGATCTCACTGAGAGAACGTTGTGTTCTTTTCTTGACTCACATGCTGTTTTTGTTGAGTCTGCGTTTATTGCCTCTTTTGAGCCCAGAGATGTTTCTCATGCTCTTTCTAATGCAAATTAGATAAACGCCATGCAAGAAGAGCTTGAGAATTTTGTTTGCAATTGGGTTTGGACACTGGTTGAGCTGCCACCTGGATGCAACCCCATAGGCACCAAGTGGGTGTTTAAGAACAAGCAAGGTGAAGATGCGGTTGTGGTGCGCAACAAAGCTCAACTAGTTGCCCAGGGTTTTTGCCAGAAAGAGGATATTGATTTTGAGGAGACCTTCGCCCCTGTTGCCCGTCTTGAGTCCATTCGCATTATTTTGGCATTTGCTGAATGGATGTCAAGAGTGCTTTTCTGAATGGGTACATAGAGGAGGAGGTCTATGTTAGGAAACCCCTCGGTTTTTAGAATCCTAAGTTTTCTTGACATGTTTTCAAGTTGCAGAAAGTTTTATATGGTCTGAAGCAAGCCCCCAGGGCTTGGTACGACCGATTGAAGCAGTTTTTGTTGGGGAGTGGCTTTGTGATGGGTTCTGCGGACAAGACTCTTTTCTTGCTCAGAGTTGGCTCAGATTTCTTGATTGCTCAGATTTACGTGGATGACATTATTTTTGGTGGTTCTACTAATGAGATTGTGTCGAAGTTTTCTGAGCAGATGCACAGCGAGTTTGAGATGAGCCTCATGGGTGAGCTCAAGTACTTCTTAGGGCTCCAGATCAAGTAGACCAAGGACGACATCTTCATCCACCAGAGTAAGTATACGCGAGACATGCTGAAGAAATTTGACTTTTGTGGAGAGCTGAAGCCTAAGATGACCCCAATGGGTACATCTGGGGGCCTGGACAAGGACGAGAACGGCGTCAAGGTCAATGAGAGAGAGTATCTAGGGATGATCGGATCGCTGCTATACTTGACGGTGATGAGGCCAGACATTCAGTTTGTTGTGGAACTATGCGCGCGCTTCCGGTCTTCACCCCGCGCGTCTCATCGGCAGGCTGTCAAGCGTATTTTCAGGTACCTTACCTATGCGCCTGATTTAGGTCTTTATTATTCAGCATCATCATCTCTTAATTTATTTGGCTTTTCCGATGCTGATTTTGGTGGGTGCCGGCTGGATCACAAGTCGACTTTCGGTACTTGCCAGTTTCTTAGTTCTTCGCTTATCTCTTGGTCTTCTCGAAAACAATCTGGAGTTGCACTTTCTAGTACTGAGGCTGAGTATGTAGCTGCTGCTAGCTGCTGCTCATAGTTGGTTTGGATGATTTCCACTTTGCGAGATTTTGGGTTGTTCTTCCCTACCAGAGTTCCTTTGTTTTGTGATAGCACCAGCGCGATTAGTGTAGGGAAAAACTCATGTCTGCATTCAAAAACCAAACATATTGATGTGCGCTTTCACTTTCTGAGGGATCAATATGAGAAAGGTGTCATTGACCTTGTTCATGTTGATACCCATCATCAGTTGGCTGACATTTTCACCAAACCCCTAGATCAGTCTACTTTTGAGCATTTGCGAGGGGAGTTGGGAGTTGTGTATCCTTTTTATGATATTTTTGAGTCAGTTTTTCTTTCTTCTTTAGTCCTTCTTGAGTCTTTTTGTGTGAGTTCATATCATGCATATTCACATATCACACTTTGAGCTTGCTTCTGTTATATGATTGATTTACTTTACTTATTCTAGCTAGTACATGCTTTTGAATATCTGTCGATGATCATGCCTTGCTTCAGTTCACATGATATGTCTGATATATGTCATATGCATGACTTTTATGCTTTAAAATTGAAAAATGATCACCATTGCTTCTGGTAACTAGCATGCGTAGGCTGAATGCTTCTGCTATCTGTTACATGCCTTGTAGCTAGATCCTTACTTAGATGCATATATGCAACTTGGACATCTATATGCTTTAACATGGAAACTGTGCTATAAAAATGATAAAAAATCAGAAAAATGACAATATCCATGCCTTTTTATGCTTAATTGAAAAGATCCAGGCGGGTTTGCTTTGTAGCATTGCACTGTTCTGGACTGCTTACCATATCACTTTGGTATGAACTAGGACATTGTAATGTATGCCAAGACCAATGTCTTAAGTTTCTGATGGTCCAGTTCTGGCCTAGGCTTGACTTGGTCAGTTAGCATAAGGTTGACATGCGAATAATCCCCTAGCAAAAATGAAAAAGGAAAAGAAAAAGGCTTAAAATTAAAAAGATAACAAGTTTGTTGAAGCACTTTGTTCTGGACAATGCTTATCTTGGTATATGTCAGCTAGCCTTTGCATCTCATGTTTTACCCTGCTTGTCATCTAGAAAATGTGCTGATGCTTTTGTTTGCAAAAATCAAAAATGAGTGCTAACGATTTTTTTGGATATCATATGTTGCACTGATCATGCCATGTGTCTTAGACAGTATTACTTTTTCTATACTTGGTAGATGTTGTATTGCAGTCAATCATATCTGAGATGCATGCTTTCTATACTCCACCTGCACCCCAGTTGCATTCATTGCATATTTTGAGGGGGAGCTGTATTTCAGGGGGAGTTTGAGTTTGTGTCTCTTTTTAGCGTGCATTTAGTCTCACTTGATGAGTCCAATTGTCAACAAGGGGGAGAAATTTTGGGTTACTCGATCTTTTAGAAGAGTTTAGGGGGAGTTTTGGCTTTCTCTGGGATTTGTTTCAAGGAGAGTTTTAGTCTCTTTTGTCCTTACTCTTTGGATATCCTTGTTGATAATTCTGAGATTGCACTCGTTTTGAGTTTTTTATTTTTAGTTAACCATAATTACCGTTTTTTGTTTTTTGTTTGGCTTTTGGTCATTAGGGTTAAACTTTTATTTTATTTTCTTCTTCCTGTCTTCTTGTGTTTTGTTTTCATGTTTCCACGTGTTTTGTAGGTACTGAAGAGTTGCTGAAGACAATGCACTCATCAAGGGGGAGATTGAGGAGCCATGTTGAAGAGCATAAGTTTCATGGCTCCAGATGTGATGAGTGATTGTCAGCGGAAGTCAAGAGGACATGAAGAAGAGACCTGCTGTGTCTGGGCCGCATGTGACTCAGGTACACGGGCAGCGAGTGACTGCCGGGTAGAGGGTCCGTGGAGTCGGGCTGGCCCAATCCGAGTACATGGTCTTGGAGCGACAGCGGATCCACAGGTCTGTTGACCGGGATTGACTCAGGTACATGGGCGGCGAGTGATTGCCGGGCTGAGGGAGCCGCGGAATCGGACTGGCCCAATCCGGGTACCCGGTGCGAAGATGGTGGATGCTTTGTCAATTTCGGCGCAAAACTGACGACCGCTGATCTCGGATCTAACCATTCTAAAGAGAAGCCATAGCTGCTACGAAAGCTCCACATCAGGACAAGTTATCTATATTTAGGATTTTACTACTTTGCCTTTAGGCCCGCAGTCTGTGTAAGTCGAGTCTATAAAAAATCCTAAGGGCATGTTGATCTTTTCCATTTTTATTTCAGCGTCTATTTAAACCCTAAGGGTATTTTTGGTTTTTCCTAGTCTATTGGGCTGCCTATAAATAGGGCCCCAATCCCTAGGGTTAGGATTACCCATTCTGAAATCAAGTTTAATCCCACAAAAGTTTGGGTCACTTTTCTAGTTTCCTTCGTCTTCCTCCTACGTAGCGCCGCCGCTATTTGCTGGCCACTATTTGTTCATCATCACCGCCTATCTTCTCCTCTATGGCAGCCTCGATTTCTTCTCCAAGTAGAGTTGCGTTCATCGGCGTACACGGCGTCACGCGGTGTCGTGTCCCATCATCTCCTTGCGTATGCACCACAGAGTTTTTTCACGTTCGTGCGAAGTCAGGCTTCGTTAATGAAGAAAGCTTCGGCTCCTAGCTATGGCTTCGGCACTTTGAATGTGTGAAGTCTCGTACGGAGCGAGGTGTGCGAAGTCCTCTCTTGAAGACTTCAGACTTCGATGGCTGTTGAAGGCTTTGCACCCTACGGAGGACCTCAGGCACCAACTTCGAGCGGGCTTCGGCTAGAGCTCCGACAAGGGGATCGAAGTGTTGGCCTCACCGAGGCTTTGCTAAAGCTCCGTGTAGCAGGGCACATCAAAGCAAAGGCTCGAAGGCTTCGACATCTACCAGTGCAGGCTTCGACAAGTAACAACCAGGAGACAAATTTGAACAGTAATATTTCTTCTCGTTTTGTGTGCATTTGAGTAGATTGCATGTGACAATTTTTCTGATGATACTTGAAATGACTATGTCTTGAATGATCTATTGATCTGACTTTGAACACTGTGTTGGTATATTTTCAACTAGGACACCGGTTGTTTTTAGGCTAGATTATTTTTAGCACCTGTGATCTGTGTTTGTTCTGCTGGTTGTTTGTTGATGTGTGTTGGGTGTTGGGAGAAGGCCTTTTATTCGCAAGAATTTTTTAGGCGCACATTCACCCCCCCTTGGTCGCTACTTTCGGTCCTACACTCTATCTCCTCGTGCACTCCTGAGATCATCTCCAACTTCACCCGGCATCCTTGGTCATCTGGCATCGAGCTTCCCGCTTGACCCTTGATCACCTACCATTGACAGTTGGTTAGCATCTCCACCCTGCACACATGAGACAAGACAAAACAAGAAATGCGACGCACACCGATGCCCTCGACACACACTCCATATCCACACATCGATCCCATCGATGCAAGCAAACCACCATTCACTAGTAGTCAACCCCGGCGAGATAAATGGCCTTATAGCATCACTAGCAGTTTTCCTAAAACTCATCCCCTATACCTCACATATAGGGAATGGCGCTAAAAGATTCCATCCCTATATAGCTTTGGTCTCCAGCAGCTTCCCTAAAACTCATTCCCTATATTTTTGAATCCTCTATTTTATTATTATCTAACGGTAAAAATTCTAACGACTATATTTTTAACAGCTATATCTCTAACACATATACTATTATGCATTATCATTATTGTTGTTGACGATTGATAGATTTTTTTATTATGATTCAACGGTAAAAATTACAACAGTTATATTTTTAACAACTATAATTTTGTCTTGAATTTTTATTTTTTCATGAATAAATAAATATCCTCTAATTAGTCTAAATAATTGATCTTAAAAATTATAAATAAAATAAAATAACCTTTTATTTTTTTCTTTTTTTCTTTTCTTTTTCCTTTTCGTCTTTCTCTTCTTTCTCTCTCTTCCTTTCTTTCTTCTTCTTTCCTCCTGTGCAGACGTGGCATGGATAGGGGATGAGAGAGAGTTCTCCAGATTTAGGGGATAAGGAGAGAGGAGTAGGGGATGGGATAGGGAATCTGCTGGAGGGCAATTTTTAGAGCAAATGTTTACAATGCCGACATTATTTGACGAACCCCTTTCAGCCAATTGCTTTTTCCCACCAATTTTCCAAAATTGGCCATCCCCACTTATCGTTGGTGCTATTCTTTGGGTGAGGTGGTGACGTCTCTGTAACACCCCAAATTTTCAAAGAAATAAAAATATCAATTAATCTATTTCCCTAGAATTATTTGTTTTAGAAATACCTTTAATGCCCTCCTTAACCTTTTTGAACTAGAACCTAGAGGAAATGACCAAACCAGGGGCTAGAAAATTTTGTATATGATCCCAAGGCCAAGATATATTTTTGAGAATTTTTACAAATTTTTATCAACCTTGGGAGTAGCCCAAATATTTTAATCCATTTTCTGTAATTATTTTTATTCAGAAAGGTATTGAAACAGTAACGGGCCCTCCCCCTCGCTTTCTCTCTCTCTCGGCCGGCCCAGCCCGTTACCCCCGCGCGCCTCGGACTGACACCCGGGCCCTGCTAGTCAGTGAGCCCTCCTCTCCGCGCACGCGCACCCGACACCCTGGCCCCACCTGTCAGCGCCAACCAATCCCTCTCTCGGCTGATGCCCGACCCCACCCGTCGGCCACCGCACTCGTGCGCTCACGCCCGCTGACCGCCTTGGCCCACCTGTCGGACCTATCATCCACCTCCCGCCACCGCCCCAAATTGCGCCGGCCGATGACCCCGCCTCGGATCCGCCTCGCCGGCCCCTCCCACATTAATTCGACGCCATTAAACGGTCCCCCGCGCTCGGCCGACCGTTTCCCCCTTTACTTCATGCGTCGTCACCCCGGATCGAGCGCGCGCATGCAAGGAAGGAGCTCGCCGACGTTGAAGAGAGTTTTTACTCATGGCCTCCCCAATCGCGGCCCCTCTGCCCCCACCGACGACCCTATTTATACCCCCTGGTACCCCGCGTTCAACCCCCACGCTCACACGCTGCAAGATCGAACCGAACGTATGTACTCCAAGTTTTAACACTCCTCCGCCACCCGCATTCCGGCCATCATTCGCCATCGCTGGAGCCCCTCTCCGTCCACGCCGACCGCACCTCCGTGACCACCAAGACCTCACCGACCTCGGCCACCCCTCCACCGACGACGAACCCTGCCGGAACCCCATCGCCGACAAGGACCCGATCGACTTCGCTGCCTCCCTTCGTCGCCAGCCACGCCCTGTCAACCTCGGACCACCGCAAGGGTACCCTCGTGTTCCCCGTAGTTCCCTCTTTATGTTTTTAGCTTTAGTTAGGCCGGATAACCCTCGCCGTCACCGGAATCGCTCACCGTCGCGTCGCCGGAGTCGAGGAAGACGGGTACTTTACCCCTCCCAACGCGTGCCGTGCCAGATTCCATCCTGGCAGCACGATCTCGATCCGACGACATAGATTAGAACCTTTTCACCGTTCAATCTCGCGCGTCCATCTGGTCAAAGGGGTATCGAGCATTGTGGGCCGTTGATCGTAACTTAATGCCCCGCCTCACCCTCGCGCGTTGGATCTGGATCCAACAGTCTAGAATGGGCCGGACCACACGCACAGTGCGTGGGTTCACCGTGAGCCTGTCTCACCGTGGACCTAAGACTGTTTTGGGATTTAATTTAAACTTCAAAAATGATTTCCAACTTCAAAAATTCATAACTTGCGCATTTGAACTCCAAAAATTACCATTTTAATTCCAGAAAGTTTATAATTTTATTCTCTACATGTACTTTGAATATTTCATCCTTATTTTATAAAGTATTCAAATGCCCTTAGAGTAAATTACAAATTTAATTATTTAAATTTCAGCAAAATTTATATTTATTCATTTCCTGTTAATGTAATGAAACCACAACATTTTCTCTGAAGCTCTTATTTTAAATTCATTAGAAAACTTAAAATAAGTTTATTCACAATTAAAACCCCTTTTATAAAGGACCATATTTCATTATAGTTCATTTCAATTATTCACAAAATGACTTTCAGAAACATAACAACTTTGTTTTCATTAAATTAACCCAATCAAAACCTATATGCTTGTTGTGTGGTTGTAGATTGTTTAATTGAATGTTGTAATTATTTCCTTTTATATATTTTTGAAGACTACGATGCCGCCGAGGAGCTGGAATAGTTCCCGGAAGTTCCTCCCTCCCCTTTCGCTGAACAAGGCAAGTCACCAAACCAATCTTTTGAGCATATTGAACCCATGTCTTACTAAGCTATCGCTAAAACACATAGGATATATATGCATTAGTCAAATGAAACCCTTACAATATATTTATTAGGATCCCCCGACCTTGATGTGCAACCCAAGCCATGCTATCTAGCCTAAACTCCTTGTCACCATATGATTAATATTATTAGCTAGTGTCCAATGTATCGACACGATTGCTATAGGATTAAAAATGAGTCGTAGAAACTTGGTTCTACTATATGATCCCCGTTATCCTTATCTTTGGAATTCTGTTGGTGATAGAGTTTTGGTTGTGAGTGTATGCATGGTGGGTTCCGGGTGCAAGCTAGGGCATTGATCGGTAGCACCCGGGGCACTATAAGGACCGGTCTACGAGATCCATTGCAATACACTTCCGTACTAACCACAAGTCTAATGGGTAAGTCCTAACTAAGGTATGGAGTGTTCCAAGCCGAGGCCACCACTTGGAGATGGGTCAAGCAGCACCTGCGGGTGGCTTGTACCGACGTGGCGGAAAAGGGGGTGCGACGTTAGCCGGGATGCGGCCCGGCGCGCCGGCGAAACCTAGAGCAGGTGGTTATCGCTTGGAGCATTTCATGCTGAGATTTTGGCACAAGTTCCCATGGTATGGGTCATCTCGTTACACTTTGGTGTTTGGGATGAGTGCGTGCCTTCTGGGTACAGTAGTACATCTCTGATCAGAGTCATAAATCTTTTCGAAAAGCCGAGCCCACTGTGAAGGGCGGGTTGCTTGACATCCCACAGTTAGTTTACTTTTGGAATGAATGTGCATAATGGTTTGGCATTTAAGGACTGTTGTGTGAGGAGGGAAAACGTACTCCTCGAGTTAGATGGTATTATTGATGTTCATGTTTATTATTCTGCATGATAAAATTTGACTACACTAAATGCAATAACTGAAAATGTACGTAATTTTTGTACTCATACCCGTTGGACATACCATTCAGAGGATGCCTACTACGAGGATGGTCTGGATTAGCGACCCAGTCAGGCGGAAAGATCTTGAAGAAGGCGTTCGTCATGCAGTTTATTTTTATTACTGTTTTTATTTAACTATGATGTAATAATATGGTCTGCGTACCGTGAATACTTGTCTTATGAATGATTGTTGCATGATGAACCTCTTGTATTATTGTTTTTCTTTGGAAATTCAATAATGTTCCGATTTGTTAAATCGGGGCGCCACGAGATGGTATCAGAGCCGACTTGACTGTATGAAGCCAAACGAACCAGCCTAGCCAATAACTACAGAAAATTATTTCTCGAAAACCTACTTTATAAACTTTGTTCCTCCCCTCACTTTCTTCAACTTGTTGTTTTCGTAGATGCCAGTCTACGAAGTACACAGCTACTATCGCCACTACGAGGGCTTCGTCAGGGAGCTCCGCATGATGCTCACTTTCCTCGGGTTCCTCTTCGAGCCTGAATTCCAGGGGGTGTACCTGGAAGAATTCATCGGACCTTGCGACGTCTTCCTCACCATCCACGGGTCTGGAGAACACCTGCCGCCCTACACCACAGCACTTGGGGGCCCGACTTTCGACATTGCGTGCCAACGCATCGCCCTCCAAGCCCTTATGGAGTTGAGGATAATCTATGATGATCGTCTTCAGAACTCGTCTTTTCGGCTTGTGCCGAAGCGCACTACCGGCGCCTACCGTAGTATCTACCTCGGAGTTCACTCCGTTCGTGATCTGATCATGGCCCGGCAGTCGCGTCTTCTTCAGGCCATGGACAACCTCCATACCGAGGCCGTTCTCGACGCCGATGAGCACCATGAGGTGGTTGAGTTCCTTCATGAGGAGACGAAGAACTTGATCCAACAAAACGGCGAGCTGCAGCGCAAGATTATGCAGCTGCAGAAGGATATTGCGAAGATGGTTCCCCTCATCCCGAGGAAGAGGAAGCCCATCCGCGAGCCTGCCCCTCGCCCCAAGAGGATCCTGCCACACCCCTCCACCGCCTGACCGTCCACCGCCAGCACCCCTGCACCACGCCCCGGCCTCGTCTTCGACCCGATCATCGAGAATTTTCTCGAGCCCACCGTCCCTTAGGATCCGCGTGCTCGTGGTTCCGAGAGTACGGAGACCGCCTCCGGTGGTGAGTAGACGCTAGTTACCATTGTTTGGTTATTATAACTTTATGTATGTAGTGCTATCTACAACAACTTGTGTTGTAGGTAGGATAAAATAAGAGCATGAATGTAATAAACTTTTTATACCACTTGAGACATAATATATGAGCCTCAACGACCCCTTTTTATTAAATGTTTGTATCATCTTTTTTTTCCTTATGCCTTAAACTTTTATATGTTCAGAAGATGGCCGACAACCAGAACACCGACTCCAACAATGGAGAAGGAGGAAGCCACGGCTTGCCCGAAAGTGTCGTGCCCAACTGGGGTGCAACGGGCCGACGACATACTGGGTCGCCATCCGCCAACCACCCTACTTTGGCGGAGATGATGGCGAATCAAAACCAGTTGATCACCGCCCTCCTCACCCAAATGCAGCACCAACAGGCGCAGTTGGACCTCCTGCAAAACGTGGAGCCCGCCCCTCGTGCACTAGCCCCCGCACCCGCGCCCCAACTATCAGAGTTCCAGCGCGTGCGCCCACCGATCTTCTCCAGCACCACCAACCCCATGGAGGCCAGAGATTGGCTCCGCACCATAGGGAAAAAGTTGGACCTCCTCCCCTGCACTGACCGGGAGAGAGTGGCCTTCGCCACTCATCAGCTCCAGGGCCCCGCCACGGAGTGGTGGGACAACTACCGTGAGTGCCAACCAGAGGACCACGTGGTGACTTGGGCGGAGTTTACCATTGCCTTTCGCGCCGCCCACGTCCCCGCCGGAGTTATCGCGGTGAAACAACAGGAGTTCCGCGACCTGCAGCAGGGCAGCCGGACCTTCATGGAGTACCTCCATGAGTTCAACCATCTAGCACGCTACGCGCCAGAAGAGGTGCGGACCGACACCCTCCGCCAGGCCAAGTTCCTCCGGGGACTCAAGGATGAGCTGTCCATCCAGCTCGTCGCCACCGACTACGTCGACTTTCAAGAGTTGGTGAATAAAGCGCTCATCCAAGAGACTGAGCAAAACATGTTGGACCTCAAGAAGAGGAAGATGATCGCCTTCAAGCATCAACAGGCGAATTCCCAGAGGCCCCTCTTCATCCCTCCGCCACCAGCGCCCGCATACCATCCTCGGCCCGCCTACAAGCCACCTCACGCCGCTAGTTGTTCCAACACCGGGCATCCCCACCCCGCTCCACTAGCTCCGGCCGCTCAGCCAACGCCCACCGCCAAGGCCCCAATCATGAGGGATCGCCAAGGGAAGCCGGTCATCTGCATCAACTGCCAAAAAGAAGGGCACTACTCACACCAGTGTCCTCACCCCAAGTGGCCCCAAGGCGCGGCACCCAACAAGGCGGTTCGTGCCCGCGTCAACCACATTAGCGCGGAGGAAGCTCAGGAGGCTCTCGAAGTCGTGCTCGGTACGTTTACCGCGAATTCCATACTAGCTATGATTTTATTTGACTCTGGAGCAACACACTCTTTCATCTCGGAAGATTTTGTGAAAACCAACGACCTGGAAGTGCTCCCCCTATCAGTCCCCATGATGATTGTCACTCCAGGCAATAAAACCTTAGCCCACTTATACAGCCCTATGGTTAAGATAGAGATCCAAGGAGTATTATTCCGGGCCGAGCCAACCCTCATTAAGTGTACCAGACTCGACCTCATCCTAGGGATGGATTGGTTGATGAAGCACAAGGGAGTGATCGACTGTGCCAATAAGTCCGTAATAGTGACCAACCCCGAAGGCGAAGCCGTCACTTTTCGGATGACCAGCCGCAAACCACTTGAGGCATCTCTTCACTCTCTAGCCCTTGAAAAAGTGCCCATAGTCAAGGAGTTCATGGACGTCTTCCCAGAGGACCTACCAGGAATGCCTCCCAAGCGGGACATCGAATTCAGAATCGAACTTGTCCCCAGGACCACTCCAATCTCCAAACACCCATACCGGATGGCCGCCAATGAACTAGCCGAAGTCAAGAGCAACATCGAAGACCTAGAGTAGAAAGGGTACATCCGACCGAGTACCTCACCCTAGGGTGCACCGGTCATCTTCGCCATGAAGGACAAGACCAAGAGGATGTGCGTGGACTATAGAGCCCTAAACGACGTAACCATCAAGAACAAGTACACATTGCCTCGGATCGACGACCTGTTCGATCAAATGAAAGGATCCTCGGTGTTTTCAAAGATTGACCTCAGATCAGGTTATCACCAATTGAGGATTAGAGAAGAAGACATCCCCAAGACTGCCTTCACCTCTCGCTATGGACTCTACGAGTATACCGTGATGTCGTTTGGACTCACGAATGCCCCGACCTTTTTCATGAACATGATGTACAATGTATTCATGGAGTTCTTTGATAAGTTCATCGTGGTATTCATCGAAGATATCCTTGTTTACTCCAAGACCAAGGAAGAACATGAGACCCACCTCCGTCTGACCCTCGGAAAGCTAAGGGAACAGCAATTGTACGCCAAATACAACAAGTGCGAGTTTTGGTCATCTGAGGTGAAGTTCCTCAGTCATGTCATATCTACCGGAGGAATAGTTGTGGACCCAACCACCGTGGAAGCAGTAACCAACTAGTTGCAGCCCACGAACGTGACCGAGATCCGGAGTTTTCTCGGATTGGCCAGATACTACCGCCGGTTCATCGAGAATTTTTCAAAGATCCCCAAGCCTATGACCTGGCTATTACAGAAGGAGGTAAGATTTGAATGGACCCCAGATTGTGAAGAAAGCTTCCAAACCCTTAAGAAGAAGCTCGTGTCAGCCCCTATTTTGACTATGCCAGACATCCGGAAAGACTTCCACGTCTACTGTGATGCCTCTCGTCAAGGATTGGGATGTGTCTTAATGCAAGACGGGAAGGTTATATCTTATGCCTCTCGACAGCTGAGACCACATGAGCTGAACTACCTAACCCATGACCTAGAATTGGTAGCCGTGGTTCACGCCTTGAAGATATGGAGACATTACCTTGTGGGAAATTGGTGTGAGGTCTTCACCGACCACAAGAGCCTCAAGTATATATTCACCCAACCGGACCTGAACTTCAGGCAAAGGAGATGGTTGGAACTAATCAAGGATTACGACTTGGGCATCCATTATCATCCAGGCAAGGCAATTGTGGTGGCAGATGCCCTTAGTCAAAAAGGGTACTGCAATGCCATCATGATACAGGACCAAGCCCCTTTGCTATACAAGGAGATGGAAAGGCTGAATTTAGGGATCACCACCCGAGCGTACCTCGCTGCTTTGGAGTCTAGACCCATCTTGATATACCAGATCCGAGAAAAGCAGAAGGAAGACCCAGACATCTTGGAGATCCAACAGAACATGCGGAACGGTAAAGCCCCCAGATTCTCCGAGGACGAGCATGGTACCATCTAGTTTGGAAACCGAATATGCGTACCTGACAAGCCCGAGTTGAAGGCTCTCATCCTTCAAGAAGCCCACGATACTCTATACTCCATACATCCCAGGAGTACAAAGATGTATCAAGACCTGAAGGGAAAATATTGGTGGGTCAACATGAAGAGGGAAATAGCTGAGTATGTGGCCAAGTGCGACACATGCCAGCGAGTCAAGGCAGAGCACCAAAGACCTACTGGACTGTTGCAACCCCTCAAGGTCCCCAAATGGAAGTGGTAAGAGATAGGAATGGACTTCATCACGGGACTACCCAGTACCCAAGCCGGTCACGATTCTACTTGGGTGATCATCGACCGACTCACAAAGGTGGCTCATTTAATCCCCGTCAAGACAACTTACACCGTCGCCAAGTTGGCCGAGTTGTATATGACCCGGATCATGTGCCTA
The DNA here is from genome assembly GCA_019279435.1 of Zizania palustris. Taxonomy (NCBI): domain Eukaryota; kingdom Viridiplantae; phylum Streptophyta; class Magnoliopsida; order Poales; family Poaceae; genus Zizania; species Zizania palustris. Next base: position 5,104,917 of record JAAALK010000085.1, read on the forward strand.
CACGGAGTTCCAAAGAAGATTGTATCTGACCGTGGGAGTCAGTTTACCTCTAAGTTTTGGAAGAACCTTCAAGAGGAACTCGGCACCCGACTAAACTTTAGCACCGCCTATCATCCACAGACCGATGGTCAAACTAAAAGTGTCAACCAGATATTGGAGGATATGCTTAGAGCTTGCACTCTAGACTTTGGCGGAATGTGGGACAAGAACTTGCCCTATGCGGAGTTCTCCTACAATAACAGCTATCAAGTTAGCCTGCAGATGTCCCCATTTGAAGCACTTTATGGGCGTAAGTGTAGAACACCGTTACTTTGGGATCAGACCGGAGAGTCACAACTGTTTGGGACTGATATATTAAGAGAAGCCGAAGAGAAGGTCAAGATCATCAGGGACAGATTGAAGATAGCCCAGTCCCGACAGAAAAGCTACGCTGATAACCGACGCAGAGACCTAACCTTTGAGGAGGGTGATTATGTCTATCTCCGAGTCACTCCCCTTCGTGGCACTCAAAGGTTCAATATGAGAGGCAAGCTAGCACCCCGCTATGTTGGACCTTTTCAGATCCTCCGATGGCAAGGAGAAGTGGCATATCAACTAGAACTGCCTCCATCCTTGGCGGGAGTTCATGATGTGTTCCACGTCTCTCAACTGAAGAAGTGTCTTCGTGTGCCCGCCGAGCTAGCCGACCTCCAACAACTCAACGTCCAAGAAGATTTGACCTACATCGAGAAACCCATCAAGATCTTGGAAATTAAGGAAAGAGTAACCAGGAACCGTGTGGTTCGCTTCTGCAAGGTTCAGTGGGACAACCACCCCATTGAAGAAGCCACATGGGAAAAAGAAGAGTTGAAAGCCCAATACCCCGAGCTATTCGAGTAGTGTTCCAATCTCGAGGACGAGATTCTTTGTAAGGGGGATAGGTTTGTAACACCCCAAATTTTCAAAGAAATAAAAATATCAATTAATCTATTTCCCTAGAATTATTTGTTTTAGAAATACCTTTAATGCCCTCCTTAACCTTTTTGAACTAGAACCTAGAGGAAATGACCAAACCAGGGGCTAGAAAATTTTGTATATGATCCCAAGGCCAAGATATATTTTTGAGAATTTTTACAAATTTTTATCAACCTTGGGAGTAGCCCAAAATTTTCAATCCATTTTCTGTAATTATTTTTATTCAGAAAGGTATTGAAACAGTAACGGGCCCTCCCCTCCCTTTCTCTCTCTCCCGGCCGGCCCAACCCATTACCCCCGCGCGCCTCGGACTGACACCCGGGCCCCGCTAGTCACTGAGCCCTGCTCTCCGCGCACGCGCACCCGACACCCTGGCCCCACCTGTAGGCGCCAACCGATCCCTCTCTCGACCGATGCCCGACCCCACCCGTCGGCCACCACACTCATGCGCTCGCGCCCGCTGACCGCCTTTGCCCACCTGTCGGACTCGTCGTCCACCTCCCGCCACCACACCCAAATCGCGCCGGCCGATGACCCCACCTCGGATCCGCCTCGCCGGCCCCTCCCCCATTAATTCGACGCCATTAAATGGTCCCCCACGCTCGGCTGACCGTTTCCCCCTTTAATTCACGCGTCGTCGCCCCGGATCGAGAGTCCGCATGCAAGGAAGGAGCTCGCCGGCATTGAAGAGAGTTTTTACTCTCGGCCTCCCCCAATCGCGCCCCCTCTGCCCCCGCCGACGACCCTATTTATAACCCCTGGTACCCCGCGTTCAACCACCACGCTCACACGCTGCAAGATCGAACCAAACGTACGTACTCCAAGTTTTAACACTCCTCCGCCGCCGACACTCTGGCCGTCATTCGCCATCGCCAGAGCCCCTCTTCGTCCACGCCGACCGCACCTCCGTGACCGCCAAGACCTCACCGACCTCGGCCACCCCTCCGCTGACGACGAACCACGCCGGATCCCCGTCGCCGACAAGGACCCGAACGACTTCACCGCCTCCCTTCGTCGTCCGCCATGCCCCGTCGACCTCGGACCATCGCAAGGGTACCCTCGTGTTCCCCGTAGTTCCCTCTTTACGTTTTTAGCTTTAGTTAGGCCGAATAACCCTCGCCGTCGCTGGAATCGCTCGCCATCGCGTCGCTGGAGTCGAGGAAGATGGGTACTTTACCACTCCTGACAAGTGTCGTGCCGGATTCTATCCTGGCAGCACGATCTCAATCCGACGGCACAGATTAGAATCTTTTCGCCGTTTAATCTCGTGCGTCCATCTGGTCAATGGGGTATCGAGCGCTGTGGGCCGTTGATCGTAACTTAACGCCTCGCCTCGCCCTCGCGCGTTCGATCTGGATCCAACAGTCCAGAATGGGCCAGACCACGCGCCCAGTGCGCGGGTTCACCGTGAGCCTGGCTCACCATGGACCCCAGACTGTTTTGGGATTTAATTTAAACTTCAAAAATGATTTCCAACTTCTAAAATTCATAACTTGCGCATTTGATCTCCAAAAATTACCATTTTAATTCCAGAAAGTTTATAATTTTATTCTCTACATGTTAATGCCATAAAAACAGTATACTTACTTTGAATATTTCATCCTTATTTTATAAAGTATTCAAATGCCTTTAGCGTAAATTACAAATTCAATTATTTAAATTTCAGCAAAATTTATATTTATTCATTTCCTGTTAATGTAATGAAACCACAACATTTTCTCTGAAGCTCTTATTTTAAATTCATTAGAAAACTTAAAATAAGTTTATTCACAATTAAAACCCCTTTTATAAAGGACCATATTTCATTATAGTTCATTTCAATTATTCACAAAATGACTTTCAGAAACTTAACAACTTTGTTTTCTTTAAATTAACCCAATCAAAACCTATATGCTTGTTGTGTGGTTTTAGATTGTTTAATTGAATGTTGTATTTATTTCCTTATATTTATTTTGGGAAGACTACGACGCCGCCGAGGAGCCGGAATACTTCCCGGAAGTTCCTCCCTCCCCTTTCGCTGAACAAGGCAAGTCACCAAACCAATCTTTTGAGCATATTGAACCCATGTCTTACTAAGCTATCGCTAAAACACATAGGATATATATGCATTAGTCAAATGAAACCCTTACAATATATTTATTAGGATCCCCAGACCTTGATGTGCAACCCAAGCCATGCTATCTAGCCTAAACTCCTTGTCACCATATGATTAGTATTATTAGCTAGTGTCCAATGTATCGACACAATTGTTATAGGATTAAAAATGAGTCGTAGCAACTTGGTTCTACTATATGATCCCCGTTATCCTTATCTTTGGAATTCTGTTGGTGATAGAGTTTTTGTTGTGAGTGTATGCATGGTGGGTTCTGTCTTTCACTTCACAATCCCAAATAATTCGCTTAGGAGTCAGTACATAAAGATTTAATTTCATTTCTTCAATTTGTTCTCCTCTTCTAAGTTTATAGCTTTCGTGCTAGCTTCATCGATGTTACCCACCAAATAAAAAGCCTGTTCGGGTAGGCCGTCTAATTCTCCAGAAAGGATTAGTTGAAATCCCCTAATTGTTTCTGCAAGACCAACATACTTTCCTGGAGAACCGGTAAAAACTTCTGCCACAAAGAACGGTTGTGATAAGAAGCGCTCAATTTTTCGGTGCCAGCTAGGGCATTGGTCGGTGGCACCTAGGGCACTATAAGGACAGGTCTGCGGGATCCGTTGCAATACACTTTCGTACTAACCACAAGTCTAATGGGTAAGTCCTAACTAAGGTATGGAGTCTTCCAAACTGAGGCCACCTCTTGGAGATGGGTCAAGCAGCACCTGCAGGTGGCTAGTACCGACGTGGCGCAAAAGGGGGCGCGACGTTAGCCGGGAGGTGGCCCGGCGCGCCGGCAAAACCTAGAGCGGGTGGTTATCGCTTGGAGCATTTCATGCTGAGGTTTTGGCACGAGTTGCCATGGTATGGGTCATCTCGTTACACTTTGGTGTTTGGGATGAGTGCGTGCCTTGTGGGTACAGTAGTACATCTCTGATTAGAGTCATAAATCTTTTCGAAAAGCCAAGCCCACGGTCAAGGGTGGGTTGCGTGACATCCCACAGTTAGTTTACTTTTGGAATGAATGTGCATAATGGTTTGGCATGTAAGGACTGTTGTGCGAGGAGGGAAAACGTACTCCTCGAGTTAGATGGTATTATTGATGTTCATGTTTATTATTCCGCATGATAAAATTTGACTACACTAAATGCAATAACTGAAAATGTACGTTTCTGCACTTTTAGCCATTACTCTTCCTTTGCTATTATTCTGCATTATTACTTGCATTTGCGGTGGCTTGTTGAGTACTTTTTGTACTCATACCCGTTGGACATACCATTCAGAGGATGCCTACTACGAGGATGGTCTGGAGTAGCGACCCAGTCAGGCGAAAAGATCTTGAAGAAGGCGTTCGTCATGTAGTTTATTTTTATTACTGTTTTTATTTAACTCTGATGTAATAATATGGTCTGCGTACCATGAATACTTGTCGTATGAATGATTGTCGCATGATGAACCTCTTGTATAATTGTTTTTCTTTGGAAATTCAATAATGTTCCGATTTGTTAAATCGGGGCGCCACAGTCTCCTTCTACCACTCTCTTTTGTTCTGCGGCTTTGGCCAATTTTTTCAAGAACTTCTATCTCGGATTCTCCAACTGGGTTATCTAGTTCCCTTTTGATTTTAACGTAGACTATGCTTTTCCAAACCGGTTGGACGTCCCCGATGTGTCCCAGAACGACGCATCCTTCAGCATATTCTCGTTGGCCATCTCTCTCTGCTTGCTCCCTACTGACATTACCGAGGAAGGCACCCATGGGTCTTCCTATGAATTTTACCACCCCTCAGTCTTTTCTGGTCAGCTGGGCTTTGGCCAACTCCCGCCTCACCTCTTCTTCATCAGCCAAATCCAAACTTACGGGAGAATCTTAGGCCCTTGGGAGTGGCATCGCCTTTCACGGATGACCGAGGGGATTCGTATTGGGGGCCTTGCTTCCTGGACCACATGGCGGGCGACCTCCCTTGCCTTCCGCTGATGGTGGGGTGAGGTGAAACAACATATCTTCAACCACTCCTCGTTGGCCTACCGGATGCGGCTCCACCAAGATGATACTGATGCGGGTCATGTGGTAATGTGTTCTTATTTTGTGCTCCTCCCCTGCTCCTCTTTCTAACTTAGCCTTGCATTTTCAGGACGTCGATCGGGATCTCCCCTTGACAAGTCTCAGCGGCCAGCCGATACAGTATGGGCCAATATCGGCCGCTACAAACTTGGGTACTGGTGCCCCTACTCCCACGGTGTGGTTGAAATGAAGAAGGTCCTGAATCGCCTGACCGCCGCGAGGGAACCCGAGCAGCCTTAGAAGGGGAAGATGACTAGAATTGCAACCTGGGAGGCTCTGCTAGACATTTCCTCGTGGAACATCCCTATCCCTGTAACTTGGAGAAAACAAGTGTATATATCATTGGTTCTTATGTGTTCTCGGTCTTGAGTTTGTGTCTTCTTGGCATTCGAGGCCTCAACATTGGCCATCTACAGGCAATACAAATGGTATCGGCTACTCTGTGTAAAAACCTTTCAAGCGTTTATCCATACACTCATGAAGTACTTTTTCAAATACTTTCCATTCAATGCCTTCCAAAATACTTCCCCATTCAACCCCTCGAGTAAATAAGCATTGCCGGGGACCACTGGATGTATCTGAAACATTCCCTCCCAATTAGGGGACCACTTGCCGAACTGATTGTCCTTTGATCTGATCGGCATGATAAGCTTCCATACAAGCTCTCCTTGTTCGAATGACTTTGGCACCACCATCTTATCATAGTACCTACAAACCTTGCCTTGTTTTCTTCAACCTTCTCAAGAGCTCTTAATTGGACCTCCACCAGGTCATCAAGGCCGTCTGTCATCAGATTATAATAGTCATCGATTGTGAGTTGGTCTTGCAATGTGATCCTCCTCGATCCGATATTTTTCTCCCATGGAAATACGGCCTCGTGGCCGTATACTAGAAGATATGACGGCACCTAGGTGGACCCAAGGCGTGCCATTCGATAAGGACAAAGTGCCTTTGATAGCCTGCGCATAGTATGGCAATGAATTCAACAGTCTGATCCCCATCTCAGCCGCAAACTGCTAAAACTCTTCAGATACGAAAATTGTTCCCTGGTTTGTGGTGATGGTCTGTGGAATCCCGAACTGATATATTATGTGCTCTTTAATAAACTCGATGGCATCGGCGGACGTGACTTTCTTTAGTGGAATGGATTATACTCATTTTGTGAAATAATTGGTGGCCGCTATTATAAACTTGTAGCCCTTGCTTGACGCTGGGTAAATTTGGCCGATCATGTCGATACTGTTGGGGAATATGAGAGCTACGCTATCTGGCAAATTCAAAATTTCCATCGTAAAACCCAAAACCCATGCGCGTGTGAGATAATAGATCGGTACCTTCTAGCACTTGACGTGCTAGGTGCAGCGGAAGAAGAGGTTGATGAAGCACATCAAGCCTATCGTCGCTTCGTCCCGGCCGTTCCTCACCGATCCAATCGATGAAAAAGTCGCCTTCCTCGTGGTGATGGCCACGAGTGTCGCTTTTGGAGCAACGCCTCCATAGAGTCCACATGTACAGGGATGGAGAGTTCCTCCCACGGCAGCATGCTAGCACCGCACGTGAGAGACGGGAGATCGTCGACCTCAACAATTGAGATCAAGAAAGGGAGATGAGTCTATGGTGGCTAGATCCAATCTAGGCTTATTGCATGTCCCAAGACCTCCTCCTCTCTTTATATATGGCAGAAAGCCCCTTGGTCATGCACATCTCAGAACCCACAAATTAGTTTCAACTAATTCGTATTCGCAATAGATGCAATCTGATACCCCACATCGGAACTTCCAATCGTGGATCGGAACTTCCGACAGGGTATTTTAGGTCTCCCAAATTAGCATGACACGCAATAGATCCAATCTATTTTCGCCCACCTTGGAACTTCTGATACCATATCAGAACTTTCGATCAATACAATTCTCTCCCATTCCAAATCGGAACTTCTGGCTCATCGGAACTTCCGATACCATATCGGAACTTCCGATAGCATATCGGAACTTCCGAAGAAACATTTGCTCTCACTTGAGATTAGAAAGTAATCGGAACTTCCGATACTACCTATAGGAACTTCTGATACACGGAATTTTCTTGGGCATATCCATCAATCTCCCACTTGCACAAGAACCAATTATTTGCATGTTTCTGAATCCATCTCCTTAAGTGTGTGAACTGATAGGTTGTAGGACCGAGAGTAGCGACCAGAGGGGGGTGAATGGGTGCCTTAAAAATTCTTACGAATCAATGACCTTCTCCCAACACCCAACGCACCTCAACAGACAAACATCCAAATAAATCACAAGTACTAAAAATAATTTAGCCTAAAAACAATCGGTGCCCTAATCAAAAAGACACCAACAAAGTATTTGAAGGCAGATTAAAATAACTCACAACATAAATGACATCCCCACAAAAATTTCAACAAAACATAGTAAATCCATCAAGCAAATGCAGATCATCCTAAATTTCACTGGCATTTTACTCATATGAGAAAGTGCAATATTCAACACATTTAATCTATTCAGAAACAATATAGTAAAAATGATCTCATAGATATATCAATGCAAATTCATAGTGCTTGCTACATATTAATCTAATACAGAATATTCAAGAAAATAAATCTGCAACTGCACGCAAATCGAGGAAAGAAAGTTTACTAGTTTTTGTTGTCTCCTGCTCGAGTGTTTTGTCAAACACCTGGGCTGCGTGCGCACTGCTTGTGATTCGCCATGCTCTCTGCATCAAATGTGCCTCCTGGTCTAGCGTCGAGCGCACGCTAGCGCCGCTGAACGCCAACCAGTGCTATACGCTCAGCGCTGCCTGCTGCGAGGCCGAGCTGCATCGAAGCCCGCATGATGCACTCCCGACCAAGTGCGGTACATAGCGCTCTGCCCGATTCCCTTGCGCCAGGCTCCGTTGAATGGCTGCATCAGGAAGGAAATGGCAGCCAGAAAACCACCAACACACACCGGTTTTTCTAGGAAGAAAAGAACCCGGGGAAAAACCAAGGCTGGCTCCCACGTGTCTTCCCTGCTTGCTCCATTGCCACGTGAATCGGCTCCCATCCACGCGCGAGGCTTGCGGCGCCCGGCAGCTTCGGCTGTGCCCGGTGGAAAACGCCGCCAGAGGAAAAAGACCGCACCCAGGACTGTGCGGCGGTTCAGAGAAAACTGACGGAGGTACGCCGATGGGAAAGAAGTAAGCGGCGGAGAAAAATTGCGGCGGTAGGGAAAAACATCTGAACAGAGGTAGAAGATAACTAAAAGTGGTTCAACTCAAATTTTTCAATGTGATTAGGTTGCACTAAACCCTAGGGATTGGGGCCCTATTTATAGGCACCCAATAACACTAGGAAAACACCAAAATACCCTTAGGATTTTATAGATGCTGAAATAAAATGGAAAAGATCGAAATGCCCTTAGGATTTTTACAGACTCGACTAACTCACTGTGGGCCTTGAAAGAAAAATGGTAAAATCCTAAATAAAGATAACTTATCGTGACGCGATCTAGGACGGCTTCGCTTTAGGACGGCTCGATCTAGGATCAGTGGTCTGGATTGAGCGTCGGTTTTGCGCTGAAACCGACAAAGCATCCACCATCTTCGCACCGGGTACCCAGATTGGGCCAGCCCGATTCCGCGGCTCCCTCGGCCCGACAATCGATCACCGCCCATGTACCTGAGTCAACCCCGGTCATAGACCAGTTGATCCCCTGCCGCTCCTAGCCCATGTACTCGGATTGGACCAGCCCGACTCCATGGCCCCTCTGCCTAGCAGTCGCTCGCCGGCTGTGTACCTGGGTCACACGCAGCCCAAGACATGACAAGTCTCGTCTCATCTTCATCTCCTCTTCGTTGACTTCTATTGACAATCACTCATCACATCTAGAGCCATGAGGACCATGATCTTCAACATGGCTCCTCAATCTCCCCCTTGATGAGTGCATTATCAACACTCTCTTCAGCAATGCTTCAGAACCTGCAAAACATGTGGAAACACGAAAACAAAAACACAAGAAGACAGAGGGAAGAAAATAAAATAAAATAAAGGTTTAACCCTAATGACCAAAAGCCGAACAAAACCCAGAAAACAGTCATTATGGTTAAACAAAAATAAAAACTCAAACGAGGCAAACGAGTGCAATCTGAGAATTATCAACAAGGATATCCAAAGAGTAACGGCAAAAGAGACTAAAGGATATCCAGAAAAAGCCAAAACTCCCCCTAAACTTTTCTAAAAGATCAAGTACCCAAAATTTCTCCCTCTTGTTGACAATTGGACTCATCAAGTGAGACTAAATGCACTCAAAAGAGACACAAACTCAAACTCCCGCTGAAATGCAGCCCCCCTCAAAATATGCAATAAATGCAACCGGGGTGCAAGTGGAGTGTAAAAAGCATGCTTCTTAGATATGATTGACTGCAATTACGACATCTAGCAAGTATAGCACAAAATACTGTCTAAGACACATGGCGTGATCAGTGCAATAGATGATACCAAAGAATGTCATTAGCACGTATTTTTAGATTTTTGCAAATAAAAGCATCACCACCTTTTCTAGTTGACAAGCAAGATAAAACATGAGATGCAAAGGCTAGCTGATATTTACTAAGATAAGCATTGTCCATAACAAAAAGCTTTAGCAAACTTGTTATCTTTTTAGTTTTCAGGCTTTTCTTTTCCTTTTTCATTTTTGCCAGGGGTTATTTGCATGCCAACCTTATGCTAACCAACCAAGTCATGCCTAGGACAGAATAGGACCATCAGAAGCTTAAGACATTGGTCTTGGCATACATTACAATGTCCTAGTTCATACCAAAGTGCTATGGTAAGTAGTCCAGAACAATACAATGCGACAAAGCAAACCCTCCTGGATCTTTTCAATTATGCATAAAAGGCACGGATTTTTCCTTTTTTTGATTTTTATCATTTTATAGCATATTTTCCATGTTAAAGCATACAGATGTCCAAGTTGCATATCTGCATCTAAGTAAGGAACTAGCTATCAGGCATGTAAAAGAAAAAACATTCAGCCTACTCATGCTAGTTACCAGAGGCAATGGTGATCATTTTTCAATTTTAAAGCATAAAATCCATGCATATGACAGATATCAGATATATCATGTGAACTGAAGCAAAGCATGATCATCGACAAGTATTCAAAAGCATATACTAGCTAGAATAAGTAAAGCAATTCAATCATATAACAGAAGCAAGCTCAAAGTGTGATATATGAATGTGCATGGTATGAACTCACACGAAAAGACTCAATAAAAGAGTAAATAAGAAAGAAAAGACTCAAAAATATCCTGAAAAGGATATACAGCTCCCAAATCCCCTCGCAAACTGTCAAATATAGACTGATCTATGGGTTTGGTGAGAATGTCAGCCAACTGATGATGTCTATCAACATGAACAAGGTCAATGACACCTTTCTCATATTGATCACTCAGAAAGTGAAAGTGTGCAACGGTATTTTTGGTTTTTGAATGAAGACATGGGTTTTTCCCTACACTAATCGCGCTGGTGCTATCACAAAACAAGGTTACTCTAGCAAGGGAAAACAACCCAAAATCTCTCAAGGTGGAAATCATCCAAACCAACTGTGAGCCTTAGTAGTGGAAAGCGCAACTCCAGATTGTTTTCGAGAAGACCAAGAAACAAGCGAAGAACCAAGAAACTGGCAAGTACCGGAAGTCGACTTGCGATCCAACCGGCACCAACCAAAATAAGCGTCGAAAAAGCCAGATAACTTAAGAGATGATGATGCTGAATAGTAAAGACCAAGATCAGGCGCATAGGTAAGATACCTGAAAATGAGCTTGACAGCCTGCTGATGAGATGTGCGTGGTGAAGACTGGAAGCGCGCGCACAGTCCCACGACAAACTGAATGTCTGGTCTCGTCGCCGCCAGGTACATCAGCGATCCAATCATCCCTCAATACTCTCTCTCGTTGACCTTGACGCCGCTCTCGTCCTTGTCCAGGCCCCCAGATGTACCTATTGGAGTCATCTGAGGCTTCAGCTCTCCACCGAAGTCAAACTTCTTCAGCATGTCTCGCGTGTACTTTCTCTAGTGGATGAAGACGTTGTCCTTGGTATGCTTGATCTGGAGCCCTAGGAAATACTTGAGCTCACCCATGAGGCTCATCTCAAACTCGCTATGCATCTACTCAGAAAACTTGGACACAAGCTCATTAGTAGAACCATCAAAAATAATGTCATCCACGTAAATCTAATCAACCAAGAAATCTAAGCCAACTCTGAGCAAGAAAAGAGTTTTGTCCACAAAACCCATCACAAAGATGCTCCCCAACAAAAACTGCTTTAAATGATCATACCAAGCCCTAGGGGCTTGCTTCAGACCATATAAAGCTTTATGCAACTTGAAAACATGTCGAGGAAACTTGGGGTTCTCAAAACCGGGGGGCTGCCTAACATAAACCTCCTCCTCTATGTACCCGTTCAGAAAAGCACTCTTGACAACCATTTGAAATAGCTTAAAATCTTTAGAAGCAGTGAATGCCAAAAGTGTGCGAATGGACTCAAGACAGGCAATAGGGGGCGAAGGTCTCCTCAAAATCAATACCCTCTTTCTACCAAAAACCTTGGGAAACTAATCGAGTTTTGTTTCGCACCACAACCCCATCTTCACCTAGCTTGTTCTTAAACACCCACTTGGTGCCTATGGGGTTGCATCCAGGTGGCAGCTCAACTAGTGTCCAAAACTAATTGCGAACAAAGTTCTCAAGCTCTTCTTGCATGGCGTTTATCCAATTTGCATCAGATAGAGCGTGAGCAACATATCTGGGCCCAAAGGTGGCAACAAAAGCAGACTCAACAAAAATTGCGAGTGAACCAGCATGAGAACGTGAGGATCTCGAAGTGAGATCACCGATGATGAGCTCTGAGGGGTGATCACGCTGAACTGCTCGGGATCCTAGGTGATCAAATGTCACCTCACCAGAGTCAGCAGCTAGCACCTCTAGACTCGACTGATGAGGCTTGATCGAAGTGGAAGTAGTGATCAGAGGTCCACCCTCATCCTCAGTCGAAGTCTCAGAAGGTGTGGGGTCTGCAGGCTGTGTAGAAGGCCCACCCTCATCAACAGTAGGAGTCTCATCATCTTCCTCTAAGATGGACTCTCCAAGCTCATCATCTCCAGAAAGCTCAAAAGAAGGCGTAAGCGAAGGCATGGACTCATCGAAAGAAACCTCGCAAGTCTCGACAAGCTGCTGGGAGTCGAGGTTCCAAACACGGAAGCCTCGATAATGCAAAGCGTAACTAAGAAAAACTCCATCCTAGCAACGAGACTCAAATTTGTCCAAATGACCTCCCTTCTTGAACACAAAGCACTTGCAGCCAAATTCTCGCAAGTGACTCACCTTGGGCCGTCTACCAAACCGCAACTCATATGAAGTCTTACCTAAGTAAGCTCTAAGAAAAATGCGGTTGGCCAGATAGCAAGCCATGTTCATGGCTTCAGCCCAAAAACGCCTAGGAGTCCTATGCTCATCGAGCATCATCCTGGCCATCTCGACTAGCGTGCGGTTCTTTCGTTCCACAACGCCGTTCTATGGGGGGTGTAAGGAGCTGAAAACCGGTGTTGGCGTAAAAGATTACGCTAACAGGTTTCTGAAGATTAGAAACTAACAAATGAAGTGTTTGTGAAGGAAACTATTCCAAGCCTCCGAAAGGATAATAACTCGAAATAGTTTGAAAGTGTGTATTGAATAACTTGTATTCGGTCCTGATTATAGGGTAAAACGGGGGGTATTTATAGGCCCAAACATTAAGGAAAAGACCCTTTTACCCCTCTATTACAACCGACATAGTGGAAACTATTCGGTACCCTTAATAGGGCTAAAATGGTAAAAGACTAATCTAATGAGAAAGAAGATAAGTCTTCCATCTTAGCTGGCAAAGAAGCTCTCAGAAGAGTCCAAGTTTGAAGATATATTCCGAACTAGAGTCCATCATCATACTTCGAACTTGATTCAATGCATCCCCAGAGTTATATGCTGGAAATCTTCGGCTTAATCACTAGTCTTTGTCCTGTTACTGCAATAACCCTGAAGATGGAATATTTTCCCCCAACAGTAGCCCCTCAAATACGCTTCTCCACTAAATCTGTAATGTTAGGAGAGCAGTATACGCAAGAAAAATAATCATGCGTAGGGGTTAGCAGATTTAAACCATCTCCGAAATACGTGGAGATGCATAACTTCGAATCAGTTTCTAAGAAAATTACATTCGAACCATCTTAGAACTAACTCGAGAAGCCCGAAAGCCTTTTTAGACTTAGAAGAAATAGCCGTTGTGGAAATACACGTTAATTCCGCAACAAAGTAACGGTTAAGAATGCGAAATGGCAGAGGCAAATGGTAAAAAATCGTGGTCTGGGCTATAAATAGAGGGCCTAGACCCTTCTCGAGTACCTTTCCACCGCTTTCGGGCAACAAACCATCAGACAAGCCCTAGCCTCCGTTTTCCTCTGAAGCATGCGATCCAATGGCGAAAACCAGTTTCAAGGGCCCTGGAGTGGCTTCAACCTTGGCTCGGCAGCAGGCAGCGGCTGCAGCGGTGGCTGCGACATTGGCGACGGCAACTCCGACACCATCAGTGGCAACAATGGCGGCGACGGGGAGAAATCCCCAAAATGTTGGCCCTCATGACCTCTTCCCGGCATCGACGAAGTACACGGATCAATCCTTTCAATTGGGGCCCTCGACCTGCAAAAGGGAATCACTCGCGGCCGCGATAGAAGGCAAAATCAGTTCTGGAGTAATGATTCGCAAACCCGGGAAAGAAATCATTCTGTCGCCAAGGCCCGGAGAAGTGGTTGTCTTCGAAGCCTTCTTCGAAGCTGGCTTGGGGCGTCCGGCAGTTGACTTCTTGGTGGAGGTATTGGACTTATTCCATGTTACTCTCCCCCAGCTCTCTCCGAAAGCCGTAGCATGTCTTGCCATCTTCGAATGGGCATTGCGAGCCGAGGGTTGTGAAGGAAGGGCCGAGATCTTCACAGCACTACACAGAGCTTCGTGCCAACCGAAGACCTTCGTAGGCCCCGGAGGTGAGAAGATGGTGGTGGCCTTCGGAAGCATCAACTTCAGGCTTCGAGACGAGTATGATCTCCGGTTCCCCGCCAAGGCCATCAATGCCAGATGGTATACAGACTGGATCTTGAAGTGGTTTTATGCCGAAGTTGGGGCGAGCAGTCGTCTAGCTGGACCCTATAACTCATTTTTCAGCCTCTTCAGCCCCTATAACTTCGGAGCAGATTGTACGAGCTTCGGAGAAGATTATGGGCGTCCCAACTCAGACCGAGAAGGAATGGAGAACCAAATTGGTTGGTACTTGGGAACGGTCCAACCGAGTATGGGCACTACTCGAAGTTGTTCCGCCCCCTCTTCTGGATTGGGTGCCTTCGGAGAAAGGGCCCAAAAAGAGAAAAGTTGAAGTCGGAGTTTCGAGCTCTGCCAAGACTCCGCTAAAGAAGGTGGCCCAAAAGCCAAGAGTTCCTGAGCCTTCAAGTCCAAGAGCTTCAATCTCTGATTCCTTGGAAGATGAAGGCGGGATGCTTGTAGGCCTGATTGACGAGGATGCAGCCCAATGAGATGCACATATTGATGATGCTGCGAGCGTGCCGGAGCCTCAAGTCAACCTCGAGCAACTGAGGACTCCGGCTGCTCAAGAAAATTTACTACAAGATGGAGCCCCTGTGGACGAAAATGAAGTCAAAGTTACTACGACTTCGATTCCGGGTGAAGTAACAACGGCTGCTCTCGAAGATGCTCCAACAGTCGAAGATTTGACTGTTGACTCCGATGAAGACTTTGGAGTAGCTTTCGATCCGCCAAGCAGCCCAATGCTCACCCGTCGTCAAAACGTCGAAGGTAACCTTTACATAATTCTTTTGTTCTTTTTTCCTGTGAAATTATACAATGTATAATACCTTTGTTTTAACAGGATCTATTCTCGTGGAAGAAGTTCGTCCCGAAGATATAATTCCTGGACCTTCGACAACTTTGGAGCCAATTCCAGGAGCCGCTCAAATAGGACATGGAAAAGGCAAAGGCAAGATGGACCACCTCCCTGCTCCGAGCTCAGGATCAACTCCGTCTGAGTCAACAGACGAAAGCCAATCTACGGAGGGGGGCCAGTCTGCCGGAGCTCCAAAAAATATGGCACAACACTCTGGGCCTTCACCAAATGAAGATGACCAGCAAGCCTTGAGCATGCTCCCTCTTCTAGCTCCTTTCTTGGAGCGAAGAACTAGGCTTCGGACTTTGCTCGAGCCTTTGGATCGAGCTAGCCGCGAAGGTAGCTGCGGAGGTTATGAACCAACTGCTAGGCGTTCTAGAGTACTTTGGTACTACTGGGACGCTTCCTTCATATGACAACATCCCCCTGCTGTGACGGCTGAAAAGGATCCAAGGAGCAGCGAAGCAAATGAAGACAGCAGGCATTCGGTACGGAGAAATCTCCGGTCAAGTGGCTGCTATCGGCATACTTCGTTACTACGAAGATCTGGGTCGATCGATAACTCCGAATGCAGGGGCGACTCCCATTACCTTCGACGACAATCAGCTTCTCACTCCTTCCGAAGGTGTGGCCGCTACTTGGCAAGCCTTTCAAACTTCATGGAGAGCCGAAGGTCGCTCTGCGATCAAAGCTTAGATTGATGAAGGGCAACGCCAGAAGCAAGCTCGGTCCCAAGCTTCGAGCAGTCAGCCCCCGCCAAACCCGCAGGTTTAGAAATATCTTAGGATCTTCGACTATGTAAAGCATCATGCTTTTGTACATTTATGAATGAAAATTTGCTTATCATGTTTTTTAGGCTTTGCCTCACATGGAAGATGTTGAAGTGTTAGACGTTAACGAAGAACTCCGCCTACTATGGGCTACCTTCGATATTTTAAAACTTCACAAGCACCCTCGATTTTTAGTTCCTCGGGATAGCTCCGGTGCGATTACGCCCGAAGTAAGCAAAGACATATTGTCTTGTATTAAAGAGGAAGAAAAAGAAGTTAACTTGGAAACTTCATCTTCCGAAGATATCGTATGGTCCGAAGACGAAGATGAAGCTCAAGGTAAAAAGCCTGAAGAACTTGGAAGCTGGGAAAGGAGCCCCGAATGACTTTGAACTTGGGCCGAGCTTCAACAAGAACATAAAGACTTTAGAGCTTCGAAGGGAGGCAGGAGAGTTAAACGCAAAGTTGTTAGAACTCCCGGCTCTGGAACTAGTCGTTCCAACCTTAGATCTAGAGATCGAAGGGGTCTTCGATTCCTTCTTGGTATAGATACCGATTTTTCATGATGTAATCATATTGTTCGAATAATAAATATCGATTTAAAATTGTCTCCCTACTTACCAGCCCCTCTTTGGGCGTAAGCAACTTTGAACTATATTCTAAGATGGTTAGGCGCAAAGAAAAAACAATTTTTGGGGTTCAGAGCCCCTCAGAAATTTAAAGATTGATTAAAATCTTATAAAATGTCTTTGACTATTTGTAGTCTGAAGATTGGTAACTTAGTACCTTATATTTTGAAAGAAATCACTTTGGATAACTTTCCGGACACTTTAGTGTCCTAAATGATTTGTCACTTTGGACTTTTTTAACAGACATTCGAAGCTCATGGCTCAAACTCTGTTTTATTTTGGCCTCCTTCGGCTCTTTTTGCGAATTCTGTCAAACTAGTGGTTTGGAGTTCGCAGTGGTCTCTTTGGACTCTTTTTACGAATGCCTACAAGCCGGTGGCTTGGGCTTCGCATCATTTGGTCTCCTTGGACTCTTTTTACGGATGTCTACCAGCCGGTGGCTTGGACTCCGCATTCTGTGGTCTCGGGCTCTTTTACGGATGCCTACAAGCCGGTGGCTTGGACTCCGGATTATGTCAGCCCACCACATCGGAAACTTCGGACCAGTGGTCCGAAGTCCGAAAATATGATTCAAATTAATGACACTTCCCTCTCGGTCAACTCCGCTATTCCAGTGCGTCCACTCGGAAGTGGAAAGTTTATGAGGGGTAGGCATTATCTGAACCATATGCTTTATTGATTCGGAAAGTGTTTACAAGTGATTACAAGGAGCCCCTATGCGAAGTATCGCTTTAGGTGCTCCGCATGCCATGTATGCGCTAACTCTTCACCTTCCAAATTAGCTAACTTAAATGAACCAAGACGCCCTGAGTGAACAACTAAGTATGGACCTTCCCATTTATTTCCTAATTTTCATGGCGCTATAATACTTCGCCAAATGAGATGACCCGGCCTAAGTTCATTAATCTTGACCTTCGGGTCGAGCCAAGTCTTCGTCTGCTGCTGATACTTTGACAAATCTGCCACAGCTCGAAGTCTTGTCTCCTCTGTTAAATCCAGCGAAGCTTGTCTTTCTCCTTCTATTTCCGGTTTGGTGCTGCGAAGTGATCCTCCTTTGAGCTTTGTTGGTGTCATAGCTTCATCTCCGAATAATAGTCTGAAAGGAGTGAAGCCGGTAGACCTTGTCTGAGTTGTCCGGATGGACCATAGGATCTTTGGGAGCTCTTCGATCCACAATCCTTTTGCCAATCCTACTATTCTTCGATTCATCCCTGACAAGATATTACCATTGGCTCTTTCAACAGCTCCATTAGATTGAGGATGTCTTACTGCAGCAAAACATAGTTGAATGCCTAAGTCTTAACAGAATTTCCTGAAGGGTTCTACATCAAACTGCGTTCCATTATCCACTGTCAGCTGCCGAGGCACTCCGAACCAGCATATGATATTCTTCTAGAAAAAAATTTGAACATTATTCAAAGTGATAGCTGTTAGGGGCTCTGCTTCGACCCATTTTGAAAAGTATTCGATTGCTACCACTGCGAACTTCAAATTTCCTTTTGCTGCTGGGAAAGGACCAATAAGATCCATGCCCCATCTGGCCATGGGCCATACTGGGGCAATGACTTGAAGAGCTATTGGTGGGCGATGACTTCTTCGTCCCATCCACTGACATCCTTGGCAAGTGCGGACCAAGCTCTCCGCATCAGCTACTATTGTAGGCCAATAAAGCCCCTAGCGAAGTGTTTTTCCTGCCAAAGCTCGAGGGGCCAGATGGCTACCGCAAAGTCCTTCATGAATTTCACGAAGAAATTCTTGACCTTCGGCTTGAGATATACATCGGAGCAGAGGGGAACATACTCCGACCTTGTATAAAATACCGTTGATTATTTGATAATTCCGAGTTCTAAGCTTTAACCTCGAGAGTTGTGGCCCTTCAGACATATTTGCTTCTCCTTGCAACACTTCCATGATTGAACTTCGCCAATCTGTACTTGGAATGCAAAGGACTTCCACATCAGGAATTTGTGGCACCGAAGGTATACTGTGTTCTTCATAAAAAGCTTCTTCGGGTATGTCCATAGCTCCGGCTGTAGCTTTTGCTAAGATGTCAGCTTGTATATTTTCTCCTCTAGGTATACTCCGAATGGAAATCCCTTTAAATGCTGCTTCGATCTTTCGGATTTCTTCTAAGTACTTTGCAAGCTGCGGATGTCGGACTTGGAAACTCTTGTCTACGTGCCCTGCTACAATCTGAGAATCTGTTTTAATAACAACTCTTGTAGCCCCTAGAGCACGTGCCTTGCGAAGTCCCAATAGAATTCCCTCATACTCCACTGTATTATTGGTAGACTTAAATTGAGTCTTGCGGAGTACATTGCCTTTTGCCCTGAAGGCGAAATTATCATAGCTCCGACGCCTGCTCCAGATGCTTGGAAAGCTCCGTCAGAGTAAATAGTCCAAATCCCTTCACTTGGCTTCTCCGGAGCCCATGCTGCAGGGGGAGTCCATTCTTCCACGAAGTCTGCCAACACTTGTGACTTAATTGCTGTTCTTGCCAGAAAGGATATGCCGAAGGGTGCTAACTCAACAGCCCACTTTCCAATTCTTCCAGTGGAATCCTTACTTCGGAGCATATCTCCCAAAGGATACGAAGTTGGTACAATGACATTATGTGCTAAGAAATAATGCCTTAGCTTCCTCGAAGCCATTATCAGAGCATAAGCGAATTTCTCAAGCTCTGAATATCTTGTTTTTGCTCCGGACAATGCTTCGGACACAAAATAAACTGGATTCTATACCATCTTCCCGTTGAAATCAACCTCTCTAACAAGGACTGCACTGACAGCAGAGCCAGTAGCTGCAAGGTAGAGGAGTAGGGTTTCGTCCGCAACAGGCACCTTGAGTGTAGCAAGGTTACTGAGATAATTCTTAATATCTTCGAAGCTCTTTTGACACTCCGGTGTCCATGCAAAATCTTCGGACCCTTTCAATGCTTTGAAAATGGGCAAACTTCTCTCCGCAGACCTAGCCAGGAATCTGCTAAGTGCTGCAAGACGACCGGTCAGCTTTTGCACTTGCTTTAAATTCTCTAGGGAGCCATCTTCTGCAACGCAGTTATCTGAGTGGGGCTAGCTTCGATCCCTCTGCTTGAAACTAGGTACCCTAACAATTTTCCTGCCTGCGCCCCGAAGATACATTTTTCAGGGTTGAGACGGATCCCACATGCCCGAAGGCTATTGAATGTCTTTGCTAAGTCTAGGCTATGCTGGTGCTTTAAAGCACTCTTTATTACAATATCATCCATATAGGCCTCTACATTACGACCTAATTGATGACCTAGAGCCTTAGCAATTAACCTCGAAAAGGTAGCCCCGACATTTCTTAAGCCAAAGGGCATTCTTACATAACAAAAGACTCCTAAAGGAGTTACGAAGCTTGTCTTGATTTCATCTTCGCGCTTTAACCAGATTTGATGATAGCCGGAATACGCGTCGAGGAAGCTTAATAACTCCGAACCAGCAGTGGAGTCGACCAACTGATCAATTCGGGGCATGGGGTAGGGGTCGCAAGGGCATGCTTTATTCAGGGATGTAAAATCAATACACATGCGCCACTTCCTGGAAGATTTCTTCTTAACGAAGACTGGGTTGGCTAACCACTCCGTATGAGCCACTTCCCTATTAATCCCAGCCTTCAGAAACTTTTCAACTTCATCTTTAGCAAGGATAGCTCTCTCCGTAGACAACTTCCGGAGTCCTTGCCGAACAGGTCGAACCTTCGGGTTCACAAGTAGACTGTGTTCAATAATGTCCCGACTAACTCCGGTGATGTCTTCATCAGACCAAGCAAAGACATCTAAATTCTCCTCAACTACTTTCTCTAAGGAAGTAGCAACTTCTGGAGGCAAGTCTTTACCAAATTGAAATGAATATTCCTTTCCATCTTTGACAATAACCTTCGTTGCAACCTCTCCTTCAGGGCTTGGTCTCGGGAAGGATTTCTTCGAAAACTCATTGGGAGCAGAAAAATTTTCCGAATTATCTTGCACATTGTTCACCTGTCTCGGGTCAAGAGGAGGGCCATGACCATACTCCGCTCTTTGCGCAATGGCTTGATCTCCGAAAACATTAAGCACTCCCGCCTGTGTGGGCATCTTCATACATAAGTAATTATGATGCGCCACAGCTCCGAATTGATTTAACATGCCTCTTCCGAAGATGACATTCTATGCATATGGAGCATCCACAACATCGAAGATTACTTCCTCTGTCCTAGCCAGTGGCCCCTCTCCGAAAGTAACTTCGAGGCCAATTTGGCCGAGGTCATCAAGAGGGGGTCCTGCAAATCCTTGCAACGGACGGGCTGCTGGGAGAAGATGCTTTCTGGAGATGCAGAGTTGATCAAAAGCTTGGACAAAAATAATATCCGCCGAACTCTCTCCGTTAATTAGCACTCTCCGAACCTCAGTTCCTGCTATGTCAGCAGCGATGACAAGTGGATCTGCATGTGGAAATTTAACACCAGCTGCATCATCTGCGGAAAAATATATTGGCACATGGGACCATTCGGGCATAGCGGCTGCAGACGAAGAGGTTCCAATATGGCCCACTTCTCTGACATATTCTCTTCTCTGCCTCTTGGACATACTTCCGAGGGTCCCTCCTCCGGAGATGGGGAGGACTACTCTTTTTCCTCGATCTTGCCCCCCTTCTTGCTTCAGAGGTGGCATAATATTGACCACCGGAGGGCGTCTTGCCGAATCGAAGTTCTCTATCCGCGCCACAGCTTGGACAGGCTCTGGACGCACTTCAGCCGAAGTTCTTTCCAAATACTCTCCTCTCAGAGCAAGTATAGCCTTGCACGCATCAGTTGCGTGACTCTGGTTTTCACCATGGATACAGCAGAAAAAGGTCTATCCCTTGCCAGCCGGTTTACTTGGCGGCCTCCAGCCACTGGTCTTGCTTCTTGAGGGTTGCGGAGCTCTTTGGGCAAACTTCTGCGGGGGAGCAATGTTTATAACTTCTGAACGAGGATGCTTTTGCCCCCTATGCCTGTCATGCTGAACTTCGAAGCTAGGCCCTTGCGGATGTGCTGAAGTTTTCACTTCCAATTTAACTTCTTGCAGTATCGACGGGGTTGCAGCAGTTCTCCGAAGCCATCCCTCTTCTGACCTTGCATACTCTTCGAAATAAGACATCAACTGAGAAACAGAAGATATGCTTTTCCGGTGAAGTTTATCAAGGAGGCCTGGATGAATAACTCCCTCTCGAGCTGCGTCAACTACTAAAGACGTAGTTAACCCTCGAATTTGCGACTTCGTATGAGCGAAGCGCTTGAAATATTGTCTTAAAGTCTCTCCAGGAAGCTGCTTCACCTGGAAAAGACTTCCTGTTGACATTGGGGGTACGAAGGTACCCTGAAAGTTACTCACGAACTTCTTCTTCAACTGCCCCCATGAACTGATTGATCATGGCTTCAGAGACCAAAACCACCGCAATGCAACTCCTTGAAGAGCTAGGGGGAAGCATTTTTCCATAGTGTCCCACACTCCTCCACTGGCTTCAATTGCTAGAGCATAAGAACAGACTAATTCTCCAGGATCTTCATCTCCGGCATACTTGCAAAGCTTCGAAGTTTTGAACTTAGGGTCGAAGCGTACTTTCTGCAACTCAGGATGCAGCGGAGACTCGGTGTCGAATGAAGCGTTCTCCGGGGCTTCGGGATAAATAAGCTCGTCGTTTTCGGGCACTTCGGGAATGGTTGGGGTGGCTTGAGAACGAAGCCTATTCGTGGCTTCTTGCCGCCACCTTGCTACTTCAGCTTCGAGACTGGCCATTTGAGCGGCCATATCACCAAGACCGTCTTCATCTCCTCCGAAAGGATCTTCTGGGTCTTGAGAACTGTAGGGATCAGTTCGAAGTGGAACTTGAGGTGGAAGAGGGACTCCGGCTGGCCGAAGTATAGATGGAGTTGGCGGAGGAACTCCGTATGCTCGAGGAAGGGGAATCCCTTCCGGAGTTTGAGGTGGAGGAAACGTCGAAGGTCCTCCGACCTCAACTGTGTCTGAAGATCTTGCTCCGAAGGTCCGAGGGGACCTCCGAACAGGATTACTACCTGCACTCCACTTAGGAGGCATGGTTTGAGAACTTGGTAGAGAACGAAGTTTTTTGGACTAGGTTCCCCACGGACGGCGCCAATTGTTGGTGTAAAAGATTACGCTAACAGGTTTCTAAAGATTAGAAACTAACAAACGAAATTTTGCGAAGGAAACTATTCCAAGCCTCCGAAAGGATAATAACTCGAAATAGTTTGAAAGTGTGTATTGAATAACTTGTATTCGGTCCCGATTACAGGGTAAAACGGGGGGTATTTATAGGCCCAAACATTAAGGAAAAGACCCTTTTACCCCTCTATTACAACCGACATAGTGGAAACTATTCGGTACCCTTAATAGGGCTAAAATGGTAAAAGACTAATCTAATGAGAAAGAAGATAAATCTTCCATCTTAGCTGGCAAAGAAGCTCTCGGAAGAGTCGAAGTTCGAAGATATATTCCGAACTAGAGTCCGTCATCATACTTCGAACTTGATTCAATGCATCCCCGGAGTTATATGCTGGAAATCTTCGGCTTAATCACCAGTCTTTGTCCTGTTACTGCAATAACCCTGAAGATGGAATATTTTCCCCCAACAACTGGTGCTCCAGACCATAATCACTACAGAAACTGACGAACTGAGAATTCTTGAATTCTGAGCCATTGTCAGAGCGAATTGCTTGCATCGGACCATTGTTCTCATTCTTCAGCTTCAGGATCAGATCATGAATATACTGAAAAGCCTCATCCTTAGACTCTAGAAAGAAAACCCACGAAAATCGAGAAAAGTCGTCAACTATCCCAAGGGCGTACCACTTCCCACCAACTGAACGTACCCAAGCTGGACCAACAGTATCCATGTGTAAAAGCTCTCCGGGTACGAAGTCATCACCTGAGTCACAGGTGCGTGTGAAGCGGCAACCATCTTCCCATGACGACAGGGATGGCAAACTAGATCCTTCTCCATCTTAAGCTTGGGCAATCCTCGGATAAGGTCCATAGAGCTCAATCTGACTAGCAGATCAAAGCACAAATGACCTAACCTCCTATGCCACCTATAGAGCTCAAAAGAGGATCCAGCAATCAAACAGCGAGAAGGGCCAAAAGTAGTAGAGAAATCAATCCAAAAAACCTTACCGAAGGGTAAGATCTGGCAAACCAAAGATCCTCTAGAATCAACAATAGAAGACATGCCCTTCTTAAAACGAACCTCTAAGCCAGCCTCAAGAAGTTGTGAAACAGAGACCAAATTAAAACTCAAGTTTCCAACCAAAGCAACATTCTTCAAAGAGAAATGCTCAGAGATTTGAATTGAACCAATGTCGTGTAACTTCCCTTGACCATTGTTCCCGAAAGTGATGTACTCCTTGGAGCTCGTGGAAGTGAGGCTGGAGATCCATGATCCAAACGTCCTCCAGGCCTCGATCCTGCAATATCAATGGTCATAAGGAGGAGCAAACGGTTCAACACTAGGTTTAGCAAAGGAGCTAAACCAGTGTCGAGCCATCTGCTCTAAAGAAGGAAAGCAGAAAGAATCATAAGTGTCTGTACCAAAACGCGGCTCAAAGCGTGGTCCTCTAATTTGCCTAAAGTCTCGGCCACGAGGTCCAAAGCCATATCCAGAACGACTTGGAACTCTATCGGAGTGAAAACCACCCTCCAGAGCATGGGCACGAAAGTCGTATCCTCTACCACCACCTACACGACGCGCCCTAGCCTCGAGCCTCTCTCTGTGTAGAGGGACTCTCTGTCTACCACCATGCTGGTAGAATTGCTCCTACCCACTTAGAGCTCTCTCTGCTCTCTCAACCCTCTTCCTCCTAAAGCAAAACTCCTCAAGATGCACATCTCTATGACAAAACTCACAATGATAGGTAGGCTTCTTGGGATGTGGTTGAGGCTTGGGGTTCTTGGGCTTGGTGGTGTTGGGTGTAGACTCTTTGGTGTGAGATGGTCTTGGTAGAGAGTCAAGAGAAGTGTAGAGCTGCTTAGGCTTCGAGATCCAGATAGGCTTCTTTGGTGGAGCTTTAGGTTGTTCTTGGAAAACTCCATCCTTGGGCTGACATGCCTAAAAAGACTCAGTGGAGTGAGTCTTGGGATATCTCTATTCTGGAGTCATCTTACTCCACTCCACTGCACGACTCAGGGCACTCTCAAAGTCAGCTTTGGTGTAGGTGTAACCTACCCCAAACCCATCCTGCCTCTTGAACTACTCGATCATCATGCCAAGTTGTGGCTCTCTAGCACTCACCCAACTCAAGATCTGACGGAGGTAAGAATTTTCGTTCTAAGCATCAGCTAGCTCCTCTCTAAAGGAAGCTAGCACCTCCACTTGAGATGAGCAGATCTCACACTCTCTATCAACTTAGACGGACTTCTTAGCTTTCATCTTGATTAGTTCCAATCTCAGGGACAAGCAGTTCTCACAAACAGTGGGTGGAACTGACAATGTCTCAAGCTCAAGCTTAGTCTGCTCTAGCTCAGCTCTGTCTCTCTCTAGCTCGCCCAACTGCTCATCTCCCTTTGCTCTCAGCTCAGCTATATCAAATAAGTGGGATGGGCAGTCACTATAGGGCACGACGACAGTGGCATGAGCATCTTTTAGCTCCAGCTGAGCTCTCTCAAGCTCAGTGGCCAAAGCCTCTCTCTCATCTACCCTCTCTGTGTACCTGGACTTCAGAGTTGACAGGTCACACAATAGCACCTCGCAGTTAGGGCACTCACAGCTATCACCCAAGCAAGGGAAAGAATACATACTCTCAATCTTGCCATTGGCCATGGCAAGCTCAGTCTCAAGCTCATCTATCCACTTCTTAGCTCTTCTAAGTAGTTTCTCCCGATATCTCAACTCCTGACGGTTCTCTTCAAGTAATTCAACGACTTCTTGTTCATAGGAAGATACCTTCTCGTCGTCATCGTCATCGGAGTTGTCGGGGGAGCCCTTCTCTTCCTTATCCCCAAGAGCCATTGAGCAGAAGCTCTTGCGGGATCTTCGGCTGTCGTGCGAGCGGCTCTTCGGCTTGTCCCTGAAGGCCATGAAGCAGAGGCCCGCCAGATCATCCTTGTCCTTCCCCTTCTTGATCATGATCTCCTCATCACTTGAGCTTGATGAAGAGAAAGAAGATGATGATCTCTTGGAGTAACTTCTCTCCATCTCGGTGAAGAAGGCCTTATCTCCCTTCTTGTTCTCACTCCGGTAGTCATTCAGGGCCTTTCGAAAGAACCTCGTCTTGTGCTTGCCCTTTGTGAAGGTGGAGCTGTCGTGCTTGTTGGAGTTGTAGGAGCCACCGCCGGTGCCCTTCTTGTGTGTGTTTCTCTTGGGGCAGTCGGCGATGAAATGACCTGGATCACCACACTCAAAGCAACCATGTTTTGTGCCATGTCGTTTGAACATTCTCTTATCATAGACACCACGAACATGGCTATTAAATAGACAAAGGTCATCATATCCTAGCAAATCCAATTGGTCCTCAGTGATAGACATCAAAGAGGACAAAGCACAGCTCAAAGCAGTAGGATCAGCAGAAGGTGTCTCAAGGGCTAGGGTTTTTGAGCCAGAACTAGTGATATTTGATCTCAACTGGATATCAACCTCTGAGGCCTTGAGCTTACTGAAAAGCTCTGCGATAGTCAAGGTATCATAGGAAGCACTCTCAACAATAGAGGATACCTTGATCTCCCAGATCTTAAGGTCCAAGGTATGAAGAACCTTGAGCGCCTGTTCATGATCTGAGACCAGCTGATCACGATCGGCCTTGTTGGCCCGAAGCTTGTTAATGATTGACTGAAAGCGACCAAACAAAGCTTCAACAGTCTCGCCCAGCTTCTGTGAGAAGTTTTCGTATTCTCGCCGGTAGGTCTGATAGAGCCTAGCCTTGACCTAAGTTGTCCCCTCATAGTATGCCTGGAGGGTAGCCCAGATCTCTCGAGCAGTGTCGAGATGGCTAACACGCTCAAACTCACTAGGACTTAAACCAGAAAACAGTATGTTCACTGCCTTGTTGTTCAGGTCATGCAGAGCGACTATCTCAGGAGTAGTACGCTCTACAGCTGGAAGCACAGTAAAGGTAGCATGAACACACATATCCCAAATCGTGGAGCTCTAGCTCAATAGATAGGCTCACATGCGAGTCTTCCAATAGTTGTAGCCAAAGACCTCAAGGGATGGAACCTTGCCAGAAGAAGTAATGATGGCTACCTTGGGTTAGAACCAGTTAAGGTATGGAAAAAATCTAACCAGGCTCTGATACCACTTGTAGGACCGAGAGTAGCAACCAGAGGGTGGTGAATGGGCACATTAAAAATTCTTATGAATCAATAGCCTTATCCCAACACCTAACGCACCTCAACAGACAAACATCCAAACAAATCACAAGTACTAAAAATAATCTAGCATAAAAACAACATGTGTCCTAATCGAAAAGACACCAACAAAGTGTTTGAAGGCAGATTAAAATAACTCACAGCATAAATGACATCCCCACAAAAATTCACCAAAACATAGTAAATCCTTCAAGCAAATGCAGATCATCCTAAATTTCACAGGCATTTTACACATATGAGAAAGTGCAATATTCAACACATTTAATCTAGTCAGAAACAATATAGTAAAAATGATCTCATAGATATATCAATGCAAATTCATAGTGCTACAGATTAATCTATCACAGAATATTCAAGAAAATAAATATGCAACTGCACGCAAATCTAGGAAAGAGAGTTTACTAGTTTTTGATGTCTCCTGTTCGAGTGTTTTGTCAAACACCTAGGCTGTGTGCGCACTGCTTCTGATTCGTCGTGCTCTCTGCGTTGACTGCGCCTCCTGGTCCAGCATCGAGCGCACGCTAGCGTTGCTGAACGCCAACCAATGTTATGAGCTCAGCCATGCCTTCTACGAGGCCGAGCTGCATCGAAGCCTACATGACGCACTACCAACCGAGTGCGGGACCTGGCGCTCTGCCCGGTTCCCTTGCGCCGGGCTCCGCCGAACGGCTTTGTCAGGAAGGAAATGGCAGCCAGAAAACCACCAACACACACCAGTTTTTCTAGGAACGAAAGAACCGGGGGAAAAACAAAGGCTGGCTCCCACGCGTCTTTCCTGCTTGCTCCGTTGCCACGTGAATCGGCTCCCATCCACGCGCGAGGCTTGTGGCGCCAGGCAGCTTCAGCTACGCCCGGTGGAAACCTCCGCCAGAGGAAAAAGACAGGGCCCAGGACTATGCGGCGGTTCTGAGAAAACCGGCGGACGTATGTCGATGGGAAAGAAGTAAGCGGTGGAGAAAAATTGCGGCGGCAGGGAAAAACTTCTGAACAGAGGTAGAAGATGACTAAAAGTGGTTCAACATAGATTTTTCAATTTGATTGAGTTGCACTAAACCCTAGGGATTGGGCCCTATTTATAGGCAGCCCAATAACACTAGGAAAACACCTGAATACCCTTAAGGTTTTACAAACGCTGAAACAAAATGGAAAAGACCGAAATGCCCTTAGGATTTTTACAGACTCGACTAACTCACTGTGGGCCTAGAAAGCAAAATGGTAAAATCCTAAATAAAGATAACTTGTCCTGATGAAGAGCTTTCGTACCAGCTATGACTTTGCTTCAGGACGGCTCAATCTAGGATCAGCGGTCTGGATTGGTCGTCGGTTTTGTGCCGAAACTGACAAAGCGTCCACCGTATTCTCACCGGGTACACGGATTGGATCGGCCCAATTCTGCGGCTCCCTCGGCCTGTCAATTGCTCGCCACTCGTGTACCTGAGTCAACCCCGGTCAACAGACAGTAGATCCCTTGTTGTTCCTAGCCCATGTACTTGGATTGGACCGGCCCGACTCCACGGCCCCTCTGCCCGGCAGTCGCTCACCACCCGTGTACCCGAGTCACACGTGGCCCAAGACACGACAGGTCTCATCTCATCTTCATTTCCTCTTCGTTGACTTCCGTTGACAATCAATCATTACATCTAGAGCCATGAGGCCCATGATCTTCAACATGCCTCCTTATAGGTTCACACACTAACGGTTATTCACCGAAAACCATTTCCAACTCACTGATCAATAGCAGTACCTAGCAGCACATACTGACTCTCGAAATCGTACAAAATCAAATTTTCATGAACCTTGATATACGCAAGCACCAGTCCCTTTACCACACACTATCAGTCAAGCTCAAGGCAAGATACGTGCCACCCTTTTTGATTAGCTCAACATTTCTCACAATCAAGCATTGGATTCAAATCATGACTAACTCCTTAGTCATAGTGGCATGGTCGTGCACTTTTCCAATCCAATACCTCAAGTGGACAGATATGACTCTCCCGTTATTAGGAGGGGTAAATTCCATCTTGACCGCTCACATACCAAAACATGTTTCACAACACACCTAAAGGCAACCCTTATTACTACCTAGTTACGGAATAGCGTTAGGAAGCATCTAAGTGTGTCACTATGCATTCCAGAATCAAATGATGATCTCAGGTCTAAGGACTCTACAGGTACACCATTGAGATGACAACTGATGGCACTTTACAATAACAATCTCAGCAGTATCTCAAGTGGGTTTGTCCAACACCATGTTCACCAACATGTGTCCACATCACTAATTTGACATCTCTATGTCTATGATATGTGAAACATGATCATCAATCAGTCAGATGTGCTAATCTATGTATCATCATTGTCCCACATGATGACAAGATTTGGGACCCTTTTGAACAACATCGTAACAAAGCAAAGAGTTTCACATAACAAGTCATACTCATTAATTAAATGCAAATGACGTTTATTCAAGGAACATGATAACAATTACCTCCTACATTAGCATAGACATCACTAGCAACTCCCACATACACATGACTAACTCTCACAAGTATCTCATACCCATGGAGCTCATATGCACCTCAGGCTTGGGCTGTGTAAGTGGCTTAGTCAATGGACCCGCCATGTTCAAATCTGTGTGCACTTTGCAAATCTTCACATGACCTCTCTCAATTATCTCGCGGATTAGGTGATATCGCCGAACTATATGTTTAGACTTATGGTGCGATCTAGGCTCCTTGGCTTGCGCAATGGAACCCCTATTATCACAATAGAGGTCCATTGGATCGGACGCACTAGGAATAACACCTAGCTCAGAAACAAAATTTCTAATCCAAATGGCCTCCTTCGTAGCTTCTGAAGGGGCGATATACTTAGCTTCTGTTGTAGAATCGACCACCGTCTCTTGCTTAGAACTCTTCCAACTCACTGCGCCTCCATTGAGGCAGAACACAAAATTAGATTGTGATCGAGAATCATCTATATCGGTCTGAAAGCTAGCATCTGTGTAACCACTTACAACGAGCTGCTCTTCACAAACATATACTAGGAACATTTCCTCAGTCCTTCTTAAGTACTTGAGGATACTCTTTAATAAAGCCTAGTGACATTCACCCGGGTTCGATCGGTACTTGCTCATAACACTTAGAGCATTTGACACATCTAGGCATGTACACATCATGGCATACATGATAGACAATTCCGGAGGCATATGGAATTGCACTTTTCTTCTCTAACCCATCAGGTGTCGCAGCACACTGAGTCTTATTAAGAGAAATACCATGTGACATTGGCAGAAAGCCCTTCTTAGAATTCTGCATTTTGAACTGTTTCAAAACCTTGTCAATGTACATACTCTGACTTAATCCAATTAACCATTTTGATTTATCTCTATAGATCTTTATGCCCAGAATGTATGCTGCCTCTCCAAGATCTTTCATCGAGAAAATATTTTTCAATGAAGTATTGACATCATTCAAGAGAGGAATGTCATTTCCAATCAACAATATGTCATCCACATATAAGACCAGAAAAACAAGTGAGCTCCGACTATCCTTTTTGTAAACACAAGTCTCTTCTTCGTTCTTGATGAAGCCAAACCCTTTGACTACCTCATCAAAACGAAGATTCCAAATCCGAGAAGCTTGCTTCAGTCCATAAATGGACTTCTGCAACTTACAAACTTTCCTAGCATTTCCCGAATCATCAAGACCTTCTTGATGTGTCATGTCCACATCCTCACTTAGGTTTCCATTCGGGAAAGTCATCTTGACATCCATTTGCCATATCTCATAATCATAAAATGCGGAAATTGCTAGGATGATTTGAATAGACTTAAGCATTGCGATGGGCGAAAACGTTTCATCATAATCAACACCTTGAATATGTCCAAAACCTTTTGCCACCAACCGTGCCTTATAGATGTGAATATTTCCATCAACGTCTATCTTTTTCTTTAAGATCCATGTACACTCAATTGTTTTTACACCATCAGGTGGATCAACCAAGTTCCAAACTTGGTTCTCTCGCATGGACTCCAACTCGGATCCAATTGCTCCAAGTCATTTCTCAGAGTCTGGTCCCATCACTGCTTCTGCATAGTTCTTGGGCTCGTTGTTGTCCAACAACAACACATCGCGATGCCCAGTGGTCAAGAACATGTAACTCTTTGGCGCATGGACTACTCTCCCAGACCTTCGTAGGGCTAGCGCATCCATAACAGGGTCTGCAACATTTTGCGCCTCCTGCTATGGTTCAGTGGGATCTGGAACACTTTCTAGTGGCTCTCGAACCTCTTTAAGATGCATAGAAAATATAAACTGGGATGGCTCCGAGACCACATATCATGTGGCATCTTCTCTACTGACTTAGATGGAACTCTATTAATCATGAAAGCTGAGGTTTCTAGAGCGTCACCCCAAAAGGATA
This sequence comes from Zizania palustris, assembly GCA_019279435.1. Lineage (NCBI taxonomy): Eukaryota > Viridiplantae > Streptophyta > Magnoliopsida > Poales > Poaceae > Zizania > Zizania palustris. The sequence continues at coordinate 5,136,184 of JAAALK010000085.1, forward strand.
ATGGAAGATCAGTGTGACTCATCATGGACCGCACCATGTCCAACAAAGTGTGGTTTCTCCGCTCGTACACCCCATTCCACTAAGGTGTGCCGGGTGGAGTCGGCTGTGGAACAACTCCACAATGCTTCTGGTGATCACTAAACTCATGGCTCAAATATTCACCCCCACGATCCAATCGTAGAAATTTGATTGTCTTGCCCGTATGATTTTGTACTTCATTCTAGAACTCCTTGAACTTTTCAAAGGATTCCCACTTATGCCTCATCAAGTAGACATAGCCATATCTACTAAAGTCATCGGTAAAAGTGATAAAGTACTGAAAGCCCTTTCTAGCCATGTGACTCATTGGACCACACACATTAGTATGTACTATGGCCAATAGCTCACTTGCCCTCTCACTCTTTCCAGTGAAAGGCGTCTTTGTCATTTTGCCAAGTAAGCAAGACTCGCATGTGTCATATGATTCAAAATCAAATGACTCCAAAAGTCCATCACTATGGAGCTTCTATACAGGCTTCTCATTTATATGACCCAAACGACAATGTCAAACGTAGGTAGGATTCAAATCATTGAGTTGTTGTTTCTTAGTACTAATATTATAAACATGTGCATCGTCAAGTCTTAGAATATACAATCCATTCACTAATGGACAAACACCATAGAGCATGCCATTCAAAAATATTGAACAACTCTTGTTTTTTATTATGAATTCAAAACCATCTTCCTCTAAACATAAAGAAGAGATAATGTTTTTGCCTAAGGCGAGAATAAAATTACAATTATTTACCTCCAAAATAGTCCTAATGGTAGAGATAGTGAATAAACACCAACGGCCAACGCTGCAACCTTTGCACTATTCCCAATGCGGATATCGAGCTCGCCACTTGAACACTTTCTTACTCTACTCAGCCCCTGTAATGATTTGCATGTATGAATCATCGATCTAGTATCAAATACCCATGAATCATTTGTACGAGTTGCAAGATTAATTTCAATAACATTTATACTTCTCTGTCGCAAATTTGGTTCGACATCGGAACTTCGATCAACCATCGGAACATTCAATCTGACAAATATCGGAACTTCAGATCAGGTATAGGAACTTCTGAAGTATTGCAAACAGAAACAGATCCAATCTGTTTTAATTCATCCAAGTGGGGCTCCTATAGAACATTTTCCTCTCTCTTGAGAACACTTCTCAAGTGCCTAAACCAATCAATAAAAGTTTTTCCAAAAATAATTAATCGGAAAATAAAGAGTAAAGTGTTCATAACAGTCGGTGCTATGATCGACAAAAGATTAAATGTAAGGTTCAGCACTATGCAATGTTTATCTTTTATCCAATAAAAGATGTCCCACTATCTAAACCAGTCACTTTCCCTCTCATGACTAATAGTGACGCAAGATCCATGGTCATGCTATCTCCTAGTGAGTTTTGGCATCACTACTAGAAGCTAGTTGACATAGGTAAGCAAGTCCTTGCTAATCACATCGTACGTGACTCTTATCATTGGAGAAGCATCCAATGCTTGACCCCAACTCCTATGCTCCAACGCCCAAAACCGTTTTGATAGCCTCGTCAAGCGAACCAATACTATGCGTGCAGAAGTCTGACTTCCGCCCCAACTGGTCGAGATAAAAGATAGCACCTACTTTGGCAGACCCACTATCGATGAGCACGAACTTTGGTGGTGCAACTATTGGGAAGGGCATCAACACTTAATTTTCTAAGGGAAAACTATTCTAGCATTATAAAGTTCCTAACGCACACGAAACATGCAAAAATAGAATAACAAGAACATAAGAAAGCATCAGAGGCAATTATATTAACTTTGAATCTCGCATATCCTATACTAATTACATGGGCCGAAGCACCGCGGAAATGACATACAAGCCGTAATAAAATTTACATCAGCCTTGGGCTGTAAATAACCATGACATGTAGGCCATATTTAATTTACATTCATTGCATGCATCTCATACATCACATTTATCCATGGCCATGCGAGTCACATCATTCTCTACAAAACAAAGTTAGGCGATCAATGTACAAGTGACTGGATTATGGATCTAAAAAACCAGGGTCAACAGGCTCGGTTTTTCAAATTCGTGTGGGTCAGAATTTTCGATATGGTATTGGAACTTATGATCCATCGAAACATCCGATCAATATCGGAATCCCGCACCGCATCAATTGCTTTCTGTATCGAATCATTATTTGATATCGGAACATCCGATCACCATCGGAACTTCCAATCCACCATCTGAACATTCGATCATTATCGGAACTTCCAATCTGCCGCAAATAGAAACAGATATAATCTATTTTTCCTCCATGTATCTCCATACATGAGGGATCTAGATCGAACACTACACATGTAGGCTTTGATACCACTATTAGGGAATAGGGGAGCTATGCTTGTAGGTAAATTCAAAATTTCTGCCCTAAAACCCAAGACCCATGCGCGTGTGAGATCATAGATCGGTACCTTCTAGCACTTGACGTCTAGGTGCAGCAAAAGAAGAGGTTGATGAAGTGCGTCAAGCCTATCCTTGCTTTGTCCCAGCCGTTCCTCGCCGATCCAATCGATGAAAAGTCGCCTTGCTCATGGTGATAGCCATGAGCATCGCTTTTAGACCATCGCCTCTACAGAGTCCATACGTACAGGGATGGAGAGTTCCTCCCACGGCAGCATGCTAGCACCACACGTGAGAGACGAGAGATCCTCGACCTCAACAATTGATATCAAGAAAGGGAGGAGATGAATCTGTGGTGGCTAGATCCAATCTAGGCTTATTGCATGTCCTAAGACCTCGTCCTCCTCTCTTTATATAGGGTTGAATGCCCCTTTGTTGTCCACATCTCGGAACCCACAAAATAGTTACAACTAATTCGTATTCGTAACAAATCCAATCTAATACCCCACATCAGAACTTCCGATCCTAGATCGGAACTTCCGACAAGGTATTTTAGGTCTCCCAAATCAGCAAGACATGCAATAGATCCAATCTATTTTTGCCAACCTCAGAACTTCCGATACCATATTGGAACTTCCGATTAGTACAATTCTCTATGATTCCCAATCGGAACTTCTGGCTCATCGGAACTTCCGATACCATATCGGAACTTCTGAAGCAACATTTGCTCTCTGACTCGAGACCAGAAAGTAATCGAAACTTCCAATACTACCTATCAGAACTTCCAATACACAAAATTTTCACGGTCCAAGGCTTGATTATTGGGTTCATTGCCAACTTGGGCGCCCTTTGGATGGCCCCGAATTTCTGACAATCTTGCACCCCTCATAGTATCTTATGCAGTCCTCCACCATAGTCAGCCAAAAGTAACCTACCCTTCCCAACAACCATTTCATTTTCTGGGCTGACTGATGTGTTCCGCATACCCCATCATGCGCTTCACACATTACTACCTTATCCTCCTCGACACCTATGCATATGAGGAGAACCCCATCAGTTGTCCGATGATACAGATCTTCACTAAGCATGACGTACCTAGTCGCTTGATAGTGAAGTTTCCTAGTTGCCGATGTTGATGGGTTCTTCAAATAGTTAATAATATTATGCCTTCAATCATCGGCCTCTATTTCCACGATTTTGACTTCAATCGATCTAGCCGTCGGCTTGTACCTTAGGTTGTCTGGGCCAAATCGTTTTCTTCTGAATTCTGTTCAACAGGGATGTGAGTGAACGACAGTCTTCAGAAGCACGCCATTATAACCTAGTACTGATCATGGTATCCTTTCATTATATCATCCTTGCACTCATACTCATTCGATAGCTACCTTATGACCAACAAGGAATCGCCAAGAATTGGTGGCAAAAGGCTTGGTGGTGTACGCGAACTCAAATGGTACCCACCGAGGGGAATAGATCACCAGGACGATACCGCATCCATGTTGGCATACTGATCCATCAAAGAATAACATCCATGCTCCCGGCTCCACATGAGCTACTGTCTTGTCCCTATGTTGAACTATGAAATCAGCTATTGCTTGGCTTTTATCGCCTTAGTCGATTCATATCTGAGGTCGAATTTGGTCAGGGTGAGGATCCATTTCCCGATACGTCCCTTCAAAATTGGGGCCGATAACATATATTTGACGACATCGGACTTGCATACTATACTGCACTCTATCAAGAGCAGGTAATGCATCAACTTGGTGCATGAGAAGTACAAGCACAAGCAAAGCTTCTCCACTGCTAGGTACTAGGTCTCAGCGTCCAGGAGCCTCCCGCTGAGATAGAAAATCACCCTCTCCTTCTTGTCGACTTCCTGAATCAAACTGCACCAATGACTTCCCTATCGGTTGATAAATATAATTTGAACGGTGTCCCCTTCTATGGTGGCATCAATATGAAGGATATGCCCAAGAAAAATCCATGGATCAGAAGTTCCGATATTGAGTATCGGAATTTCTGGTTATTTTCTAGTCTCAATACAGAGAGCAAATGTTGCTTTGGAAGTTCTGATATGGTATCAGAAGTTCTGACGAGCCAGAAGTTCTGATTCAGAATCGGGGAATTTTGTACTGATCGGAAATTCCGATATGGTATCGGAAGTTCAGAGGTAGGCGATAATAGATTGGATCTGTTGCGTGTCATACTGTATCAGGAGCCCTAAAATAGCCTATCAGAAGTTCTGATACAGGATCAGAAGTTCTGAAACCCTATCAGGAGTTCTCTCCTTCCTTTCTTGATCTCAAACGTTGAGGTCAAGGATCCACGTCTCTCACGTGCGGTGCTAGCACGCTGCCATGGGAGGTACTCCATCCCTGTACGTGTGGACTGCATGGAGGCGTTGCTCGAATAGTGATGCTCGTGAACAACTACATGCGAACGACAACGTCGTCTTCATCGATCGGATCGGCGAAGGATGACAAGGATAAAGGGAGGAGAGGCTTGACGTGCTGCTCCAACATCCTCTTCCGCTACACCTAGCGCGTCTTGCGCTAGAAGGTACCGATCTATGATCTCACACGCGCATGAGCTTAGGGCCATAGGGCAGAATTTTTGAATTTTCCAGCTAGCATAGCTCCCCTATTCCCCAATAGTGGTATTAGAGCCTACGTCCGTAGTGTTCGATCTGGATCCCTCATGTATGGAGATACATGGTGGAAAAATATATTAGATTTGTTTCTGTCCATGATAGATCGGAAGTTCCGATGGAGGATCGGAAGTTCCGATAGTGATCGCATGTTCCGAAGTTGAATAATGATTCGATACAGAAGGCAGTTGTTGTGATGCGGGATTCTGATATTGATCGGAAGTTCCGATACCAGATCAAAAGTTCTGCCCTGCACAATTTTGAAAACCGAGCTTGCTGACCCGAGTTTTTTAGATCAAGTATCTAGTCACTTGTAGATTGCTCGTCTAACTTTGTTTTGCAGACAATGTCGTGACTGGCATCGCCATGGATAAATGTGATGTATGAGATGCATGCAATTAATGTACATTAAATATGGCTTCGTGTCATGGTTATTTATAGCCCAAGGCTGATGTAAAATTTATTGCAACTTACATGTTTCCACGATGCTTCGACCCATGTAATTAGTATAGACTATGTGAGATGGAATAGTACTCTTCATGGAGGCCGGGAGCACACACTTGATGATGGGAGGCATGGAGATGGAGATCACCATATGAAGAAGGCCATGCTATGTCACAATTAATATGATTGCCTGTGATGCTTTCTTATGTTCCTGGTATTCTATTCTTGCATGTTTCGTGTGCGCTAAGGACGTTACAATGCTAGAGTAGTTTTCCCTCAGAAAAATAAGTGTTGATGCTCTTCCCAATAGCTGCACCCACCAGGGTTCGTGCTCATCAATAATGAGTCTGCTAAAGCAGGGTGCTATCTTTTATCTCGACCAGTTGGGGCGGAAGTCGGACTTCTACACTCATAGTGTTGGTTCACTTGACGAGGCTATCAAAATGGTTTTGGGCCTTGGAGCATAGGAGTTGGGGTCGAGCATTGGATGCTTCTCCAAGGACAAGAGTCACATACGATGTGATTAGCAAGAAGTTGCTGACCTATGTCAACTAGCTTCTAGCAGTGATGCCAAAGCTCACTAGGAGATAGCGTGACCATGGATCTTGCGCCACTATTAGTCATGAGAGGGAAAGTGACTGGTTTAGATAGTGCAACATCTTTTATTGGATAAAAGATAAACATTGCATAGTGCTAAACCTCGCATTTAATCTTTTGTAGATCATGGAACCTACTACGTCTACTGTTAAGAGCACTCTAGTTTTTAATTTGCGATCTATTCTTGAACGAGATAAATTGTTTGGAACGAAATTTATGGATTGGTATCAAAACTTGAGAATTGTTCTGAAGCAAGAGAAAAGGGATTATGTTCTAGAGGAACCTCACCCTGATGAACCAGGAGAGGATGCTTCTGCATCAGATAAGCATGCTTATGAGAAGCATGTTAGTGATTCCATGGATGTCAACTGCCTGATGATTGCCTGCATGTCCTCTCAGTTTCAGAAACAATATGAGGATCGCGATGCCTACGATATGATCGTAGGGCTTAAGGGCAAGTTTTAGGACCAAGAAAGGGCAGAAAGATACAATGTGTCTAAATGCTTGTTTGGTAGTAGGTTGGTTGAAGGGAGCCCAGTGAGCCCTCACATGATAAAGATGATTGGTTGCGTGGAGACTCTAGAGAGACTAGGCACTCCACTAGATCCGTACCTCGTTATTGATGTTATTCTCCAGTCGCTCCCATTGAGATTTGAGCCATTCCTCATGAACTATAACATGGTTGGACTGGAGAAAACACTAGCTGAGTTGCATGGGATGCTAAAATCTGCTGAGGAGAGTATCAGGAAAACTAGAAACCATGTGATGGTTGTTCAGAATGAGGGCAAAAAGAGGAGGAATAAGGCTAAGACTATAGATGCGATCTCTAGTGCGAAGTCTAAACCGATTGGAAAGTCCAGGTCTTGTCCTACCAACTCTGACGTGTGCCACCATTGCCACAAGCCTAGGCATTGGAAGCCAACTGCAAGGTGTACCTAGAAGAGCAGAAAAACAAGAAGGGAAGTAGGACTTCCGCTTCAGGTATTAATGTAATTGAAATTAATCTTGCTACTCGTCCAAATGATTCATGGGTATTTTATACCGGATCGATGATTCATACATGCAAATCGTTGTAGGGGTTGAGTAGAGTAAGAAGTGTGCAAGTAGTGAACTGGATATCTGCATCGGGAATGGTGCAAAGGTTGCAGCATTGGTCGTCGGCATCTATTCACTGTCGCTACCGTCAGTATTAGTTTTGGAGTTAAATAATTGTCATTTCTTTCCTGCCTTAGGTAGAAACATTATCTCTTCTTCATGTTTAGAGGAAGATGGTTTTGAATTCGTAATGAAGAACAAGAGTTGTTCAATATTTTCGAATGGCATGCTTTATGGTGTTTGTCCATTAATGAATGGATTGTATATCCTAAGTCTTGACGATGCACACGTTTATAACATTAATACTACGAAACAACGACTCAATGATTTTAATCCCACCTACATCTGACATTGTCGTTTGGGTCATATTAATGAGAAGCGTGTACGGAAGCTCCATAGTGATGGACTTTTGGAGGCATTTGATTTTGAATCATATGACACAAGCGAGTCTTGTTTACTTGGCAAAATGACGAAGACGCCTTTCACTGGACAAAGTTAGAGGGCAAGTGAGCTATTGGTCGTAGGTCATATTGATGTGTGTGGTCCAATGAGTCACACTGCTAGGAAAGGGTTTCAATACTTTATTACTTTTACCGACAACTTTAGTAGATATAACTATGTCTACTTGATGAGGCATAAGTGGTAATCCTTCGAAAAGTTCAAGGAGTTCTAGAATGAGGTACAAAATCATATAGGAAAGACAATTAAATTTCTATGATCGGATCATGGGGGTGAATATTTGAGCCATGAGTTTAGTGATCATCTGAAGTAGTGTGGAATTGTTCCACAGCTGACTCCACCCGGCACGCCTCAATGGAATGGGGTGTCTGAGCGGAGAAACCACACTTTGTTGGACATGGTGCGGTCCATGATGAGTCACATTGATCTTCCATCATCCTTTTGTGGTGATGCTCTAGAAACCGCAGCTTTCACGATTAATAGGGTTCCATCTAAGTCAGTAAAGAAGACGCCATATGAGATGTGGTCTGGGAGGCATCCCAGTTTGTCTTTTCTAAAGATTTGGGGATGTGAGGCGTATGTCAAACATATGACGTCTGACAAGCTTAGTCCTAAGTTTGACAAGTGCTTCTTTGACGGGTATTGTAGGGAACCAAAGGATACTATTTATATAATAGAGAGGAGGGCAAAGTGTTTGTCGCTCCAAATGGTATGTTCCTTGAGAAAGAATTTCTCTCAAAAGGAGTTAGTGGGAGGACTATGCATCTCGAAGAGGTTCGAGAGCCACTAGAAAGTATTCCAGATCCCACTAAGCTAGAGCAGGAGGTGAAAGCTGTTGTAGATCCTATTGTGGATGCGCCAGCCCCACGGAGGTCTGGGAGAGTTGTCCATGTGTTAGAGAGGTACACGTTCTTGACCACTGGGCATCGCGATGTGTTGTTGTTGGACAACGACGAACCCAAGACCTATGCGGAAGCAGTGATGGGACCAGACTCTGAGAAATGGCTTGTAGCAATTGGATCTGAGTTGGAGTCCATGCGTGTTAATCAAGTTTAGAACTTGGTTGATCCACCCGATGGTGTAAAAACTATTGAGTGTAAATGGATCTTTAATAAAAAGATAGACGTTGATGGAAATGTTCACATCTATAAGGCATGATTGGTGGTGAAAGGTTTCAGACAGATTCAAGGTGTTGATTATGATGAAACGTTTTCGCTGTCGCCATGCTCAAGTCTATTCGGATCATCCTAGCTATTGTCGCATTTTATGATTATGAGATATGGCAAATGGATGTCAAGATAGATTTACTAAATGGAAACCTAAGTGAGGATGTGTACATGACACAACCTGAAGGTATTGACGGTTCGGGGAATGCTGGGAAAGTTTGTAAGTTGCTAAAGTCCATTTATGTGTTGAAGCAAGCTTCTTGGAGTTGGAATCTTTGTTTTGATGAGGTAGTCAAAGGGTTTGGCGTCATCAAGAATGAAGAAGAGCCTTGTGTTTACGAAAAGGCTAGTGGGAGCTCACTTGTGTTTTTTGTCCTATATTTGGATGACATATTGTTGATCGGAAACAACATTCCTTTGTTGAATGCTGTCAAGACTTCATTGAAAAATAGTTTTTCGTTGAAAGTTCTTCGAACCGTCAATCATCGGCCTCTATTTCCACGATTTTGACTTCAATCGATCTGGCCGTCGGCTTGTACCTTAGGTTGTGTGGGCCAAATCGTTTTCTTCTGAATTCTGTTCAACAGGGATGTGAGTGAACGACAGTCTTCAGAAGCACGCCATTATAACCTAGTACTGATCATGGTATCCTTTCAGTATATCATCCTTGCACTCATACTCATTCGATAGCTGCCTTATGACCAACAAGGAATCGCCAAGAATTTTAACTGTATCGGCTCCCACTTCTTCTAGTAACTGCAATCCTTTCAGCACGGCTTCATATTTGGCCTAGTTATTGGTGGCAAAAGGCTTGGTGGTGTACGCGAACTCAAATGGTACCCACCGAGGGGAATAGATCACCAGGACGATACCGCATCCATGTTGGCATACCGATCCATCAAAGAATAACATCCATGCTCTCGGCTCCACATGAGCTACTGTCTTGTCCCTATGTTGAACTATGAAATCAGCTATTGCTTGGCTTTTATCGCCTTAGCTGATTCATATCTGAGGTCGAATTTGGTCAGGGTGAGGATCCATTTCCCGATACGTCCCTTCAAAATTGGGGCCGATAACATATATTTGACGACATCGGACTTGCATACTATACTGCACTCTATCAAGAGCAGGTAATGCATCAACTTGGTGCATGCGAAGTACAAGCACAAGCAAAGTTTCTCCACTGCTGGGTACTAGGTCTCAGCGTCCAGGAGCCTCCCACTGAGATAGAAAATCACCCTCTCCTTCTTGTCGACTTCCTGAATCAAAACTGCACCGATGACTTCCCTATCGGTTGATAAATATAATTTGAATGGGGTCCCCTTCTATGGTGGCATCAGTATGAAGGATATGCCCAAGAAAAATCCATGGATCGGAAGTTCCGATATTGAGTATCAGAATTTCTGGTTATTTTCTAGTCTCAATACAGAGAGCAAATGTTGCTTTGGAAGTTCTGATATGGTATCAGAAGTTCTGACGAGCCAGAAGTTCTGATTCAGAATCGGGGAATTTTGTACTGATCGGAAATTCCGATATGGTATCAGAAGTTTGGAGGTAGGCGATAATAGATTGGATCTGTTGCGTGTCATACTGTATCAGGAGCCCTAAAATACCCTATCAGAAGTTCTGATAGAGGATCAGAAGTTCTGAAACCCTATCAGGAGTTCTCTCCTTCCTTTCTTGATCTCAAACGTTGAGGTCAAGGATCCACGTCTCTCACGTGCGGTGCTAGCACGCTGCCATGGGAGGTACTCCATCCATGTACGTGTGGACTCCATGGAGGCGTTGCTCAAATAGTGATGCTCGTGAACAGCTACATGCGAACGACTACGTCGTCTTCATCGATCGGATCAGCGAAGGATGACAAGGATGAAGGGAGGAGAGGCTTGACGTGCTGCTCCAACATCCTCTTCCGCTACACCTAGCGCGTCTTGCGCTAGAAGGTACCGATCTATGATCTCACACGCGCTTGAGCTTAGGGCCATAGGGCAGAATTTTTGAATTTGCCAGCTAGCATAGCTCCCCTATTCCCCAATAGTGGTATCAGAGCCTACGTCCGTAGTGTTCGATCTGGATCCCTCATGTATGGAGATACATGGTGGAAAAATATATTATATTTGTTTCTGTCCATGATAGATCGGAAGTTCCGATGGAGGATCGGAAGTTCCGATAGTGATCGCATGTTCCGATGTTGAATAATGATTTGATACAGAAGGCAGTTGTTGTGATGCGGGATTCTGATATTGATCGAAAGTTCCGATACCAGATCAAAAGTTCTGCCCTGCACAATTTTGAAAACCGAGCTTGCTGACCCGGGTTTTTTAGATCCAGTATCCAGTCACTTGTAGATTGCTCGTCTAACTTTGTTTTGCAGACAATGTCGTGACTGGCATCTCCATGGATAAATGTGATGTATGAGATGCATGCAATTAATGTACATTAAATATGGCTTCGTGTCATGGTTATTTATAGCCCAAGGCTGATGTAAAATTTATTGCAACTTACATGTTGTTTCCACGATGCTTAGACCCATGTAATTAGTATAGACTATGTGAGATGGAATAGTACTCTTCATGGAGGCCGGGAGCATGCACTTGATGATGGGAGGCATGGAGATGGAGATCACCATATGAAGAAGGCCATGCTATGTCAGAATTAATATGATTGCCTGTGATGCTTTCTTATGTTCCTGGTATTCTATTCTTGCATGTTTCGTGTGCGCTAGAGACGTTACAATGCTAGAGTAGTTTTCCCTCAGAAAAATAAGTGTTGATGCTCTTCCCAATAGCTGCACCCACCAGGGTTCGTGCTCATCAATAGTGAGTCTGCTAAAGCAGGGTGCTATCTTTTATCTCGACCAGTTGGGGCGGAAGTCGGACTTCTACACTCATAGTGTTGGTTCACTTGACGAGGCTATCAAAATTGTTTTGGGCCTTGGAGCATAGGAGTTGGGGTCGAGCATTGGATGCTTCTCCAAGGACAAGAGTCACATACGATGTGATTAGCAAGAAGTTGCTGACCTATGTCAACTAGCTTCTAGCAGTGATGCCAAAGCTCACTAGGAGATAGCGTGACCATGGATCTTGCACCACTATTAGTCATGAGAGGGAAGTGACTGGTTTAGATAGTGGAACATCTTTTATTGGATAGAAGATAAACATTGCATAGTGCTAAACCTCGCATTTAATCTTTTGTATATCATGGCACCTACTACGTCTACTGTTAAGAGCACTCCAGTTTTTAATTTGTGATCTATTCTTGAACGAGATAAATTGTCTGGAACAAACTTTATGGATTGGTATTGAAACTTGAGAATTGTTCTCAAGCAAGAGAAAAAGGATTATGTTCTCCAGGAACCTCACCCTGATGAACCAAGAGAGGATGCTTCTGCAACAGATAAGCGTGCTTATAAGCATGCTAGTGATTCTGTGGATGCCAGCTATCTGATGCTTGCCTGCATGTCCTCTCAGTTTCAGAAACAGTATGAGGAACGTGATGCTTACAATATGATCGTAGGGCTTAAGGGCATGTTTCAGGACCAAGCAACGGCAGAAATATACAATGTGTCTAAATGCTTGTTTGGTAGTAGGTTGGCTGAAGGGAGCCTAGTGAGCCCTCACGTGATCAAGATGATTGGTTGCGTAGAGACTCTAGAGAGACTGGGCACTCCAGTGGATCCATACCTTGCTATCGATGTGATTCTCCAGTCGCTCCCACTGAGCTTTGAGCCGTTCATCATGAACTATAACATGGTTGAACTAGAGAATACACTAGCTGAGTTGCATGGGATGCTTAAATCTTTTGAGGAGAGTATCAGGAAGGCTCCAAACCATGTGATGGTTGTTCAGAATGAGGGCAAGAAGAGGAGGAGGAAGAAGGCTAAGACTACAGATGCGATATCTAGTGCGATGTCTAAACCAACTGGAAAGTCCAGGTCTGGTCATGCCAACTCTGATGTGTGCCACCATTGCCGCAAGGCTATGCATTGGAAGCGCAACTGAAAGGTGTACCTGGAAGAGCATAAAAACAAGAAGGAAAGTGGGACTTCTGCTTCAAGTATTAATGTTATTGAAATTAATCTCGCTACTCGTCCAAATGATTCATGGGTATTTGATACCGAATCTATGATTCATACATGCAAATCATTGCAAGGGTTGAGTAGAGTAAGAAAGTGTGCAAGTGGTGAGCTGGATATCCGCGTCAGGAATGGTGCAAAGGTTGCAGCATTGGCCGTCGGCGTCTATTCACTGTCGCTACCGTCAGGATTAGTTTTGGAGTTAAATAATTGTTATTTCATTCCCGCCTTAGGCAGAAACATTATCTCTTCTTCATGTTTAGAGGAAGATGGTTTTGAATTCGTAATAAAGAACAAGAGTTGTTCAATATTTTTGAATGGCATGCTCTATGGTGTTTGTCCATTAGTGAATGGACTGTATATTCTAAGTCTCGATGATGCACATGTTTATAACATTAGTACTAAGAAACAATGACTCAATGATTTGAATCCAACCTACGTCTATCATTGTCATTTGGGTTATGTAAATGAGAAGCGAGTATAGAAGCTCCATAGTGATGGACTTTTGGAGTCATTTGATTTTAAATCATATGACACATGCGAGTCTTGTTTACTTGGCAAAATGACAAAGACACCTTTCACTAGACAGAGTGAGAGGGCGAGTGATCTATTGGCCATCGTACATACTGATGTGTGTGGTCCAATGAGTCACACGGCTAGGAAAGGATTTCAATACTTTATTACTTTTACCGATGACTTTAGTAGATATGGCTAAGTCTAATTGATGAGGCATTAGTGGGAATCCTTTGAAAAGTTCAAGGAGTTACAGAATGAGGTACAAAATCATACGGGCAAGATAATTAAATTTCTACGATCAGATCGTGGGGCTGAATATTTGAGCCATGAGTTTAGTGATCATCTGAAGTAGTGTGGAATTGTTCCACAGCTGACTCCACCCGGCACGCTTCAATGTAATTCGGTGTCCCAGCAGAGAAACCACACTTTATTGGACATGGTACAGTCCATGATGAGTCACACTGATCTTCCATTGTGCTTTTGGGGTGACGCTCTAGAAACCGCAACTTTCACGATTAATAGAGTTCCATCTAAGTCAGTAGAGAAGACGCCATATAAGATGTGGTCTGGGATGTGTCAAGATTTGGGGATGTGAGGCTTATGTCAAACGTATGACGTTTGATAAGCTCAGTCCCAAGTCTGACAAGTGCTTCTTTGTGGGGTATCCTATGGAAACCAAAGGATATTATTTCTATAATAGAGAGGAGGGTAAAGTATTTGTTGCTCGAAATGGTGTGTTCCTTGAGAAATAGTTTCTCTCAAAAGGAGTTAGTGGGAGTACTATGAATCTCAAAGAGGTTCAAGAGCCACTAGAACGTGTTCCAGATCCCACTGAACCAGAATAGAAGGCGCAAGATGTTGCGGACTCCGTTCTGGATGTGCCAGGACCACGGAGGTCTAGGAGAGTAGTCCATGCGCTAGAGAGGTACATGTTCTTGACCACTAGGCATCGCGACATGTTGTTGTTGGACAACAACGAGCCCAAGACCTATGCGGAATCAGTGATGGGACCAGACTCTGAGAAATGGCTTGGAGCCATTGGATCTGAGTTGGATTCCATGCGTGTAAACCAAGTTTGGAAATTGGTTGATCCACCCGACGGTGTAAAAACTATTGAGTGTAAATGGATCTTCAAGAAAAAGATAGACGTTGATGGAAATTTTCACATCTATAAGGCATGATTAGTGGCGAAAGGTTTCAGACAGATTCAAGGTGTTGATTATGATGAAACATTTTCGCCCGTTTCTATGCTTAAGTGCCTAGTAAGGCAGACTCTGGCTCTGCTAAGAAAGCCAACTAGCATTGCTTGCACAAAATAGATGATACTTCGCTAGTAATCTAGGAGGACTAGCCTATGATATACACAGAGCGAACTAACACCAAAATCACTCCCAGAAATCGCAAGCATGAGAGACAAAACACTTTGTTTCGACAAACACAAAGTATAAAACAGAGTTTGCTTAGAATAAAATGACTACAGAAAACACGACCAATAGTGCAAAAACACAGATACAAGTTCATGCAATCAATGAATACATAATGGAAATTTCATTGCAAGAACAAGGAACACAAAACTCACAGATTCAGACTACAATTCATGGCGGCTGGCCCAAAGCTATAGTGAGTATAGGAGATTCTGAAAGTGAAGTGCATAGTGTTGCCCTAGACCTGCGAATAGACTACTATACCCCTAGGGTTTACAACTTTGCTGCCTTTGGTAGCGATGAGGGTACAAATGGTATTCTACTTTATTGGATGCTTCTTTTGGTGTCAGCTTTGTAGACTGGAATCTTCGGAGCCCCCCTTCGCACATGAAGTGATGTAGTGGCTTCGGTAGTAGACTTCAAACCAATAGGCCTTCACTACTTTTGAAGTATGTCTTTGATATAGTGAAGGTTTTAAGTCGAAGCCGTCACTACTTTGCCTCAGGGTATATTCAGACGGAGTCCCCCTCTATACTTCCTACCTTCGACTGGTGCAGCTCGATTCGAGGACCGACCTCGACATCACATAGCCTTCGTGACCAAGTTCCCCGCTTGCCTGGCGCCAAACTCCCTGCTTGACCCAGTTCACCTACTATGTTGATCGTCCAGTCATCTCCGAAGTCACCTGCATAACAACGACAAGTAGACAAGTGTATCCAATACCCGGAGACCTCTCCGGGTATGACACCCTCCAGTACACACACCGGTGTACTGCCCAAAGTACCGACCCCTTTGATACAACCTCCGAACTGTATACTATCGGACCCCTCTTACAGATATACCTCGCTGCGAACATGTGCAGCCAGCAAACACTGAGCCCTTCGATGAACCCACCTCTAAACCGATTCAGAGTAACCCCTTCGCTCAGAAGACAATCTGGCAATCACTCATCACAGACTGAAACCAAGGCACATCTCAACTTGGTTTCTCAATCTCCCCCTTGATGAGTGCATTGACAACCAAATTCAAGTTCAAAAAAATTGAAATTTTTCAGTGCACAAGTGACCATAAAAACTCATAAAAGAGCCAACCAAAGAATGTCACTTGAAAAAAATATATTTTCTTCTCCCTTTCTAATGAAAAGCCCTTTGGAAAAACCTCCCCATTTGACAAAGCATGAAAGCATCATTTCCATCATTTCTGCCTGTTCGGCAGCTATAATTTACTCCCCCTGAAATACAAACATTCTCCCCCTTTGGCAATGCAAGAGTCAAGGAGCAATAAAGGATGCAAAACATCTAAAGTATGACAACTACAAAGACATATAGTGCAAAAATATGCCAAAGGAAATGCTAGAGATTATGTGCTCAGCTTAGTTTACCAAAATCCAGTTCTCACAAGAAGCAAATTATCATGATAGTTTTTGAAACAAAAGCATCACCACTTAGACTGGTAATCTAGGCATGAAAATGCATTAACTATTGAAGCTAACAGTTTTTGACCAAGGAAAGCATATCCAATTTTATGGAGCGTTTAGCAAACTTCTTATGCCATGAATTCAGACTTGCAATTCTTTTTCTATTGCTAGGGGTTATTTACTTATCAACCTTATGCTTCCCAATCACGCCAAGCCTAGGTCAAGACAAGACCGTCAGAAGATTAAGGCAATGATTTTGGTATACACTAAAATATCCTAGTTCATACCATAGTGAAATGGTAGGCAGTCTAGAATAGAGTAGTGCGGCAAGGCAAACCCACCTGGATCTTTTTAGGTTAAGTACATAAAGCATGGATATCATTTTAATGATTTTTATTGCTTTTCAGTGTAAGATTTCCATGAAAAGCATATGATTACCAAGTTGCATTTTGCATCCAAAAGAAAAGGATGCTAGCTACTAGGTAGACAAAAGATAGACAAAGCAATTGGACCTAAAGCATGCAAGATGCAAGAATAAGCAGTGATCATGTTTTGTATTTTGCAAATTAAATAATTCTTGTAATGAAGATAGATAAAGTAACCAGAGCTGAGCTAACATGATCAAGACAATTAAGCAAACACATATATGAGCAAATATAAGTCAATGTGATTGCACATAAATAGAAGCTTATGCATACCAATTAAAACATGCTCCCCCTCTCAAAATGCCATAAGGATTACAAATACCAAGTTCCCCACGCAAATAAGTAAATCGAGAAGCATCAAGGGGTTTGGTAAAAATATCAGCAAGCTGGTTCTGGGTATCAACATATTGAAATTCAATATCACCCTTCTCATTATGGTCTCTGAGAAAATGATATCTCACATCAATGTGTTTGGTTCTAGATTGTTGAACTGGGTTATTAGCAATATAAATCGCTCTGGTGTAATCACATAAAAGTGGAACACTCGTGTAAACTAACCCGAAATCCCGCAAAGTGGAAACCATCCACAAAATCTGTGAGCAACAGGTAGCTGCAGCAACATATCCAGCCTCAGCTGTAGATTGTGCAATGCTAGACTGTTTGCAGGAAGACCAGCAAACAAGAGAAGTACCCAAAAAATGACAAGTACCAGAGATACTTTTCCAATCAATTCTACACCCATCAAAATCTGCATTTGAATAACCTCGAAGGCATAATGAAGAAGATGTAGAATACCAAATGCCAAATTCTGAAGTGTGCTGGAGATACCTTATAATGCGCTTTACTGCTTGTCAGTGTGAAGCCCTTGGCAAAGCCTGAAAATGAGCGCACAGACATACTACAAAGTGTATGTCCGGCCTAGTAGATGTAAAGTAGAGGAGGGATCCGATCATGCTTTGTAACTCCTTCTGATCTACGACTTCTCCATCCTCGTCGGGATCCAATGCTACTGAAGTAGCCATTAGAGTGGCGAGGGGCTTCGCATCCGCCATATCAAACTTCTTGAGCAGGTCCTTGGTGTACTTTGTCTGATGAATGAAGAGACCTTGTTTGCTTTGCTTGATTTGCAAACAAAGGAAAAAATGTAAGTATGCCCATCACGGACATCTCAAACTCCCTGCTCATGGTATCTGCAAACTCTGTAACTAAAACATGAGAAGAGCCACCAAAGATGATATCATCAACGTAAATCTAAATCAGGATGAAATCTTTGCCAAGTTTAAGAGTAAAACGGGTTTTATCAACTGATCCCATCAAATACCCTAGCTCAAGCAGAAAAGACTTAAGTCTATCATACCATGCCAGAGGGGCCTGTTTGAGTCCATAAAGAGCTTTATGAAGTTTGAAGACTCTATCGGGGTATTTGGGGTTTTCAAAGCCAGGGGTTGTTTTACAAAAACATCTTCATCTATGAAGCCATTAAGAAAAGCACTTTTTACATCCATTTGATAAAGTTTGAATCCACGGGATGCAGCAAATGCAAGCATAATCCTAATGGCCTCGAGACGAGCAACATGTGCAAAAGTTTCAGCAAAATCAATCCCTTCAATTTGAGAAAAACCCTGAGATACAAGTCTAGCTTTGTTTCTAACCACAAACCCATCCTCCCCTTGCTTTTTTTTGAAAATACATTTTGTTCCAATAAAATGAACATTAGGAAGGGGTCTATAAGAGTCCAGACTTGGTTTCTCTCAAAATTTTCAAGTTCTTCATGCATGGCATTGATCCAACTAGAATCAGATAAAACATGACTCACATCTAAGGGCTCAAAAGAGGCAACAAATGTAGAATAAATGAAATGAGCATGAGAACACGTTACTCTTTGATCACGCTCACCAATGATCTACTCAGGAGGATGCATCCTTTGGATGTGGTGTGGAGCCTCACGACGGGATGCAGACTTCCCCTCAACTGGTGCTAGGGAGCGATCGAAGATGACTGATGTCGAGGTAGATGATTCAGGACCTCTTGCCGAAGTGATCGAAGCGGGGTCTACTTCGGGAATCGATATCGAGGGAAGTAGGGGTTCATCCTTGATGTTTTTGGGATCTTCTTCTTCAAATATGGTTGCTTCCATATCCTTATCACTAGCAAGCTCAATAGACAAACTATGACACGGGGTTGATTCATCAAAAGTCACATCACATGACTCGATGATAGTGTTAGTATCTAAATTGGAAACTCGATAGGAGTGACCATGGGTGGTATAACCCAAAAAGATCCCATCTGAAGAACGCGACTCAAACTTATCCAAATTCCCACACTTTAGGATAAATCACCGACAACCAAATACTCGAAGATGAGTAACCTTGGGTTGTCTCCCAAAACGTAGTTCATAAGAAGTTAGATTCAAAATTGAGCGCAGAAAGATCTAGTTTGATATGTAACATGTTGTGTTCATGGCCTCAGCCCAAAATCTTCTAGGAGTCCTATGCTCATCGAGCATCGTCCTAGTCATGTCAACTAGAGTGCGGTTCTTTCTCTCAACAATACCATTCTATTGAGGAACCCCCGGAGTAGAGAACTGATGGTCTATGCCATGCTCCATGCAAAAGTCAACAAAGAGACTATTTTTGAACTCTGTTCCATTATCACTTCGAATGAATTTCAATGCACTTGAAAGTTTAGTAAAAAGTCTCAAAGCTAAGCTCCGAAAGTGTGAAAACACTTCATCCTTGCTAGCTAAAAAGAAGACCCAAGAGTAACGAGAGTAGTCATCGACAATAACAAGAACGTACCATTTGCCGCCTAAAGAACTAACCCGTGAAGGACCTACAGTGTCCATATTAAGAAGTTCCTCGAGTTGTTCCGTCATCACCATATTGACTGGTGAATGCGAAGCAGCAATCATTTTTCCATGTCGACACGGAGCGCAAACTAAATCCTTGTCAAATTTGATCTTGGGCAATCCTCGGATCAGACCTAGGGCACTTAAGCGAGCAAGCAATTCAAAGCTCATATGTCCTAGTCTCCTATGCCACTTCCAGAGCTCAGAACAAGATTGAGCCACTAAATAGTGAGAAGAACTTGATGACTCAGAAAAGTCAACTCCAAAAACTATCCCAACCCTAAAAATCTTCCAAACCAAAATGCCATCAGAATTGAGTACTTATGAAGTATCGCGTTGAAAATGCACTTCGAAGCCCTCATCAAGTAATTGAGACACAGAGAGCAAATTGTATCCCAAATTTTCAACCAACGCAACATCTTTGAGATTGATATTTGAGTTGAATCTCACTACACCTTTACCTTTCACTCTACTTCTTCGGTTATTACGGAAGGTGATATGCTCCTTTTGTTTTGTTGTGGTGAGGCTGGAGAACCATGATGAGTTTCCGGTCATATGGCGCGAACAACCGGAGTCCATGATCCACGTGCTCTCTAAGCCTCTGTCTGGTACCTACACATAATCAGAGAATATCGAGGGCTCAGTGCTGGGGTGAGTGGAATACTGACGAGGTATCCAGCACCGAGAGACTCGAGTAGTAGGCAAAGCAACAGTAGGATGTCTACGCATAGGATGAGTATCATGATGTAAAGTGTGAGGTCTACCTACATTATGAAAACCAGACAAATGTTGACATCGCCCAACCTGTCGAGGATCAAAGCCTCTAATACGTGGTCTATCACCATATGATACATGGTGTACACCACGACGAGCAAAACCTCTCATGTGAGCATTGGATGCCTCGAAAACAGGATGAGAGTGAGAAACAGATTCATGCACACCTAGAAATGGGTGATGCGTGTCCTAAAAGCTCATCTCCTGTGATCGTCGCTCATCCTTGATGCGACGAAAACAGAACCTGACCAAGTGACCCACTCGCTGAAAGTAAGAGCAATGAAAAACTCTCTTGGGGGCACTCACATGGGTCTTAAGAGCAACTGTCACATGCTCCTTGGGTTTCTGCTGATGGTTTTTCTTTGGTGGAGGTGGTGTTTTCTTGATAAGGATCTTGGCTTTCTGAGGAGTGTCTAATAGGGTCTTTCTTTGTCAAGAGTTGTGGGAGGAGTGAACACAGTTTTATTTGGTGTAGTTGAAGTGGTTCTCTCATATACCAAACCTAGAGCTAACCCTGCCCTATTAGCACACATTTTAGTTTTATCCAAGAGCAAATCCATTATGCCTTTCCCTTTAGTGCATTTATCTACCACAGACAAAAGGTAATCATTTTCACTCAAGAGTTTTTCTACTTGCCCTCTAGCAAAACTGAGTTGGTCTTTAAGGGTGATGTAGATAGAACAAGATGGATGCACATCCTTAGAGCACTCAGCACTCTCCAAGCTAGACTCTAATTCATTTACATGCTTGTCCCTCAAATTAATGCTTTCAATAAGTAAAGGACAGTTCATGCATTCATTAACAACAGTAAGTCTAGACTCCACCTTCAAAAGCTTATTCTCTGCAACCTCAAGCTTATCAATAGCTTGAGCATGCATAGAACGAAGCTAGGCAAGCTCACTCATGAAAACAGAACAAGCTTCACCATCGGCATCATCAACTTTAGACTTAAACATGGCATATTCAGTTGAAACAGATTCAAGTCTAAGTCTAAGTTCTTTTCTTTCTCTAGCAGCTTGTTTTAGTAATTTACCCTGATCAAGAACTGCATCATTCAATTCATCTATTTTAAAAGAAAGTTGGTCATAGGATACTGGTACCTCAGATGAGTCTAGATCATCGCTGCTATGGATGCTATCAGCCATGAAACAAAGGCCAGTGAAGTCCTTGGCCTTCTTCTCCTCCTTCCTTGGAGACTCCTCCTCCTCAAAGCTAGACTCCTCAGCTAATGATGTGTCGATGTCGCTAAGAGCCGCCACACAGGCTCTAGAAGCGGCCTTGGCTACCCTCTTAGCCACCTTTCCGCGCTTACCCTTAGAGAAGGGTTTCCTCTATTTCTTGTGATGTTTGGGGTACTCACTCTCTTCTCTACTCTTAAGCTTAGGAAAATTAGCCTTAATGTGAGAAGTGTCACCACACTCAAAACACCCTCTAAAACCACCTCTCCGCTGATCACATCTCTCATTGTAAAAATGGGTGAACCTTTTGGCAATGAGAGCAAGTTCTTCATCATCCAGAGTATCCACCTGCTCTTTAGTAACAGAGACTATGGAGGACAAAGCAAAACCTCCTACAAGAACACAAGTACCAGATGTGCTTGGTTCTGCTGAGGTGCCATGGCTAGAGCTAGAAACTACTGCCAAGGGAGGAGGCAAATAGTTTCTATGCTCTGCAGGATATGCCTTGGCAATCTCTGTGGACTTGAGCTTGCTGAAGAGCTCATCACAGGTTAATGTGTCATAACATGCGGACTCCTCAATACTGGATATCTTCACCTCCCATATGCTACGATAAAGAGCATAGAGAAGTTTGATAGCCCTATCCGTGATCAGAATAAGCAAGCGTGCATGTGGCTCAAATTACTCTCTATTGCATCAAAGCGAGAAAACATGGCATCTACAGATTCGCTAGGGTCTTGCACAAACAGTTGATACTGTAGATTGTATGTTCTCTGGCGCCTAGCCTTGATCTGTGTAGAGCCCTCATGAGAAATGGTGAGTGTGGCCCAAATTTCCCTAGCAGTTTTGAGATGCTGGACTCGATCAAATTCGCTCCTACTCAGGATTGTAAACAGTATGTTCTTAGCTTTGTTGTTGCTCTCATACTGTTGTTTCTCAGCCTGAGTAGTACGAGTCTCAGGAATAACATATTCCGACTCCACAATCTCCCAAACCACACTTCCTTGGATTAGAAGATAAGCCTCCATGCAAACCTTCCAGTAAGCAAAGTCAGTTCTATCAAACATAGGAATTTTGCTGACTCTGTCCTTGTCGCCAAATGATCACAAAACCGGTTAAGGTCAACTAGTGATCTTATCCTGCTCCGCTACCAATTGTTGGATCGAAATAGGCGACCAGAGGGGGTGATTGGGAGCTTTTAAATTTCTCTTCTGCTGAACATACTTCGAACACACCCTTCGAAGTGTCTGGGTTCAGAGGTATCAACCACACTCTGAACACAAGCTTCGCTTAAGGCAAAAGTTTGAAGTCCAAAAGACTTCATTCCCACTAAGAGACCCAAAGTCACACTTGACTCAGCAAAGTTTGTGCTAGCTCCGCACTCAAAGGTGCCTTCGAGCAGGCTTCGCACAACAGTACTTCGAACAAGTGTGTTTCCCTCGAAGAGCTTTGAACAAATGCTCTGCACTTAGTAACAGGTACTAGGCTTCGCACTGCAGATTGTTTCGAATAGAACTTAGCTAAAGTGCCTAGTAAGGCAGGCTCTGGCTCTCCTAAGAAAACCAATTGGCATTGCTTGCACAAAATAGATGATACTTCGCTAGTAATCTAGGATGAGTAGCCTATGATATACACAGAGAGAACTAACACCAAAATCACTCCCATAAATAGCAAGCATGAGAGACAAAACACTTTGTTTGGACAAACACAAAGTATAAAATAGAGTTTGCTCAGAATAAAATGACTACAGAAAACACGACCAAACAGTGCAAAAACACAGATACAAATTCATGCAATCAATGAAGACAGATTGGAAATTTCATTGCAAGAACAAGGAACACAAAGCTCATAGATTCAGAGTATTACTCATGGCGGTTGGCCCAAAGCTACAGTGAGTACAGGAGATTCTGAAAGTGAAGTGCACAGGGTTTCCCTAAACCTCAGTCGGCCTCTCCTTTTATAGGCACTACTCTGACATGCGAATAGACTACTATACCCCTAGGGTTTACAACTTAGCTGCCTCTGGCAGTCACAAGGGTACAGATGGTATTCTACTTTATTGGAAGCTCCTTTTGGTGTCAGCTTTGTAGACTGGAATCTTCAGAGCCCCCCTTCGCAGACGAAGTGCTACAGTGGCTTCAGTAGTAGGCTTCGAACCCATAGGCATTCGCTACTTCCGAAGTATGTCTTCGATACAGTGACAGTTTTAAGCCGAAACCGTCAAAGCCCTTGAGTCTTCGCACCATCACCTCTGGAGAGGATCACCATGACTTCGTGGCTTTCCTTGTCTCGACCGTCATCCATCTGTGTACCGAAGCCATGCATGGCCGAAGCACGTCATGTCATCCTAACTTCGAAGCCCCACCTTCGAAGTACCTTCTTACGAAGGATTTTGTCTACTACCTTTCAAAGTCCCTCCTTCATCCAAGGCCTTCGCATGAAGCACTTCCATAAGCACCCCTTCACAGTGTCTCAGCCTCGAGCACACTCCATCAAAGACCTTATCTAGACCATGCCTTCAATGCACCTCAACTTCTCAGACCTTCGTCAGGTGTCCTTCCAAATGTCTCCGTCTAGAGCACACTTGGGAGCCTTGCCTCATTGATGAGGACTTCGTCTGCCAGCCTTCGAAGCTACTCCTTCGGAGTCCCCCTTCAAAGTGCCTTGCCTCTGAGGACTTTTCCTTAGGGTATCTTCAGCCAGAGTCCCCCTCTTCACTTCCTGCCTTCGACTAGTGCACCTAGATTTGAGGACCGACCTCGACATCACACAACCTCTGTGACCAAGCTCCCCGCTTGCCTGACGCCAAACTCCCTGCTTGACCTAGTTCACCTACTGTGTTGACCGTCCAGTCTCCTCTGAAGTCACCTGCACACCAAGGATAAGCAGACAAGTGTATCTGATACCCTGGAGACCTCTCCAGGTATGACACCCTCTGGTACACACACCGGTGTACTGTCCAAAGTACCGACCCCTTCGATACAACCTTCGAACTGTATACTGTCGGACCCCTCCGACAGATAGACCTCGCTGTGAACATGTGCAGCCAGCAAACATCGAGCCCTTCGGTGAACACACCTCCAAACCTATTCAGAGGAACCCCTTCGCTCAGAAGAGAATCTATCAATCACTCATCATAGACTGAAACCAAGGCACATCTCAACTTGGTTTCTCATCCGGAAACTTGTCGTCCAAGCACTCTATCTTAACTGATTCCAGAAAATCTTCATCTTCTTTTCTTTGCCTTATCCCCATCGGTTCTTATGCGTCCGATCATCTTGTAACGGCATGGATGGGCTTCCTTGACTTCCCTTGATCAGATACTCTTTGACTTCTATTGACCATGTGGCATTTTTAGTGGGCCTGGGCTTGACCAAATCTTGGCGTCAACATTACTCCACTCTAAAGCCCTACTCACAGCACTCTCAAAATTAGCCTAGGTGTAGGTGAAACCTACTCCAAACCCATCCTACCTCTTGAACTACTAGATAATCATGTTGAGCTGAGGCTCTCTAGCACTCACCCAACTCAGGATCTAACGTAGGTAAGAGTTCTCATTTTGAGCATCATCTAACTCATCTCTCAAGGAAGCTATCACCTCCACCTGAGACAAGCAGATCTCACACTCTCCATCAATCTAAACATACTTCTCAACTTTCATCTTGATCAGCTCCGTCCTTAGAGACAAGCAGTTCTCACAAACGGTGGGTGGAACTAACAAGATCTCAAGCTCAAGCTTGGTATGCTCTAAATCAGCTCTAACTCTCTCAAGCTCGCCTGACTGCTCATCACCCTTCGCTCTCAACTCAGCTAGGTAAGCTAAATGGGATGGGCAGTCTCTATAAGGCACGACGGTTGGGGCATGAGCATCTTTCAACTCTAGTTGAGCGCTTTCAAGATAAGTGTTGGCGTAAAAGATTACGCTAACAGGTTTCTGAAGATTAGAAACTAACAAACGAAGTGTTTGCGAAGTAAACTATTCCAAGCCTCCGAAAGGATAATAGCTTAAAATAGTTCGAAAGTGTGTATTGAATAACTTGTATTCGGTCCGTATTACAGGGTAAAACGGGGGGTATTTATAGGCCCAAACATTAAGGAAAAGACCCTTTTACCCCTCTATTACAACCGACATAGTGGAAACTATTCGGTACCCTTAATAGGGATAAAATGGTAAAAGACTAATCTAATGAGAAAGAAGATAAGTATTCCATCTTAGCTGGCAAAGAAACTCCTAGAAGGGTCCAGGTTTGAATATATACTCCGAACTAGAATATGTCTCCATACTTCAAACTTGATCTACTGTATCTCCGGAGTTATATGCTAGAAACCTTTGACTTAATCATCGGCCTTTGTCCTGTTACTGCAATAACCCTGAAGATGGAATATTTTCCCTCAACAATAAGTGGCCAAAGTGTCTCTCTCATCCACCCTCTCGGTGTACCTGGACTTCAGAGAAGTCAGGTCACACAGCAACACATCATAGTTAGGTCACTCACTGCTCTCACCCAACAAAGGGAAAGAAGATAGACTCTCAATCTTGCTATTGTCCATAGCAAGCTCACTCTCTAGCTCATCTACCCTCTTCTTAACCCTCCTAAGCAGTTTCTCCCGATACTTCAATTCCTGATGATTTTCTTCAAGTAATTCAATGACTTCACGTTCATAGGAAGATACCTTCTCGTCGGAGTTGTCGTAGGTGCCCTTGTCTTCTTTATCCCCAAGATCCATTAAGAAAAATCTCTTGTGGGATCTTTTCATCATACTTGTGAGTCTATGTCATGAAGCAGAGCGAGCGAGTCTTCGGCTTGTCCCCAAAAGCCATGAAGCAAAGGCTAGTCGGATCATCCATGTCATTCTCCTTCCCCTTCTTGATCACGATCTCCTCATCGCTTGAGCTCGATGAAGAGGAAGAAGATGATGAATGCTTGGAGTACTTATCTCCATATCAGCGAAGGACTTCTCACGCTTCTTGTTCTCACGTCGGAAGTCCTTCAGGGCCTTTTGGAATAACTTCGTCTTGGGCTTGCCCTTGGTGAAGGTATACTTGTTGGATCCGTTGTGCTTGTTGGAGTCATAGGAGCCACCGCCGGTGCCCTTATTGTGAGTGTTCCGCTTAGGGAAGTCGGTGATGAAATGATCTGGATCACCACACTCAAAGCAACCATGTATTGTTCCATGTCGTTTCATCATACGTCAATCATAAATATGGCGAACCCAGTTTTTGAACAAACACAAATCATCATCTCCTAAAAGATCCAATTGGTCCTCAGTGATGGACATCAAAGAGGATAAAGCATAGCTCAAAGAAGCATTAGTAGAAGGTGTCGCAAGGGCCAGGGTTTTTGAGCCAGAACGAGTGAGATTTGATCTCAACTGGATATCAACCTTCGAGGCCTTGAGCCTACTAAAAAGCTCTACGACAATCAAGTTATCATAAGAATAACTCTCAGCAATGAAAGATACCTTGATTTCTCGGACCTTAGGGTCCAAGGTATGAAGAACCTTGAGCGCATGTTCATGGTCTGAGACCAGCTGATCACTCTCGGCCTTGTTAACACGAAGCTTGTTAATGATCGATTGAAAACGACCAAACAAAGCCTCAACAGTCTCACCCGACTTCTGTGAGAAATTTTCATACTCACGTCGGTAGGTCTGGTAGAGCCTAGCCTTGACCTAAGCTGTCCCCTCATGGTGTGCCTGGTGGGTAGCCCAGATCTCTTGAGCAGTTTTGATATGGCTAACGGGCTCAAACTCACTAGGACCTAAATCATATAGCAGAATGTTCACTTCCTTGTTGTTCCGGTCATGCTGAGTGACTATCTCAAGGGTAGTACGCTCAGCAGCCGGAAGCACAGTGAAAGTGGCATGAACACACATGTCCCATATTCCTAAGCTCTGGCTCAATAGATAGGCTCACATGTGAGTCTTCCAATAATTATTTCCAAAGACCTCAAGAGATGGGACCTTTCTAGCAGAAGTCATGATCGCTACCTTGGATTAGAACCGATTAAGGTATGGAAAACCCTAACCTTGCTCTAATACCACTTGTAGGACCGAGAGTAGCGACCAGAGGAGGGTAAATGGGTGCCTCAACAAATTCTTTCGAATCGATGGCCTACCCTTAACACCCAACGCTCCTCAAAAGACAAACATCAAAAACAAATCAAATCTCCAAGCATTGCCACAGATAAACCCAGTGTTATCACTCTCCTATTAGATATGGTATGAGATGACAGTCTGAGAGATCACAAGCACTAAAAATAATCTAGCAAGGCAGATTAACAAACAATCATAGATTAGACCGGCAAATCATCAAGTGTTGAGAAAATGTACACAGTTCATAGGCATTTATACAAATACATGACATGCACTTCGATCACATAGATATGTCAATAAACATGCATGTATCAAAATGGAAATAAAAATGCTTGCTGTAAATTAATCTAACACAGAATAATCATGATAAAATATTGCAGTGTACAAGGATCGAGAGGAATAAAGTTACTGTTCTATTCTCTGAAATTTTCGAGGAATCTTCTGCGCCTATTCTGTGTCTCTGTCCTTTCACGCACCTCCAGCCAAGAACCACCATACCACGCCTATGGCTCACTATGGAGATCCCCGAGAACCCTGCTTCCAGCCTTGCAGTCCACCAAGGATCGAGCGACGCTTGGCACAAATACTGGCGATGTGGCTCCGAGACGCGCACCTACGCTAGAACGCTAGCACCGCCTCTGTGCCAAACTGAAGGTTATGCCCAAGAAAATTCCATGGATCGGAATTTCCGATAGGAAGTATCTGAAGTTCTGGTTATTTTCTAGTCTCGATACAGAGAGCAAATATTGCTTTGGAAGTTCCAATATGGTATCGAAAGTTCCGATGAGCCAGAATTTTCAATTCAGAATCGAGGAATTTTGTACTGATCGGAAGTTCTGATATGGTATCGAAAGTTCCGAGGTGGGCAATAATAGCTTGGATTTGTTCCGTGTCGTACTATATCAGGAGACCTAAAATACCCTGTCGGAAGTTCCGACGTGGGCAAACATATTGTATCTGTTACGAATTTTAGGGTTTCAGGATGAGCACAACCCAGGGAATCTCAGCCCTATATAAAAGAAGGAGGAGGACGTCTTGGGGCAAACAATAAGCCTAGATTATACCTAGCCACCCAAGAGTTCTCTCCTTCCCTTCTTGATATCAAACATTGAGGTCAAGGATCCCGTCTCTCATGTGTGGTGCTAACACGCTGCCATGAGAAGTACTCCATCCCTGTATGTGTGGACTCCATGGAGGCGTTGCTCCAATAGCGACGCTCGTGAATGTCTACATGTGAACGACTATGTCATCTTCATCGATTGGATCGATGAAGGACGGTAAGGATGAAGTGAGGAGAGGCTAGATGTGTTGCTCAACATCTTCTTCTGCTGCACCTAGCACGTCTTGTGCTAGAAGGTACCGATCTATGATCTCACATGTGCATGATCCTAGGGCAATAGGGCGGAAATTTTGAATTTGACGGCTAGCATGGCTCCCATATTCCACAACAGTTGTATCAGAGCCTATGTGTGTAGTGTTCGATCTAGATCCCTCATGTATGGAGATACATGGTCGAAAAATAGATTAGATCTATTTGTGTCCTCGACAGATCGGAAGTTCCGATGTGATCAGATGTTCCGATGGCAGATCGGAAGTTCTGATATCGAATAATAATTCGATACAGAAGGCAATGGTTGTGATGCGGGATTCCGATGTTGATCGGAAGTTCCAACAAATCGGAAGTTCCGATGCTAGAACGGAAGTTTCGATACACGAAATTTTGAAAACCCGAGCTTGCTGACTCGGGTTTTTTAGACCAGAATCCAGTCATTTGTAGATTGCTCGCCTAACTTTGTTTTGCAGATAATGTCGTGAATGGCATGGCCTTGGTTAAATGTGATGTATGTAAATTAAATATGGCATGCGTGTCATGGTTATTTACAGCCCTGATGTAAAATTAATTACAGTTTGCATGTCGTTTTCGCGGTGCTTCGGCCCATGTAATTAGTATTGCCTATGCGAGATGGACTAGTACTCTTCATGGAGGTCGGGGGCACGCACTAGATGATGGGAGCAATGGAGATGGAGATCGCCATGTGAAGAAGGTCATGCTATGTGTTGGACCGGAACCAACGACCGGAGGGGGGTGAATGGGAGCTTTTAAAATTTTAGGCCAAAGGGAGCCTTTTGTTTTAAAACAGTCTCCTGCGGAACAGGCTTCGAACATATCCTTCGGAGGTCTGGTTCGGAGGTATTTCATAGCTCTGAAAACAGGCTTCTCGAGGAGCAAAAGTTCGAAGTCAAGAAGACTTCGCTCCACCCACAACATAAAAAACTCAACTCTGCTAAGTCAGTGCAGGCTCTGCACACTAGGTGCCTTCAAGCAGACTTCGCACTTCACCCTTCGCAAGAGATGACTTCCCTCTAAGGACCTTGATCAGATACTCTGCACTAGCAACTATTACTAGGCTTCGTATTATGAAGGTCTAAACTCACACAGAGCACACTGCGCTAAGGACTTCGACAAGGGAAGAAATGGGCTTCGATCTTAGCCACACATAGTGCTTCACTAGTAAACAAAGAGGACTAGCCTTCAGTTTACACAGAGCGAACTCACACTGAAAAACACACTTTGCACGTACAGAACACTCACACACTTCTCCAAACACACTTCAGTGCACAAACTCGAACTAGGAAGTAGTGGAGCACAATGAACTCAAAACATGCAGTGCAAGGCAGGCATACAAGTTCAAGCAGAAAATGAAAACAGAATCAAAGTTTCATTTCTTGAACAGGGAACACAAAATGAACTCACAGACTGAATACAAGAGAATGGCGGTAGCACAGGAGTTCTAAAATTGCTTCTCAAAGTGTTACTCAGGCCTAGCCAGCCTTCACTATTTATAGGCACTATTCAGCCCTGTGAATAGACTACTTTACCCCTAGGGTTTACACTGATTTTATCTCATCAGAACAAGGAGGTACAGATGGTAGTCTACTTTATTTGGAGGCTTCTTTTGTTAGCTTCGTAGAGAAGACAACATCATATTTTGCAGAGCAGACACGATCAGTCTTTGCAGTTTTAGAGTCTTCTGAAGACCCCTTCGCATGCGAGGGGTGCGGTAGCTTCGGTGAGAAGCCTTGAGCCTGATGGCCTTCGCTTCACCAAAGACAGCCTTCGATACAGTGACGGTTTTGAGCCGAAGCCGTCAAAGCCCTTAAGACTTCATGCCATCACCTCCGGAGTGGACCACCATGGCTTCGCAGCTAGTCCCAGCTCGAACTCCATCAGTCCATGTACCGAAACATGCATGGCCGAAGTACCTCAAGTCAGCCACACTCTAAATCCCCACCTTCGGAGTGCCACCCTTCGAAATCCCTCCTTCATCCAAGGCCTCCGCATGAAGCATTCCATGAGCACTTCGTCACAGTGTCCCTCCTCGAGCCCACTCTTCAATGAACCTCACCCGGACCATGCCTTCAATGCACCTCGACTTCTGAGACCTCCGTCGGGTGAACCTTTGAGTGCCTCCATCCGAAGCACACTTCAAACACCTTGCCTCATTGCTGAGGACTTTGTCCACCATACTCCAAAGTCACTCCTTTCGGAGTACCCTTCGAAGTGCCTCGCCTATGAGGACTTTGTCTTAGGGTACCTTCAGTCGGAGCCACACTCCGCACTCTCTGCCTTCTCCTAGCGCACCTTGACCCGAGGACCGACCTTGACCCCATGCAGCCTCCGTGACCGAGCTCCCCGCTCGCCTGGCATCAAGCCTCCTGCTTGACCCAGGTTCACTCGCTGCGAACCATCCGTCGCCTCCGAAGTCACCTGCGCACCACAGACAAGTGTATCTAGTACCCCGAAGACCTCTTCGGGTAAACACCCTTCGGCACACACTCTGGTGTACCGCCCAAAGTACCAAACCCTTTGGTACAACCAAGTCATCGTGTACTGTCGGACCCCTCCAATAGTCACACTCCGCTGTGACATCCGTAGCAACCGAAACCACCGAACCCTTCGGTGAGACAACCTCTGAACCCCTTCGGAGGGACTCCTTCGAATCCAGAAGATAAAACCTGTCAATCACTCATCACAGACTCCGAAACCAACCCTTGGTTTCTCAATCTCCCCCTTGATGAGTGCATTGACAACGAAATTCAAGTTCAAGAAAAATTTGAAATATTTCAGCACACAAGTGACCATAAAAACTCAGAAAAGAGCCAAATCATGTCACTTGACAAAAGAATTTCTCTCCCCATTTTCAAATGAGTAAACGCCCCTTCGGCACTTCCCTTTGTGAAATAAAAACTCCCCCTGAGTTATTTTCCCTTGACTGCAGAGAACTCAAAGATTTCTCCCCTTTGGCAATGCAAGCATCAAGGAGCATTTAAAAGATACAATGCTTGGAAATGAGCAGAAGTGCAAAGACATATAAAGCAAAAATATGCCAAACTAAATGCTAGTTTTCATGGGCTCAGCTCAATTTAACATGATCTAAAAGCATGATGACAGCATGTGATTTCAGTATTTTCAAATAAAAGCACCACTGCACAATCCAGTTAACTAGATAAGTAAAAGCAAGAGTTGCGCAAAGCTAGTCAATTTCTACTCTAGACAGACAAGTCCAGTTCAAATGGAGTATTGAAAGCAAACTTGATTGACAATGAATTTATACTTGCTATTCTTTTCATAATGTCAGGTGTTATTTGTTTGTCTACCTTATACTTTCTAATCAATCCAAGCCTAGGCAGGAAACAACCATCAGAAACTTAAGGCAATGATTTTGGCATACACTAAATTATCCCAGCTCATACAAAAGTGCAATGGTAAGTAGTCTAGAATAAAATAGTGCGACAAACAAACCCACCTGGATATTTTCACTTTTCGCATTTAAATCATGGGTTTTGGATTTTTGATAGGTGAACAAATTATTTAGCATTTGTTGAAGAATATCCATGAGTAAGTAGTATGAGTTTTCAAGTTGCAATTTTTCTATTCAGATAAATGATTCTTGCTACCAAGCAGATAAAAGATAGCTAAAGCAGTCCTGCCTAAACATGCTAGATTCAAGACTAAGTAGTGAGCATGATTTGATTTTGGAAAAGAAAATCATGCACAAAATGAATCAGACATATTAAATAGAGCTAAGCTATCATGATTACATGAATTAAAACAAGGCATATCAGTGCAAAACATGTAAATGCAATTTCACACACAAGGACCATATGCATATCACTGAAAATGTGCTCTCCCTCATAGAATGTCGTAAGGGTGACAAACACAAAGTTCCCCAAGCAAGTAGGCAAAACACGAAGCATTGAGGGGTTTTGTGAAGATATCGGCTAGCTAGTGTTGGGTATCAACATATTGAAGTTCAATGTCACCCTTCTCATTGTGATATCTGAGAAAAGGATATCGCACGTCAATATGTTTGGTTCTGGAATGCTGAACTGGGTTATTTGCAATACAAATAGCGCTATTGTTATCATAGAAAAATGGAACATTCTTATAATCTAACCCAAAATCCCGCAAAGTGGAAACCATGCACAAAATCTAAGAGCAACAGCTAGCTGCAGCAACATATTCGGCCTTAGCTGTTGATTGTGCAACACTAGACTGTTTGCGGGAAGACCAGCAAATCAGCGAAGTACCCAGAAAATGACAAGTACCGGAGGTACTTTTCCTATCATTCCTACACCCAACAAAATCCGCATCGGAATAACCTCGAAGACACAAAGAGGCAGATGCAGAATACCAAATGCCAATTTTGAGGGTGTGTTTGAGATACCTGAGAATGTGCTTTACCACTTGGCGGTGCAAAGCTCGTGGTGAAGCCTGAAAACGAGCGCACAGACATACTACGAAGTGTATGTCTGGCCTTGTAGCAGTCAAGTAGAGGAGGGAGCCGATCATGCTCTGGAACTCCTTCTGATCTATGGCTTCTCCATCTTCGTCAGGATCCAATGCTACAGATGTAGCTATTGGAGTGACAAGTGGCTTCGCATCAGCCATGTTGAATTTCTTGAGCAGATCCTTGGTGTACTTCGTCTAGTGAATGAAGGTACCTTGTTTTCTTTGCTTGATTTGCAAACCAAGGAAAAATTTGAGTTCGCCCATCATGGACATTTCGAACTCCCTGCTCATGGCATCTGCAAACTCGGCAACCAAAGCATGAGAAGAGCCACCAAAGATGATATCATCCACATAAATCTGAACTAGCAAGAAATCTTTGCCATGCTTGAGAGTAAAAAAGGGTTTTGTTCACTGATCCCATCAAATACCCTCGCTCAAGCAGAAAAGACTTAAGTCTATCATACCATGCCCGAGGGGCCTGGTTGAGTCCATAAAGATCCTTATGAAGTCTAAGGACTTTATGCGGGTATTTGGGGTTTTCAAATCCAGGGGGTTGTTTTACATAAACATCTTCGTCTATGAAGTCATTAAGAAAAACACTTTTAACATCCATTTGATAAAGTTTGAAACCACAGGATGCCACAAATGCAAGTAAAATCCTAATGGCCTCAAGACGAGAAACAGGTGCAAAAGTCTTAGTAAAATCAATCCCTTCTAATTGAGAATAACCTTGAGCTACAAGTCTAGCCTTGTTTCTAACTACAGTCCCATCCTCCCCTTGTTTGTTTTTGAAAATCCATTTTGTTCCAATGAAATGATCATTTGGTGGAGGATCAACTAAAGTCCAGACTTGGTTTCTCTCAAAATTTTCAAGTTCTTCATGCATGGCATTGATCCAACTAGAATCAGAAAGTGCATGACTCACATCTAAGGGCTCGAAAGAAGCAACATTAGTAGAATCAATGAAATGAGCATGAGAACGTATTACCCTTTGATCAAGCTCACCAATGATCTGCTCGGGAGGATGCATACTTTGAATATGATGTGGAGCCTCTCGGCAGGATGCAGTCTCCCCCTCAACTTGTGTGTTGGAGTGGTCCAAGATGACCGATGTCGAGGTAGTTGCTTCGGGACCTTGTGCCGAAGTGATCGAAGCGGGGTCGACTTCGAGGGTCGATGTCGAGGGTAGTAGGGGTTCATCCTCAAAATCTTTGTGATCTTCTTCCTCGAAGATGGTCTGCTCCATGTCCTGTTCAATTGCCTATTCAAAAGTAGAACTAACAAAGGGGGTTGATTCATCAAAAGTCACATCACATGACTCGATAATAGTGTTAGTCTCCAAATTAAAAATACGATAAGAGTGACCATGAGTAGTGTAATCCAAGAAGATCTCGTCAGAAGATCGCGACTCAAATTTGTCTAAATTTCGACGCTTTAGGATAAAACATCGACAGCTAAAAACTCGAAGATGAGTAACTTTGGGTTGTCTCCCAAAACGCAATTCATAAGAAGTCAGGTTCAAAATTGAGTGCAAGAAGATTCGGTTTGAGATGTAACATGCAGTGTTCATGGCCTCAGCCCAGAATTTCCTAGGAGTCCTGTGCTCATCGAGAATCGTCCTAGCCATCTCAACCAAAGTGAAGTTCTTCCTCTCAACAACACCATTCTGTTGAGGAACCCGTGGGGCAGAGAATTGATGTTCTATGTCATGCTCCATGCAAAAGTCAACAAAGAGACTGTTCTTGAACTCAGTGCCATTATCACTTCGAATGAATTTTAATGCACCAGGGTGTTCAGTGAAAAGTCTCAAATCCAAGCTCCGAAAGTGTGAAAACACTTCATCCTTGCTGGCTAGAAAGAAGACCCAAGAGTAGCGACTGAAATTGTCAACAATGACTAACACGTACCATTTGCCGCCTAAAGAACTAACCCGAGAAGGACCTACAGTGTCCATATGGAGAAGTTCTTCGGGTTGTTCAGTCATCATCATGGTGACTAGCGAATGCGAAGCGGCAATCATTTTTCCATGTCGACAGGGAGTGCAAACTAAATTTTCTCAAACTTGAGCTTGGGCAATCCTCGGATCAGATCTAGGGCACTCAGATGAGCGAGCAACTCAAAGCTCATATGCCCTAGTCTCCTATGCCACTTCCAAAGCTCAGAAGACGAATGTGCAACAAGATAGTGAGAAGAACCAGATGACTCAGAAAAATTAGTTCCAAAAACTCTCCCAACCCTAAAGATCTTACAAACCACAGCGCCATCAGAATTGAGTACTTGCGATGTATCGTGATGGAATCACACTTCAAAGCCCTCATCAAGCAGTTGAGATACAGAAATCAAATTGTATCCCAAGTTTTCAACCAAAGCAACATCTTTGAGAGTGAAATTCGAGTTGATTCTTACCACACCATTACCGTTCACTCTACTCCTTCGATTGGTGCCGAAGGTGATATGTTCCTTTTGCTTGGTTGTGGTGAGGCTAGAGAACCATGCTGCATCTCTGGTCATATGGCATGAACAACCAGAGTCCATGATCCACGTGCCCTCCAAGCCTCGGTCTGGCGCCTACACATGATAAGAGAATCTTGATCGCTCAATGCTGGGGTGAGTGAAATCATGACGAGGCATCTAGCACTGAGTGATACGAGTAGTAGGCATAGTAAAAATATATTGTCTACGCACAGGAAAATCAGAATGATGCATAGTGCGAGGTATACCTACATGTTGAGACGTAAATGCGTGACGAGGTCTCCCAACCTGTCAAGGCACAAAGCCATTGATACACGGTCTAGCACCATATGAAACATGGTGAACATCATGAGGGGCAAAACCTCTCAGGGAGCCTCGAAAACAGGACGTGAATGAAACTCAGACTCATGCATACCAAGAGATGGGTTTCTTGGTAGGAATTTTCTTGGCTGGAGGAGTGGTTTTCTTGGGAGTTAGGGTAGGATTTTTGGCTGATGGAGTGTCTAACTGGGCTCTTTCTTTCTCTAAGGTAGTGGGTGAGGTAAAAACCGTTTTGTTCTCACTATCTGAAGGAATCCTCTCAAAACCCAATCCCAGAGCTAACCCTGCCCTGTTAGCACACATCTTGGTCTTGGCCAAGAGCAAGTCCATCCTACCCTTTCCCTCAGTACATTTGTTAACCACAGAAAGAAGGTATTCGTTTCCAGTCATGAGGTTTTCAGCTCGCTCTCTAATAGTGCCTAGCTGGTCCTTAAGGGTTATGCAAGTATCACACACAGGTTGCACATCCTTAGAACTACCGACCCTCTCCAATATAGCCTCTAAATCATGAACATGCTTATCACATAAATCAATGCTCTCACGTAATAAAGAAAGTTAATGCATTCATTTATATCATGAGGACTATAATCAACCATCAAAAACTGCTTCTGTGCAGTCTCAAGCTCAAAAAGAGTTTGAGCATGCACAGAACGCAACTGAGCAAGCTCACCCATGACAACAGTGCAAGATTCACATTCAGCATCATTAACACTAGACTTAAACATGGCATAATCAGTAGAAACAAATTCTAGCCTAAGTCTAAGGTATTTTCTATCTCTAGCTGCTTGCACAAGTAATCTATCCTGACCAAGAACTACTTCATTCAGTTCATCTATCATGAAGCAAAGGCTGGTGAAATCTCGTCCCTTCTTGTCCTTTTTCTCCTCCTTCCTTGGGGTCTCCTCCTCCTCATCAGAGCTCGACTCCTCAGTTGAGGAAGTGTCGATGTCGCTGAGAGCAGTAACAAATGCTCTGGAAGCAGCTTTGGCTACCCTCTTAGCCACCTGGCCGCGCTTGCCCTTCACAAAGGGTTTCCTCTCCTTTGTGTGGTATTTGGGGCGTTCACTCTCATCTCTCCTATTGAGCTTAGGACAGTTGGATTTGATGTGAGAAGTGTCGCCACACTCAAAACAACCACTAAATCCGCTTCTCCTTTGATCCTATCTCTCATGGTGAAAACGGGTGAACCTTCTGGCAATGAGAGCAAGCTCTTCATCATCTAGAGTATCCACCTGCTCCTTAGAGACGGAGACCAGGGAGGACAAAGCAAAACCACCTGCAAGAACACAAGTACCATATGTGCTTGGTTCTACAGTGGTGCCACGGCTAGTGCTAGAAACTAGTGCTAATGGTTGTGGCAAAGAGTTTCTGTGTACTGCAAGAGATGCCTTGGCAATCTCTGTGGACTTCAGCTTGCTGAAGAGCTCATCACAAGTCAACGTGTCATAACCTGTGGACTCCTCAATGCTGGATATCTTTACTTCCCATATGCTACGATCAAGAGCATAGAGAAGCTTGATAGCCCTGTCATGATCATTGTAAGCAAGCGTCCCGTTGGATCGCAAGTTACTCACTATCGCATCAAAATGAGAAAACATGACATCCATAGATTCACCAAGCGCTTGCACAAATAGCTGATACTGTTGATTGTACGTGCTTTTGCGCCTAGCCTTAATTTGTGTAGAGCCCTCATGAAAAATAGTGAGTGTAGTCCAAATCTACCTTGCTGTCCTTAGGTGTTGAACCCTATCAAACTCACTCTGACTCAAACCAATGAATAGTATGTTTCTAGCTTTGGAGTTAGAATTATACTAATCTTTTTCTATTTGAGAGGTGCGGGTTTCAGGGATAGAGTATTGTGAGTCCACAATATCCCAAATTGCATTCCTTGGCTTAGCAAGTAAGCCTCCATGCGCACCTTCCAGTATGCAAAATTCGTCCCATCGAACAGAGGTATTTTACTAACTCTGTCCATGTCGCCAATAGATCACAAAACCGATTAAGGTCAACTAGTGATCTTAACCTGCTCTGATACCAATTGTTGGACCGGAACCGGTGACCAGAGGGGGGTGAATGGGAGCTTTTAAAATTTCAGGCCAAAGATAGCCTTTTGTTTTTAAACAGTCTCCTGCGGAACAGGCTTCGAACACACCCTTCGGAGGTCTGGTTCGGAGGTATTTTACAGCTCCGAAACTAGGCTTCTCGAGGAGCAAAAGTTCGACGTCAAGAACACTTCGCTCCACCCACAACACAAAAAACTCAACTCTGCTAAGTCAGTGCAGGCTCTGCACACTAGGTGCCTTCAAGTAGACTTCGCACTTCACCCTTCGCAAGAGATGACGTCCCTCTGAGGACCTTGATCAGATACTCTGCACTAGCAACTATTACTAGGCTTCGTATTCCGAAGGTCTAAACTCACACATCTCCGGGTAAACACCCTTCGTCACACACTCTGGTGTACCGCCCAAAGTACCGAACCCTTTGGTACGACCAAGTCATCGTGTACTGTCGGACCCCTCCAACAGTCACACTCCGCTACGACATTCGCAGCAACCGAAACCACCGAACCCTTCGGTGAGATAACCTTTGAACCCCTTCGTAGGGACTACTTCGAATCCAGAAGATAAAACCTATCAATCACTCATCACAGACTCCGAAAGCAACCCTTCGTTTCTCACTATGTCACAGTTAATTTGATTGCATGTGATGCTTTCTTATGTTCCTATTATTCTATTCTTGCATGTTTTGTGTGCGCTAGGGACGTTACGATTCTAGAGTAGTTTTCCCTCAGAAAATTAAGTGGCAATGCTCTTCCCAATAGCTTCACCCACCAAGGTTTGTGCTCATCAATAGTGGGTCTGCCAAAGCAGGGTGCTATCTTTTATCTCGACCAGTTGGGGCAGAAGTCGGACTTCTGCACACATAGTGTTGGTTGACTTGACAAGGATATCAAAACGGTTTTTGGCCTTGGAGTGTAGGAGTTGGGGTAGAGCATTGGATGCTTCTCCAACGACAAGAGTCACATACGATGTGATTAGCAAGGAGTTGCTTACCTATGTCAACTAGCTTCTAGCAGTGATGTCAAAGCTCACTAGGAGATAGCGTGACCATGGATCTTGCACCACTATTAGTCATGAGAGGGAAAGTGACTGGTTTAGATAGTGGAACATCTTTTATTGGATATAAGATAAACATTACATAGTGTTAAACCTCGCTTTTAATCTTTTGTAGATCATGGCACCTACTACGTCTACTGTTAAGAGCACTCTAGTTTTTAATTTGCGATCTATTCTTGAAAAATATTAATTGTCTGGAACGAACTTTATGGATTGGCATCGAAACTTGAGAATTGTTATCAAATAAGAGAAAAAAGGATTATGTTCTAGAGGAACCTCACCCTGATGAACTAGGAGACGATGCTTCTGTAGCAGATAAGTGCGCTTATGAGAAGCATGCTAGTGATTCCGTGGATGTCAGTTTCTTGATGCTTGCCTGCATGTCCTCTCAGTTTCAGAAACAGTATGAGGAATGTGATGCTTACGATATGATCGTAGGGCTTAAAGGCATGTTTCAGGAGCATGCAAGGGCAGAAAAATACAATGTGTCTAAATGCTTGTTTGGTAGTAGGCTGGCTAAAGGGAGCCCAATTAGCCCTCACGTGATCAAGATGATTGGTTGCGCTGAGGAGAGTATCAGAAAGACTCCAAACCATGTGATGGTTGTTCAGAATGAGGGCAAGAAGAGGAGGAGGAAAAAGGCTAAGACAACAGATGTGATCTCTAGTGCGAAGTCTAAACCGACTGGAAAGTTTAGGTCTGGTCCTGCCAACTTTGATGTGTGCCACCATTTCCACAAGCCTGGGAATTGGAAGCGCAACTGCAAGTTGTACATGGAAGAGCAGAAAAACAAGAAGGAAAGTGGGACTTCCGCTTTAGGTATTAATGTTATTGAAATTAATCTTGTTGGACATCCAAATGATTCATGGGTATTTAATACCGGATCGATGATTAATACTTGCAAATCGTTGTAGGGGCTAAGTAGAGTAAGAAAGTGTGCAAGTGGCAAGCTGGATATCTGCGTCGGGAATGGTGCAAAGGTTGCAGCGTTGGTCGTCGGCGTCTATTCACTATCGCTACCGTCAGGATTAGTTTTGGAGTTAAATAATTGTTATTTCATTCCCGCCTTAGGCAGAAACATTATCTCTTCTTCATGTTTAGAAGAAGATGGTTTTGAATTCGTAATAAAGAACAAGAGTTGTTCAATATTTTCGAATGGCATGCTCTATGGTGTTTGTCCATTAGTGAATGGATTGCATATTCCAAGTGTTGACGATGCACACGTTTATAACATTAGTACTAAGAAACAACGACTCAATGATTTGAATCCCACCTACGTCTGGCATTATCGTTTGGGTCATATAAATGAGAAGCGTGTACATAAGCTCCATAGTGATGGACTTTTGGAGTTGTTTGATTTTAAATCATATGAGAAATGTGAGTCTTGTCTATTTCGCAAAATGACAAAGACGCCTTTTCACTTGACAGAGTGAGAGGGTGAGTGAGCTATTAGCCATAGTGCATACTGATGTATGTGGTCCAATGAGTCACATGGCTAGGAAAGGATTTTAGTACTTTATCACTTTTACCAACGACTTTAGTAGATATGGCTATGTCTACTTGAGGAGGCATTAGTGGGAATCCTTCGAAAAGTTCAAGGAGTTCCAGAACGAGGTACAAAATCATACGGGCAAGAGGATCATATTTCTATGATCAGATCGTGGGGGTGAATATTTGAGCCATGAGTTTAGTGATCATCTGAAGCAGTGTGGAATTTTTCTACAGCTAACTCCAACTGGCACGCCTCAGTGGAATGGGGTGTCCGAGCGGAGAAATCGCACTTTGTTGGACATGGTGTGGTCCATGATGAGTCACACTGATCTTCCATTATCCTTTTGGGGTGACGCTCTAGAAACCGCAACTTTCATGATTAATAGAGTTCCATCTAAGTCAGTAGAGAAGACGTCATATAAGATGTGGTCTGGGAGGCATACTAGTTTGTATTTTCTAAAGATTTAGGGATGTGAGGCGTATGTCAAACGTATGACGTCTGACAAGCTCAGTCCTAAGTCTAATAAGTGCTTCTTTGTGGGGTATCCTAGGGAAACCAAAGGATACTATTTCTACAATAGAGAGGAGGGTAAAGTGTTTGTCGCTCGAAATGGTGTGTTCCTTGAGAAAGAGTTTCTGTCAAAAGGAGTTAGTGGGAGGACTATGCATCTTGAAGAGGTTCAAGAGCCACTGGAAAGTGTTCCAGATCCCACTGAACCAGAGCAAGAGGCGCAAACTGTTGTAGACCCTGTTATGGATGCAGCAGTCCCACGAAGGTCTAGGAGAGTAGTCCATGCGCCAGATAGGTACATGTTCTTGACCACTGGGCATCACGACGTGTTGTTGTTGGACAACGATGAGCCCAAGACTTATGCGGAAGCAGTGATGGGACCATACTCTAAGAAATAGCTTGGAGCCATTGGATTCGAGTTGGAGTCCATGCGAGTTAACCAAGTTTGGAACTTGGTTGATCCACCCGATGGTGTAAAAACCATTTAGTGTAAATGGATCTTCAAGAAAAAGATAGACGTTGATGGAAATGTTCACATCTATAAGGCACGATTGGTGGCGAAGGGTTTCAGACAGATTCAAGGTGTTGATTATGATGAATCATTTTCGCCCGTCGCTATGCTTAAGTCTATTCAAATCATCCTAGCTATTGCTGCATTTTATGATTATGAGATATGGTAAATGGATGTCAATACGACTTTCCTGAATTGAAACCTAGGTGAGGATGTGTACATGACACAGCCTGAAGGTCTTGACGGTCCGTGGAATGTTGGGAAAGTTTATAAGCTGCTAAAGTCCATTTATGGATTGAAGCAAGCTTCTCGGAGTTGGAATCTTCACTTTGATGAGGTAGTCAAAGGGTTTGGCTTCATCAAGAATGAAGAAGAGCTTTGTGTTTACAAAAAGGCTAGTGGGACCTCACTTGTGTTTCTGGTTCTATATGTGGATGACATATTGTTGATCGGAAATGACATTCCTTTGTTAAATGATGTTAAGACTTCACTGAAAAATAGTTTTTCGATGAAATACCTTGGAGAGGCAGCATACATTTTGGGCATAAAGATCTATAGACATAGATCAAAATGGTTAATTGGATCAAGCCAAAGTATGTACATTGACAAGGTTTTGAAATGGTTCAAAATGCAGAATTCCAAGAAGGGTTTTCTACCAATGTCACATGGTATTTCTCTTAGTAAGACTCAGTGTGCTGTGACACCTGATGAGCTAGAGAAGATGAGTGTGATTTCGTATGCCTCCAAAATTGGATCCATCATGTATGCCATGCTGTGTACACACCTGGATGTGTCATATGCTCTAAGTGTTACAAGCAAGTACCAATCAAACCCGGGTAAAAGTCACTGGGCTGTAGTAAAGAGTATACTCAAGTACTTGAGAAGGACTGAGGAAATGTTACTGGTTTACAGTGGTGAAGAGGAGCTCGTTGTAAGTTCTTACACGGATGCTATCTTTCAGACCGATAAAGATTATTCTCGATCGCAATCTGTCTTTGTGTTCTGCCTCAATAGAGGCGCGGTGAGTTGGAAGACTTCCAAGCAAGAGACGGTAGCCGATTCTACAACAGAAGATGAGTATATCGCATCTTTAGAAGCGGCGAAGGAGGCCGTTTGGATCAGGAAGTTTGTTTCTGAGCTAGGTGTTGTTCCTAGTGCGTCCAGTCTAGTGGACCTCTATTGCGATAATAGTGGTGCTATTGCGCAAGCCAAGGAGCCTAGATCACACC
This sequence comes from Zizania palustris, assembly GCA_019279435.1. Lineage (NCBI taxonomy): Eukaryota > Viridiplantae > Streptophyta > Magnoliopsida > Poales > Poaceae > Zizania > Zizania palustris. The sequence goes on from JAAALK010000085.1 coordinate 5,179,208, forward strand.
AGAAATTCAAACATATACTTCGGCGATATCACCTGATCCGCGAGATCATTGAGAGATGTGATGTGAAGATTTGCAAGGTGCACACGGATTTGAACATGGTGGATCCGTTGATGAAGCCCCTTCCATAGCCCAAGCATGAGGCACATATGAGCTCCATGGGTATTAGATACTTGCGTGAGTGAGTCATGTGTTTGTGGAAGGTGCTAGTAGAGTCTATGTTAATGTATGAGGATAATTGTTATCTTGTTCCTTTAATAAATATCGTTTGCATTTAATTAATGAGTACGACTTGTTATGTGATGTCAAATCAGTGATGTGGACACATGTTGGTGAACATTGTGTTGGACAGACCCAATTGAGATACTGCTGAGATTGTTATGTGCCAACAGTTGTCATCTCAAATGGTGTACCTACAGAGTCCTTGGACCTGAGATCGTCATTTGATTCCAGAATGCATAGTGACACACTTATGTGCTTCCTAAAGCTATTCCATAACAGGGTAGTAATAAGGGTTGTTTTTAGGTGTGTTGTGAAACATGTCTTGGAATGTGAGCGGTCAAGATGGAATTTACCCCTACTAATAACGGAAGAGTCATTTCTGAGCCCCTCGAGGTATTGGATTAGAAAAGTGCATGGCCATGCCACTATGACTAAGGAGTTAGTCATGATTTGAATCTAATACTTGCTCGAGTGAAAATGTCAAGTTAATCAACAAGGGTGGCACGTATATCACCTTGAGCTTGACTAATGACACGTGGTGAAGGGACTAGTGCTTGAGTATATATCAAGGTTCATGAAAATTTGATTTTGTGCGCTTTCGGGGGTCAATATGTGCTGCTAGGTACCGCTATTGATCAGTGAGTCGGAAACGGTTTCCGGTGAACAACCGTTAGTGTATGAACCTATCGAGTCACACACTTAAGGGGATGGATTAAAACATGCAAATAATTGGTTCTTGTGCAAGTGGGAGATTGAAGGTTATGCCCAAGAAAATTCCATGGATCGAAATTTCCGATAGGAAGTATCAGAAGTTCCGGTTATTTTCTGGTCTCGATATAGAGAGCAAATGTTGCTTTAGAAGTTCCAATATGGTATCGAAAGTTCTGAGGTGGGCGATAACAGATTGGATCTGTTGCATGTCGTACTGTATCAGGAGACCTAAAATACCCTATCAGAAGTTCTGATCTAGGATTGAAAGTTTCGACATGGGAAAATAGATTGGATCTGTTACGGATATTAGGGTTTCGGGATGAGCACGGCCAAGGGGCTCTTAGCCCTATATAAAGGAAGGAGGAGGACGTCTTGGGGTAAGCAATAAGCCTAGATTAGACCTAGACACCCAAGAGTTCTCTCCTTCCCTTCTTGATCTCAAACATTGAGGTCAAGGATCTCCGTCTCTCACGTGTGGTGCTAGCACGCTACCGTAGGAGGTACTCCATCCCTTTACATGTGGACTCCGTGGAGGCGTTGCTCCAGTAGTGACGCTCATGAACGTCTACATGCGAATGACTACATCGTCTTCATCGATCAGATCGGCAAAGGGTGGCAAGGACGAAGCGACGAGAGGCTAGATGCGCTGCTCCAACATCTTCTTCCACTGCACCTATCGCGTCTTGTGCTAGAAGGTATTGATCTATGATATCACACGCGCATGAGCCTAGGGACATAGGGCGGAAATTTTGAATTCGCCAGCTAGCGTAGCTCCCATATTCCCCAACACAAACCTCCCGCCGCTTCTAGAACCAAAAGCAGGCACAGGAACCAAGCTACAATACCTCCAGTTCTTGAGAGAAGAAATAAACCAGCTGAAATAACCGATCAGGGCACTAGCATGAGCCACTGAAGGCTATGGCGCTTGGAATATTTTGGAACTCTCGCGATGCGAAGGAAAAATCGCTTGAACAAGGATGAACAGAAGGGCAAAGTGAACTCTGATTTTAATTTCAGGTGAGTTGGTGAAACCCTAGGGTATACATGGCCTTTTATAGATAGTTTAAAAAGTAAAAAGATGCAATTACCCCTAGGGTAAAATGCACACAGACGCAAAATAAAACTGCGAGCACAACGGGCAAAATAGTAAAATCATATCTAAAGATAACTTGTCCTTACGCGGAGCTTTCGTAGCAGCTACGGCTACAATTCAAGACTGTTGGATCTCTAATCAATGATCTAGATTGGGGCGTCGGTTTTGCACTTAAACCAACAAAGCATCCATTGTCATTGTACCAGGTACCCGGATTGGGACGGCTCGATTCCGCGACTCCCTCAGCTTGGTAATTTCTCGCCGCCCATTTACCTGAGTCAAATCCGGTCATCAGACTAGCGGATCCCCTGCCATTCCTGGCCCATGTACCCGGATTGGGCCGGCCCGACTCCACGGCCCCTCTACTTGGCAGTCGCTCATCGCCTATGTACCTTAGTCACATGCAGTCAAGACACGACAGGTCTTCTCTTCTCTTCTCTTCTTCATCTCTCTCTTTGACTTTCGTTGACAATAACTCGTCACTTCTAGAGCCATGAGGCCCATGATCTTCAACATGGCTCCTTAGTGTATCCGCACCGCCTTTTATTCCTCTGATATCCTTGCGCATTGGTTTCCCTAGCCTTTCTTCTTGCATGATATTCTCGTGGTCTTCTATTCCTCTCTTCCTTCTTACGCACCTCGTTTTCATTTGGTGAGAGTTGTGTTTCTACATGTATACATATTTTTAAAAAGTTGGACTCCATATAATTTAAACGGCACAACAAATGTTTTTTACAATAGTACCTGTTTGAGAAAACATGTTGTTGTTTACTCCCTTTCTTGAAGGTTGCAAAATAGTTCATATATGTAGTTTCAAATGTGTTAATAAAAGGTACAACTTTGCAAACATAAAGTGGCATGTAGTTACCTTCGGTGAATATGTTTGAACTATCTCTCAGCGCAAGACAACCATCTTTGCTTGTTCCCATTATGAGAGTGGAGCAAATATGTTCAAACCCTATTAACAAAAGCTGATGTACAAACTATACAAAAAGTCAGTATAATAGACCCCATGTAACACCCCAAATTTTCAGAGAAATAAAAATACCATTTATTATATTTTTCTGGAATTAATTAATTTGGAAATACCTTTAATGCCCTTCTTAGTTTATTTGAACTAGAACCTAGGTGAAATGACCAAACAAGAGGCTAGAAAATTTTGTATATGATCCCAAGTCTAATATATATTTTTGAGAATTTTTACAAATTTTTATCACCCTTGGAAGTAGCCCAAATATTTTAAACTATTTTCTGTAATTATTTTTATTCGGAAAAGAATTGAAACAGTAACGGGCCCTTTTTCCCCATTCTCCCTCCACCGGTTGGCCCAGCCCGCTCCCCTCCCCGCGCCCGTTCTGACAGGTGGACCCCACCCATCAGCGACCCCCTCTCCCACCGCGCGCGCGCCCGACAACCCGACCCCACCTGTCGGCGCCAACCTCACCCTCAGTCGGACCCGACCCCACCCATCAGCCCCGCCCGTTGTCACGCCCGTGCCCACTGCCCTGTGGCCCCCACCTATCGGATTCGTCTTCCTCACGGGATCCACCCCCAAATATCCCCCCTCACCGGCCGAAGCCCTAATCCCACCTCGGATCCGCCCCCGCCGGCCCCCTCCCTTTAAACCATCGCCGGCAATGAATTCCCCGCGTCCCGCCGACTGTTTCTCCCTTTAAACCTAGTCGAATCACGTCTAGGTTCAGTGTATCCCCTCGCAACCGAGCTCGTCGGCGTTAAGGCCATTTTAAATTCGGTCTTCCCCCAATTGCACCCCCTTGAACCCCGCCGGCGCTCCTATTTAATCCCTCGGTCATCACCGCATTAGACCCCTACGCTCACATGCTGTGAGAACGAATAGAACGGCCACGCTCCGGTTTTTAACACCCCTCCGCCGCCCGCAATCCAGCCGTCGTTCGCCATCGTCGGAGACCTCCTCCACCCTCGGTGATCGCACCTGCGTGATCACCGACATCACCCCGGCCTCGTCCACCCCTCCGTCGCCACCGAACTCCACCAGAACGCCATCGCCGACGAGGACCCGAACGCCTCCGCCGCCCTCGCTCATCGTCGGCCACGCTCTGACGACCCCAAGCCTCTCCGACGGTACCCTCTTGACCCCCGCAATGTACTAATTCTGTTTTAGCCCTTAGAACCGACCGCCATCGCTCGTCGTGGTCACTGGACCCTCGTCGTCGCTAGAGAAGACGACCGGCACGGGCTGAGTACTCGTGCAGTGTCGGATTCGATCTCGGCCGTGCGATCCAGATCCAACGGTGGAGGTTAGGCCATTCTCGCGGTTTAATCAGATTCGTTGGATCTCAACGAATCGGTATGATTTAATCTGAGCCATCCATTTCTATTTAAAACCCACGTTCGATCTGAGCCGCACGATACGTACCGGTTCGGCCTTTTAATCTCGCGCGTCCATTTTCATTTAAACCTCCCACCTCGCCCGTGACCGCCCGATCGTGATCCAACAGTGGATCTGGATCCGGCACACGCGCACAGTGCGCGGGTTCACGGTGCGCCGGTTCGCCGTGGACCGACGCCTGTATTTAGATTTAAATTAATTTCCAGAAATAGTTTTAAACTTATAAAATTCATATCTGGCACATTTTAACTCCAAAAATTACCATTTCAATTCCAGAAAATTCACAATTTTATTCTCTACATGTTAATGCAATAAAAAAATAGGTTTATATTGAGTATTTTGTTTTTGTTTAATAATATATTCACATGCACTTTAGGGTAAATTACCAATTTGGTTCATTTCAATTTTAGAAAAGTTTATCTTTTATTCTTTTCATGTTAGTCTAATAAAACCTCTAGGTTTGCAATGAACCTCTTATTTTAAATTAGTTATAAAATTTAAAATACATTAGTTTACATTATTATCCCTTTTAGAAAGGCCATTATTTCATTAAAAATTCATTTTAAAATGTTCTTAAGATAAACTTCAGAAAGTCAATAACTTTATTTTCCAAATCAAAAACCTATATGCCAATTGTGTGGATGTTGTATTGTTTATTGAATGTTATGTTTATTATTCATGTTGAAAAGATTACGACGCCACCGAGGAGCCGGAGTATTACCCGGAAGTTCCCCCGTCGCCTTTCGCTGAACAAGGCAAGTCACCAAACCAATCTTTTGAGCATATCGAACCCATGTTTTATTAAACTATCGCTAAAACACATAAGATATACATGCATTAGTCAAATGAAACCCTTACAATATATAGTGAGAGGCCCGTGCGTTGCAACGGATGCATAATGTTAATGGCAATATATTTAGAACATGATAGTGAGAGGCCCGTGCGTTGCAACGGATGCATAATGTTAATGGCAATATATTTAGAACATGATAGTGAGAGGCCCGTGCGTTGCAACGGATGCATAATGTTAACGGCAATATATTTAGAACATGATATATTTGCCGAACACATTTGTTTAGTAATATTGTGATGATAAGAAACAAAGTAATATATTATTCCTCAAAACAATACATAGAAGTATGTTTACTATATAAAGTGTCATTGCATATTTATAATTACAGATCTGGTATGAAATCGTACAATATACTATACAGTGAGCACATCTTCTTTTATCTACTCAGTGAGCACTTCCTTGTAGATGATATTCTTTGTTAACGTGCTTGTTGAATTGATTCCCCTATTTTTCTCCGGAGCGGCGAGTATTTTGATGTTGCTACGAGAAGTTGCTCGTGACAGAGCTACATATAGTTGTCCATGAGAAAACACCGGGTTCGGGAGGTATATTCCAACATGCGGTATTGTTTGACCCTGTGCTTTATTAATTGTCATTGCAAAACTCACCCTAACAGGAAATTGACTCCTCTTAAACTTGAAGGGGAACATCTCATCATCGGAGGGGCACAAGGGTATGCGTGGAAGGAAGACTCTCTCACCAGCATGTTGTCCCAATACAATTTCAGCATCGATAGTATTTCTTTGAAATGCTCGGACTATCAACCTAGTCCCATTACACAGACCATTGGCCGGGTCAAGATTTCTGAGCAAAATCACAGGACAATTAACCTTGAGTTTTAATATATGAGGAGGTAACCCATTTGGCGTTAATGAATTCAGGAACTCAGACGGATAATGGTTGCATGGATCATCGACTGCTCGATCATGACTGTGATAAATTATCTCGTCACCAGGAAAACGTTCGATAAGCTTCATGTTTATTGCATCAACGTTCTCATTCCTCGTTGACAAAATAGCTCGAGATGTGATGTAGTCTGCATCAGTCATGTTTGCACCTAACATTGGAAATACCATGTCAATAAGACTATCAATGTCTGATTCTGCACCAGTGTAGGGTACACATATTTCGTCGGGTAAATTTACATAGTCATCATCGATGGTCTCTTCAATGCCATTGCCAATCCGTAGCAGGTAGTCTGAAAACCATATATCTGATCGAGCTCTCATGTTATGGACAAGTCTCAACTGATGCATGTTATCCCATAAGTAAGATCTACGCAATGTTGCGTTTACAATTTGAGCCCTATTCCCCTTTCGTATAACTGGAAGAACTTGTCTGAAGTCACCTCCAAAAACCATTGTTTTGCCTCCAAATGGTAGATTGGGCTTTTCCATTATATCCCTCATGCTCTTGTCCAACGCCTCAATTGCCTGTCTTTTTGTCATGGAGACTTCATCCCATAATATAAGCGAAGCTTTTTGAAGAAGCTTCGCAGTACCACTTTGTTTGGTGAAGTTACACACTCCATTGTCTTGTATGCTTAGTGGTATCTTGAACCTTGAATGAGCCGTTCTACCTCCAGGCATGATGGAAGCAGCAACACGAGATGTTGCAGTAGCAATAGCTATCTTCCCCTCGCTACGGACTTTTGCTAATAAAGCTTTGTACAGAAAGGTTTTTCCTATTCCTCCTGGACCATCAACAAAAAACACACCTCCACTATTGTTGTCAACGGATGATAGTATAACATCATAAGCATATCTCTGTTCTGCATTAAGAGAGGATGTGCTCGCTAGTAGCTCATTATCCACTTGTATAGAGGACTCTTCACAAATCTCCCTCACCTCACCCGCCATGGCGTCATATGATTCATCAATTTATGGAAGAGGAAATGATGTTATCTCTTTACCCATTGACTGAAGCAATTTTCTTATATCCAATAACACCATTTGTTCAACTGCATATGCATTCATCTGGGATCGTCGGATGTCATCAGACATTGCTTCGAAGTGTTTGTTCCAGAGTCCACGCACATCGCTAGGTTCACAATATACCAATATTGTAGCAAACAACCTTCGGAGGGACGAAGGCATATGAAATACTTCAGCTTCAGAGAGGCACTCATCAATGCTGTTATCTGACTCAATAATACCTCTTTTCTCAGCGCTTTCTCGAAATGTAGGGTATACAATACCATCATATGTCCTCAAATTCTCAAATGAAGTAGCACCAACCACATGGTTTAATAGCACCCTCAAGTAGTATCTTTCTCCCTCTGCTGGATGTGCTGAGATGATCCTCCCAACCTGCGTGCTTCGTTCTCTTATTTTCCAAAGCTTACGTCTAGGCAACCACACTGCATATTGTGGGAAATCCCTATAAAGTAATGTGCGTGCCCACGTAAATTCTTGATTTGCCTTGAAATACTCAGTCAACATGGTTCTTGAGGCACCCTGTTGGTCGAGAACTTCACGTACATCAGCATTCTCTCTATAGGACACAAGATGCATTCCTGGGAGGTGGAGCTGTAACTGTAGCACTGGTGGCGAAATCCCGCTAAGATCAAATCCAAATATTCTCCACAATGCCTCCTGTGGTGTTACCCACCTAGCATCCCTATATTCATTGATCTCATTGATCTCGCGGTTTTCATCAGCTTCATTGACGGACACAGACGCCCTATCATGACCCTTATAAATATACTTGTAGAGGTACTTAACAGCCTTAATACTCGAACAAACTTCTGCATTGATGTGACAGTCATACCTTCTTAAAAGCATGGGATTATATGGGACAACCCATCTGTTGTCTAAGTCATGACCTCTCACTCTTACCCTTTGTTTGTCATCCCTTCTCCTGTAGATAGGGTAAGAATCTTCGCCTTGGATAGTTGTGTCACTAAACTGGCGTGGATAATAGCACTTGCAACTACCATTTTTCATGCATGGACTCTTCCTATTTAGTGGACCACACGGGCCATGCATCATATGTTTCACTACCATTTCATATAGCTCCGGGTATTTATCCTTATCTGGAAGTTCTGCTGATATAACATTATCATACTCATCGGGACAACTCAATTTGTATGTTGACTCCATGATAAGGAGGAAATGTGCATGTGGTAGACCCCTTTTTTGGAACTCGATAACATGGACTTGTGCTGCAATGATTCCTAGGATATGTTTACGAAATAGCTGGAATTTGAGATCCTCTAGCTTGGCTTTAAATACACGCACAACAAGATCAGGACGATCTTGTGGTGTTTGGCCAGGTGCAAGGTCCCTACTTATCTCTTCCCAATTAGGATTACAAGTCATTGTGATAAATATGTCGGGTTTTCTATACTTCTGCACTAAGGCCATAGCATCCATATATCTTCGTCTCATATCCCTCCCGCCACCGATAAACGATGCAGGTAGGACCCATCTTTTTCCCAATCTGCTGGCTCTATGTTCTCCAACAGATACACTATCCATCAAGCCCTGGTAAAGATCCGCACGAATCTTCTTCTGATTGTATAAGAAGTAATTCAGGCGAGACGTTTCAATTTTTATGTAGGTATCAACTACAAACTGCTGGAATAGACGTCTCCCATACAAGACCGTGTTGAAGATTCCACTACGCATCTGGAATTTATAGCAATAATATTCACGCATCGAAACAAAAAACTTGCTGGTAGTATCTACAAAGAAAAGAGAAATCAATTAGGTGATTAGCGTATGGATTAATAGTATCGTAATAACATGAATATGAGTCACTTAGCTAACCTGAGTTGTCAGCATTTCTTTGTCGGGTTGTATTTATTTGACTAATGTCAATACCTTGTCTTGGTATATCAGAATGCCAACCGAGCTCTGCTCTTGGAAAAAATAGGGGGTATGACAAAGGGTCGTAGCACCCATCACTCGGTCTAATTGAATAGTAGTTGTTGTTATTGCCAAACAAGGTGATGCTACGATCAAAATGTTTATTAATATCATTCCCCTCAACCCACACAGCAGCAACCTCTGATGTTAACGGTCTGTTATAAGTTCTCTGGTCTAGCTTATAATCCATATTTAGCACAATACGATATTCATCAACGTCTTCAACCTGTCCTAGGCTTCTGAATGTTTCAGAGTAGGGATTATCTCTCAAAATATGTACCAAACATCTAATAATAGATATGTCCCTTTCTCTATATATCTCATCTCGAGCACGACGGAAACGATGTGATAAGCTAGGATCATCATCATAGAAGTACAACTGCAAGTGGCTTGGTTCATTGTCTCCATTCCCAAAAGAATGTATGTTATGGTACATTTGCCCATGCGCTTTAAATGTGTAAACTCCATCCCTTGCACTTGCGAGGTTCTTGTCATAATCACAGTACATTGTGGTGAAGGAGAAATGACTGTTAAAATATCTAATATTCTCTATAAAATGTTGTGATTGAATGTCTTCACCTGTGTACAACCGTCGAAGCTCCTCAGGTGGCGCAGGTATTTGAAGTTTGACCTTGCCATTCATACAACAAAATCCTGGCGGCTCATATTCAAACCTCTTCGCACCACAATGACGACAGTCTGGCTGAGTCTTTAAAATGTGGGCGCTAACAGGTAGGTTCTGGTAGACAACGTGAGTTGTATTAAGGTTGTTAGATCCTATCTCAGAGCCATGTGGTGTATTACGAACGACACAGTTTGGACCAAGAGTTCTTCTTCTTGCTCGATTTTGTTGGTTACGTTTTTCCCACATAACCTGCCTTTGCTCATCTGTCATACTTGCTGAATATCGTTGGTTCTCTCGCCTCGCTTGCCTCTGTTCATCTGTCATACTTGCATATCGAGCTTTATCACGTGCACGTCTTTTGTTTCGTTGCTCTGATGTCAAGCTTGCATAGCGTGCTCTTTCACGAGCACGCCTTATCTCAGCACGATCTATCGATCGGTCAAATTGGGTTTGTTGAACAGATGGAATTGCTTGTTGCTCTTGTGAGTCGATAGTTGGAGTTGCTAATATAGCAGAATTTGCACCTGCACAAAGTTTATGTAATCACATGAGACATAATTTTTGCTATTAGTAATTGCACAACCCACATTGCAGTAGTTTATACCATTAGAGGTTTGTCCTTGAAATAATCCCGCTGATGTAAGGGTACTTTGTGTAGGAACAACAAATGAGGACGGTTGTCGATATGACACATTTTCACCGTCCGATGAACTTTCCGATGGAGTCTGTGATGGTTGTCGAATACAAATTCCAGAAGGGCCGTGAGGCAAAATGTTACAATGATTTCTCTTTTGTCTATGACGACCATCGATAACTAAAAATTTAAAATGAGTACACATTTTCAGACAATAATTTTAGTGTAATGTTGTAGCACAAATATTTGAATAGACAAATAAACATGATAAATTAGGCGCATAAAATATAATAACCTTCTTTCCCCTCTCTCCTCGGTATATTTTCTGACATGGTTGATAGCTTTGTTATCGCGGCGTCGAGCGACCTGTTGATTGCATAATTGGTTAACCACTAAACAAACGATAATTGAGTGGAAACATTATAGATGGAACATGATTTTAATTCAGATAAGTGTTTGAGTTTTTAATTTATTTTTCTTGGTACCAAAGAGTGATTTAGAATACTTGTTTTGGATTAAAGGGTTATTTTGAGGGTTAGGATTACAAATTTGTTATTTAAATAGGGCATTGGATGATTATTAATCAAGATTGGATCTGGAGATTGTGTTAGAGGAAAGAAAATATTCTTCAAGGTTAGGAATGAGAGTATTACAGTGAATGATGTTTTCATTTTGTAAATAAGCGTATTTCAATTTGAGACATGTATTCCAATACAAATATTACATTGAAATAACTTCAAAGGGAATACACAATAGATTCAACGAATGATCACAAAACCAAATACCAAATTCAAATAACTTCAAAGGGAGTACACAATAGATTAAACGAAATGAACACAAAAACCAAAATTACATTCAAATAACTTCAAAGGGTGTACCCAATAGAAATAAACACAAAACATCCGAATATGAGGAAGTACATAAACAACGCACACCACAATACACACAAGACTGTAACACTATGGACAGTCAGATCCATAAATCGTTGCAAAATATCTCCATCTAGCTTCCATGAACCGATTCACAAAGCTTAGATCCATAGTTCCTGAACTCAGACGTTGCCGTAAGTCTGCATTTATATTTCAAAGAAAAATAATTAACAATATCTATAATATTATGTGATGTATTGCCATTATTCTTAGCTTGTGTTTGTATTGTTGGAACTACTTACTTTGCAAAGGTAGTGTGGATGGATAAATCGGATTAAACTTGACTGTAGTGTGTTCTGAAGTCTCTAAACATCCTATCGCCAAGTAGAACAAATATTAGCGTAATTCATCACTATATCTTTATTAATGATAAAATGGGTTAGGACTAAATTACTATGCTTCTTGTGAAGTCGAAGCATGGTTCCTAAAACAATGTGGTTGTTACGATGAGCTTCTGTCCATTCAGAGATGTGATCAGTGAGGGAGTCACCCCAAATTCCAACAACCATCATGTTCAAGCTAAAAAAGATCAAATTCTCATTAGCTTTCGATTTGCAAAAACAATATGATTGTTTATAACGATATAAGTGGTTGTATATAACTTATGAATTACCTAGTGTCCATCAGTGTTATCTCCCTATATAGACCTCCAAGTCGTTCCAATTTCCCCCAATAGACAACAACTCCAGCTATGTCTGTCCAAATAATCATATCATACTATAAGTAAGACAACTATTTTTTTGAAACTATGCATCGCCGATTCAATTTACGTACGTACCCACAAACGTTTATTAGGACGAATCCACGCGTCATGAAACGTCAATAGATATTTTGGATAGGGAGGGAATTGGATTGGAAGAATGTATGGCTCAACTGTTGTATTTCTTCGAAGAGAACCTTCATAGGCATGGGCAATGCTCCGATAGTACAATGCCTCTTCAAGATTAGGTTGAAAATATAGACAATGAATAGTATAACATTGTCCTTGATTTAGGAGAATGTTAAACCTATGAACTTCCTCCCGCTCCCATGCAATGACTTCTATTTTAGCACCCTACGTATAATATTAGGGTTTAGAATAGTTCACATGTTCACTACTATGTAAAATTTAGGCCAACTTGTGTGCAACTTACGGTAATATCCATTAAAATAAATCGTTGTTTTTCTCCATATTCATCAGGGAGAAACTTAACTTCTACTCTGGCGACGGCACTCCATGCATAGTTTAAGTGCTCGAACTCTATCTCGTCAAATTTCATAAACCTTAACAAAAAAATGAAATTTAGAACATCTTTCATCGTTGCAGGAAAGTTGGTTTTACTAATATAGGCTCACCTAGGTACGACCGCATTACGAGTTGGACGGTCGGCGTAAGTTCTCTTTCGCATGCCAGCCATTTAATATATCTAAGAAATTCAACTATATTATAATGTTTTATCTAGCGGAATCATTTGACAAATCAGATATAAACACATTATTTGACAAATCAGATATAAACACATTATTTGACAAATATAATAGAAACACATGTAAGAATGAAAATAGGGGAAAATCTTTACAGAATAAAAAGGGGGAAATATTAAAGAATAAACAGGATAATTCATCGAAAAATGCCAAAAATTCAAAAAATACAGAAACGCAATTAAGAAATGAATAGAAAAATATAAAAAAATCATGGAAATGCGGAAAAAAATTAAGAACAGTTGGTTTTTATTGGCTGATGTTTTTATTCAATATATGTTTTGTGTTTCCCATGTAATAATTGGAGAATGTCATGATAATTAGGTTTGTAGTGATGGTATTATTACTCATAGGAAATGAACATCTCATAAGCAGATAAGCTAGAGATAAATCAGGTTTAAACAATGCACATCCTATATCAGATTCATGGCCCATAATGATATCTATAAATTGCATGTCTTGCTCCTATCCCCTCTAAGGCAGTTTTTTCAGCCCACAGTTATCTGAATAAAATATTAACTACAATGTACAAATTATTACTTATAACAATGAGACGCCAAATAGACACAAGATCACAGACAACCAACATAATTTCTAATGGAACGTTACATTAGAAATAAACAGATGTGCCTAAATACTACGGCATAGGAAATGATGGTATTATTACTCATAGGAAATAAACATCTCATAAGGAGATAAGCTAGAGATAAATCAGGTTCAAACCGTCTTTAGATGTGAATACTCTTTAGATGAGAAATCGTCTTGAATCTGTAAGAAATAAAAATAGTTCAGTAATCATTTTATTTTACAGGAATAACAAAATGAATTCAGTAATCATTTTAATTATGGAAAATACAAAATGAATTCAATAAAAAAAGAGTCATTGGACTAAATGTATATCATTTTTTGGCTGAATTCAGTAATCATTTTATTTTACAAGAATAACAAAATGAATTCAGTAATCATTTTAATTATGGAAAATACAAAATGAATTCAATAAAAAAATAGTCATTGGACTAAATTTATATCATTTTTTGGCTGAATTCAGTAATCATTTTATTTTACAAGAACAACAAAATGAATTCAGTAATCATTTTAATTATGGAAAATACAAAATGAATTCAATAAAAAAATAGTCATTGGACTAAATTTATATCATTTTTTGGCTGAATTCAGTAATCATTTTATTTTACAGGAATAACAAAATGAATTCAGTAATCATTTTAATTATGGAAAATACAAAATGAATTCAATAAAAAAAGAGTCATTGGACTAAATGTATATCATTTTTTGGCTGAATGGAGTAATCATTTTATTTTACAAGAATAACAAAATGAATTCAGTAATCATTTTAATTATGGAAAATACAAAATGAATTCAATAAAAAAAGAGTCATTGGACTAAATGTATATCATTTTTTGGCTGAATGGAGTAATCATTTTATTTTACAAGAATAACAAAATGATTACTGAATTCATTTTAACATAGATAGTAATGGAAAATACTAATGGAAAATTCATTTTGGCTAAATGCAGTAATGGAAAAAAATGAATATAGATAGTAATCATTTTTTGGCTGAATGCAGTAATCATTTTAATTTTCTAGGGAATAACTAAATAGGGAAAAAGCAATTATTAAATTCTGTAAAATGGAAAATACTAATAGAAATTCTGAAAAAATTAGGAGTAATTTTAATGAACATGATGGAATTTACAAAATTATTTTAGCATCAAACTTAATTTTATCAGATTTTTTGGGCAATTTGCTTAATTTCCAGAGAATAACAAAAAACAGAAAATAATTTCTTTAATTCCGGAAATTAATAAACATATTTCAGCCCACACAGTGCAAAAGCCTGGCCCATTATACAAATTGCGCAGGCCGAAGGCTTCCTGGGCCCAGGCCAGGTTTTCGCCGCGCGCGCGCGCGCGTAACCTGGGCCTGGGCCGTTAATTCGCCATCCCGCGCGGTCGAAAAAAGGCCAGTGAATCCTGGCCGTCGGATCTGATCCGACGGCCAGGCGTCGTTTTCGGCCATATAAAAGGCCACGCGAACCCGGGGGGGAAACCCTAATTCATTTCCCCCCTTCGGTCCCGAGAGCGCGAGCGCGAGCGGCGAGCGGCTGCGCGAGCGCGCAGCGGCGGCGGCCCACGGCGGCGGCGGCGATCGGCGGTCGGCCGCCACCGGCTAGCTCGCCGGAGCACCGCGCTCACCCGAGGGTGAGCGGGGCTCCGTCGAGCTAGCCCGGGCGGCCAAAACCCTAGGGTCCCGAGAGGGTTCGCCGCCCTCATCCCGGCCTCCGGCGAGTTCCTGCGAGCGGCGGTAGGCTCCCGACCACCGGCGAGCGGCGGCGCCATGACCCGAGAGGCAAGGTGAGTCCCCCGCCCCATACTATTCGTTTAGGGTTAGGGTTAGGGTGAAAACCCTAACCCTAACCTTCGGATTTTTTTCCCTTTGGATTTTTTTCTGTTTGTTTATCTCTCCTGACTTCCTCTCTCTTACCCGAAGGCGGACCCGGCCCCGGTAAGCGGCGGCGCGACGGCGGATCGGCCGAGCGGCGTCGATCGTCGGTGAAGCGGAGCGGGCACGCGGCGGCGAGCGACAGTGAGCGTCGGTAGGGTAGGGTATAGGGCGAGAGGAGAGGGGAGAGATGAGTGAGGTAGAGCGGAGGGGAGAGGTCTCGGTTTTAAAGTGAGGTGCATTGTCCTGGTCCTGGCAGTTGCGATGCCCTCGGACTTGGTCCAGGCAGTTGCACTGCCAGGGGAGGGGGGGCGCGTGGGCGAGGCGGACCGAGGGCGAGGCGGACCGAGGAGGGGGGTGCGCGGTCGAGGCGGAGAGGTCGCGCTGCGCGCGATGCGCGGGGAGGGGGGCGCGCGGTCGAGGTGGACCGGGGAGGGGCGCAAGGAGCGCAACTGGCTGGACCGGAGAGGGGGCGCGCGGTCCAGGCGGACCGGGGAGGGGCGCGTGGTCGCGCTGCGCGCGATGCGCGGGGAGGGGGGCGCGCGGCCGAGGCGGACGGACGAGTAAGTCGTCCTTTTTATATAGTTAAGATTTATTAGAATCCCCCGACCTTGATGTGCAACCCAAGCCATGCTATCTAGCCTAAACTCCTTGTCACCATATTATTAGTAATATTAGCTAGTGTCCAATGTATCGACAAAATTGCTATAGGATTAAAAATGAGTCGTAGCGATTGGAATCTACTATATGATCCCTGTTTATTCTTATCCCTGGAAATCTATTGGTGATAGATTGATGGTTAAGTATATGCATGGTGGGTTCCGGGTGCAAGCTAGGGCATTGGTCGGTAGCACCCGGGGCACTATAAGGACCGGTCTGCGGGATGCGTTCCAATACACTTCCGTACTAACCACAAGTATAATGGGTAAGTCCTAACTAAGGTATGGAGTGTTCCAAACCAAGGCCACCACTTGAATATGGGTCAAGCAGCACCAGCGGGTGTCTTGTACCGACGTGGCGCAAAAGGGGGTGCGACGTTAGCCGGGATGCGGCCCGGCGCGCCGGTGAAACCTAGAGCGGGTGGTTATCGCTTGGAGCATTTCATGCTGAGGTTTTGGTACGAGTTCCCATGGTATGGGTCATCTCGTTACACTTTGGTGTTTGGGATGAGTGCGTGCCTTGTGGGTACAGTAGTACACCTCTGATCAGAGTCATAAATCTTTTCGAAAAGCCGAGCCCACGGTCAAGGGCGGGTTGCATGACATCCCACAGTTAGTTTGCTTATGATGAATGTGCATGATGATTTGACATGTAAGGACTGTTGTGCGAGGAGGGAAAATGTACTCCTCGAGTTAGATGGTATTATGATGTTCATGTTTATTATTCCGCATGATTAAATTTGACTACACTAAATGCAACAGCTGAAAAATGTACTTTTCCGCACTTTTAGCCATTACCCTTCCTTTGTGATTACCTTGCATTACTATTGCATTTGTGGTGGTTTGTTGAGTACTTTTTGTACTCATACCCGTTGGAAACACACTTCAGAGGATGCCTACCACGAGGATGGTCTGGAGTAGCGAGCTAGTCAAGAAGAAGATCCTGAAGAGGGCGTTCGTCATGCTTTTATCTACTTATTTTAATTTTACTCTTTTGTAATAATGTGGTCTACGTACCACGGATGATTGCTCGTATGTACGTGTCGCATGATGAACCTCTTGTATTATTGTTTTTCTTTGGAAATTCAATAATGTTCTGATCTGGTAAATCGGGGCGTCACACCCCACAACCATGTTGATGAACAATAGCGTATGGAGTGGAAGTGGTGGGGCTTCGGGTGTCTCTGGGATGCGAGGGGTTGGAGTGGCCACCAGGGTGCTGCGGGGGATGTGAGGGGGCCTCGGGGAGGCACGGGGGCTGAGGAAGTGGCGGGGCTTTGAGGTGTCTCCAGGTCGCGAGGGGTCGTACGGGCCATCTGGGTGTGCGAGGGATGCGGGGGGCTCAATAATGTACAGGGGCTTCGAGTTGTCCCCGTGATGCGTGGGAACATATAGGTCACACGGGTGCTGCGGATGATGCGTAGGGGGCTCAGTGAGGTAGGGGGCTGCGGGTGCCTCTATAACGGGGGGCTCAGGAAGGTATGGGGGCTACATAAGTGGTGGGACTTCTGGGGCTACGAGGGCGCATGGGGGGCACAATGGTGTTGCAGGTGTGGTGGAAGCGACAGGGCTTCAAGGGGCTATGAGGGCGCACAGGGGCGCAATGGTGCTGTGGGGGGCTTCGGGGATTCGAGGGGGCTGCTTGGGTCTATGGAGAGGGGACTATGGCCGCGGATAACACTTCGAGACTAACGGGGGCTTTGGGGGAGTCTCAAACTTCACATGCTATTGGTTTTAACTACATATCCCCACAGCACACTGCCTCCGATGGAATCATCCGAATGAGATTACTTCTAATAGTAGTATTCTAATAGTATTATACGATATTTGTGATTAGTAGTTGGCATTCATTTCATTTTTCATAGAAAGAGTTAGCAACATCGATAGATAAATCTGAACATATTTAACACAAAACGACGACATCTAAAGGGATCAATATCAACCACAAAAGGTGCAAAAAATTTAGATGGCCACTCATCTATAATGAGTACACATTTTCAGACAATAATTTTAGTGTAATGTTGTAGCACAAATATTTGAATAGACAAATAAACATGATAAATTAGGCGCATAAAATATAATAACCTTCTTTCCCCTCTCTCCTCGGTATATTTTCTGACATGGTTGATAGCTTTGTTATCGCGGCGTCGAGCGACCTGTTGATTGCATAATTGGTTAACCACTAAACAAACGATAATTGAGTGGAAACATTATAGATGGAACATGATTTTAATTCAGATAAGTGTTTGAGTTTTTAATTTATTTTTCTTGGTACCAAAGAGTGATTTAGAATACTTGTTTTGGATTAAAGGGTTATTTTGAGGGTTAGGATTACAAATTTGTTATTTAAATAGGGCATTGGATGATTATTAATCAAGATTGGATCTGGAGATTGTGTTAGAGGAAAGAAAATATTCTTCAAGGTTAGGAATGAGAGTATTACAGTGAATGATGTTTTCATTTTGTAAATAAGCGTATTTCAATTTGAGACATGTATTCCAATACAAATATTACATTGAAATAACTTCAAAGGGAATACACAATAGATTCAACGAATGATCACAAAACCAAATACCAAATTCAAATAACTTCAAAGGGAGTACACAATAGATTAAACGAAATGAACACAAAAACCAATATTACATTCAAATAACTTCAAAGGGTGTACCCAATAGAAATAAACACAAAACATCCGAAACAACGCACACCACAATACACACAAGACTGTAACACTATGGACAGTCAGATCCATAAATCGTTGCAAAATATCTCCATCTAGCTTCCATGAACCGAATCACAAAGCTTAGATCCATAGTTCCTGAACTCAGACGTTGCCGTAAGTCTGCATTTATATTTCAAAGAAAAATAATTAACAATATCTATAATATTATGTGATGTATTGCCATTATTCTTAGCTTGTGTTTGTATTGTTGGAACTACTTACTTTGCAAAGGTGGTGTGGATGGATAAATCGGATTAAACTTGACTGTAGTGTGTTCTGAAGTCTCTAAACATCCTATCGCCAAGTAGAACAAATATTAGCGTAATTCATCACTATATCTTTATTAATGATAAAATGGGTTAGGACTAAATTACTATGCTTCTTGTGAAGTCGAAGCATGGTTCCTAAAACAATGTGGTTGTTACGATGAGCTTCTGTCCATTCAGAGATGTGATCAGTGAGGGAGTCACCCCAAATTCCAACAACCATCATGTTCAAGCTAAAAAAGATCAAATTCTCATTAGCTTTCGATTTGCAAAAACAATATGATTGTTTATAACGATATAAGTGGTTGTATATAACTTATGAATTACCTAGTGTCCATCAGTGTTATCTCCCTATATAGACCTCCAAGTCGTTCCAATTTCCCCCAATAGACAACAACTCCAGCTATGTCTGTCCAAATAATCATATCATACTATAAGTAAGACAACTATTTTTTTGAAACTATGCATCGCCGATTCAATTTACGTACGTACCCACAAACGTTTTATTAGGACGAATCCACGCGTCATGAAACGTCAATAGATATTTTGGATAGGGAGGGAATTGGATTGGAAGAATGTATGGCTCAACTGTTGTATTTCTTCGAAGAGAACCTTCATAGGCATGGGCAATGCTCCGATAGTACAATGCCTCTTCAAGATTAGGTTGAAAATATAGACAATGAATAGTATAACATTGTCCTTGATTTAGGAGAATGTTAAACCTATGAACTTCCTCCCGCTCCCATGCAATGACTTCTATTTTAGCACCCTACGTATAATATTAGGGTTTAGAATAGTTCACATGTTCACTACTATGTAAAATTTAGGCCAACTTGTGTGCAACTTACGGTAATATCCATTAAAATAAATCGTTGTTTTTCTCCATATTCATCAGGGAGAAACTTAACTTCTACTCTGGCGACGGCACTCCATGCATAGTTTAAGTGCTCGAACTCTATCTCGTCAAATTTCATAAACCTTAACAAAAAAATGAAATTTAGAACATCTTTCATCGTTGCAGGAAAGTTGGTTTTACTAATATAGGCTCACCTAGGTACGACCGCATTACGAGTTGGACGGTCGGCGTAAGTTCTCTTTCGCATGCCAGCCATTTAATATATCTAAGAAATTCAACTATATTATAATGTTTTATCTAGCGGAATCATTTGACAAATCAGATATAAACACATTATTTGACAAATCAGATATAAACACATTATTTGACAAATATAATAGAAACACATGTAAGAATGAAAATAGGGGAAAATCTTTACAGAATAAAAAGGGGGAAATATTAAAGAATAAACAGGATAATTCATCGAAAAATGCCAAAAATTCAAAAAATACAGAAACGCAATTAAGAAATGAATAGAAAAATATAAAAAAATCATGGAAATGCGGAAAAAAATTAAGAACAGTTGGTTTTTATTGGCTGATGTTTTTATTCAATATATGTTTTGTGTTTCCCATGTAATAATTGGAGAATGTCATGATAATTAGGTTTGTAGTGATGGTATTATTACTCATAGGAAATGAACATCTCATAAGCAGATAAGCTAGAGATAAATCAGGTTTAAACAATGCACATCCTATATCAGATTCATGGCCCATAATGATATCTATAAATTGCATGTCTTGCTCCTATCCCCTCTAAGGCAGTTTTTTCAGCCCACAGTTATCTGAATAAAATATTAACTACAATGTACAAATTATTACTTATAACAATGAGACGCCAAATAGACCCAAGATCACAGACAACCAACATAATTTCTAATGGAACGTTACATTAGAAATAAACAGATGTGCCTAAATACTACGGCATAGGAAATGATGGTATTATTACTCATAGGAAATAAACATCTCATAAGGAGATAAGCTAGAGATAAATCAGGTTCAAACCGTCTTTAGATGTGAATACTCTTTAGATGAGAAATCGTCTTGAATCTGTAAGAAATAAAAATAGTTCAGTAATCATTTTATTTTACAGGAATAACAAAATGAATTCAGTAATCATTTTAATTATGGAAAATACAAAATGAATTCAATAAAAAAAGAGTCATTGGACTAAATGTATATCATTTTTTGGCTGAATTCAGTAATCATTTTATTTTACAAGAATAACAAAATGAATTCAGTAATCATTTTAATTATGGAAAATACAAAATGAATTCAATAAAAAATAGTCATTGGACTAAATTTATATCATTTTTTGGCTGAATTCAGTAATCATTTTATTTTACAAGAATAACAAAATGAATTCAGTAATCATTTTAATTATGGAAAATACAAAATGAATTCAATAAAAAAATAGTCATTGGACTAAATTTATATCATTTTTTGGCTGAATTCAGTAATCATTTTATTTTACAGGAATAACAAAATGAATTCAGTAATCATTTTAATTATGGAAAATACAAAATGAATTCAATAAAAAAAGAGTCATTGGACTAAATGTATATCATTTTTTGGCTGAATTCAATAATCATTTTATTTTACAAGAATAACAAAATGAATTCAGTAATCATTTTAATTATGGAAAATACAAAATGAATTCAATAAAAAAATAGTCATTGGACTAAATTTATATCATTTTTTGGCTGAATTCAGTAATCATTTTATTTTACAAGAATAACAAAATGAATTCAGTAATCATTTTAATTATGGAAAATACAAAATGAATTCAATAAAAAAATAGTCATTGGACTAAATTTATATCATTTTTTGGCTGAATTCAGTAATCATTTTATTTTACAGGAATAACAAAATGAATTCAGTAATCATTTTAATTATGGAAAATACAAAATGAATTCAATAAAAAAAGAGTCATTGGACTAAATGTATATCATTTTTTGGCTGAATGGAGTAATCATTTTATTTTACAAGAATAACAAAATGAATTCAGTAATCATTTTAATTATGGAAAATACAAAATGAATTCAATAAAAAAAGAGTCATTGGACTAAATGTATATCATTTTTTGGCTGAATGGAGTAATCATTTTATTTTACAAGAATAACAAAATGATTACTGAATTCATTTTAACATAGATAGTAATGGAAAATACTAATGGAAAATTCATTTTGGCTGAATGCAGTAATGGAAAAAAATGAATATAGATAGTAATCATTTTTTGGCTGAATGCAGTAATCATTTTAATTTTCTAGGGAATAACTAAATAGGGAAAAAGCAATTATTAAATTCTGTAAAATGGAAAATACTAATAGAAATTCTGAAAAAATTAGGAGTAATTTTAATGAACATGATGGAATTTACAAAATTATTTTAGCATCAAACTTAATTTTATCAGATTTTTTGGGCAATTTGCTTAATTTCCAGAGAATAACAAAAAACAGAAAATAATTTCTTTAATTCCGGAAATTAATAAACATATTTCAGCCCACACAGTGCAAAAGCCTGGCCCATTATACAAATTGCGCAGGCCGAAGGCTTCCTGGGCCCAGGCCAGGTTTTCGCCGCGCGCGCGCGCGCGTAACCTGGGCCTGGGCCGTTAATTCGCCATCCCGCGCGGTCGAAAAAAGGCCAGTGAATCCTGGCCGTCGGATCTGATCCGACGGCCAGGCGTCGTTTTCGGCCATATAAAAGGCCACGCGAACCCGGGGGGGAAACCCTAATTCATTTCCCCCCTTCGGTCCCGAGAGCGCGAGCGCGAGCGGCGAGCGGCGGCGCGAGCGCGCAGCGGCGGCGGCCCACGGCGGCGGCGGCGACCGGCGGTCGGCCGCCACCGGCTAGCTCGCCGGAGCACCGCGCTCACCCGAGGGTGAGCGGGGCTCCGTCGAGCTAGCCCGGGCGGCCAAAACCCTAGGGTCCCGAGAGGGTTCGCCGCCCTCATCCCGGCCTCCGGCGAGTTCCTGCGAGCGGCGGTAGGCTCCCGACCACCGGCGAGCGGCGGCGCCATGACCCGAGAGGCAAGGTGAGTCCCCCGCCCCATACTATTCGTTTAGGGTTAGGGTTAGGGTGAAAACCCTAACCCTAACCTTCGGATTTTTTTCCCTTTGGATTTTTTTCTGTTTGTTTATCTCTCCTGACTTCCTCTCTCTTACCCGAAGGCGGACCCGGCCCCGGTAAGCGGCGGCGCGACGGCGGATCGGCCGAGCGGCGTCGATCGTCGGTGAAGCGGAGCGGGCACGCGGCGGCGAGCGACAGTGAGCGTCGGTAGGGTAGGGTATAGGGCGAGAGCAGAGGGGAGAGATGAGTGAGGTAGAGCGGAGGGGAGAGGTCTCGGTTTTAAAGTGAGGTGCATTGTCCTGGTCCTGGCAGTTGCGATGCCCTCGGACTTGGTCCAGGTAGTTGCACTGCCAGAGGAGGGGGGCGCGTGGGCGAGGCGGACCGAGGGCGAGGCGGACCGAGGAGGGGGGTGCGCGGTCGAGGCGGAGAGGTCGCGCTGCGCGCGATGCGCGGGGAGGGGGGCGCGCGGTCGAGGTGGACCGGGGAGGGGCGCAAGGAGCGCAACTGGCTGGACCGGAGAGGGGGCGCGCGGTCCAGGCGGACCGGGGAGGGGCGCGTGGTCGCGCTGCGCGCGATGCGCGGGGAGGGGGCGCGCGGCCGAGGCGGACGGACGAGTAAGTCGTCCTTTTTATATAGTTAAGATTTATTAGGATCCCCCGACCTTGATGTGCAACCCAAGCCATGCTATCTAGCCTAAACTCCTTGTCACCATATTATTAGTAATATTAGCTAGTGTCCAATGTATCGACAAAATTGCTATAGGATTAAAAATGAGTCGTAGCGATTGGAATCTACTATATGATCCCTGTTTATTCTTATCCCTGGAAATCTATTGGTGATAGATTGATGGTTAAGTATATGCATGGTGGGTTCCGGGTGCAAGCTAGGGCATTGGTCGGTAGCACCCGGGGCACTATAAGGACCGGTCTGCGGGATGCGTTCCAATACACTTCCGTACTAACCACAAGTATAATGGGTAAGTCCTAACTAAGGTATGGAGTGTTCCAAACCAAGGCCACCACTTGAATATGGGTCAAGCAGCACCAGCGGGTGTCTTGTACCGACGTGGCGCAAAAGGGGGTGCGACGTTAGCCGGGATGCGGCCCGGCGCGCCGGTGAAACCTAGAGCGGGTGGTTATCGCTTGGAGCATTTCATGCTGAGGTTTTGGTACGAGTTCCCATGGTATGGGTCATCTCGTTACACTTTGGTGTTTGGGATGAGTGCGTGCCTTGTGGGTACAGTAGTACACCTCTGATCAGAGTCATAAATCTTTTCGAAAAGCCGAGCCCACGGTCAAGGGCGGGTTGCGTGACATCCCACAGTTAGTTTGCTTATGATGAATGTGCATGATGATTTGACATGTAAGGACTGTTGTGCGAGGAGGGAAAATGTACTCCTCGAGTTAGATGGTATTATGATGTTCATGTTTATTATTCCGCATGATTAAATTTGACTACACTAAATGCAACAGCTGAAAAATGTACTTTTCCGCACTTTTAGCCATTACCCTTCCTTTGTGATTACCTTGCATTACTATTGCATTTGTGGTGGTTTGTTGAGTACTTTTTGTACTCATACCCGTTGGAAACACACTTCAGAGGATGCCTACCACGAGGATGGTCTGGAGTAGCGAGCTAGTCAAGAAGAAGATCCTGAAGAGGGCGTTCGTCATGCTTTTATCTACTTATTTTAATTTTACTCTTTTGTAATAATGTGGTCTGCGTACCACGGATGATTGCTCGTATGTACGTGTCGCATGATGAACCTCTTGTATTATTGTTTTTCTTTGGAAATTCAATAATGTTCCGATCTGGTAAATCGGGGCGTCACACCCCACAACCATGTTGATGAACAATAGCGTATGGAGTGGAAGTGGTGGGGCTTCGGGTGTCTCTGGGATGCGAGGGGTTGGAGTGGCCACCAGGGTGCTGCGGGGGATGTGAGGGGGCCTCGGGGAGGCACGGGGGCTGAGGAAGTGGCGGGGCTTTGAGGTGTCTCCAGGTCGCGAGGGGTCGTACGGGCCATCTGGGTGTGCGAGGGATGCGGGGGGCTCAATAATGTACAGGGGCTTCGAGTGGTCCCCGTGATGCGTGGGAACATATAGGTCACACGGGTGCTGCGGATGATGCGTAGGGGGCTCAGTGAGGTAGGGGGCTGCGGGTGCCTCTATAACGGGGGGCTCAGGAAGGTATGGGGGCTACATAAGTGGTGGGACTTCTGGGGCTATGAGGGCGCATGGGGGGCACAATGGTGTTGCAGGTGTGGTGGAAGCGACAGGGCTTCAAGGGGCTATGAGGGCGCACGGGGGCGCAATGGTGCTGTGGGGGGCTTCGGGGATTCGAGGGGGCTGCTTGGGTCTATGGAGAGGGGACTATGGCCGCGGATAACACTTCGAGACTAACGGGGGCTTTGGGGGAGTCTCAAACTTCACATGCTATTGGTTTTAACTACATATCCCCACAGCACACTGCCTCCGATGGAATCATCCGAATGAGATTACTTCTAATAGTAGTATTCTAATAGTATTATACGATATTTGTGATTAGTAGTTGGCATTCATTTCATTTTTCATAGAAAGAGTTAGCAATATCAATAGATAAATCTGAACATATTTAACACAAAACGACGACATCTAAAGGGATCAATATCAACCACAAAAGGTGCAAAAAATTTAGATGGCCACTCATCAAAATATGTACCCTCATGTATTCAAGATGAAGCAAGAGGGATGGTGGCGGGCGGGCAGAGGAGCATGGCGAGGGGACCGAGTGACGACGTGGAGCCGTGAGCGCAGGCCCAGAGTCTGCAGGTGGAGGGTGGCGCGTGTGATGGTGGCGTGCGGGACGGTGTCGCACGGGCCTAGGAGGAGCAGGGCGAGGGGATCGGTTGACGCCGTGGAGCCGTGAGGAGGACGAGGGGGATAGCTAGGGCTGAGCGACGGCGGCGTTAGCGGGAGAGGGTGCGTAGGCGTGGGGAGGTGGGCGTGGGTTGAAGGAGACGGAATGAGGGGACAACATAATCAGGGCTGGCGGAGATTGCGGGACGGATGGGGGGACTCAGGGCGGGCGGAGATTGCGGGCGGGATTGGGCGGAGGGTTAGACGGTTCAGATGCTCCGAATGAGTAACGAATACCATATGAACGCTCCAGATGTTCCCAATGAGTAAAATGAGTACTGATGAAATATGAACACTCTAGATCAGGATGAACAATCCAGATTTGTCCAATGATGAAAAGCATTCTCCTTTTATATAGTAGAGTGAAATTTACCAATATATAATTAGTGAATTGCCTTCATCATCAAGCAATCTGGACCATTAATTTTTACTATTACTCATTCAGAACATATTCAAACAATCTGCAATCAGCACCTAACTCTGCCACAGAATGACGAGCCAGCGATTCACGCAATCTGCCACGTTCTACCACGTCGAACGACCTCTGCATCGCCCACACCGAGCACCTCTGCTACGCAGTGAGCTCGGCGGCAGAGGGGGAGGCCTTGCTCCGCCCCTGCCTCTCCTCCCCTCCTCCTCTAGTGGGTAGCCAGATCTTACTTGCTGCCCTGAGAGTGCGGTTCTGATGCATGTGAGTGGGGTTTCTCATGGTGTTTGTGGGGGGTGTTGTTTTGGAGAATTTTGCATACATAGCATTGTATTCATGGGGCTTCGCCAAAATAGCACTCCAACAATGCCAATTGCAAAAATAACATTATAATGATGGGCAATTGGAAGATTCGGCATCGAGCTCAACTGAACAGCATAATGACTCGCTTCTTCCGGTTTTTCCCCGAGCTACCTTCCAGAAAAATCAACCCCTTGCAAATTTCTCCCTGCTGGTGGTGGTCACAGGTTGTTCGCTCCTCTATGCAAAATTCTCGTTGGATCATGTCGGGAAGAGTCTCGAGCAGGTAGGTGAACAATCCACCCAGCAAGAATGTGAACACGAACACGAGCACGATCTTGCCATCTTGGTGATGTAGGCAGACATCGTCTCCTTCTCGAGAGGATTCTTCGCCGGCTGCTTCGTCTCATCTCGATTCTGCAAAGCCACCGAAAATCCACACAGGAAACCACGGCTCACTCTTGTTGCTGATTTTGAGAAGAAAGGAAAGAAAAATCTCAGCTTTTGTTTTGAGCGAAACGGAAGTGTACATACCATGTCGAACGCCGCCGGCGTTTGGTGGGCTCTGGGCGCATCCTGCTTGGTGAGGGTCTGCAGCTTCCAGCCATTGCCGTAGTCGGCGAGCGGCGCGTTGGGGCCGAAGCTGACGGGCTCCTCGCCGTCCTTCACGACCTCGACGTGCAGCGCCGCCGGGGAGCCGGGAGCCAGCTTGCTGTTTACGCCGTGCAGCGTGTAGCGCACCGTCGTCCCGGCCGCGAACCGCCGGACCTTGCCGGAGCTCCTGCACGTCACCTCCAAAAACTGCACGCGCCTTGAGCGACTCCGCTATCAATTGCCTTTGCCTCTCCAGATAGGGAACATAAGTATATTGTAGGAATAGAGAGCAAGCCGGCTTACCGGCGGGGGAGGAGAGTCGCTGGCGCCGGCGCCGACACAGCCTGCCTTCTCCGCCTCGTCATGCTTCCGCTCCATCGTTCGCTCTCTCTTTCTCCTCTTATTGCAGGCAGGGGCAAAACCGGAAGAAGCAAGTCATTATGCTGTTCAGTTGAGCCCGATGCCGAATCTTCAAATTGCCCACCATTATAATGTTATTTTTGCAATTGATATTGTTGGAGTGTTATTTTGGCGAAGCCCTATGAATATGGTGCTATGTATGCAAAATTCTCGTTGTTTTGTGCATGCAGAGAAGCGGAAGCAAGAGGGGAGGAAGCCAAGAAGCAGAGGGCCGAGAGGCGGGTGCGCTTCACCGAGGACGTCGTTGACAATGAGGGCGCCGCCCACCCCACCAGGTGGCTCTCGGCGACGACTGAACCCATCTGCAGGGACACGACGGATTGCATGTCGGCCAACCCAGCATGCTCCTCAACCGCTCCACCCTAGCGCAGTCACCACCATCCCCACCCTCGCCCCCGCCGCCGCCGCCTCGTGTTCCCACCGTGACACCGTTGTCTCCATCGAGAACCCTGTAGCGCCGTCGTCCCTGCCCCCGTCGCCGCCTCGAGCTCTTGCCGCACAGCGCCGACCCTCCACGGCTCCACCCGGCCTATGGAAAAGAGTCCCCTTTCCCTAGTGTGCATGATATTTGAATCGAGAAACAACGCCTGAAGATAAAAGCTCTGATGCTAAAAATCGAGCAGCAGCATTTCAAGTGGCAAAGGTTCAACAAGGAGAAGAAAAGGGAATTGGAGAAGATGAAGCTGGAGAACGAAAATATGAAGTTGGAGAATGAGCGGTTGGAATTTCAGCTGAATCTCAAACAGTGGAGATGGGTATCAAACCAAAGAAGCTTTTGTGACGGAAGTCTGGAAATGATAGAACTAGAATGCTATAGAGTTGCTGATGATCCATATGTCTTTTGCAGGAGCTTACAGATGTACGGTCTCGTGTATACATTTATCTGGGTCCCTGATTAAATTTCATCTTAGATCCAGTGAAGGGCTATTCCAGTTAAGTGTTTACAGTACCACATTTTGTACCAGTTGGCCATTCATTTGATACTTAGATGTTTAAGTTTTCATTGTACATGTCTATTGTTATCTCTCTGGAATTGTTTGTGTTTTGCTATTGACCTCTCAGTCATTCTATTCAATTTGTTTGCTACTTCCGTTGCTCTTCTCTGTCATGGTCCATTCAGGTGGTGTGCGATGAGTCATGGCACGAGGCGCTGGCTAAATGTGATCTGTGAAACACTTCTCTGCGAGTTTGCACTGCCTTAAATAAAACCTACCCGGAAAGAATGGTGAAAATATACCTAATTACGGGGAAATTGCTAATCTGCCACAAAGTTTGTTGCCAAGTTTTCAAATGCCACAAAGTTAATAAGGTTTACAATTTTGCCACAGAGTTGATTCATTTATTTGTCATTATGCCCTATTCTTATTTTTACTCATTTTTCATTTATCTTTTATATTTTCCTAAATTGAAATGACCCATTTGCCCTTCTCAATCCATGCAACAGTGAATCAAACAGAAGTCAAAACGTCACTTAATCAAAAGTGAAGCCAAAACGTCACTTTGTTTCTGGTGGAAACCTAGCCATGGCCGGCGATGGCACCTTCTGCCGGCTTGGCTTCCCCAGCGATGGCGTGATTTCTCCTGATGGCAACGACAATGTAGTTCCTCCCGACGGCAACGGCGATGTGGTTTCTCCTGACAGCAACGCTGGCGTGGTTCTTCCTGACAACGACGGTGTGCATCTCGACAGCTTGGCTTGGCTCCCGACGACAACTATAGGACGAAGGGCAAATGGGTCATTTCAATTTAGGAAAATATAAAAGATAAATGAAAAATGAGTAAAAATAAGAATAGGGCATAATGGCAAATAAATGAATCAACTCCGTGGCAAAATTATAAACCTTATTAACTTTGTGGCATTTGGAAACTTGACAACAAACTTTGTGGCAGATTAGCAATTTTCCCGTAATTAGGTATATTTTCACCATTCTTTCCAGGTAGGTTTTATTTAAGGCAGTGCAAACTCGCAGAGAAGTGTTTCACAGATGGTTATGACGTTATCAGTTCCTACTTCCTATTCCTGCACAAGTGCCCATCTTTTGGAATTAGCATGCAAGAAAACTGGCACTTAGAACTCACGAATAGATGCAAGCAATCCAGACAGGAGGCTATCATTCTGAAGCTTGATTTCGAGAAAGCCTTTGACACGGTGGAACATTCGGCCATCCTCCTCATGATGACGCATCTCGGCTTCCCCAGCTCCTGGATTTCTTGGGTCAAACTTTTTCTCTCCTCCGGCTTCTCCTCGGTTCTTCTCAATGGCTGCCCCGGGAAGTTCTTCCATTGCCAGCGAGGGGTGCGCCAGGGGGACCCCCTTTCTCCCCTCCTGTTTGTCCTGGCAGCGGACCTCCTCCAACACATCATTAACAAGGCCACCCCTCTTGGGATCATCCATGGCCCCCCTTGTCACCCTGATCACCTGGATTTCCCCATTGCCCAGTATGCTGATGATACCATTATCTTTCTTCAGGCTGACCAGCGTAACCTTTTCTTCCTCCGGGGCCTCCTGCACTCCTTCTCCCAGTCCACTGGTCTTTCGGTTAACCTTTCTAAATCCTCCCTCATCCCTATCAACTTATCCGTGCACCGATCGGAACTCCTGGCTGCCACCTTCGGTTGTCCGGTGGGCTCCCTCCCTTTTCAGTATCTTGGCCTCCCCCTGGGGGTCCTCAAGCCTAAAGCTTCTGACTTCAGCTTCCTCCTTCTCAATATTTCCAATCGTCTCGCCTCCCTTTCTCCGTGGCTCAACATGGCTGGGAGACTCCAAATTGTCAACTCTGTTCTCTCGGCCCTCCCTACCTATACCATGTGCTCCCTCAAAATCCCCGTCAAGGTCATCCATCGGATTGATCAGGCTCACCGCAACTTCCTCTGGCAGGGTAATTCTGTTAACGCTGGATCTTCCTCTAGAGTTGTCTGGCACTTAGTTTGCAGACCTAAGCTCAAAGGTGGCCTCGGGGTGATCGACCTCCGATCCCAGAACTCTGCCTTGCTTCTCAAGCACTTCTGGAAACTCTTATCGCACCATGACACCCCCTGGGTCAACCTGATCCGCATGGACCTTGCCTCTTCCCCTCTTCCCCCTCACCTTCCTTACCCCAGGGCTTCCTTCTGGTGGCGGGATATTGTTAGCCTGGCTCCCCTTCTGCGGGCCGTCGCATCCCCCTCTGTCTTCGGTGGCCGGTCGATTTCCTTCTGGGAGGATGGCTGGTGCGGAACTCCCTTTCGCCTTGTTTTCCCTCATCTGTTTTCCTTCGCCAGAGTCCCCCGCTGCTCCGTCCACTTCTTCTTCTCCTCGACGGCTCCGGCTGACAACTTCTTCCTTCCTCTCTCCTTGGAAGCCCTGCTTGAGTTCAACCTCCTTCATCAGACGTTGTCTATGATCAGCTTCCAGGATGATGTCCCTGACCGGTGGACCTTCATTTGGCACTCTTCCACTTATCATCCTAAAGACCTCTATGGCTACCAATTCAAGTTCATGCACTCCCATTCTGCCTTCAAATGGCTCTGGAGGTCCAAGTGCTCCAGCAAGATCAAAGTTTTCTTTTGGCTCCTCTTGGTTGACCGCCTTAACACTAGGAACATCCTCCGTCGCAAACACGTGCTGCCCTGGGATGCGGATATCTCCTGCTGTCTCTGCCTTTCGGGAGCGGAGGAAACAGGGACACATCTTTTTTTCGAGTGCCCTTTCAGCCTTCAATGCTGGTATATGCTGGGCATTCAGTGGCTGCCCTCGACCACAATCCAAGATAATCTCTCGGCAGCTAGAAGGAGGTTTGGCAAACCTTTCTTTATGGAGATTGTGATGATTTCTGCTTGGGCCATTTGGATTACTAGGAATAGTAACATCTTCAGATCCACCCCCTCGACGGTCGGTGGTTGGTTAGGTCTTTTTCTCACTGTGTTTTCTGCTCAGTCTCAGCGGTTTCCGCCTCGGTTAAAGGAGGAGGCGAGGAATTGGCTGGGCTCCTGTAACTTCCCCCTGTAATCTATCTCCCCCCCCTCTTTTGTAATCTCTCTCCCTCCCCCCTATGTTGTTCTTTGTTTACCTTTTTAATCGAATCTAGGTAGGAGCCTCTCCTACTGATTTGCCTCAAAAAAAAAACTGGCACCTGATATTCAGCTCTGAGGGCTACCATCTAAACAGGTTCTGCATTTGTGGCAACGCCGATGACAACTCTCCTTGCATTATAATACTAATCTAATTGTTGTATTATGTTCTTAGCTGCGTTCTCAGAATTAAGATTGCAGTATTTTCTTGACGTGGTTGTGGTCTTTTCGTGTATAATTAGCCAATTCTGGTTTCTGATGTGGTGGATAGAATGCCTTTCCAGTCCAACCACAGATGCTTTCTCTGGCCATCTAAGGTAAATGCGAATTTGTGATACGTCCAGAGAGGGTCTGGGGTGTTTTTGAATTGGTAAGAAGCAGAGGTATTATTTCACAGATGATATGAATATCAGATTATGTTATTTACACTACTGCTAGCAAAGCCTCTCTATAATCAGTGTACAATGCTGCTAAATGTTTGAGCTTCAAAGGAGAAATGTGATTTCCAATATTCTGTTTTCAGTTTTGGTGAGTGTTGACTGAAAAGAAGGGACGTAAGTGCAATGCAAGTATTGCAGCGAGGTTCATACTGGTTACTGTCAGAAATCATAAACGACCTTCCTGCCATGTACTACCATAAATATGAGAAATATAATTTTTCTAAAAGAAAATCGAGTGAGTATGATGTGTTTATAATTATGCATATACCCTGCATTTATATATATCCATTTGCAGCAATGATTATCTTGAGGAAGAAGGAATCACTCGTCATAATCTCTACTAATATATATCTGTGGAATTAATTTGGGATTTGAGAAACTTGCATGTTCTTTAGTCTTTACTCTATTTAAATCATTGTGCAGTAATCAACTTTTCTTCCTGTTTGGGTAAATTTAAACTGATCACATTTCTATGTTGGATCATTTGTATGATACAGATTATGTTATATGAAGTGACCATTTCTTTTTGAAAAACATGTCCTTCTTCCAATTGTTTCTGCTGGAACTACTTAGTCAGTAGTCACAACAATTCGTTGTACCACATTAGTGAAACTTAATTAAAGAACTTTTATATTTGTTAGTATGATACACCAATTTCATTATAAAATAATATCACCATGCAGATATGTTGGGCATTTTGGATTTACTTGGAGGCGGTGGCAATTCTCCCTCAATTAGTTTAGCTCTAGAGAAGCGGATAATTTGACTGGACAATATGTCTTCTTCTTAGGGTAAGTGTTCTATCTGTTGGGAAAACGAAAAGCTACACTAACCGGAAATTTTAAAAATTCGCCCCAAAGCCCAAGAAGCATGTGCGTGTGAGATCATAGATAGATACCTTCTAGCACAAGACGCGCTAGGTGCAACGTAAGAAGATGTTGAGAAAGCGTGTCTTTGCCTATCCTTGCTTCGTCTCGGCCATTCCTTGTCAATCCAATCGGTGAAGACGACGTAGTTGTTCACATGATAAAGTCCACGAGCATCGCTATTAGAGTAACGCCTCCACGGTATCCACACGTATAGGGATGGAGTTCTTTCCACGACGGCGTCCACGGTATCCACACGTACAGGGATGAAGTTCCTCCCACGATGGTGTGCTAGCACCACACGTGAGAACGGGAGATCCTCAATCTCAACTTTTGAGATCAAGAAAGGGAGCAGAGGAGTTCCTGGTGGCTAGGCCTAAACT
This sequence comes from Zizania palustris, assembly GCA_019279435.1. NCBI lineage: Eukaryota > Viridiplantae > Streptophyta > Magnoliopsida > Poales > Poaceae > Zizania > Zizania palustris. Next base: position 5,212,423 of record JAAALK010000085.1, read on the forward strand.
ATCCAAAAGCTTGTTCTCCAAGACCTCCTCCTCCTCTCTTTATATAGGCACAAGAGCCCCTAGTCGCGAGCATCTTGAAACCAATAATTCGGTTACAACCGATTTGTGCTCTAACAGATCTAATCTGTTTTACCCACATCGGAACTTCCAATCCTGGATCAGAACTTCCGATAGAGTATTTTCGGTCACTCAATCCAGCACGACACTGTAACAGATCCAATTTGTTTTTGCTCACCTCGAAACTTCCGATACACATATCGGAACTTCCGACCAAATAAATTTTACCGATTCTAAATCAGAACTTCCGGTTTCAACTCTCTGTTTCTAATTAGAAATTGTCGGAACTTCCAATACCATATCAGAACATCCGATTTAAGCTCTTGGTTTCGCAAACCATAAATTATCAGAACTTCCGATACCATATCAAAACTTCTGATTTGAGCTCTTTGTTTCTAATTTAGAAAAAATCAGAACTTCCGATTCCAAATTGGAACTTCCAATCCAATCGGAATTTTCTTGGACATACTTCCTTCAATCTCCGACTTGCACAAAAACCAATTCTTTGCATATTTCTTAATTCACCCCCTTAAGTGTGTGACCCGATAGGTTCATACACCAACGGTTGTTTACCAAAAACCTTTTCCGACTCACTGATAAATAGCGATACCTAGAAGCACATATTGTCCCCCGGAAGTGTACAAAATTAATTTTCACTAAACTTTTGGTATACACAAGCAATCGTCCCTTTACCAGACGACATCAGTCAAGCTCAAGGAGAGATTCGTGCCACCCTTGTTGGATAGCTCGACATTTTCATTCGAACATGTATCAGATTCAAATCATGACTAACTCTTTAGTCATAGTGGCATGGTCATGCACTTTTCCAATTCAATACCTCGAGGGGCCAGAGATGTCTCTCCCGTTATTAGGAGGAGTAAATTCCATCTTGACAGCTCACATCCCAAGACATGTTTCATAACACACCTGAAAACAACCCTTAGTACAACCCTATTAACGAATATCGTTAGGAAGCATCTAAGTGTGTCACTACGCATTCTGGAATCAAATAATGATCTCAGGTCCAAGGACTCTTTAGGTACACCATTTGAGATGACAAGTGATGACACATTACAATAACAATCTTAGCATTATCTCAAGTGGGTCTATCTAACACCATGTTGTGGCGCCCCGATTTACCAAATCGGAACATTATTGAATTTCTAGAGAAAAACAATAATACAAGAGGTTCATCATGCAACAACGTACATACGACAAGCATTCATGGTACACAGACCATATTATTACATAAGAGTGAAATTAAAATAATAAAAATAAACTACATGACGAACGCATTCTTCAGGATCTTTCTTCTTGACTGGGTCGCTACTCCAGACCGTCCTCGTAGTAAGCATCCTCTGAATTGTGTGTCCAACGGGTATGAGTACAAAGAGTACTCAACAAGCCACCACAAATGCAAGTAGTAATGCAAGATAATAACAAAGGAAGGATAATGGCTAAAAGTGCAGAAAAGTACATTTTTCGGTTATTGCATTTAGTGCAGTCAAATTTTATCATGTGGAATAATAAACATGAACATCAATAATACCATCTAACTCGAGGAGTACGTTTTCCCTCCTCGCACAACAGTCCTTACATGTCAAACCATCATGCACATCCATTCTAAAAGTAATCTAATTGTGGGATGACACGCAACCCACCCTTGACCATGGGCTCGGCTTTTCAAAAAGATTTATGACTCTGATCAGAGGTGTACTACTGTACCCACAAGGCACACACTCATCCCAAACACCAAAGTGTAACGAGATGACCCATACCACGGGAACTCGTGCCAAAACTTCAGCATGAAATGCTCCAAGTGATAACCACCCGCTCTAGGTTTCGCCGGCGCGCCGGGCCACATCCCGGCTAACGTCGCACCCCCTTTTGCGCCACGTCGGTAAAGCCACCTGCAGGTGCAGCTTGACCCATCTCCAAATGGTGGCCTTGGTTTGGAACACTCCATACCTTAGTTAGGACTTACCCATTAGACTTGTGGTTAGTACGGAAGTGTATTGCAATGGATCCCTCAGACCGGTTCTTATAGTGCCCCGGGTGCTACCGACCAATGCCCTAGCTTGCACCCAGAACCCACCATGCATACACTCACAACCAAAACTCTATCACTAACAGAATTCCAAAGATAAGGATAACAGGGATCATATAGTAGAACCAAGTTGCTACGACTTATTTTTAATCCTATAGCAATCGTGTCGATACATTGGACACTAGCTAATAATACTAATCATATGGTAACAAGGAGTTTACGCTAGATAGCATGGCTTGGGTTGCACATCAAGGTCGGGGGATCCTAATAAATATATTGTAAGGGTTTCATTTGACTAATGCATGTATATCCTAGGTGTTTTAGCGATAGCTTAATAAAACATGGGTTCAATATGCTCAAAAGATTGATTTGGTGACTTGCCTTGTTCAGCGAAAGGGGAGGGAGGTACTTCGGGAAAGTATTCCGGCTCCTCGGCGGCGTCGTAGTCTTTCTGGTATGAATAAAATAAACATAACATTTAATTAAACAATCCAAAAACCACACAACAGGTATATATGTTTAGATTGGTTTGAACCAAGGAAAAATAAAGTTGTTAAGTTTCTGAAATTCATTTTATGAATATTTTAAAATGAACTTTAATGAAATATTGTCCTTTATAAAAGAGGTAATAATGTGAACAATTGTATTTTAAATTTTCTAACTAATTTAAAATAAGAGGTTCAGTGTAAACCTGGTGGTTTTATTATCCTAACATGAAAAGAATAAAAGATAAATTTTTCTAAAATTGAAATGAGCCAATTTGTAATTTACCCTAAAGAGCATTTGAATACTTTATTAAATAAGCATGAAATAATCAAAGTAAACATACTGTTTTTATTGCATTAACATGTGGAGAATAAAATTATAAATTTTCTGGAATTGAAATGATAATTTTTGGAGTTAAAATGCGCCAGATATGAATTTTATAAGTTTAAAACAATTTATAGAAATTTATTTAAATCAAAAACGGCCTCGGGTCCACGGTGAACCAGGCTCACTGTGAACCCGCGCACTGTGCGCGTGCGCCGGATCGAGATCCACCATTGGATCGCGATCGAGCAGCCACGGGCGAGATGGGGGAGTTAAGTTGATGTGGACGACTGAGATTAAAACGTTGAAACGGTACGCGATGGACGGGCCAGATGCGATGCGGGATTTAAATACTAACGAATAGCTCAGATTAGAACGTAACGCTTCACCGAGATCTAACGGATCCGATTAAACCGCACGAGGGATTTAATCGCCACCGTCGAATCCAGATCGCACGGTCGCGATTGAATCTGACATGGCATGGGTACTCGACCCGTGCCGGTCATCTTCTCCGGCGACGACGAGCGGGCCAGGGGCCACGACGAATGACGGCGAGGGGTCCTAAGGGCTAAAATGAAAAGAGGACACTACGGGGATCACGAGGGTACCTTAGGCGAGGCGAGAGGTCGTCGGAGCGTGGCCGGCGACGAGGGTAGACGACGGAGGGGTTCAGGTTCCTCGTCGGTGATGGCGTTCCGGCAGGGTTCGTCAGCGACGGAGAGGTGGCCAAGGTTGGGGAGGTGTCAGCGGTCACGGAGGTGCGGTCGTCGAGAATGGAGGGGGACTCCGGTGATGGCGAGCGGTGGCTGGAGCGAAGGTGGCGGAGTGTCGTTTAAGGGAGCGCCTCGGGCATTCTGATCAGTCTAAGCGCAAATGAACGTGCGGCTGGATGCGACGGAGGTGTGGGGTTTAAATAGAGGCACTAGCGGGGCAGAGGGGGCGCAATCGGGGGGCGAGAGTAACGCCAGTGAGCTCTTACCATGCATGCGAGCGACAGGGGTGATTGCGCGTGGGTTAATGGGGGAAACGGCTGGCACGTCGCGGGGTGTTAATGGCGTCGGCGAATTAACGCGAGGGGGCCGGCGGGGGCGGATCCAAGGTGGGATCGAGGGCCGGCGAAGTTAGGGGGGTTGGTGCGAGGTGGATGATGGGTCCGACAGGTGGGAGCCATCGGGCAGTGGGCGTGGGCGCGACAACGGGCGGGGCTGACGGGTGGGGTCGGGTTCGGCTGAGAGCGGGGTGGTGCCGACAGGTGGGGCCGAGGTGGCAGGCGGGCGCGCGCGTGGAGGGAGAGGGCCACTGACAAGTGGGGCCCGGGTGTCAGTCTGAGGCGTGGGAAGGGAGTGGGCTGGGCCGGCCGGGGGAGAGAGAAGAGGGGGAAGGGGCCCGTTACTGTTTCAATTCTTTTCCAAATAAAATAATTACAGAAATTGATTTAAAATATTTGGGCTACTTCTAAGGGTGATAAAAATTTGTAAAAATTCTCAAAAATATATCTTGGTCTTGGGAACTCATACAAAATTTTCTAGCCTCTGGTTTAGTCATATCAACTAGGTTCTAGTTCAAATAGACTAAGAAGGGCATTAAAAGTATTTCCTATTTAATTAATCCCAGGAAAATATATTAAACGATATTTTTATTTCTTTGAAATTTTGGGGTGTTACACATGTTCACCAACATGTGTCCACATCACTGATTTGATATTTTTATGTCTTTGATCTGTGAAACATGATCATCAATCCGTCATATGTGCTAATCTATGTGTCAGCATTGTCCCACATGATGACAAGATCAGGGATCCTTTTGAACAATATCGTTATAACACAAATAGTTTCACATAACAAGTCATCAACTCATTAATCAAATGTAAACGGCATTTATTCAAGGAACAAGATAACAATTATCTTCACACCTTAGCATAGACTTTACTAGCATCTTAAACATATATATGACTCACTCGCGCAAGTATCTAATACCCATGAAGCTCAGGTACGCCTCATGCTTGGGTTGTGGAAGAGGCTTCATCAACGAATTTGCTATGTTCAAATCCGTGTGCACCTTGCAAATCTTCACATCACCTCTCTCAATGATCTTGCAGATCAGGTGATATCGCCGAAGTATATGTTTGGACTTCAAGTGTGATCTAGGCTCCTTGGCTTACGCAATAGCACCACTATTATCACAATAGAGGTCCACTGGACTGGAGGCACTAGGAACAACACCCAGCTCTTTCTGATTCAAACGACCTCATTCACAATTTCTGAAGTGGCGATATACTCAACTTCTGTTGTAGAATCGGCCATCGTCTCTTGCTTGGAACTCTTCCAACTCACCGCGCCTCTATTGAGGCAGTACATAAAACCAGATTGCGATTGGGAATTATCTTTATCGGTCTGAAAACTAGCATCGGTGTAACCACTTACAACGAGCTCCTCTTCACCACCGTACACTAGGAACATTTCCTCAGTCTTTCTCAAGTACTTGAGGATACTCTTTACTACAACCCAGTGACTTTCACCCGAGTTCGATTGGTATATGCTCGTAACACTTAGAGCATATGACACATCTGAGCGAGTACATAACATGGCATATATGATGGATCCAATTGCATAGGCATACAAGATCGCACTCATCTTCTCTATCTCATCAGGTGTCGAAGCACACTGAGTCTTACTAAGAGAAATACCATGTGACATTGGCAGAAAACCCTTCTTGGATTTTACATTTTGAACCGTTTCAAAACCTTGTCAATGTACATACTCTCGCTTAATCCAATTAGTTGTTTTGATCTATCTCTATAGATCTTTATTCCCAAAATGTATGATGCCTCTCCGAGATCTTTCATCGAAAAACTATTATTCAGTGAAGTCTTGACAGCATTCAACAAAGGAATGTTATTTCCGATCAATAATATGTCATCCACAAACAAGACTAGAAACACAAGTGAGCTCCCACTAGACTTCTTGTAAACAAAAGGATCTTCTTCATTCTTGATGAAGCCAAACCCTTTGACTACCTCATCAAAGCCAAACCCTCCGGCAAGGGGCTTCGAGTGCAGCTCCAAGGCTTTTCTCGCCTTCCACCAGCCCTCGAGCTTCGGAGTGCACCCTCAGGCAAGGGGCTCCGGTCGCGCATTGAAGGCCTCCGAAGCCCTAGGGGCTACCAGGCAAGCCTTTCACCCTCACCTCACGATGTATGTACACGGTCCAAAGCCCCACTTCGCTATGCAAATTTGTAATTATTTCAGTAAATCATCGAAGTCTTACTTCGCCTAAAAACCGAAGTCTTACTTCGCCTCTAAAGAAAAACCTTGCTCCATTCTATTAAAAATCGAAGCCTTGCTTCACATTTAAAAATCGAAGCTTTGCTTCGCATTTAAAATCGAAGCCTTGCTTCGCGTTTAAAATCGAAGCCTTGCTTCACCTTATCAAAAACCCGAAGCCTTGCTTTGCTTTACAAAATCCAGAGCACCCCTCTAAAGGCTACATAGCGCCTCCGAGCCCATAGTAGTGGGCTTTAGGACTCCCTCGAGCGATGACTCGAGGTGTCCAGGACTTCTGGGTGATGGCTCGACGAGTCCGGGATTCCAGGTTCCGGCCTTATGCATCCTAGGGTCGAAGGTGGCCCATGGTCAAAGGTGGCCCAGAGTCGTAGGTGGCTCAACCCATCGCAGGTTCGGTGAATCCAGACCAAATATACCTTTCATTCACTACAGGATCAAGCTCAAGAAGCGCTATCTAAATACTCACCGAAGCCTCGCTTTGCGTGACGTAATCTATTCTAAGATCAAAGCATACCGAAGTCATGCTTCGCCTAAAATCTATGTGCGCTTCAAAGCCTCGCTCACGCAAATAATCCAAATCCAAGCATGCCGAAGCATGCTTCGCTTAATTTGAGTACGCTGAAGCCTTGCCTCGCTTCAAATTAATGTGTTCGAAGCCCAAAAGAGGCCTTCGCTTGACGCGATATAAGCATCCGAAGCTGCCAAAAGGCGCACCCCTTCGCATTCCTAATTGCTCGCACCAGCAATGACTAAGTCCCTAGCTGCCACGCGCAAGGGGGGACCGAAGTATGTATGCGAAGTGTGCGAATGAAATGCGCATTACGAGCGTGACTAGCTAAACGTTTGAAACAATCAAATCATGTGAAACATGCAGACGAAGTATGAAAATACAATAAATCTCATTCATTGAATGATAATTGATAAGTATGTTACAAATACACTTTGAAAACAAAATTATGAGTAGTATGTATCTAAGCCTAGGAAAAAGTGAGCTCGAGGACCCAACATGTTCGGACCTTGTTTGCTCTTCTTTCGGGCAGGGCCCCCTCGGCTGGATGAAGCCCCATCAGAGCCTGTTCTCCCACGGCCGAACCATCCATGCTCTGAAGCCCACAGACCTCACCTTTTGCCTTGCAGGTTTGTCCAAGTCTGGGACACAGGCGGTGCCGTATCGAAGGCAGAAAAGTCTAGGGCTTCGTCGCCTTATAAGGCCATACCCGAAGGTTGTGCCCCCTCGCCACTTAAGTCTACTTCGAAACAGCTTAAGTCCAGCGAGGAGGAAGAACTCAGAAGAGGCTCCATCTTCACGGTAGCTAGCAGCTCTTGGGCTACCTTGGAAATGGCTTCGCCCCCAGGACCCCTCGGAAGCTTGAACCGAGGGGGGCCTTCGGACCTAGCTACTTTGAGCACCACCCAAAGATGGCGAAGCTCCTCAAAATCCTAAAGTACTTTGAGTTCAACATTCGAAGGCTGAGCCTGGGCAGGTATAAAGTACCCCCGTATTTATATTAATAAACTGATGAGTTGTTTACAAGCCTACAACTAAGAATTACAAGAAGCCTAAACAGGTATACACCTTCGGAGGCAGAGGCTTCTACGTCGAAGGATGATATGGCGAGGCTTGTGCCCTGGCTCAGTGAAGGCGGGTGAGCCATTGGAGGTCAAGGACTGCTTCGCAGCCTTGGGCCTTCCAAGGTTCTTGAAGGCGGCGCCATGCTCCTGGACGTCTGAAGGAGGCACAACCAAGTGCTGGCCTCCAAAGGCCACCACAGTCACCGAGGTTGCCGCCTCGAGGTGGTTGCACCCTGTGTCATGAAGCATCTACATCACTCCTTTGCCCGCCACTCGGCCAACCATCAGAGCAAAGCCCTTCATTGATGTCTCTGCCATCACAGCCATAGTACGCAGGAACTCGAGGCGTTCCCTAATTGGGTCTCAAGGGTTGAAGTCCGGGGCCTGGCACTCAGTCCCCAATTGCTCGAGGACTGTAGTCAATCTCGAGGTGGCCTCGTCGACCCCTCGGACCATGAAGTTCTCTAGGTAGTGGCCGGCTGCACGAAGTTTAGAGCACTCCGCCGCCAGTTTCATCCTGGCCTCCTACGAAGCTCATAGTGTCTCTCGAAGCTTGTTGGTTTCTGAGACCAAGACTTCCCTCGCCTTCTTGGCTTCAGACCTCACTGCCTCTACTGCTGCTTCGGCTCGCCTTCGCCTCTCGGCCTCCTCTGAGACCTCGCACCGAAGGGTTTCCCTCTCCTCCGCTAGGTCAGCCATTCGATGGTCTGTGGATATTGCTGCTACAACATTCCGTGGATATTCCTCTTGGAGCCGCTCGTCGAGGGTGTTGGCTTGGCGAAGTCTGGCAATTCTTGGACCCCCTCGATGCCGAGCCAAGTCCACACTCTGTTCCAGTGTTCCCAAGTCCCCACCAGAGTGAGCCTCTAAGTTTGCTCCTCAGGTGTCGGAGCCCCAACGACGTGCTCCACCGCTATGATTGCCTCCTCTGGAGGCCTTAATTCACGAGCAGCTTCATCAAATTTCCAAGTTAGCACAAGTTATTTCAGCGAAGTACGAAGATGAAGAAATCAAAGTCTTACCAAGGCACTCCGCAGACACCTTGCTTGGTCCCTCCGAGCCGAAGGTTGGAAAAGGCCCTTCGGCCAAGAGAGCGCGAGGGGGCTGAGCCGAAGGGTGATGAACTCTTCCGCGAGGTCCCTCATGCTCATCCTCGAAGCTACCCTCCACAGGAGCAGGATCCTTGATTGAAGGACGTTGGGGCTCATTTGCACCATGCCTTCGCGTCGGTAAGAAATGAGTGCATTGGTACTCTGAAGGGGGGAGTTCGCGCCCACCAAAGCATAGAACCACTCTTGGTCCCACTTCGAGTACCACTTGTTGTTAACGGCCCTCGCTGGGAAGACGTCTTGGTACTCCTTTCGGAGCTGGAAGTTGGCACTCCCGAAGGCCAAGACCCTCTTGATGTGGTCTGCCCCCTTCCATTGCTTCAACTGGCAGTTAGCATCATGAAGGGCGATGAAGACATCCGCGCGCCCCTCGCAGCCTTTGGCCCTCATGGCCCACTCGAAAATGGCTTGCCTCGCCATGACATTTGGGGACAGCTGAGGAATATCAAAGTTGTATGCTTTCAGCACTTCGCTCAACATGTCCACTACCGGTAGCCCGAGGTCTGCCTCGAAGAATGCTTCAAAGAGCACGACCTCGTTAGCCCGAGGCCTCGGTACTGCCTCTGACATTGCTGGTACCCGAAGCTAGATCTCCTCCAATATCTTCCCCTCGCAGACTCTTTGGACAGACTCCTCCGTTGAGGCCGAAGCCCTCATTTCAAGAGTTTGCTCAAATTTGTCCTATGGCGACCGAAGGTTCCTCGGCCCCAAGCGCTCTTTAATTTTCTCAAATATGTGTTGTTGAATTGCCCCCAAGTGAATTCGGCTTTGTTATTTAGCCGAAGTATGGGGACAAAAGCATCAATCTTGCCAGACAAGTTAGATATAAAGCGGCGCAAATAATTAACCTTGCCTAGCAACTTTTGCACATCTCTCTTGCATGTAGGGGATTCAAAGTTCTTAATCTTCTCAAGTCTCTTAGGATCAATCTCAGTACCTCTTTCATGAATCATGAATCCTAAGAACTTGCCCACTGACACACCAAAAGCACACTTGAGCGGGTTCATTTTTAAGCCATACTGATGCATCCTGTCAAAAGCAACTCTCAAATCTGCTAAATGGTTTCCCATAGCATCCTATTTGACTACAACATCATATATGTAGACTTCTAGCATAACTCCTAGAAAGTCATGAAAGATCAAGTTCATAGCACATTGATATGTACACTAGCATTCTTTAGACCAAAAGTCATAACAACCTACTCAAACAAGCCAACAAAACCAGGGCATCGAAAGGCCGTCTTATAGACGTCCTCTTAGGCCATAAAGATTTGATTATAACCAGTGTTGCCATCAAGAAAACTTAGTACCTTGTGTCCTGAAGCATCGTTGATTAGCATGTCGACTATCGGCATGGGGTACTCATCCTTCGGAGTGGCATTATTCAAGTCCATGAAATCAATGCACACACGAATCTTGCCACTCCCTTTCTTCTCTACAGGCACAATGTTAGCAACCCATTCAGCATACCTGCATGGCTGTAACATCCAAAATTTAACAATTCCAAGCTTTATTGAATTTCCAAGGAAAAACAATAAATACAAAATGTTCATCACACGACCACGTTTTATGACAAACAAAACATAGCTCATAGGCTATTTTAGTACACTGAATTGATAATAAAAAGAAAAATCTTGGTGATGAATATCTTGCTCCAGGACTCGCATCCTTGACTAGGTCGCTACTCCAGACCATCCTCCTCATAATACGTAGCCTCTGAAGGGGTTTTCAATGGGTATGAGTACAAAAGTACTCATCAAGCCACCGAGAATGCAGTAATAATGCAGGATAATAACAAAGGAAGGTAATGGCTCAAAGCGCAGAAAAGTACATTTTTAATGTTAAGCATTTAATGTGATAAAGTTATTTATATAGAAATTAAATCATGAGTAATGCATTATCACCTAACTCGAGGAGTACAGTCGACCCTCCTCGCTCAATAGTCCTTACATGTCATTTCATTATGCCAACACTCACAAATGTAAACTAATTGTGGGATGTCACGCAAACCGCCCTTGATCGTGGGCTCGCCTTTTTGAAAAGATCTAAACTCTGATCATAGGTTTACTACTGTACCCACAAGGCACGCACTCATCCCTACACACCATAGTGTGTCGAGATGACCCATACCACAGGAACTCATGCCAAAACCTTTAGCATGAAACACTCCAACTTAATAACAACCACTATAGGTTTCGTCGGTGTGCCAACGCATTGGACCAACGTCGCACACCCTTTTGTGCCTCGTCGGTACAAGTCACCCGTAGGTGCTACTTGCCCCCTCCACATGGTGCCTCAAGTTGGAACGTCCCATACCTCCAGTTAGGACTTACCCATTAGACTTGTGGTTAGTACGGAAGTGCTTTGCAACGGATCCTGTAGACCAGTACTTATATTGCCCCGGGTGCAACTAACCAATGCCTTTGCTTGCACCCGGAACCCACCATGCTAACATACTTAACAAAAACTCCATAACCAATAGAATACCTAGGATGAGAGAAATAATGGGGGTCATGTAGTAGGATCCAAGTATCTACGACTCGTTTTTATCCTATAGCAGTTGTGCCGATACACTGGACATTATCTAATAGTTCTACTATTATGGTGACAAGAAGTTTAGGCTCAATAGTATGGCTTGGGTTTTCACATCAAGGTCGGGGATCTAATAATTATAATGTAAGGCATTTGATTTGACTAATGATTTATAAACTATGAATTTTAGCGATATTTAAATAAATCTAGGTTCAATATGCTCAAAAATGGGATGGTGACTTGCCTTGATTAGTGAATGGAGATGGTGGAACCTCAGGATAAAACTCTGGCTCCTTGGCAACTTCGAAATCTTCTCGGCACACAAAACAAGAACAATAAACAATTAAAAATAATAAAATAAATAGTACAGACATTTCAATTTAATTGGTTAAAGTTATAGAGAATTAAAGGATGGATTTTCTAGAATTTGGATGATGAAATTTGGAGTTCAAATGGAAAAGATATGAATTTTAGAAGTCCATATTCATTCACATGAAATGATAGAACTCTAAAATGAAAATAAATAATCACGAGATTATTCCTTCGGATTAAATGAGATGGTCGACAATTAATCAACACCCTCACTTAGATAGAATGAAATAGAATGATTAAACTTGATTTGAGACGATGGTAGATCGATGGATTATGATTCATTTGAAAACAAGGGTACAAAAGGGTACAAATGGATTTAGTCAGACGACTGGAATATGTTGCAACCATTGGAAAACCTAGTCCAATCGGCTTCGGATAAGGAGATGATCGACTAAAGGTACGCGTAAAGGCTTAACCGATTGAGCCTTAGCGACCAAGTCGAAAGGGTTAGATTAAATCGATTAGACTCGATGATGGACTGTAATGAATGACCACGAACAATCGAAGATCGACGATGACCATCGATGAACATTGCAAGTCCGATTACCAAACATCTATCAAGTCATAATCGATGGATTAAATAAAGGGGACACGTCGGCCGGGGGTCGACGACGAACAACGAGCATTATCTCTAGTTTAAGAAATAGAATGACTATGAAGAATGCCTCATGATAAATATGACCTCCAGGATGGAACATTGAGATAACGTCTGGTTAATAGATTGGAGCGGGTTCGCCGGATATTGACATAATAAATCAGGATTGAGATTATTCAACTGATAATAATTGATCTACTTTAGACGGATACAAAAGGGACAATGTCATGAATCGAATTCAAAGAACAATTTGACGACGAGTGATGACTGAATTATATTGATGGTTAGGATATGATACAAAATAATCTATTGCATAGATTGGTTATGATGGATATTAATAGACTTTGGCGATTAAGGTATACATGAACAAAAAAATTGATGAACAAGATAAAATAGATTAGATTAAACGAACGACATTGGGACATGATAATGAACCATTCGGATTGAAGGCCATCTAACGCAGGATAAATCAACGAATAATGGAATGTAAACATGAGAGGGAGACAATAATTACCGCATGAAATCAGAACAGAGCAACTATGGCTTGTAGCCATGGCCGACAGGCGAGGAGATGGGCTACCCAGAACAGTAGGGTGGCGGCGGCGTGGTGGTTCAGCGAGGGTGAGGCACGGTGGCGGTGGTGACGCTCGGCAGAGGCGGCAAGGAGGAGGAGAGGGTGGCATAGGGAGGATGAGAGGGTGGCATGGATTTTATAGGGAGAATAAGGGCTAGGGGAGAAATGGAAAGAGGAGGGAGAAATAGAAAGTGGAGGGAGAAATGGAAAGATGAGAGAGAAATTGAAAGAGAAGGAAGAAATGGAAAGAGAAAGGAAGGAAATAGAAGGAGAAGAGGGAAAGAGGAAAAAGGAAGGAGAATGGAGAAATGGAAGGAGGACGGAGAGGAGGTGGCTCCATGCATAGGGAAAAAGGGAAGGGAAGAGAGAGAAGGGGAAAGAGAAAAGAAGGAAAGAGAAAAAGGGAAAAAGGAAAGAAAAGAAAAGGAACGGAGAAAAAAAAGGAAAATATTTTCATGAAAATTCAAATTTGTATATTTAAGAAAAAGTAAAAACTTTTTGGAAAGTTTGGAATTTACAATAAATTTAGAAATCTTGGATTTTAAAGAAATAACGCGCGGATATTTTAACGAATAAACGATGGTTTGGAAAATCAATAAATTTTGTATTTGCGTCGAAATTATAAATTCTGAACATGAACTCCAAACCAAGGTTTTGAATTCATTTTCAGGAATATAAAAATAATTTTAGAAGGGATTTTTAACGGAATTTAAACACACAGTTAAAAATGAGATTTTAACATCGCGAAAGAAAATAGAATATTGATTCCTCTAGATTTTTGATTGGGAAAAGATATAGATAGTCGAAATGATGATTCAAATTCGATTGGAAAGAGAGATATGTAATTAATTTTTCAATTAAAGTTATTTATTGAAATATTATGGATTAGTATTCTAGTTACAAAATCCTTAATAATAACCTAAATTTATTTGAGGTGGGAGAAAATTTTTAGAAATTTTTCTTGCCAATTTTTATTTGGTTTTATATTATTTTTAATTGAAATGATTTATCATATATATTATTTACACAATATTCCCGTTGAAATGTATTTTATTAATTAGTGTTAATGTTTTTGCGATGAAATGATATTAATTATATCTTAATTAATTTCTCTACGCCAAAAATTCTAGAAAATTTTTTGGGACATAATTTATAGCAAGGAGAATTTTAGGAAAATACTCCAGCTTCGATTTATTTTTAAATGAATTTTTTAGGCCTATTGTTGATAGCAAAAAAATGGCATTAATGGTTAAGATTGTCAAAATATCAGTTTTGGTAATTTGGGCCAAAAATACACATGTCCTGAATCAGGCCGAAGCCCTACAGGGCCGAAGGCCCATTAAGCCTTGGGCTTCGGAAGCCTTCCAGCGGCCTGCTACCTTCGGCTCGAAGGCCTTCGGAGGCCTGCCTCGCCGAAGCTTCGGCCTAAGGAGTAGGCTTCGGCAGGCCCTACCGAAGGACCACTTCAAGCTGATTTTCAGAGATAGAATTTGAGTCTGATTCTGGCTAATTTTATCTCTAAGTTTCATTAGGTTGAATCCTACCAGATTAATATTAGAGATAAGAAGACTAGCCCCTATAAATATAGGGGTGATGCCAGTTCATTAGACCCCCCAACACAAATCAATCACAAAGCCCTAGCTTTGAACTGTACCTTTACTTTTTATTTACCTTTCTACAACCTTCGTGGGTTTGCCTGGAAGCCCTCCACCGTCCATGTAAAAACCGTGGTAAGCCTTTATACTTCGCTCGTGAAGTACCCATTAATCTACGTAACATATTTCTATCGCCTTGTTACTTCGCCTGTGAAGTATCGGTTAATCTACATAACAGGTTGCTACCTTCGTTCCCCTACTGCAATACTTAGAAAATTCATCTCCAGGCTGAATTGGCACTTGATCTCTGTTCTGTTGCAGGTTTCCGCGTTCAGATCCCCTTCACCAGAGGTGTCCGGAGCCAGGGAGCTGGTTTCAGAGGCTGTCAGAACACCTTTCAGTGGAATACTTGCTTCGACTACCCGTGCTGACCGTCATGCTGTTGTCGATTTGACCAAGTCCCGCATGCGAGCACGCTCCGTAGCAGGTTTCGCCACGCTGGTACTCTGATCTGAATAAAGTCACGCTAGTGTGTTGCGTTTGCGATATTTTGTTGTGTTAGAGGTTTCGCACCGAACCCCGCTATTTAGAGGTGATTTCGCGCCGAGATCTGTTTGGAGCCTACCTTCGTCGAGATCGATCCGAACGTCGAAGGCTTCCTTCAGTGAGGCCTTTTGCACCAGACGCCGAAGGCCCCCTTTGGTGAACCCCTTCGCACAGTATGCTTCAAACCAGTGAGGCTCCGTTCAACTTGCTGGTTTCTTTTATTTAATATATTTCTTTTCGGCTAATTGGATTATTTCTATGTGATATGATTACCTGGTGACTCCACCCCCCTCTCCACTGTTAAGGGTAGTCGGAGCACGACGTTAGTGTTGTGTTACACTTAGGCTTGTCCCTAAGTATTGAGGAGCCATGCTGAATAGCGTGGGCCTCATGGCTCCAGAAGTGATGAGTCATTGTCAACGATAGTCAAAGAGGACAGAAGAAGAAAGGAGATCTGCTGTTTCATGGGCCGCGTGTGACTCGGGTACATGGGCAGCGAGCAACTGTCGGGTAGAGGAGGCTGCGAAGTCGGGCTGGCCCAATCCGGGTACATGGGCCAGGAGCAACAGAAGACCCACTGGGCTGTTGACCAGGATTGACTCAGGTACACGGGCGGTGAGTGATTGCCGGGCTGAGAGAGCTGCGGAATCGGGCCGGCCCAATCCGGGTACCTGGTGCAAAGCCGGTGGAGGCTTTGTCAGTTTCGGCACAAAACTGACAACCGTTGATCTTGTATCTGACTGTCCAGAAGAGAAGCCGTAGTCGCTACGAAATCTTAGCTTCTGGATAAGTCATCTGTATCTCTAGGCCCACAGTCAGTCAGTCGTGTCTGTAAAATTCCTAAGGGCAGTTGAGTCTTTTCCATTATTTTAGCATCTGTAAAAACCCTAAGGGGCTGGTGGAATATTCTAGGCCATTGGGCAGCCTATAAATAGGGCCCCAATCCCTAGGGTTGGACTACCCCTTTTGCTGAAATCATTGCCTACTCTATTGGGTCATTTTTGTCTCTCTCTCTCTCTCCTGCTGTGCGCCGCCAGGCTTCTTCTCAAGCCATTTCCATTACTGCATCTTTGTTGTTCTTCATGTTGCTGTGAATCTTTATTCCCTATTGATTTCATTCGAAGTGCAGTGTTTGTTTTTGTGGAGTAAATGCTTCGGTCTACATGCGCAGCCTGAATTTTATTCGAGAACAGAAGCTTCTCTGTTGCGTCGTTTGTGTTCTTCCGTGAGTACTAGTTCTTGCACACTGTTGCAAGTAGTACTACTACACTGTAGCAACAGTGCACTAGTACTCTAGCCTTGTTTTTTCTGAGCATCTTTTTGATCGAAGTAGACAGAGCTGAAACACTTTTCTGGCGGTTTTTCTTGCGAAGGATCCCTCTCTGTTCGAAGCCCCTCCGCCCTGTGAGGTAGGTTTCGAGCTGACATCTTCGAGGGCTTCGATGTACGTTTTTGTGTGCACTGTCAACTTTACCTACATTGACCGTCTTTGCGAGGGTACACTTCATTGTTTGGGTACTTCAGTTATTCTTACGAAGCTTACTTCGTCAAGCTTTGGAGTTAGCTTCGAAGCTAACCTGTGGTTCGAAGGTTATACCTCGCTAGTGCTAGCTTCGAACGTAGTCGTGTAGGCTTCGAATTAAACTTGTTGCCGTGTGTTGGGCTTCGCGTTTCCTTCGAAGGTTGCTTTTCTGTGAGCCTGTTCGAACCTCTGTTCGAAGTCTAGGCTTCGAAGTACTTTGTTCGAAGCAAGCCTTGATATTCTCATACTTCGCTTCGAAGCATACTTCGCTCCCTACCACTTCGAACTAGGCTAGACCAGACACACCGTCGGCATTTTTGCAACAGCCTTCGACAGGCTTCGACACTGACCTCCGAAGCAGGCTTCGTCACTGACCTCCGAAGCAGGCTTCGTCACTGACCTCTGAAGCAGGCTTCGACACAACGAAGCAGGCTTCGACACAGTGGAGCAGGCTTCGCCGAGTTCAGAACAGGAGACAAATCTGAATAGTAACTTCTCATCTCACTTTATATATACTTAGATCATTTCATTGAGAAGTTTGGCCTGATATGTCTAGTATACTTTGTTTATCTCCCTAGTTGCACTGCTTTGGTAGTTCTCTATTTAACTTCAGTTGCTTCTAGGATAGATACCTTTAGACTTAGGCTATCTGTTCATTTTCTGCTGCTTAGTCTTTTGAGGTGCGTTGGGTGTTGGGAACAAGCCATATATTCGAAAGAATTTTTAAGGCGCCCATTCACCCCCCTCTGGTCGCTACTTTCGGTCCTACAAGTGGTATCAGAGCGAGGTTAGGTTTTTTCCATACCTTAACCGGTTCTAAACCCCAGTGGTGACCATGACGTCTCCTGGCAAGGTCCCGTCCTTAGAAGCCTATGGCTATAACTATTGGAAGACTCGCATGCGAGCCTATCTCATGAGCTAGAGTTCGGACATTTGGGACATTTGCGTTCACACCACGTTTGTCATATTGCCAGTCGCTGAGCATGGTACTGCCGGTATCATTGCTCAACATCTGAGCAACGGTAAGGCTGTGAACATTCTTTTCTCTGGTTTAGGTCCCACTGAGTTTGAGCGTGTGAGCCATCTCTCCACTACGAGAGAGATCTGGGCTACCCTCAAGGCACACCATGAGGGAACAGCACAGGTCAAGGCTCGGCTCTATCAGACCTACCGGCGTGAATATGAGAATTTCACACAGAAGGCGTGTGAATCTGTTGAGGCTTTGTTTGGTCGTTTTCAGTCGATCATAAACAAGCTTCGGGACAACAAGGCTGAGGGTGCTCAGTTAGTCTCAGATCATGAGCAGACGCTCAATATTCTCCATACCTTGGACCCAAAGATCTGGGAGATCAAGGTATCTTCTATCATTGAGAGTACTTCTTATGATACCTTGACCATTTCTGAGTTGTTTAGCAAGCTGAAGGCTACTGAGGTTGATCTCCAGCTGAGATCAAATCTCACTGGTTCTGGATCAAAATCTCCGGCCCTTGCTACACCTTCTGTTGATCCTTCTTCTGTGAGCTGTGTTGGGTTCTCTTTGATGTCTATCACTGAGGACCAGCTTGAGTTGTTAGGAGATGATGATTTGTGTCTTTTTAACAACCATGTGCGTCGTGTCTATGACAAAAGAATGTTTAAGAGACACGGCACAAAATCCGGGTGCTTTGAGTGTGGTGATCCAGGACACTTCATCGCCGACTGCCCAAGCGCAATGGACACAAGAAGGGCACCGGTGATGGCTTCCACGACTCTGGCAAGCATGACAGCTCTTCCTTCAACAAGGGAAAGCCGAAGACCAGATTCTTCAAGAAGGCCCTGAAGGACTACCGGCGAGAGAACAAGAAGTGCGACAAGGCCTTCTTCGCCGAAATGGAGAAGAGCTACTCCAAGCGGTCCACGTCTTCTTCCTCTTCATCGAGCTCAAGCGATGAGGAGATCGCCATCAGGAAGGGGAAGGACAAGGACGATCCGACGGGCCTCTGCTTCATGGCTTTCGGAGACAAGCCAAAGAGCTGCTCACACCAGCGCCGAAGATCCCGCAAGAGCTTCTGTTCAATGGCTCTTGGGGATAAGGAAGAAAAGAGCTCCTCCGATGACTCCGACGACGACGACAATGAAAAGGTATCATCCTATGAGCGCGAAATCGTTGACTTACTTGAAAGCAATCGTCAGGAGTTGAAATATCGGGAAAAACTGCTTAGGGGGGCTAAGAAGAGGATAGATGAGTTAGAGAGTGAGCTTGTCGTGGCCAACGGCAGAATTGAGAGTCTATCTTCTTCCCCTTGCTTGGGTGATAGCAGTGAGTGCCCAAAGTGTGAGGTGCTTCTGTGTGACTTGTCGACTTTGAAGTCCAAGTACACAGAAAGGGTTGATGAGAGGGACGCTTTGGCCACTTAGCTTGAAAGCGCTCAGTTGGAGCTGAAAGATGCTCAAGCCACTGTCGTCGCACCCTGTGTTGATTGCCCATCTCATCTAGCTGCCTTAGCTGAGCTAAAATCCAAGGGCGATGAACAGTTGGGTGATTTGGAGAGGTTGAGAGATGAGCTTGCGCAGACTAGGCTAGAGCATGAGACATTATCAGTTCCACCCACTGTCTGTGAGAACTATCTATCTCTTAGACTTGAGTTGATTAAGCTAAAAGCCGAGAAGTCTATCCAGATAGATAGCGAGTGTGAGACCTGCTTGTCTCAGGTGGAGGTACAAGCTTCCTTGAGGGAGGAGCTAGCTGATTCTCAGAATGAGAACTTTTACCTCTGTTCTATCCTGAGTTGGATCAGTGCCAGGGAGCCTCAGCCCGGCATGATGATCCAGCAGTTCAAGAGGCAGGATGGTTTTGGAGTAGGTTATACCTACACCAAGGCTGACTTTGAGAGTGCCATTAGCCGGGCAGTGGAGTGGAGTAAAATGACTCCAGAGCAAAGGTATCCCAAGACTCGATCCACTGAGTCTTCCCAGGCTTGTCAGCCCAAGGATGGAGTGATCCATGAACCACCTAAAGCTCCACCCAAGAAACCTATCTGGGTTCCAAAGCCCAAACACCTCCACACTCCTCTAGACTCTCTTCCTGGACCCTCTCAGCCCAAGAAGACAACACCTAACACCACTAAGCCCAAGAACCCCAAGCCTCAACTACAACCCAAGAAGCCCACCTATCATTGTGAGTACTGTCAGAGAGACGGGCATCTTGCGGAGTTTTGCTTCAGGAGGAAGCGGGTTGAGAGAGTAGAGAGAGCTTATGGTGGTCAGGAGAAGTTCTACCAGCAGGGTGGTAGACTGCGTGTTCCTCGACGCGGGGAGAGGCTGGAGGCCAGGCCGCGTCGTGTAGGTGGTGGTATAGGAGACGGCTTTCTTGGCCGTGCTCTAGTTGGTGGTGTCCGTTCCGGCAGAGTTCCAGGCCGTGTTGGCTACAGTCCTGGACCTCGTGGCCGTAGTTTTAGGCAGAACCGAGGACCACGCTTTGAGCCGCGTTTTGGTCCAAACTCTCATGATGATTTCTGCTTTCCGTCTTTTGAGCAGATGGCTCGACACTGGTTTAGCTTTTTTGCTAAACCTGGTGCCGGACCATTTGCTCCCACTTACAGCCACTGATTGTGCAGGATCAGGGACTGGAGGACGTTTGGATTATGGACTCAGGATGCTCTCGCCACATGACGGGACATCGCAGATGGTTCTCCAGTCTCACTCCCCCGAGCTCCAAAGAGTACATCACATTCGGGAACAATGGTCAAGGGAAAGTAAGTGGCATTGGCTCAATTCGCATTTCAGACCACTTTTCTTTAAAGAATGTTGCTTTGGTTAAAAATTTGAACTTCAATTTGATCTCTGTTTCGCAACTTCTTGAGGATGGGTTGGAAGTGCGTTTTAAGAAGGCAAATCTTCTGTGTTTGATTCTAGAGGATCTTTGATTTGCCAGATTTTACCATTCGGTAAAGTTTTTCAAATTGACTTCTCTAGTTCTTTTGGCCCTTCTCGCTGTTTGATTGCTGGATCCTCCTCTGAGCTCTGGAAGTGGCATAGGAGGTTAGGTCATTTGAGTTTTGATCTGCTAGTCAGGTTGAGCTCTATGGACCTCATCTGAGGATTGCCCAAGCTTAAGATGGAGAAGGATCTAGTTTGTCATCCCTGTCATCATGGGAAAATGGTTGCTGCTTCTCACTCACCTGTGACTCAGGTGATGACTTCATATCCGGGCGAGTTGTTACATTTGGACACTGTTGGTCCAGCTCGGGTACGTTCAGTCGGTGGGAAGTGGTACGCGCTTGTCATTGTTGACGACTTCTCTCGATTCTCGTGGGTTTTCTTTTTGGAGTCTAAGGATGAAACTTTTTAGTTTGTTCATGACCTGATTTTAAAGCTGAAGAATGAGAACAATGGTCGGATGCGAGCAATTCGCTCTGACAATGGCTCTGAGTTCAAGAACTCTAAGTTCGTCAGCTTCTGTAGTGATCAGGGTCTGGACCATCAGTTTTCTTCTCCTTATACTCCCCCACAGAATGGCGTTGTGGAACGAAAGAACCGCACGCTAGTCGAGATGGCCAGGACGATGCTCGATGAGCACAGGACTCCTAGGCGGTTTTGGGCTGAAGCCATGAACACGGCTTGCTATCTGGCCAACCGCATTTTTCTTCGAGCTTACTTAGGTAAGACTTCGTATGAGTTGCGGTTTGGCAGACAACCCAAGGTGAGTCACTTGCGAGCATTTGGCTGCAAGTGCTTTGTGCTCAAGAAGGGAGGGCATTTGGACAAGTTTGAGTCTCGTTGCTGGGATGGTGTTTTTCTTGGTTATGCATTGCATTCTTGAGGTTTCCGTGTTTGGAAACTCAAAACCTAGCAGCTTGTCGAGACTTGCGAAGTTTCATTTGATGAGTCCTTGCCTTCTTTAACTCCTTCTTTTGAGCTTTCTGGTGATGATGAGCTCGGAGAGTCCATCTTCGAGGAAGATGAGGATACTCCAGCTGTTGATGAGGGTGAGCCTTCTGCACCCCCTGCAGAGCCCACACCTTCTGAGACTTCGACTGAGGATGAGGGTGGACCTCTGATCACTTCTTCCACTACGATCGAGCCCCCTCAGTCGAGTCCAGAGGTGCCAGCTGCTGACTTCGGTGAGGTGACTTCAGATCACCAGGGAACCCGAGCAGTTCAGCGTGACCATCCCTCAGAGCTCATCATAGGTGATTTGACTAAGAGAACTTTGCGTTCATCTAATGCCTCTCTTGCTGTGTTTGCTGAATCTGCTTTTGTTGCATCTTTTGAGCCCAGAGATGTTTCTCATGCTCTTTCTGATTCAAATTGGATTAATTCTATGCAAGAAGAGCTTGAGAATTTTGTCCGCAATCGGGTTTGGACATTAGTTGAGCCGCCACCAGGATGCAACCCCATAGGCACCAAGTGGGTATTTAAGAACAAACAAGGTGAAGATGGGGTTGTGGTGCGCAACAAAGCTTGACTAGTTGCCTAGGGTTTTTGCCAAAAAGAGGGTATTGATTTTGAAGAAACTTTCGCCCATGTTGCCCGTCTTGAGTCCATTCGCATTCTCTTAGCTTTTGCCGCTTCGAAGGGTTTTAAGCTTTTTCAAATGGACGTTAAGAGTGCTTTTCTGAACAGGGTTTATAGAGGAGGAAGTTTATGTTAGGCAGCCCCCCGGCTTTGAGAACCCTAAGTTTCCTCGACATGTTTTTAAGCTGCAAAAGGCTTTATATGGGTTAAAGCAAGCCCCCAGGGCTTGGTATGACCGGTTGAAGCAGTTTTTGTTGGGGAAGGGTTTTGTGATGGGTTCAGTGGATAAAACTCTCTTCTTGCTCAGAGTTGCTTCAGATTTTTTAGTCGCTCAGATTTACGTGAACGATATTATTTTTGGCGGTACTACTAATGATCTTGTGTCCAAGTTTTCTGAGCAGATGCACAGTGAGTTTGAGATGAGCCTCATGGGTGAGCTTAAGTACTTCTTAGGGCTCCAGATCAAGCAGACCAAGCATGGCACCTTCATCCACCATGGTAAGTACACTCGCGATATGCTTAAGAAATTTGACTTTGGTGGTGAATTGAAGACGCAGATGACCCCGATGGGCACTTCTGGGGGTCTGGACAAGGATGAGAGCGACGTCAAGGTAAATGAAAGGGAGTTTTGAGGGATGATCGGTTCGCTGCTATACTTGACGGCAACAAGACCAGACATACAGTTCGCCGTGGGACTGTGCGCGCGCTTCCAGTCCTCACCTCGCGCGTCTCATCGACAGGCTGTCAAGCGCATCTTCAGGTATCTTACTTATGCGGCTGATCTTGGTCTTTACTATTCAGCATCATCATCTCTTGATTTATCTGGATTTTCGGATGCCGACTTTGGTCGGTGCCGGTTGGATCGCAAGTCGACTTCCGGTACTTGCCAGTTTCTTGGTTCTTCCCTTGTTTCTTGGTCTCCTCGAAAGCAGTCTGGAGTTGCTCTTTTGACCATAGAGGCAGAGTATGTAGCTGCTGCTAGCTGCTGCTCACAGTTGGTTTGGATGATTTCCACTCTACGAGATTTTGGGTTATTCTTTCCTACCAGAGTTCCTTTGTTTTGCGACAGCACCAGTGCAATTATTGTAGGAAAAAACCCATGTCTTCATTCAAAAACCAAACACATTGATGTGCGCTTTCACTTTTTGCGAGATCAATATGAGAAAGGTGCCATTGACCTTATTCATGTTGATACCCATCATCAGTTGGCTGACATTTTCACCAAACCCCTAGATCAGTCTACCTTTGAGCGTTTACGAGGGGATTTGGGTGTTGTGTATCCTTTCTAGGATATTTTGCGTCAGTTTTTCTTTCTTCTTTACTTTTTTTTCTTGAGTCTTTTTGTGTGTGTTCATATCTTGCATATTCACATATCACACTTTTGAGCTGCTTCTGTTATATGATTGAACTGCTTTACTTATTCTAGCTGGTACATGCTTTTGAATACTTGTCATTGATCATGCTTTGGTTCAGTTCACTTGATATGTCTGATATCTGTCATATGCCTAGCTTTTACGCTTTAAACTTGAAAAATGATCACCATTGTTTCTGGTAACTAGCATGTGTAGGCTAAGTGCTCTTGCTATCTGTTACATGCCTTGTAGCTAGTTCCTGACTTAGATGCAAACATGCAACTTGGACATCCTTCTGCTTTCAAAAATGGATATGTGCTATAAAAATGATGAAAAATCAAGAAAAATGAAATTTCCATGCCTTTTTATGCATAAACTTGAAAAGATCCAGGTGGGTTTGTTTTGTCGCATTGCATTGTTCTGGACTGCGTATCATAGCACTTTGGTACAAACTAGGACAGTGTAATGTATGCCAAGACCAATGTCTTAAGCTTCTGATGGTCCAGTACTGGCCTAGGCTTGACTTGGTCGGTCAGCATAAGGTTTGACATGCAAATAACCCCTGGCAAAAATGAAAAAGGAAAAAGAAAAAGCCTGAAAATTGAAATGATAACAAGTTTGCTGAAGCACTTTGTTTTTGAACAATGCTTATCTTGGTAGATATCAGTTAGCATGTTCATCTCATGCTTTACCTTGCTTGTTTACTGGAAAATGTGGTGATGCTTTTGTTTGCAAAAACTGGAAAATGCGTGCTAATGACTTTCTTTAGATATCATCTATTGCACTGATCATGACATGTATCTTAGACAGTATGTCTTTTGCTCTACTCGTTAGATGTTGTAATTGCAGTCAATCATATCTGAGAAGCATGCTTTATTCATTCCTCATGCACCCCAGTTGCATTCATTGCATATTTTAAGGGGGAGTTGCGTTTCAGTGGGAGTCTGTGTCTCTTTTAAGTGCTTGATGAGTTCACTTGTCAACAAGGGGGAGAAATTTTGGGATAAGAGTTCGAGGGGGAGTTTTTGTCTCACTTACTCTTTTGATATCCTTGTTGATGTTTCTGAGATCGCACTCATTCTGAGCTTTTACCTTTGGTTAACCATAATGACCGCTTCTTGCTTTTGTTCGGCTTTTGGTCATTAGGGTTAAACTTTTACCTTATTTTTCTTCTTCTGTGTTTTTTTCTTGTGCTTTGTTTTCGTGTTTCCACATTTGCTCGCAGGTGCTGAAGAGCTGAAAAAGAGGAGTGTTGACAATGCACTCATCAAGGGGGAGATTGAGGAGCCATGCTAAATAGCGTGGGCCTCATGGCTCCAGAAGTGATGAGTTATTGTCAACGATAGTCAAAGAGGACAGAAGAAGAAAGGAGATCTTCTGTTTCATGGGCCGCGTGTGACTCAGGTACACGGGCAGCGAGTGACTGTCGGGCAGAGGAGGCTACGAAGTCGGGCTGGCCCAATCTGGGTACATGGGCCAGGAGCAGCAGAAGACCCACTGGGCTGTTGACCATGATTGACTCAGGTACACGGGCGGTGAGTGATTGCTGGGCTGAGAGAGCTGCGGAATCGGGCCGGCCCAATCCGGGTACCTGGTGCAAAGCCGGTGGAGGCTTTGTCAGTTTCGGCACAAAACTGACAACCGTTGATCTTGTATCCGACTGTCCAGAAGAGAAGCCGTAGTCGCTACGAAAACTTAGCTTTCTGATAAGTCATCTGTATCTCTAGGCCCACAGTCAGTCAGTCGTGTCTGTAAAAATTCCTAAGGGCAGTTGAGTCTTTACCTTTATTTTAGCGTCTGTAAAAACCCTAAGGGGCTGGTGGAATATTCTAGGCCTTTGGGAAGCCTATAAATAGGGCCCCAATCCCTAGGGTTGGACTACCCCTTTTGCTGAAATCATTGCCTACTCTATTGGGTCATTTTTGTCTCTCTCTCTCCTGCTGTGCGCCGCCAGGCTTCTTCTCAAGCCATTTCCATTACTGCATCTTTGCTGTTCTTCATGTTGCTGTGAATCTTTATTCCCTGTTGATTTCATTCAAAGTGCAGTGTTTGTTTTTGTGGAGTAAATGCTTCGGTTTACATGCGCAGCCTGAATTTTATTCGAGAACAGAAGCTTCTCTGTTGCGTCGTTTGTGTTCTTCTGTGAGTACTAGTTCTTGCACACTGTTGCAAGTAGTACTACTACACTGTAGCAACAGTACACTAGTACTCTAGCCTTGTTTTTTCTGAGCAGCTTTTTGATCGAAGTAGATAGAGCTGAAACACTTTTCTGGCGGTTTTTCTTGCGAAGGATCCCTCTCTGTTCAAAGCCCCTCCGCCCTGTGAGGTAGGTTTCGAGCTGACATCTTCGAGGGCTTCGAAGTACGTTTTTGTGTGCACTGTCAACTTTACCTACATTGACCGTCTTTGCGAGGGTACACTTCGTTGTTTGGGTACTTCGGTTATTCTTGCGAAGCTTACTTCGTCAAGCTTCGGAGTTAGCTTCGAAGCTGACCTGTGGTTCGAAGGTTATACCTCGCTAGTGCTAGCTTCGAACGTAGTCGTGTAGGCTTCGAATTAAACTTGCTGCCGTGTGTCGGGCTTCGCGTTCCCTTCGAAGGTTGCTTTTCTGTGAGCCTGTTCGAACCTCTGTTCGAAGTCTAGGCTTCGAAGTACTTTATTCGAAGCAAGCCTCGATATTCTCATACTTCGCTTCGAAGCATACTTCGCTCCCTGCTACTTCGAACTAGGTTAGACCAGACACACCTTCGGCATTTTTGCAACAACCTTCGACAGGCTTCGACACTGACCTCCGAAGCAGGCTTCGTCACTGACCTCTGAAGCAGGCTTCGACACAGCGAAGCAGGCTTCGACACAGTGGAGCAGGCTTCGCCGAGTTCCGAACAAGAAACAAATCTGAACAGTAACTTCTCATCTCACTTTATATATACATAGATCATTTCATTGAGAAGTTTGGCCTGATATGTCTAGTATACTTTGTTTATCTCCCTAGTTGCACTGCTTTGGTAGTTCTCTGTTTAACTTCAGATGCTTCTAGGATAGATACCTTTAGACATAGGCTATGTTCATTTTCTGCTGCTTAGTCTTTTGAGGTGCGTTGGGTGTTGGGAACAGGCCATATATTCGAAAGAATTTTTAAGGCGCCGATTCACCCCCCCTCTGGTCGCTACTTTCGGTCCTACAAGTATCCGCACACTTTTGGATCATCGAACTAGCCCAAGTGCAGGGGCACATTTTTGTGTCAACACCCATATTTTAGCTTTCTTATTTATCGATTTACACTGAATCTTTTTCTTGAAATTCATTTATTAATTACTTTTATTTTATTTTTATCGCTTGATGAAAATCAGGGCGTTATAATGGCCTAATAAACTCAGCCTTGAGCAACCGTTCTATCTCTTCTTTAACTCGGTCATACATCACCAAATTAAAGCGACGAGGGGGCTGTTTATAAGGCCTAAACCCAAGTTTAATAGGTAGTCGATGCTCCATGAGCTCACGGCTTAATCTGGGCATCTCACTATACTCCTACGCGAAACAATCGACATACGAACGAAGCAACTTTATTACTTCGGCCTTTTCATCAGCATACACATTTTTGTTTACAAAAGTCGGCCTTGGAATACTACTATCTCCTATATCGACCTCTTTTAGAGGATCGGCCGATGCAAAACCTTGACCTAACTTTTCTATTTCGCTAAAATCTTCAATGGCTTCGGCAATACCATCTTTAGAAGACCGATGTTGCTCTACACGAGATTTTAGCCAATCAAGATTACTCTTACTAGACATGACTACTAATTTAGAGATAGCTGAGCTACACCAGCCGGCTTTACAGACACTAGGACAAAATGTCCCTCAGACACGCTAACAAAGTCGTAATCTGAGAGATCTCTACCTGACAGACACTGTACCTTATCATGGACGACATCAATAGATACATCGGCCAAAGCAACCTGGGCCGAAGTATCAGCGAGTACAACATCCACATCATCGCCGTCCTACTAAATCAGACACTGGTGCAAAGTAGACGGAATACAACAATTTACGTGAATTCAATCACGCCCAAGCAATACACTATAGTTACCTTGCACATCAACGATGAAGAATGCTATCGACAACGTCTTGTTGCCCATCGTCAGCTCGAAAGAAAGTACACCCTTGGCCTCGGAGCTCTTGCCATTGAAGCCGTTGAACATCAAGTTGGTCCACATCAGGTTGTCTTCATTCTTGCCGAGCTTCTTCAACAGAGAGTACGACATCTGGTTGATGGTGGTGCCTCCATCTACAAGCATCATCGAGATCAGCTTCCTGTCGATGTGCCCCTTGACATAGACAGGCTTCAAGTGACGAGCCATATCCTCAGGCTTCTCGAAAATAGCCTCCCGAGGGTCGAGGCTTAGCTGAGAAAACTCGACCTCATCCTGTGGAAGAGCGAATTCAGCAGGTAACATGATGACGTTTATGTCCATCGCCTGAGGAGTGGGCCCCTTGGAGACGACCTTGTAGTCATCGTCCATCATGTCGTCCCCGTCATCGCTCGGAATAGGAGCCGGGTTGTTTACGGCAACTGGCTTTGGCTTCCATACCTGTTTCGCTTCTTGTCGGGGACTGATGTCCTCCAAAATGGTGTTCCACTCGTCCTCGGCCTTCTTCTCGCGCATCTTCTAGGCTCGAAGACATTGTAGCTGCCTCTTCTATGACTTGGTCATACCTAGAGGTGCCCATGAAGGCTACGGCATAGTGCCGGGAGCCACAAACCTGCTTCTGGAATTCTTGGCCGAACGGGAATTGCCTAGATCGGGCTCGACATTTTTGCGCTTCGCTGAAATTTGTTATTGTGTGTTGTCTATTCAAACAGGCCTTATCGAGCTGGTCGTACCGGTCATGGTGGGCCGATCTGACCGACTAGTGCCGGATGCCTACACAATGTTGGTCAGATCGGCCGTAGTAGGCCGGTCAGTCTGGGGTACCAAGGGCGGTCTGACCGGCCCTATGGCTGTGGTCCTTATTCTATGGCCGATTGAACCTGCCGATAAAAAACATTGCAATCATTATGAGAAACCAAGTTGAGATGTGCCTTGGTTTCAGTTTGTGGTGAGTGATTGATAGATTCTTGTCTGAGCAAAGGGGTCCCTCCAAATAGGTTCAGAGGTGTGTTCACCAAAGAACTCGGTGTTTGCTGGCTGCACATGTTCGCAGTGAGGTATATCTATCAGAGGGGTCCAGTAGTATATAGTTCGGAGGTTGTATCGAAGGGGTCGGTAATTTGGGCAGTACACCGGTGTGTGTACCAGAGGGTGTTATTCCCGGAGAGGTCTCCAGGGTATCGGATACACTTGTCTGCTTGTTGTTGGTGTGTAGGTGATTTCGGAGGTGATGGGACGGTCAGCACAGTAGGTGAACTAGGTCAAGCAGGGAGTTTGGCACCAGGCAAGTGGGGAGCTTGGTCATG
The DNA here is from genome assembly GCA_019279435.1 of Zizania palustris. NCBI lineage: Eukaryota > Viridiplantae > Streptophyta > Magnoliopsida > Poales > Poaceae > Zizania > Zizania palustris. The sequence continues at coordinate 5,241,339 of JAAALK010000085.1, forward strand.
GAGGCTGTGTGATGTCGAGATTGTTCCTCAAGTCGAGGTGCACCAGTCGAAGGTAGAAAGTGCGGATGGGGACTCTGTCTAAAGATACCCTAGGGAAAAGTCCTCAGAGGTGAGGCACTTCGAAGGAGGACTCTAAAGGAGTAGCTTGGAAGGTTGGCTATCGAAGTCCTCAGGAATGAGGCAAGGCTCCCAAGCGTGCTCCGGACGAAGACATTTGGAACGACACCTGACGAAGGTCCCAAAAGTCGAGGTGCATTGAAGACATGGTCCGGATAAGGTCCTTCGTGGAGTGTGCTCGAGGTTGAGACACTACAAAGGGGTGCTTATGAAAGTGCTTCATGCGGAGGCCTTGGACAAAGGAGATACTTCAAAAGGTGGTGGACAAAATCCGTTGTAAGAAGGTACTTCGAAGGAGGGGCTTCGAAGTCAGGATGACTTGATGTTCTTTGGCCATGCATGGCTTCGGTACACGAATGGGCGGAGTTCAAAGGTGATGGTGTCAAGACTCAAGGGCTTTGATGGCTTTGGCTTAAAACCATCACTGTCTCGAAGATAAAAACTTTGGAAGTAGGGAAGACCTACGGGTTCGAAGCCTACTACTGAAGCCACTACAGCACTTCGTGTGCGAAGGGGGCTCCGAATATTCTAGTCTACAAAGCTGACACCAAAAGGAGCCTCCAATAAAGTAGACTACCATCGGTACCCTCGTAACTGCCAGAGGCAGTAAAGTTGTAAACCCTAGGGGTATAGTAGTCTATTCGTAGGTCAGAGTAGTGCTTATAAAAGGAGAGGATGGCTGAGGTCTAGGGCAACACTGTGCACTCCACTTTAGAACCTTCAGTATTCACTTCACCCTTAAGCCAGCCGCCATGAGTAGTACTCTGAATCTGTGAGTTTTGTGTTCCCTGTTCTTGCAATGAAATTTCTACTCTATTTTCATTGATTGCATGAACTTGTATCTGTGTTATTCACACTGTCTGGGTTGAATTTTCTGCATTTCATTTCATCATGTGCAAACTCAAGTTTTTACTCTGTGTTCTTTCCGATGAAGTGATCTATCTCTCATGAGTGTGATTTTTGAGTGATTTTGATGTACGTTCGCTCTGTGTATATCGGAGACTAATCCTTACGGATTACTAGCGAAGTACACGTTTGAGTGTAAGCAAAGTTGCCATTCCTTACCATGACGAAGCCTTCCGGGCTGTTCATTTGTGCTTTTAGTTTTGGAGCACTCAGTGCAATGCCTATGTATTCATTACTAGTGCGGAGCATCTACACGGAGGTCTTTGAGGGAAACACATTTGTGCGAAGTACTATTGTGCGAAACCTGCTCGGAGGCACCTCTATGCGCGGAGCCAGCACAAACTTTGTTGTATTTAGGATGTTTTGGGGTTTTGGAGTGTGAGCGAAGTCTTCTGGACATCGAACTTTTTATCATGCGTGGAGCCTGTGTTTGGAGTGTGTTTCATACCTCCAAACCAGACTTTGTGAAGGGTGCGTTCGAAGTCTGTTCAACAGAAGAGAATTTTTCAAAGCTCCCATTCACCATCCTCTGGTCGCCTGTTTGTGGTAGATAAATGCACTAAAGGGAAAGGCAGAATGGATTTGCTCTTGGCTAAAACAAAAATGTGTGCTGATAGGGCAGTGTTAGCTCTAGGTTTAGGATATGAGAGAACCACTTCAACTGCACCAAACAAAACTGTGTTCACCCCTCCCACAACTCTTGAGAAAGAAAGAGCCCTATTAGACACTCCTTAGAAAGCCAAGATGCCTATCAAGAAAACACCACCTCCACCAAAGAAAAATCATCAGCACACACCCAAGGAGCATGTGAGAGTTGCTCCTAAGACCCATGTGAGTGCCCCTAAGAGAGTTTTTCATTGTTCTTACTGCCAGCGAGTGGGCCACTTGGTAGGTTCTATTTTTGTCGCATTAAGGATGAGCGACAATCACAGGAGATGAGCTTTCAGGATATGCATCACGCATTTCTAGGTGTGCATGAGTTTGTTTCCCATGCTCACAAGAGAGGTTTGGCCCCACGTGGTGTACACCATGTCTCATATGGTGATAGACCACGTATTATAGGCTTTGATCCTCGACGGCTTGGGAGATTTCGACATTTGTCTGGTTTTCATCATGTAGGTAGACCTCACACTTTACATATTGCTACTCATCCTATGTGTAGACATCCTACTGTTGTTTTGCCTACTACTCGAGTATCTCAGTGTTGTATACCTCATCAGTATTCCACTCACCCCAGCACTGAGCACTCGAGATTCTCTGATTTTGTGTAGGTACCAGATAGAGGCTTGGAGAACACGTGGATCATGGACTCCGGTTGTTCGTGCCATATGATCGGAAACTCATCATTGTTCTTTAGCCTCACCACAACCAAGCAAAAGGAGCATATCACCTTTGGCAATAACTGAAGAAGCGAAGTGAAAGGTAAAGGTGTGGTAAGAATCAACTCAAATTTCACTCTCAAAGATGTTGCCTTCGTTGAAAATTTAGGATACAATTTACTCTCTGTATGTCAGTTGCTTGATGAGGGCTTCGAAGCGCGTTTTCAACGCGATACTTCGCAAGTACTCAATTCTGATGGCGTTTTGGTTTGCAAGCTTTTTAGGCTTGGGAGAGTTTTTGGAGCTGACTCTTCTAAGTCATGTGGTTCTTCTTGTCATTGTCGATGATTACTCTCGTTACTCTTGGGTCTTCTTTTAAGCTAGCAAGGATAAAGTATTTTCACACTTTCGGAGCTTAGCTTTGAGACTTTTTACCGAACTTCCAGGTGCATTGAAATTCATTCGAAGTGATAATGGCACCGAGTTCAAAATTAGTCTCTTTGTTGACTTTTGCATGGAGCATGGAATAGAACATCAATTCTCTGCTCCACGGGTTCCTCAACAAAATGGTGTTGTTGAGAGAAAGAACCGCACTCTGATTGAGATGGCTAGGACAATGCTCTATGAGCATATGACTCCTAGAAGGTTTTGGGCTGAGGCCATGAACACAACATGTTACATCTCAAACCGGATCTTTCTGCGCTCAATTTTGAATCTAACTTCTTATGAACTACGTTTTTGGAGACAGCCCAAGGTTACTCATCTTCTAGTATTTGGTTGTCGGTGCTTTATCCTAAAGCGTGGGAATTTGGATAAGTTTGAGCCGTGTTCTTCAAATGGGATCTTTTTGGGTTATACCACTCATGGTCACTCCCATCGAGTTTTCAATTTAGATACTAACACTATCATTGAGTCATGTGATGTGACTTTTGATGAATCGACCTCCTATGTTGGTCCATCTTTTGAACTTGCCAGTGAAGAGGATATGGAAGCGACCATCTTTGAAGAAGAAGATCCCGAAGACATCGAGGACGAACCCCTACTTCCCTCGACATCGATTCCCGAAGCAGACCCCGCTTCGATCACTTCGGCAAGAGGCCCCGAAGCATCTAACTCAACATCAGTCATCTTCACCCACTCCCTGGCATAAGTTGAGGGGTAGACTGCATCTCGTCGTGAGGCTCCAAACCACATCCAAAGGATGCATCCTCCCGAGCATATCATTGGTGAGCTTGATCAATGGATAACACGTTCTCATTCTCATTTCATTGAGGCCACATTTGTTGCTTCTTTTGAGCCCTTAGATGGGAGTCATGCTTTATCTGATTCTAGTTGGATCAATGCCATGCATGAAGAACTTGAAAATTTTGAGAGAAACCAAGTCTGGACTCTTGTAGATCCTCCTCCTAATATTGATTTTATTGGAACAAAATGGTATTGGCGTAACGGATTATGCTAACAGGTTCTATAAAACCAAAAACTGACAAATGAAGTGTTTGTGAATGCAAACTATCTTAAGCCTCCGAAAAGGATAATAGCTCAGAATAGTTCGAAGTGTGTATTGAATATCGGAATATTCGATGCCTCTTACAGGGCGAGAAGGGGGTATTTATAAGTAAAATCTCTAGAAAAAAGACCTTTTTACCCCTCAATTACAACCGACATAGTGGATACTATTTCGGTATTCCTTATAGGGTTAATTCAGTAAAACATGCTCGAATGATGTTGATAAGGTAGATGTCTCATCCTTCTGGTTGTTTTCCACTCTGGAGGAGAAGCCTTTCGGAGGGTCTCTTCGGACCAGAGCTTGGACAGACCCTTTGGCTTAGAGCCTTTCAATCCGAAGGCAAGTCTTGGGCTCTAAAATTAAGACTTGCTTTTATCTAGGAGGATCATGAGGATGAAGTATTTTCCCCCTACAGTAGCCCCTCGAATACGCTTCTCCGGATAGCCTGTACAACAAGGAGAGCACTATACGCAAGAAATATTTTCATGCTCAGGACCTTAGAAAAAATATAAGGCATTATAACCGTTCGAAGTGTCCTTGGCATCGGACGTGTATCGAATCCAGGCTTCGAACTTGAACCTCCGTATGATAGCTCTGAAGGAAAATGAACCATTATAACGGCAGTGAATTGTAAAGAGTTGTTACTTTTGTATCATTACCTCTCAAATAGCCGTTAGACCTTTCGAGAAAGCAACAGCCGCAAAAGTTTTACCGCGGGTTCACATTATTTCACCTTTCGGCCCCACCTATCATTGACACAGGTTGGATCTGCAAGTGTGAAAACATACGCGAATCACGCCGAACGAGAATGGAGCGGTTATAAAAGAGGAAAGCGATCAGCGGTGAAAATTTTTACAGAGCTTTTGCGCTTCGACATTTCCATGCTTTCAGCCTTCAACCTTACTTTCCGAAACTTTCGAGCACTTCATCAATGGCGAGAACCAGTGCGAGAGTGCCAGCGGCAGCGATGACCTTGGCACAGCAGCAAGCTTGGGCCGCCTCTACAGCGGCGGTGATGGCGGGAGATCCGGGGGGCTCTTGGCCCAAGGATCCATGGGAACTCCACCCATCGTCGAAGAAGCCGCTGAAGCAGACGTTCATCCTCAGGCGATTGACTTGCTTGGCGGAGTCTATCGAGGAAGTAGTGAGAGGAAAGCTGGGGCTGGGGATGAGGACTCGGATCCTTGGAGAAGAAGTGACTCTGGCACCGAGGAGCGGAGAAGTCATCTTCTTCGAAGCGGGACTTGGACTTCCTTCAATAGACTTTTTGACAGAGGTGCTGGAGATGTTCCACATCACTCTACCACAGCTATCTCCGAATGTCATAGTCAGGCTAGCGATCTTCGAGTGGGCCCTCTGAGATGAACAGTGTGAGGGGAGGTATGAAGTATTTGTGGTTGTTGGGGGGAAAATATTCCATCCTCGGGGTTATTGCCGTAACAGCACAAAGGCAGATAATGGATTCGAAGGTTTCCAGACGTCCATCTTCGAAGATGTTCTGAGTCAAGCTCGAAGTACGAAGATAGGCATTGGTTCGGAGTATATCTTCGAACTAATGCTCTTTGAGATCTTTTTTGCCAGCTAAGATGGAAGACTTATCTTTTTTCTTATTAGATTAGTCTTTTACCATTTTAGCCCTATCAAGGGTACCGAATAGTTTCCACTATGTCGGTTGTAACAGAGGGGTAAATAGGTCTTTTCCTTAATGTTTGGGCCTATAAATACCCCCCGTTTAACCCTGTAATAGGGACCGAATACAAGTTATTCAATACACACATTCGAGCTATTCTAAGTTGTTATCCTTTCGGAGGCTTAGAACAGTTCACTTCGCAAATACTTCGTTTGTTAGTTTCTATTCTACAGAAACCTGTTAGTGTAATCTTTTACGCCAACAGTTGGCGCCGTCCGTGGGGAACCTAGTCCAAAAAATTTCGTTCTCTACCAACTCTTTACATCATGCCTCCTAAGCGGAGCGCAACTCGTAACCCTGTTCGGAGGTCCTCTCGGATCTCCAGAGAGGCACCATCCGACACGGTTGAGGTTGGAGGGCCTTCCACGTTCCCTCCACCTCAAACTCCAGAAGGAGTATCCATCCCTCGTACATACGGAGTTCCTCCGCCAACTCCTTCCATACTTCGACCACCTGGAGTCCCTCTTCCACCTTCAATCCCACTTCGAACTGATCCTACCAGTTCTCAAGACCCGGAAGATCTTTCCGGAGGAGATGAAGACAATCTTGGAGATATGGCCACTCAAATGGCCAACCTCCAAGCCGAAGTAGCAAGATGGCGGCAAGAAGCCGCGAACAGGCTTCGTTCTCAAGCCATCCCAGTTATCCCAGAAGTGCCTGAAGACGACGAACCCATTTATCCCGAAGCCCCGAAGAACGCCTCCTTCGATAATGAATCTCCGCTGCATCTTGAGCTGCAGAAAGTTCGCTTTGATCCGAAGTTTAAGACTTTGAAGCTCTATAAGTATGCTAGAGATGAAGACCCCGGAGAGTTTTCCCGTTCTTATGCCCTAGCAATTGAAGCTAGCGTAGGAGTTCGAGACACCATGGCAAAGTGCTTCCCCTTAGCTCTTCAAGGAGTGGCATTAAGGTGGTTCTGGTCTTTGAAGCCAGGATCAATTAATTCATGGGGGCAGCTGAAGAAGAAGTTTGTAAGCAATTTTCAAGGCACCTTCGTGCCTCCAATGTCAACGGGAAGCCTTTTCCAGGTGAAGCAGCTCCCTGGAGAGACATTTAGGCAATATTTCAAGCGCTTCGCTCATACGAAGTCGCAGATCCGAGGGTTGTCTACATCTTCGGTAGTTGATGCAGCTCGGGAAGGTGTCAATCATCAAGGCCTCCGGGATAAGCTTCATCGGAAAAGCATATCCTCGGTTTCTCAGCTGATGTCATACTTCGAGGAATATGCGAGGTCGGAAGAGGGTTGGCTTCGAAGAACTGCAGCTACTCCATCCATATTGCAAGAAGTAAAAGTAGAAGTAAAAACTTCGGCGTAGCCGCAAGAAACAGTCTTCGAAGTTCAACATGATCGAAGAAGGGGGCAAAAGCACCCTCGTTCTGAAGTCTTGAACATTGCACCCCCGCAAAAGTTCACACAGAGATCTCCACAGCCTTCGGGGAACAAGGTCAGCGGCTGGAGGCCGCCAGGGAAAACAGCTGGCAAAGGCCAGACTCTTTTCTGCTGCATTCATGGTGAAAATCGAAGCCATGCAACTGATACTTGCAAGGCTATACTCACTCTAAGAGGAGAATATCTAGAAAGAACTTCGGGTCGAGGTACTACCGACCGAGTTCCAGCTGCAGCGCGCCCGGAGCCGGTCTAGGCTGTGGCACGGATAGAAAACTTCGAAGCCGCAAGACACCCTCCAGTGGCCAATGTTATGCCACCTCCGAAGCAAGAGGAAGGGCACGACCGAGGGAAAAGAGTAGTCCTCCCCATCTCCGGAGGAGGTACCCTCGGAAGCATGTCAAAAAGACAGCGAAGAGACTACGTCAGAGAAGTGGGCCATATTGGGACTTCGTCATCTGCAGCTGCTATGCCGGAGTGGTCTCATGTACCGATATCCTTTTCCGCAGAGGATGCAGCTGGCATTAAATTCCCGCATGCAGACCCACTTGTTATTACTGTTGATATTGCGGGCACTGAAGTTCGAAGAGTATTGATTGACGGAGGCAGTTCGGCAGACATCATTTTTGTTCAAGCCTTCGATCAATTGTGCATCTCCAGAAAGCATCTCCTTCCAGCGGCCCGTCCTTTGCAAGGCTTCGCAGGACCTCCGCTTGATGCACTCGGCCAAATAGGCCTGGAAGTTACCTTCGGAGAAGGTTTGTTGGCCCGAACTGAAGAAGTAATCTTCGATGTTGTAGATGCCTCGTATGCTTACAACGTCATCTTCGGAAGAGGCATGCTAAACCAGTTCGGAGCTGTGGCGCATCACAATTATTTGTGCATGAAGATGCCCACACAAGCAGGAGTCCTTACTGTCTTCGGAGATCAAGCTATCGCCCGGAGAGCGGAATATGGTCATGGCCCCCCTCTTGATCCAAGACAAATAAACAATGTGCAAGATAATCAAGAAAATTTTTCAGCCCCTTCCGAAGCATCAATGAAATCCTTCCCGAGACCAAGTCCTGAAGGAGAGATTGCAACGAAGGTTATTGTTAAAGATGGTAAAGAATATACATTTCAATTTGGTAAAGATTTACCTCCAGAAGTTGCAACCTCCTTGGAAAAGGTGGTGGAAGAGAATTTAGATGTCTTCGCTTGGTCTGACGAAGATATCACCGGAGTCGATCGGGATATCATTGAACATAGTTTGCTTGTAAACCCGAAGGCCCGGCCTGTTTGGCAAAGACTCCGAAAAATGTCTGCAGAAAGAGTTGTTCTAGCAAAAGACGAAGTTGAAAAATTGTTGAAGGCTGGAATTATTAGAGAAGTGGCTCACACAGAATGGTTAGCCAACCCAGTCTTCGTCAAAAAGAAATCTTCCGGAAAGTGGCGCATGTGCATTGATTTCACATTCTTGAATAAAGCATGCCCTCGTGACCCCTACCCCATGCCCCGAATTGATCAATTGGTCGACTCCACCGCAGGTTCGGAGTTATTAAGCTTCCTTGACGCGTATTCTGGTTATCATCAAATATGGTTGAAGCGCGAAGATGAGATCAAGACAAGCTTCGTAACTCATTCGGGAGTCTTTTGTTATGTAAGAATGCCTTTTGGCTTAAGAAATGCCGGGGCTACTTTTTCGAGGTTAGTTGCTAAGGCTCTAGGTCATCAATTAGGTCGCAATGTGGAGGCCTATATGGATGATATTGTAATAAAGAGTGCTTTAAAGCACCAACATAGCCTAGACTTAGCAGAAACATTCAATAGCCTTCGGGCATGTGGGATCCGTCTTAACCCCGAAAAATGTATCTTCGGAGCTAAGGCTGGGAAGTTCAAGCAGGGGGATTGAAGCTAGCCCTACTCAAATAACTGCGCTACAAAAGATGGCTCCTCCGGAAAATTTTAAGCAAGTGCAAAAGCTGACTGGGCGTTTAGCAGCACTTAGCAGGTTTTTATCAAGGTCTGTGGAGAGAAGCTTGCATATATTTAAAGCATTGAAAGGGTCCGAAGATTTTGCATGGACACCGAAGTGTCAAAAAAGCTTCGAAGATATTAAAGAGTATCTCAGTAATCTTGCTACACTCACGGTGCCTATTGCGGACGAAACCCTACTCCTTTACCTTGTAGCTACAGGTTCTGTTGTCAGTGCAGTCCTTGTTAGAGAAATAGATTTCAATGGGAAGTTGGTCCAAAATCCTGTTTATTTTGTATCCGAAGCATTATCAGGGGCGAAGACAAGATACTCCGAACTCGAGAAGTTCGTTTATGCTCTGATAATGGCTTCGAGGAAATTAAGACATTATTTTTTGGCTCACAATGTAATTGTACCAACTTCGTATCCTTTGGGAGATATGCTTCGAAGTAAGGATTCTACTGGAAGAATTGGGAAGTGGGCAGTTGAGCTAGCACCCTTCGGCATATCTTTTCTGGCAAGGACATCAATCAAATCACAAGTCTTAGCAGATTTTGTAGCAGAATGGACTCCACCTGCAACTTTGGTTCCGGAGAAGTCAAGTGACGGAGTTTGGACTGTTTATTCCGATGAGGCTTTCCAAGCATCCGGAGCAGGCATTGGAGCAGTATTAATTTCGCCTTCAGGGCAGAGAGCAATGTACTCCGCAAGACTCAACTTTAAGTCTACCAATAATATAGCGGAGTATGAAGGGATTTTACTGGGACTCCGAAAAGCACGTGCTCTAGGGGCTACAAGAATTGTTATAAAGACAGATTCTCAGATAGTAGCAGGGCACGTAGATAAAAGTTTTCAGGTTCGGCATCCACAACTTGCAAAGTACTTAGAAGAAATCCGTAAGATCGAAGCACACTTGAAGGGTATTTCCATTCGGAGTATACCAAGAGCAGAAAATGTGCAAGTGGACATCTTAGCAAAAGCTGCAACCGGAGCTGTGGATGTACCAGAAAAAGCTTTCTATGAGGAGCTCAGTACACCTTCGGTGCCACAAATTCACTCTGCAGAGATTCTTTGCATTCCTAGTGCAGATTGGAAAAATTCAATCATGGAACTTTTACAGGGAGGAACAAATTTACCTGAAGAGCCACAGCTTTCAAGATTGAAGCTTAGAGCTAGAAATTATCAAATAATCAACGGTATTTTATATAAGGACGAAGTATGTTCCCCTCTACTCCGATGTATATCTCAAGCCGAAGGTCAAGAAATTCATGAAGGCCGTTGCGGTAGCCATTTAGCCCCTCGAGCTTTGGCAGGAAAAACACTTCGCCAGGGGCTTTATTGGCCTACAATAACAGCTGATGCGGAGAGCTTAGTCCGCACCTGTCAAGGATGTCAGTGGATGGGTCGACGAAGTCATCGCCCACCAACAGCTCTTCAAGTTATTGCTCTGGTATGGCCTATGGCCAGATGGGGTATGGATTTAATTGGTCCCTTTCCAGTAGCCAAGGGAAATCTGAAGTTCGCAGTGGTAGCTATTGAATATTTTTCTAAGTGGGTAGAAGCAGAGCCCTTAACAGCCATCACTTCGAACAATGTACAGAAATTCTTTTGGAAGAATATCATTTGCCAGTTCGGAGTGCCTAGACAACTCACAGTTGATAATGGAACACAGTTCGATGCAGAACCTTTCAGGAAGTTTTGCGAAGATCTAGGCATTCAGTTATGTTTTGCTGCAGTGAGGCATCCTCAGTCTAATGGAGCCGTAGAAAGAGCCAATGGAAATATTTTGTCAGGGCTAAATCGAAGGATAGTAGGATTAGCCAAAGGACTGTGGACCAAAGAGCTTCCGAAGATTTTGTGGTCCATTCGGACTACGCAAACAAGGTCCATAGGTTTTACTCCATTCAGACTACTATTCGGAGATGAAGCTATGACTCCAACGGAGCTCAAAGGAGGATCACTTCGCAGCACCAAACCGAAGATTGAAGAAGAAAGACAAGCTTCGCTAGATTTATCACAAGAAACAAGACTTCGAGCTGTGGCAAATTTATCAAAGTATCATCAGTAGACGAAGGCTTGGTTTGACCCGAAGGTTAAGCTCAATGAACTAAGACCGGGTCATCTTGTTCTACGAAGCATTATAGCGCCAGGGAAGTTAGGAAATAAATGGGAAGGTCCGTACCTAATTGTTCGTTCAGGACGCCCTGGCTCTTTTAAATTAGCTAATTTAGAAGGTGAAGAGTTAGCACATACTTGGCATGCGGAGCACCTAAAGCGATACTTCGCATAAGGGCTCCTTGTAAATCACTTGTAATCATCTTTTGAATTAATAAAGCATATGGTCCAGATAGTGCCTTCCCCTCATAAACCTCCAGCTTCCGAGTGGACGCACTGGAACCGCGGGGTTGACCGAGAGGGAAGTGTCATGAAGCTGAATCATATTTTCGGACTTCGAATCATTGGTTCGAAGCTTCCGACGTGGGGGCTGACATAATCCGGAGTCCAAGCCACCGACTTGTAGGCATCCGTAAAAGAGCCCAAAACCACATCATGCGGAGTCCAAGCCATTGGCTGGTAGACTTCCGCAAAAAGAGCCGAAGGTGGCCAAAACATGCGGAGTCCAAGCCATTGGCTAGTAGACTTCCGTAAAAAGAGCCGAAGGTGGCCAAAATATACGGAGTCCAAGCCATTGGCTGGTAGACATCCGTAAAAAGAGTCCAAAGAGACCATTGCCAACTCCGAACCATTGGTTCGACAGAGTTCGCAAAAAAGAGCCGAAGGTGGCCAAAGCAAAACAGAGTTTGAGCCATGAGCTTCGAATGTCTGTTAACATAGTCCAAAGTGACAAATTATCTAAGACACTAAGGTGTCCTGGAAGTTATCTCAAGTGATTGTTTTTCAAAAAACAAAGGTACTAAGTTGCCATTCTTCAGACTACAAATAGTCGAAGACATTTTATAAGATTTTAAAAGATCTTTAAATTGCAGAGGGGCTCCGAACCCCAAAAAATTGTACTCCGAAGTTTTTTCTTTGCGCATAACCATCTTTGAATACAATTTGAAGTTGCTTATACCCAAAGAGGGGCTAGTAAATATGGAGACAATTTTAAATCGGTATTCATTATTCGAACGAATATGTTTACAGGTTACATCAGGAAAAATTGGTATCTATACTAAGAAGGAATCGAAGACCTCTTCGATCTCTAGAGCTAGGGTTGGAATGACTAGTTCCAGTGCCGGGAGTTCTAACAACTTTACGTTTAACTCTTTTGCCTCCCTTCGAAGCTCTAAAGTCCTTCTGTTCTTGTTGAAGCTCGGCCCAAGTTCGAAGCCGTTCGGGGCTCCTTTCCCAGCTTCCAAGTTCTTCAGGTTTTTTACTTCGAACTTCATCTTCGTCTCCGGACCATATAACGTCTTCAGAAGACGAAGTGTTCAAGTTAACCTCTTTTTCTTCCTCTTTAATATAAGATAGTATATCTTTGATTACTTCGGGCGCAATTACACCGGAGCTATCTCGAGGAACTAAAAATTGAGGGCGCTTATAAGCTTTTAAAAGATCGAAGGTGGTCCATAATGAGCGAAGTTCATCGTTAATGTCTAACACTTCGATATCTTCCGTATGAGGCAAAGCCTAAAAATATGATAAACAAATTCTCATCGATAAATGTTCATAAGCACAAAGCTTTACATAACCAAAAATCCTAAGACATTTCTAAACCTGCGGGTTCGGAGGAGGCTGACTGCTTGAAGCTTGGGCCGAACTTGCTTCTGGCATTGACCTTCGTCGATCCAAGCCTTGATCGCAGAGCGACCTTCGGCTCTCCATGAAGTTTGGAAGGCTCGCCAGGTAGCAGCCACACCTTCGGAAGGAGTCAGAAGCCGCTCGTCGTCGAAGGTAATTGGGCCCTCTCTTGCGCCCGGAGTTATCGATCGGCCCAGATCCTCGTAGTAACGAAGTAGGCCAATAGCAGCCACTTGTTCGGAGAGTTCTCTGTATCGAATGCCTGCTGTCTTCATCTGCTTCGCCACTCCTTGAATTCTTTTCAACCGGCGCAGAAGAGAAATGTTATCATCAGAAGGAAGTGTCCCAGTAGTACCGAAGTACTCCAGGACACCTAGCAGCTGATTCATAACTTCCGCAGCTACCTTCTCGGACTTCAGCTTATCTTCAATCAGTGCGTCCTTCATCGAAGTTACTTCTTCCAGAACTCCAGAAAGTCTAGCAGTTTCGGTAGTCCAGGTATTCTTTTGGTTCAAAAGCTGGCTAGCTTCCTCTTGGAGTCTGACAAGTTCGGTCCCCGCAGTAGCGTGCTCCGCCCGCATTCTTTCAATTTCTGCTTGAAGCACAATTCCTTCTGCTTCGAGCTCTTTATTCGCAGCCGCCAAACCTTGTCTGGCCCTGCGCTCCGTTGACACTATATTATCCATCTGAACCACTCGGCTTTCGGAGATGGTAAGATTCTGTTGAAGGGTGTTATTTTCCTCCTGAAGACGAGCGATTTCTTGATCATTCGATATATTCGCAGCTCGGGCCAGGACTGTTTGCTGCAAAAAGAAAAAACCAAGGTAAACATTTATTTGTAGGTAAATTCTATGTTATTTCACAGATACTTCGTACCTGGTAAGCTACGCGTTCTATAGCAGCGTTGAGCTCCGACTTGTCCGCTTTACTTAGAATGGCCACTAAGTTGGTCTCCCCTATGTCGCGGCTAGCTCGATCCAAAGGTTCGAGCAAAGTCCGAAGACCAGTTGTTTGCCCTAAGAAAGGAGCTAGAAGGGGGAGCATACTTATCGCCTGTTGGTCATCTTCGTCCAGCGAAGGGCCGGAGTGTTGGCCTGTAGTCTTCGGAGCCCCTGGAGACTGGCCCTCCTCGGAAGATTGACTCTCGTCTGTTGAATCAGACGGAGTTGATCTGAAACTCGCAGTAGGGAGGGGTTCTATATTCCTTTTGCCTCTTCCAGGTCCCATTTGAGTGGCTCTTGGGATTGGCTCTGAAGTCGTCGAAGGTCCAGGAATTATTTCTTCCTGCCGGACTTCTTCCACAGAAGTGGACTCTGTAAAAAACAAAAGTATTATACATTGTATAAATACACAAAATAAACATGAAAGAATTATTCGAAGTCTACCTTCAACATTTTGGCGAGGGGTAATCATTGGACTGTTCGGTGGATCGAAGGCGAGATCTTCGTCCGAATCAGCCGTTAAATCTTCGACTGCAGGAACATTTTCCTGAGCAGTCCTTGTTGCCTCTTCAGGAATCGAAGCCATAGTAACTTCGACTCCGCCTTCATCCGCAGGAACTTCGCCCTGAGGTAAATCCTCTTGAACTGCCGAAGTCCTTGGTTGCTCAAGGTTATCTCGAGACTCCAGCACGTTCGCAGGTACTTCGGCTTGTGCAGTCCTTTGAGATGCATCTTCGTCTATCAGACGCACAAGCAATCTCCCTTCGTCCTCTTGGGAGTGAGAGACTGAAGCCCTTGGGCTCGAAGGTGCGGGATTCTTTGGTTTCCGAGTCACCTTCTTGACCGGAGTCTTGGCGGAGCTCGAAGTCCCAGCTTCAGCTTTCCTCTTTTTGGGCCCTTTCTCCGAAGGTACCCAATCCATCAAAGGGGGCGGAACGATTTCCAGCATTCCCCACACCCTGTTAAATCTCTCCCAACTCCCGACCAACTTGATTCTCCATTCCTTTTCGGTCGGAGTTGGAGCACCCAAAATCTTCTCCGAAGCCCTTACGATTTGCTCCGAAGTAATAGGGGCTGAAGAAGCTAAAAAATGAATCAAGTTAGTTATTTCTTCGAATGAATATGCATAATACATGTTGTCCTCGAAGTTACCTGCAGGACTCGAAGTCGAAGTGATTTTTCGGAGACCGCCTTTCGAATCCTCTTCGAATATGATAGGCCAGTTGGCCATCAGCGGAGAGATTTGTAACCCGAGGAACTCTTCGGCTAAGTCTCGCATACTCAACCTTCGACTGATCTTCTGAAGTAGGCTGAGGCGAGCTTCGAGCTGACCTTGGTCTGGATGCACTAGGGCTTCCTTCCGGAATTGGATGTCTTTCAGAGGTCCGGCCAGAGGATTGCTCACCCCAACTTCGGCATAAAACCATCTCATGATCCAGTCGGTATACCATCTTGCATTGATGGCCTTAGAGGGAAATTGAAGGGCGTATTCATCCCGAAGCCTGAAGTTAATACTTCCGAAGGCTACTACCACTTTTTCACCTCTGGGGCCTACGAAGGTTTTTGGCTGGCATGAAGCTCTGTGTAGCGCAGCGAAGATCTTTGCCCTCCCCTCACAGCCTTCGGCTCTCAACGCCCATTCGAAGATAGCTAAGCGAGCTACTGCGTTCGGAGAAAGTTGAGGAAGGGTGACGTGAAACAAATCAAGTACCTCGGCCAAGAAGTCCACTGCTGGAAGGCCTAAGCCGGCTTCGAAGAAGGCTTCGAAGATGACCACTTCTCCGAGCCTTGGCGACGGGATGAGTTCCTTTCCAGGTTTCCGGATCATGACTCCGGTACTAATCTTCCCTTCTACTGTGACCGCCAGTGATTCTCTCTTGCAGGTAGAAGGTCCCAGTTGGAAGGATTGATCCAAGTACTTCGTTGATGGCGGGCAGAGACCTTGATCATCAACATTTTGGGGATTTCCCCCTCCTGCCGCCATGGATGCTATTGCGGGTGTTGGAGTTGCCGTCGCCAACGCCGCAGCCACCGCTGCTGCAGCCGCCTGCTGCCGAGCCAAGGCCGAAGGGGCTCCAAAACTCTTGGTTTTCGCCATTGGAGCTACTAGGTTGCTTTGGAGGAAAAATGGAGGCTAGGGCTCAAAGGGCTCAAAGGGTGCTTGCTTGCAAGAGAGCAGCGGAAAGGTAATCAGGAAAGTTCTAGGCCCTCTATTTATAGCCTACACTTTACATTTTTTACCGTTAGTCCATGCCGTTTCGCATTCCTGCCCGTTACTTTTCTCTGAAATTAACGCATTCTGCAGTTTCCGTGAGAAGAAGGAAGCTAACAGCTATTTCTTCTAAGTCTAAAAGGCTTTCGAACTTCCTGAGTCAGTTCTAAGATAGTTCGAAAGTAATTGTCTTAAGACTGATTCGGAGTTTTATATCTCCGTACATTTCGGAGATAAATTAAAATCTAATAACCCCTACGCCTGGTTTTTTTTTCTTCCGTATACTGCTCTCCTAACATTACAGGTTAACGGAGAAGCGTATTCGAGGGGCTACTGTTGGGGGAAAATATTCCATCCTCAGGGTTATTGCCGTAACAGCACAAAGGCAGATAATGGATTCGAAGGTTTCCAGACATCCATCTTCGAAGATGTTCTGAGTCAAGCTCGAAGTACGAAGATAGGCATTGGTTCGGAGTATATCTTCGAACTAATGCTCTTTGAGATCTTTTTTGCCAGCTAAGATGGAAGACTTATCTTTTTTCTTATTATATTAGTCTTTTACCATTTTAGCCCTATCAAGGGTACCGAATAGTTTCCACTATGTCGGTTGTAACAGAGGGGTAAATAGGTCTTTTCCTTAATGTTTGGGCCTATAAATACCCCCCGTTTAACCCTGTAATAGGGACCGAATACAAGTTATTCAATACACACATTCGAGCTATTCTAAGTTGTTATCCTTTCGGAGGCTTAGAACAGTTCACTTCGCAAATACTTCGTTTGTTAGTTTCTATTCTACAGAAACCTGTTAGCGTAATCTTTTACGCCAACAGCGGTGACCTACGAGGCTTCGTGTCAGCCTAAGCCGCATGACGGGCCTAGGGATTCCAAGTTGCTGGTGGCCTTCGGGAGCATCAACTTTCAGCTCTGGAAGGGGCACCTGAAGAATTTCCTAGTGAAGGTGATCAACGACCGGTGGTATTCCGACTGGATACTCTAGTGGTTCTATGTCGAGGTTGGAGAAGACTCTAGCCTTGCGGGGCCCCTGCAAGAAATATGGTACATGAGGGAGGCGGAGGTGATTCTGGACTCAAGTCTACTCTCAACATGACTTGGTTCGTTGTCTTCGGTGGCCAAGTGCATGAGTATGCGAGACTTGGCGGAGGAGTTCATCGCTCTCCGGATACCTCCGCTCGGGGCCAATTGTCCTATTGTTTTCCACAGCGCTTCGGAGGGGGAGCTTAGAGCTCTAGGTAATACTTCGAGATTTCTTGCACTCAGATTATTCATATAGAATATCTGTAGTTTTTTAATAGATTGTTACCTTATTTCAGCGGCTCCATTGGCACTGGCTCCGAAGCAGATAGCCCGGGCTATGGAGAGGGTACTCAGGGCCCCTACCGTAGTAGAGAAGCAGCGGAGGGTGGAGCAAGTTGGGAGCTGGGAACGATCCAACCGAGTGTGGAGCGCGCTCGGAATTGAAGCTCCTCCACTTCCATGCTTCGACCCAATGGGCCTGGTCTCTCGAAAGAGGAAGGCTGCTACTGGGCCTCCAAGACTGTGAGGACTCCGGTGAAGAAGGTGGCACAAAAAGCTAAACTCCCTTTACCTCTGGCATCTCCATCTTCGCTCGACATTCGGAGCTCTTCTTCGGAGGAGTCTGAAAAGGAGGAGACCTCGGAGGCCCAAATGGGGAGGGAGCTTGAAGCTCTATTGATGGAAGGTGGCGAGGGGGATTCTCGGGCTGAGACCGAGGATCCACCTCGGGTAGAAGTCAGAGCAACGCTGATAAACGAAGAGGAGGTGGTGATCCGAACTGAGCCCGTGGGGGTTCATTGAATGGAGCCGGAGTAGTGGTGACGGAGGTAAGGGCCTCGACGTCTGCTACTCCGGCCCAAACTTCGGGGAAGGACATTGAGGAGTACCTCAGAATGTATGAGTTTTTGGGGGATCCCATAAACCTCCCTCAAAATCTAGACGGATGTAAGCCTTCGATCTTTATTTCTTGATATACCTAAAATAATTTCATTGTATTGGCAATATCTTTTAGATAATTGCTGAATACCTTATGTTTGTAGATGCTTCAGCAGAGGGGGTCACCCTTGCAGAGGGATCCACTCCGATGGAAGAGGTGGCCTCGGCGGCTCCTGTACTAGGGAGAGGTAAACGCAAAACTTGGCCTGGGCCTCTCCCTTCCTTTATGATGACGCCATCGACAAATGACCCTTCGGTGGATGCTTCGGAAGAAGACCCCGCTGAAGATGATTAGAGAGCCCTGTCCTGGCTCCCGCTATTGGCTCCGTTCTTGGAGAAGCGGACAGGGCTCCGGTCTCTCCTACAGCCCTTGGCTGAAAAGAGCCAAGAGGTTGGCAACTCTGACCTGGTCTTCGTGTTGAGTGAGGCCAGTGGATCGGAGCTAGACCTAGCCCTTTAAAGGGCTACCCTCTAGGTATGCAAGGAACATAGAGTACATTCAATTCATTGTAATTACATCATACTTACTTTGTTTTTTGCAGCAATTTGTCCTTGCTAGAGCGGCAGCGAATTCCAATGAGCTCGAGTTTAATTGGCTCAAAAGGAAGGTTACAACGCTCTAGAGGGCCCTTAAGGGCTCCGAAGATAAATCCCTGTGATTAGAGGAAGAACTCCTTGAAGAGCAGAGGATGAAGGCCATTGCGGAGGAAGTGCTCCAAACAGAGCAGCATGCTCATGCTAGCCTGGAATCTTCGATTAAGGAGCTCCAAGCGGAGCGAATGGTGCTGAGAGCTGAAGTTGATAAGCTTCGAGCAGTGGAGGCATCGTCCGGGGCTGAATTCATGCAGCTCCGAGAGGCACTTCAGCGAGCATTGTCTCAGAAGAATTACTTAATGACAAAGATAGATGAACTCTCCACCTTCGCGATCGAGAAGACAAAGGCCGAGGTGAGGCACGACGAGGTGGCTGATCAAACCATGGACACCCTCCGGGGTGTTCTGGAATATTTTGGAACAGTGTGCCCATCTTCTTCGGCTGCGGCGAACGAGCCTCTCGACTGAAAGCTCAAGATGATCCAGTCGGTGGCCAAGATGATGAAAGGCTCTAGTACTCGCTATGGAGAAATCTTCGGGCATGTAGTCAGGATCGAAGTCCTTCGTCATCTCAAAGCTATCGGGGTCTCCATTGCTCTGGAGAAGGATTCGGCGCCGGCAAGCTTCACTGATGAAGGCTTGCTCCGACCATCTCTGGACGTGGCTTCGGCTTGGGAAGCCTTCCGAGTGACCTGGAAAACAGATAATGAAGCTACGGCCAAGGCATGGATCGATGAAGCCCGTCGGCAGAGGCAAGCTCAGATGAGGCCTTCGGCTCCACCTCCACCAATTGCTCCACCTCCGGACCCGAAGGTCTAGCTTCTAGGGTGCTTTATTATGTAAAAAAGACTTTGTAATGTTCTTTTATTTTAATGAATGAAAAGTCTATGAATGAAAAGTCTTTGCTTGGATGTTTGTTTTTAGGTTTTGCCACATGCTTCGGACTTTGATCTCGAAGTACTAGAGCTTGACGAAGGGCTTCGCCAACAATGGGTTATTCTCGAACGCTTAAGGCCTTATAGGCGCCCGCGATTTTCTGTTCATCAGGGAGAGCATGGAGACATAGTACCCGATGTTTGCAGCGAAGTCCTTTCTTATATCAAAGAAGAAGATAAAGAAATTATGTCTTCGTCTTCGGAGTATGTGGATTGTTCTGATTCAGAGCATCAAGCTGAAGACCCAATGGAGGCTAGCTCCAAACGGCTCCTAACCTGGGCTGAACTTCAAGAAGAGCAGAAAACCTAGAGAGCTTCGAAGAAGAAGGGTAATCTAACCAAAAGAAAGGTTTTGAGAACTCCAGGCTCCGAAGACTGAACTGGTCCCAAAGGTAGCTCTAGAGGTTGGAGAGGTCTCCATTTCTATTTAGGCTTAGATAATAATTTTTCCTGATTATGATGTTGGTAAAGTGATTTAACTAAGCAATATAATTTGTTTGAGAAGCATTGTTTGATTGTGCCTTATTCCACTGCCCCTTTTTGTGGGTGGGGGGCCATATGCAAAGCAATAGGGCCGGTCGCGCACAACGCCCGGCATATTAAAGCCGAGGCTTCGCAAACATTACTTGATAACCACAAACTCAACTTTTTCGTAGAGTTCTTCGAACTATATGTTCTTATCATGATATCTTACCTATTAGAGTAGAGTAGTTGACGCATCGAACAAATGGTTTGATGCTTGCAAACTTAGCAAAGAGCTTCGAATTTATAAATTAGAGCTCCAAAATTGGTCACTTAGGACTCTTAATGGGTTTCATTTGGGTGGGGCCTTGAAACCTTATAATTTGGTCACCTTCGACTCTTTTATAGATGCTTTGAACCCAGAGGACTGGAATCTATTTGTTTAAAGTCCTTAGACTCTTCTACGGATCCTATCAAGCCGAAGCTCGAAATCCGTAAGCTTTGGCCACCTAGGGCTCTTTTATAGATGCTTTGAACCCGGAGGATCGGAATATGTTCTTTTAAAGTACTTAGACTCTTCTACGGATGCTATCAAGCCGAAGCACGGAATTCGTAGGCTTTGGCCACCTACGGCTCTTTTACAGATGCTTCGAACCCGGAGGATCGGAATCTGTTCTTTTAAAGTCCTTAGACTCTTCTTCGGATGCTATCAAGTTGAAGCTCGGAATCCGTAGGCTTTGGCCACCTACGGCACTTTTACAGATGCTTTGAACCCGAAGGATCGAAATCTGTTCTTTTAAAGTCCTTAGACTCTTCTACGGATGCTATCAAGCCAATGGCTTGGACTCTGTAGGATTTGGCCACCTACGGCTCTTTTACGAATGCTCCGAACCCAGAGGTTCGAACTTTGTTATTTTATAGTCCTTAGACTCTTCTACGGATGCTATCAAGCAATTGGCTTGGAATCCATAGGATTTGGCCACCTTCGGCTCTTTTACAGAATCTTTGAACCAGTGGTTCGAAGGTCGTTTATTGGGTTCTGATGAAAGATGCTTACCTCCACAAGCATCTTCGTTGCTCTAATGCGTCCACCAAAGGTCGGGAATATTGAGGGGTAAGCATAATTCGAACCACAAGCTTTTATTCATTTAGAACAGTACTTTAAAATTCTTTACAAGGAGCCCCTAAGCGTAATAACATTTAAGGTGCTCTGCATGCCATGCATGCTTTAACTCTTCCCCTTCTAAATTTGCTAATTTAAAAGATCTGGGGCATCCTGAGCGTAGGATAATATATGGTCCTTCCCATTTGTTTCCTAATTTCCCCAGAGAAATTACACTTCGTAGTACCAAATGACCAAGTCTAAGTTCATTAACTTTTACTTTCGGGTCATACCATGCCTTCGTCTGATCTTGGTACTTTGTCAACTTGGCGACAGCTCGAAGTCTTGTTTCTTCAGACAAGTTGAGCGAAGTGCTTCTTTCATCTTTATCTTCTGGATCTGTTGCGCGGAGGGATCCACCTTTTAGCTCCATTGGAGTCATTGCCTCATCTCTGAACAACAACCTGAATGGGGTAAAACTTGTAGACCTAGCTTGAGTAGTCCGAATGGACCATAAAATCTTAGGAAGCTCTTCAGTCCACAGTCCCTTTGCCAACACTACAATCCTCCGATTTAAGTCGGACAGAATATTTCCATTGGCCCATTCGACGACTCTATTGGATTGGGGATGACGGACGGCTACAAAGCACATTTTAATGCCCAGCCGTTCACAAAATTCTTTAAAAGGTTCGGCTTTGAATTGTGTGCCATTGTCGACTATCAACTCTCTAGGCACTTCGAACCTACAAATAATATTTTTCCAAAAGAATTTCTGCACATTTTTTGAAGTTATAGCAGTTAAGGATTCGGCTTCGACCCATTTGGAGAAGTATTTGATTGCTACCACTTCGAACTTCAAGCTGCCCTTCGCCATTGGGAAAGGGCCGATGAGATCCATTCCTCATCGTGCCATCGGCCATACCGGAGCAATGACTTGAAGGGGTGTTGGAGGATGATGGATTCGTCTTCCCATCCATTGGCACCCTTGACAGGTTCGAACCAATGATTCTGCATCTGCTATAATTATTGGCCAATAAAGCCCTTGGCGAAGTGTTTTGCCTGCTAAAGCCTGAGGTGCTAAGTGGCTACCGCACAAGCCTTCATGGATTTCCCGATGTATATCTTGGCCTTCAGGTTGTGACATGCATCAGAGTAGAGGAGAACAGACTCCGGATTTATATAGCACTCCATTGATAAGCTTATAATTCTAGACCCTTGACTGTAGCCTTTGCAATTCTGGGCCTTCGAGGGGACTTGAATTGTTTTGCAAAAAATGTAATATTGGGCTCCACCAATCAGTGATTGGTATACAAAATACTTTGGCGGAGGTTGGCTGATGTACCGAAGGGTTGACAAGCTCTTCATAAAAAGCTTGTTCTGGGACACCCAAAGCTCCGGCTGCAGCCTTCACCAAGATGTCTACAAGCTGATTATCTGCTCGAGGGATGCTTCGGATGGAAATTCCTTTGAACAATGCCTTCGTCTTGTCGATCTCTTCTAAGTACTTTGCAAGATGTGGATGTCGATCTTGGAAGCTTTTGTCAACATGCCCTGCAATGACTTGAGAATCTATTTTTATTACAATTCGAGTGGCTCCAAGTGCTCGCGCTTTGCGGAGACCAAGCAGGATTCCTTTGTACTCTGCAATATTGTTAGTGGACTTAAAGTTGAGCCTTGCAGAGTACATTGATTCTGTCCCGAAGGCGAAATTATCATGGCTCTAGCACCAGCTCCGGATGCTTGAAATGCTCCGTCGGAGTACACTGTCCAGACTCCTTCGCATGAATCTTCCAGAGCCCAAATTGCAGATGGAGTCCACTCTACAACAAAGTCAGCCACAACTTGAGACTTAATGGCTGTTCTTGTTGTGAAGGAAATGTCGAAGGGGGTTTGCTCGACAACCCATTTTCTATTTCTCCCTGTGGAATCTTTGCTCCGGAGCATATCACCAAGGGGATACGACGTAGGGACAATTATCTCGAGCTCGGAGTACCGTATTTTTTCTCCGAACAAGGCTTCTGAAATGAAGTATACTGGGTTCTGCACAAGTTTTCCATTGAGCTCTATCTCTCTGACAAGCATTACACTTACTGTGGAGTCTGTTTCTACAAGATAAAGGAGGAGAGTTTCCTCTACAAGGGGCATAGTAAGCATTGATAGATTTCCAAGATAGTCCTTGATTTCATCAAAGCTTTTCTGGCACTCTAGCGTCCACTTGAAACTTTCGAACCCTTTTAAGGCTTTGAAAATTGGGAGGCTTCGCTCTGTTGATCTGGCCAAGAATCTGCTGAGAGCTGCAAGGTGTCCGTCTATCTTCTGGACTTGCTTCAAATTTTCAAGCGGAGCCATCCTTTGCAGTGCACTTGTCTGCGTTAGGCTAGCTTCGATTCTCTGCTCGAAACTAAGTACCCTAGCAATTTTCCTGCTTGAGCTCCAAAAATACATTTGTCAGGATTGAGGAGAACTCCACATGCTCAGAGAATCTCAAAAGTTTTTTCTAAGTCTAGACTATGCTGGTGCTTTAAAACACTCTTTATTACAATGTCATCCATATAGGCTTCGACATTTCGTCCTATTTGGTGACCTAGAGATTTAGCAATGAGACGTGAAAAAGTTGCCCCGACATTTCTTAGGCCGAAGGGCATTCGAACATAACAGAATACTTCGGAAGGGGTTATAAAGCTCGTATTGGCTTCGACTTCGTGTTTCAGCTAGATTTGATGGTAACCGTAGTATGCATCGAGGAAACTCAGGAGCTCGGAGCAAGTTGTAGATTCAACAAGTTGATCAATGCGGGGCATGGGGTAGGGGTCTCGTGGGCATGCTTTTATTTAGAGATGTGAAGTCAATGCACATGCGCCATTTCCTAGTGCCCTTTTTCTTGATGAAAATAGGGTTATCCAACCACTCCATGTGGGCCACCTCCCTAATGATTCTGGCTCTTAACAACTCATCTACCTCCGCTTTAGTGAGGTCTGCTCTTTCAATTGATAACTTGCGGAGCCCCTGGTGAATAGGTCGAGCCTTAGGGTTAACGAGCAAGCTATGCTCGATAATGCTCGGTCAACTCTAGGGATATCTTCATTTGACCAGACAAAGATATCTAGATTTTCTCCAACCACTTCTTCTAGCGAAGTGGCGATCTCCGAAGGCAACCCCTTGCCAAACTAAATGGGGTATTCTTTGCCTTCTTTGATAATGATCCTTGTGACTACATCACCTTCTGGGCTTGGCTTGAGGGAAGCGTTCTTCGGAGGGTCCATGGACCCCGAAGCCTCCTCCGAGTGTTCTTGCACACTATTTACCTACTGAGGATCGAGAGGTGGGCTGTGACCATACTCCGCTCTCCGAGATGTAGCTTGGTCTCCTGGGATTGTAAGGATTCCACCTTGTGTGGGCATTTTGAGACAAAATAATTGTGGTGCGCCACAGCTCCAAATTGATTTAGCATCTCTCTTCCGAAGATTGTGTTGTAGGCGTACAGGGCGTCCACAACATCAAACATGACCTCTTCGACTCTGGCCAGGGGCCCCTCACCAAAAGCAACCTCGAGGCCTATTTGGCCAATGGCATCGAGAGGAGGGCCTGTGAAGCCTTGGAGTGGGGGAGCTGCTGGAAGTAGATGCATTTGGGGGATGCACATTTGATCAAAAGCTTGGACGAAGAGTATGTCAGCGGAGCATCCACCATCGACAAGTACCCTTCAAATCTCCAATCCCGCAACGTCAGCTGAAATGACAAGGGGGTCGGCATGGGGGAATTTCACCCCTACATCATCATTGGCAGAGAATGAGATGGGCACATGGGACCACTCGAGAATTTCTACAGCCGAGTTTGAAGTCGCTATATGCCCTACATCTCGAATGTATTCCCTTCATTGACGCTTCGACATATTACCGAGGGTCCCCCTCCAGAGATGGGTAGGACCACTCGTTTTCCTCGATCTTGAGCGTCTTCTTGCTTTGGTGGTGGCATAATGTTGGCCACCGGAGGCTGCATAGGAGTTTCGAGATTGCCTGCACACCCAATAGCTTGTACAGGCTCCAGCCGTGCTGCCGGAGGAGCTCTGTCTGTAGTGCCTCTCCCTGAGTTTCTCCCAAGATACTCACCCTAGAGAGTCAGTATGGACTTGCAATCCTTGGTTGCATGGCTTCTGTTTTCACCATGCACACAACAAAAGAGAGTCTGGCCTCGGGTAGCTTATTGCCTTGAGCCTGTTGATAGTTGGAAGGCATGTTTGGTGCGGAGGGGGCAATATTGAATACTTCAGAGCGAAAGTGCTTCTTTCCTCTTCTCTGATCATGAGAATGATTATCGAAGAGGGCCCGCAGAGGACTTGGAGCCTTTGGCTCTATCTTGACTTCTTGGCGGAGGGTTGGTGTGGATGGAGTAGTCCTTTGGAGGCATCCCTCTTCTGCTTTGGCATACTGAAGACATCGGTTTCCGGTGAAGTTTGCTGAGGAGGTTGGGATTCATTACACCTTCGCATGTTGCATCTACAACAGATGATGTGGACAGACCATTGATTTGGGACTTGGTGTTGGCGAAGCGTGTGAAGTATTCTCGAAGAGTTTCTCCCGCCTGCCGTTTCACCTAAAAATGCTTCTAGTAGACATCGGAGCTACAAAAGTCCCCTAGAAGTTGCTCACGAATTTCTTGTTCAACTACTCCCATGACTTAATTGATCCTGGCTTTAGAGACCAGAACCAATGAAGAGCTACACCTTCTAACGCAAGGGGGAAACACTTTGCCATCGTATTTCGGACCCCTCCGCCAGCTTCTATTGCAAGAGCGTAAGAGCGAGATAATTCTCCGGGGTTAGACCCTTCGGAGTACTTGTGCAGCTTCGAGGCTCGGAACCTAGGATCAAAGTGCACTTTTTGCAAGTCCGGATACAACAAGGATTCATCATCGAAGGAGGCTTTCTTGGCACTCTCTTGGACTTGAGGGGCTTCGGGATAATTATCGAGGTTGTCATCTTGATGCATCTCCGAAGCAGTAGGGTTTGCCTGAGGACGAAGCCTGTTTGTGGCCTGCTGCCTCCATCTTTTCACCTTCGCCTGAAGTCGGGTCATCTGAGCGGCCACATCTTCGGGGAGGTCTTTACTTCCTCCAAAGGGATCCTCCAGGTCTCGAGAACTGACAAAGTCAGTTCGGAGCACGGATGGAGCTGTCCGAGGAGCTCCGGTTGCTCGGGGTTTATTGACTACTTTGGGAGTTTGAGGAATGTCTGAAGGTCCTGCTCCAGAGGTCCGAGAGGACCTTCGTAGGGGGCTAGTGGCTATACTCTGCTTGGGAGGCATGACTTACGAAGCTAAGCAGGGTCCAGAGACCGAGAGCTTCGAACGGTGGTGGAAGGCGAAAAGGCCTTCAAATTGTACTTGAAGCCCCTTGCCGAAGGGTGCACAGAATCTTGGGACTCCGAAACTACCTCCGCAAATGCACTTCGAAGTACAGACAGTGGCAGAGAACTAGCTTTTAGTACTAAGTTCCCCACTGTTGGGGGAGATAATCCCGACGGCCAGGGGGCCCACTGTCAGGGGGTCTGAAGCCAAGGATACCGGAGGCCACCCTCCGGGACAAGGATACCGGAGGCCACCCTCCGGGAGAAGAATACCGGAGGCCACCCTCCGGGACAAGGTCGCCGGAGGCCGCCCTCCAGGAGGGAATCGCCGGAGGCCCTCCCTCGGGCCACAGTAGCGAACCCGAAGGGAGCGTTGGCGGGAAAAGTACGGGACAAATATACGGGGGGACAGGATCGCGATCCTCTGAGCCGTGTCGGGCGGCGCAGGCAGCGTCCGACACGGCTGATACGCTGTCAGAGTCGAATCTTCTTGTCTGTACTGTATATAGTCCGTTTTGTCTGTACTGTCGACCGGCCGTTGGCTGTGTAGCCGTTGGCGTTCCAGGGGCGCTTTGTCCTCTGGACGGGGCGCCTTATAAATACCCCCCAACTACAGTTGTAATAACACAATCTCAAGGAGCATTGAATAAGCCACCCTCATTTCCACCACGAAAATCTGCTGGCCCGATCCGTCGTCCCAACAGTTGGCGCCGTCCGTGGGGACCTTAGTCCAAGAAGCTATCGTCCTCTACACTCACTCACCAAACCATGTCAAGTCGAAAGGGAGCAAGCGTGGTTCCCCCGCTCCGGTCGGCCCGAACCGCCGGGGTCGAGCCCGCCACGATCCCCAACCCCAGCCCTTCGGCCCCTGCCGATACGCCGGTCAGGGCACCTTCCCTGGAGCCAACCCAGATGCCGGAAGGGACGCCCGAGGTCGGAGGCCCTGCCGGCATACCTGAGCCAACCTTCGTCAACCTGGCGGGGGTGCCAGAGGTACCGCCGAAGCAGCACGCTCCAGCCGGGCCCCCGGTGGTGTCCCTTCGGACTGACTACGCCCGCTCTCGGGACCCCGACACCGCTTCAGGAGGAAGCGGGAGTCAAGCCGACGCCCTGGCCACTGAAAACGCCCGGCTGAAGGCAGAGCTGGCCTTGTGGCGCCAGGAGGCATCGCTCCGCCCTCCAGAACCCCTCCGCGCCGCGAAAGCTATGGCCGTGGCGCTAAGCGACGATGAAGATCTAGAGGACGGAGAGAACCCGTCGTACGACGAGGAGTCCCCCTTGCACCCGGACCTCCAGAGGGTGCGCTTCGGCTCGAAGTTTCGCGCCGCCAAGCTCCCCAAGTACTCCGGAGACTCCGACCCTGGGGAGTTCTCCCGCTCCTACGCCTTGGCCATAGAGGCGTCCGGAGGAAGCCGGGACACCATGGTTAAATGCTTCCCCCTGGCGCTCGAGGGGATCGCCCTCCGGTGGTTCTGGTCGCTCCGACCCGAGACCATTCACTCGTGGGAGCAGCTGAGGAAGAAGTTCGTCAACAACTTCTAGGGAACCTTCGTGGCCCCCACGTCCACCGGGAGCCTCTTCCAAGTGAAGCAGCAGCCCGGGAAAACTTTGCGGCAGTATTCTCAGCGCTTTGCGCACACCAAGGCCCAGATCAAGGGGCTTTCGGCTTCCTCCGTCATCGACGCGGCCCGAGAGGGCGTCACCCACCCAGGTCTCCTCGATAAGCTCCACCGAAAACCTATCTCTTAAGGGGCGCAACTCATGACGTACTTCGAAGAGTACGCTCGGTCCGAAGAGGGCCAGATGCGCCGGCAAGCGATGGTAGCCCCCGTCCGGGCCCCGAGCGCCAGGGCGTATGAGGCCCCCCGGATCTTCACCGGGGCGCGCGCCAAGCTTCTGATTTCCGCCGCCAGGAGCCCGGTCGACAGGATCCCATCCTTCGAGACTCTCGGTGGGGCCGAAAGCACCTTCGGGGGGAAGTCCTCAGTATCACCCCCCAAGCTCCCACCAAGCACCTGCACACGCCCGGCGGAAGCCGCCCAGCCGGAGCCAAGCATCCACCCCGGGCGCTTTCCAGGGAAGCCTTTTACTGCAGCGTCCACGGCGAGAACCGGAGCAATGACACTGACTCCTGCCGAACCATACTCGCCCTTCGTAGCGACTACCTCGAGCGCAATGTCGGCCGTGGCTCCACCGACAAGGGGGTCGCTACCCCTCGCCCCGAAGCGGTCCAGGTAGTCGGGCGCCGCGAGGAGCCGAAAGTCCCGATCCCGGTTTCGGAGTACGACGGAGCCCAGCCCCCAAGCTCGAAGGCGCTCCAGACCGGGGGAAGCGAGTGGTCCTCCCCATATCCGGAGGGGGAGCCTTGGGGGCTCTTTCCAAGCGACAGCGCCGAGACTACGTTCGGGAGGTCGGGCATATCGGCACTTCCAGCCCCTCGGCCCTCCTGGAGTGGTCTCATGTCCCCATCACCTTCTCCGCCGAAGACGCCTCCGGAGTCAAATTCCCGCACGTCGATCCCCTCGTCATTTCAGCAGACATCGCCGGAGGCGAGGTGCGTCGTATACTGGTCGACGGAGGGAGTTCCGCTGACATCATCTTCGTGCAGGCCTTCGATCAGCTATGCCTGTCTCGCAAGCACCTCCTACCGGCTTCGCGCCCGCTCCAAGGCTTCGCAGGCCCCCCGCTGGATGCCTTGGGCCAGATCCTGTTGGAAGTGACCTTCGGCGACTCCCCCTGCAGCGCCGCGAAGAAATTCTGTTCGACGTAGTCGACGCCCCGTACGCCTACAACGCTATCTTCGGGAGGGGGATCCTCAATTGCTTCGGAGCCGTCGCGCACCACAACTACCTCTGCCTCAAGATGCCGACTCCCGGAGGGGTGCTATCAGTCCTGGGTGACCAGGCCGCGGCCCGCCGGGTCGAGTACGGCCATTCAGCACCGTTGGAGCCACGGCAAATTCACAGTGTCCGCGAGGGCACCGAAGGAGCCGGCCTCGCAGGAAGCAAGGACCCCGAGCAGAAGGGCCGCCCCGCCAAACCCCTCCCGGAGGGGGAAATCATCACCAAGACCTTGACTCAAGGAGGGAACGTGTTGGACCAGAAACGGCGACCAGAGGGGGGGGTGAATGGGAGCTTTTAAAAATTTGGGCTAAAAACTTAGCCTTCGGTTCAGTTCTGTCTTCTGCGGAACAGGCTTCGAACACTACCTTCGAAGGTCTGGTTCGGAGGTACTTCGACAGCTCCGAACACAGGCTTCGCAGGAGCAAAAGTTCGAAGCCAAGAAGACTTCGCTCCACTTACAACCCTCGGAAATCTACTCTGCTAAGTCAGTGCAGGCTCCGCACACGGGGTGCTTCGAGCAGGCTTCGCACTTCACCCTTCGCAAGAGTGGACAGCCCTCTGAGGACTTCGACCAAGTACTTGGCAGCAGCAACTGGTGCTGGGCTTCGTACACGAAGGTCTACACGCACACTAACAGACTACACTAAGGGGTTCGACACAAGAAGCAACACGGGCCTCGATCAGGGCTTCGCTAGTAAGCTGTGAGGTCTGGCCTCAAGTTACACAGAGCGACAGCACACTGAAAAACACACTTCGCACAAAACACCCTTCGCCTAAACAGGCTTCGGTGCACTATACTAGCGAGGTATGTAACGTGAGCTCAAGCAGAAAGCACACAGAAGCAGGGCTTCGCCGCTTGAACAAGGAACACAAAATAAATTAAACTCTGGATGAATACAGCGAGGTATGTGACTACAGGAGCTCAACAGTAAATGCTCAAAGTGTTAAATGTTACCTACCGAGCCCCCATATTTATAGCCCACAGTTCACCCAAAGGAAGTGACTACTTTACCCCTAGGGTTTACATTGAATTTGTCTCCAGAACTAAGGGGTACAAAAGGTAGTCCATCTTTATTCTGGAGGCTTCTCTGTCAGCTTTGCAGAGGGGACAGTGTCAGCCTTTTACAGAACAGACAGTGTCAGCCTTTGCAGTCTTTGACCTTCTGGAATCCTCCCTTCGCACGCGAGGGTGCGGTAGCTTCGGTGAGAAGCCTGAAGCCAGATGGCCTTCGCTCCACCGAAGTCAGTCTCCGATACACTGACGGTTTTGAGCCAAAGCCATCAAAGCCCTTGGGCCTTCACACCAACACCTCCGGAGTGGACCACCACGGCTTCGCAGCTACTCCCAGCTCGAACTCCATCAGTCCGTGTACCGAAGCCATGCAGGCCGAAGCACCTCAAGTCAACCTTGCTCCGGAGCTAGCCTTGCTCCGAAGCCTTGCACCCTCCGAAGCCCCACCTTCGGAGTACCACCCTTCGAAGTCCCTCCTTCGTCCAAGGCCTCCGCATGAAGCATTCCATGAGCCCTTCGTCGCAGTGCCTCTCCCCGAGGACACTCCTCGACGAGCCTCACCCGGACCATGCCTTCGATGCACCTCGACTTCTGAGACCTTCGTCGGGTTCCTTCGAATGTCTCCCTCTGGAGCACACTTCGAACTCCTTGCCTCCGCAGAGGACTTGTTCCACCAACTCCGAAGTCACTCCATTCGGAGTACCTTCGAAGTGCCTCACCTCCGAGGACTTTGTCTCGGATTACCTTCAGCCGGAGCCACGCTCCGCACTCTCTGCCTTCACCTGGCACATCTCGACCCGAGGACCGACCCGGACCACCTTCGCAGCCACCGTGACGGAGCTCCCCGCTCCCCTGGCATCAAGCCTCCCGCTTGACCCAGGTTCACCTGCTGCGAACCTTGTCCGTCGCCTCCGTAGTCCCTGCGCACCACCGACAAACAGACAAGTGTATCCAGTACTCCGGAGACCTCTCCGGGTTAGCAACCTCCGGCACACACTCCGGTGTACCGCCCAAAGTACCGAAACCTTCGGTACGAACCCAGTCATCGCGTACTGTCGGACCCCTCCGACGAGCACACTCCGCTGCAACAACTGCAGCAAGCAAATACCGAACACCCTTCGGTGAAACCACCTCCGAACACACTTCGGAGGTACAACCTCCGAACCCCCTTCGGAGGTACCCTCCTCCGAACACCTTCGGAGGTCCAACCTCCGAAACCCTTCCGGAGGTACCCTTCGAACAGAGGGTAAAAGGCCTGTCAATCACTCATCACAAAACACCGAAACCAACCCTTGGTTTCTCAATCTCCCCCTTGATGATTGCATTGACAACCAAATCGAAGTTCAAGAAAATAAAGAACTTTCAGCACACAAGTGACCATAAAAAACTCAGACAAGAGCCAAAACATGTCACTTGATAAAAGAATTTTCCTCCCCTGTTTTCAAAAGAGTAAAAAGCCCCTTCGGCAATAAAAACTCCCCCTGAGTTAAGTTTTCCCTTTGGCAGCAAAGAATCTTCTCCCCTTTTATGTCAAATGTTCTCCCCCTTTGGAAATTATACCCCTTGTGACAGAGAACGAAGCAAGTCTCCCCCTTTTGAGGAATTTCTCCCCCTTTGGCAATGCAAGCATCAAGGAGCATGTAAAAGATGCAAAGCTTCGAATTGAGCAGAATGGCAAAGACATATGAAGCAAAAATATGCCAACAGTAACACCAATGATCATGGGCTCAGCTCAAATTAATATTCTCTAAAAGCATGATGAAGCATGTGATTTGATCATTTTTGAAATAAAAGCATCACCACTTACTCAAGGAAACTAGACAAGTAAGAGCAAGGACTGCGCAAAGCTAGTCAATTTCTACTCTAGACAGACAAGTCCAGTTCAAATGGAGCTTGAAAAGCAAACTTGATAATCAATGAATTTTGTTGTTCTTTTCTTAGTGCCAGGGGTTATTTGTTTGTCCACCTTATACTTTCCAATCCGGCCAAGCCTAGGCATGAAAGCCATAAGAAGCTTAAGGCAAAGATTTTGGCATACACTACACTATTACAGTTCAGACCAATGTGCAATGGTAAGCAGTCTAGAATAGGGTAGTGCGACAAACAAACCCACCTGGATCTTTTCACTTAAGGCATGCAAATCATGGAGTATTTGAGTTGAACCAATTGTTTGGAATTTATGAGTATCCATGAAAATGAGAACAATTTTTCAAGTTGCAATTTTTAGCATCCAAAGAAATGTGTCTTGCTATCAAGTAGATAAAAGATAGCTAAAGCAGTCCTGCCTAAACATGCTAGATTCAAGACTAAGCAGTGAGCACGATTTGATTTTGAAAATAAAACACCATGCACATGAATGTTCCAGATGAATTAAAAAGATCTGAGCTGACATGATTTCATGAATTATAAGCAGGCATACAAGTGCAAAATATGTAAATGCAATTTCAACACAATTAGACAAAAGCACATCCATCTAAAACAGCTCCCTCTCACAAAATGCCGTAAGGGTGACAAATGCCAAGTTCCCCACGCAAGTAAGCAAATCGAGAAGCATCGAGGGGTTTTGTAAAAATGTCGGCAAGCTGGTGTTGGGTATCGACATATTGAAGTTCAATATCACCCTTCTCATTGTGATCTCTGAGAAAATGATATCGTACATCAATGTGTTTGGTTGTGGAATGCTGAATCGGGTTGTTTGCAATACAAATAGCGCTAGTGTTATCACAGAAAAGTGGAACACTTTTATATTCTAACCCGAAATCCCGCAAAGTGGAAACCATCCACAAAATCTGAGAGCAACAGCTAGCTGCAGCAACATATTCGGCCTCAGCCGTTGATTGTGCAACACTAGACTGTTTGCGGGAAGACCAGCAAACCAGAGAAGTACCCAGAAAATGACAAGTACCAGAGGTACTCTTCCTATCAATTCTACACCCAGCAAAGTCCGCATCGGAATAACCTCGAAGACATAAAGATGAAGACGCTGAATACCATATGCCAAATTCAAGGGTATGTTTGAGATACCTTAAGATGCGCTTTACCGCTTGGCGGTGCGAAGCTCGTGGTGAAGCCTGAAAACGAGCGCACAGACACACAGCGAAGTGTATGTCCGGCCTCGTGGCAGTCAAGTAGAGGAGGGAGCCGATCATGCTCCGGAACTCCTTCTGATCTACGGCTTCTCCATCTTCGTCAGGGTCCAATGCTACAGATATAGCCATTGGAGTGGCGAGGGGCTTCGCATCGGACATGTCAAATTTCTTGAGCAGGTCCTTGGTGTACTTTGTCTGGTGGACAAAAGTACCTTGTTTGCTTTGCTTGATTTGCAAACCAAGGAAAAAGGTGAGTTCACCCATCATTGACATTTCAAATTCCCTGCTCATGGTATCTGCAAACTCGGCAACCAAAGCATGAGAAGAGCCACCAAAGATGATATCATCCACATAAATCTGAACTAGGAGGAAATCTTTGCCATGCTTGAGAGTAAATAGTGTTTTATCAACAGAGCCCATCAAATACCCGCGCTCAAGCAGAAAAGACTTAAGTCTATCATACCACGCCCAAGGGGCCTGCTTGAGTCCATAAAGAGCCTTATGAAGTTTAAGGACTTTATGTGGGTACTTGGGGTTTTCAAAACCAGGGGGTTGTTTTACATAAACATCTTCACCTATGAAGCCATTAAGAAAAGCACTTTTGACATCCATTTGATAGAGTTTGAATCCCCGGGATGTCGCAAAGGCAAGCAAAATCCTAATGGCCTCAAGGCGAGCAACAGGTGCAAAAGTTTCAGTAAAATCAATCCCTTCCAGTTGAGAAAAGCCTTGAGCTACAAGTCTAGCCTTGTTTCTAACTATAGTCCCATCCTCCCCTTGTTTATTTTTGAAAATCCATTTTGTTCCAATGAAATGAACATTTGGTGGAGGATCAACTAAAGTCCAGACTTGTTTCTCTCAAAATTTTCAAGTTCCTCATGCATGGCATTGATCCAACTAGAATCAGAAAGTGCATGACTAACATCTAAAGGCTCGAAAGAAGCAACAAAAGTAGAATTAGTGAAATGAGCGTGAGAACGTGTTACCCTTTGATCAAGCTCACCAATGATCTGCTCGGGAGGGTGCATCCTTTGAACATGGTGTGGAGCCTCGCGGCGGGATGCAGTCTCCCCCTCAACTTGTGCGTTGGAGTGGTCCAAGATGACCGATGTTGAGGTAGTCGCTTCGGGACCTCGTGCCGAAGTAGTTGAAGTGGGGTCAGCTTCGGGGGTTGACGTCGAGGGTAGTAGGGGTTCATCCTCGAATTCTCCGGGATCTTCTTCTTCGAATAAGGTCTGTTCCATGTCGTGTTCATTGGCCTGTTCAAAAGCAGAACTAACAGAGGGGGTTGATTCATCAAAAGTCACATCACATGACTTGATGACAGTGTTAGTTTCCAAGTTATAAACACGATAAGAATGACCATGTGTTGTATAACCCAAAAAGATCCCGTCAGAAGATCGCGACTCAAATTTATCCAAATTTCCACGTTTTAGGATAAAGCAGCGACAGCCAAAAACTCGAAGATGAGTAACCTTGGGCTGTCTCCCAAAACGCAGCTCATAAGATGTCAAATTTAAAATTGAGCGCAAGAAGATTCGGTTTGAGATGTAACAAGCAGTGTTCATGGCCTCAGCCCAGAATTTTCTAGGAGTCCTATGCTCATCAAGCATCGTCCTAGCCATCTCAACCAAAGTGCGGTTCTTTCTCTCAACAACACCGTTTTGTTGAGGAACCCGCGGAGCAGAGAATTGATGTTCTATGCCATGCTCCATGCAAAAGTCAACAAAGAGACTATTTTTGAACTCGGTGTCATTATCGCTTCGAATGAATTTTAATGCACCAGGGAGTTCAGTAAAAAGTCTCAAAGCCAAGCTCCGAAAGTGTGAAAACACTTCATCCTTGCTGGCAAGAAAGAAGACCCAAGAGTAGCGAGAGAAATCGTCGACAATTACTAGAACATACCACTTGCCGCCTAAAGAACTAACCCGAGAAGGACCTACAGTGTCCATATGGAGAAGTTCTCCGGGTTGTTCAGTCATCACTGTGGTGACTGGCGAATGCGAAGCAGCAATCTTTTTTCCATGTCGACAAGGAGCGCAAACTAAATTCTTCTCAAACTTGAGCTTGGGCAATCCTCGGATCAGGCCTAGGGCGCTCAGACGAGCGAGCAACTCAAAGCTCATATGCCCTAGTCTCCTATGCCACTTCCAAAGCTTAGAAGTCGAATGTGCAACAAGACAATGAGAATAACCAGATGATTCTGAAAAATCAGCTCCAAAAACTCTCCCAACTCTAAAAATCTTACACACCACAACGCCATCAGAATTGAGCACTTGCGAAGTATCGCGATGGAATCGCACTTCGAAGCCCTCATCAAGCAACTGAGATACAGACAGCAAATTGTATCCCAGGTTTTCAACCAAAGCAACATCTCTGAGAGTGAAGTTCGAATTAATTCTTACCACACCTTTACCTTTCACTCTACTCCTTCGATTGTTTCCGAAGGTGATATGTTCCCTTTGCTTGGTTGTGGTGAGGCTGGAGAACCAAGCTGCATTTCCGGTCATGTGGCGCGAACAACCGGAGTCCATGATCCACGTGCCCTCCAAGCCTCGATCTGTCGCCTACACACGATAAGAATGTCTCGATCGCTCAGTGCTGGGGTGAGTGAAATAATGACGAGGCATCCAGCACTGAGTGACACGAGTAGTAGGCACAGTAAAAGCGGACGGTCTACGCACATAATAATCAGAATGATGCAAAGTGCGAGGTCTACCTACATGCTGTGAACGAACAGCATGTCGAGGTCTCCTACTCTGACGAGGTACAAATCTGCTAGCCCGAGGTCTACCACCGTATGGAACATGGTGAAGACCTCGAGGAGCAAAACCTCTCCGAGAAGCACGAGGAGCCTCAAAAGCAGGACGATAGTACATCTCAGACTCATGCATACCTAAAGATGGGTAATGCATGTCCTGGTAGCTCATCGCCTGTGCGCGTCGCTCATCCTTGATGCGACGAAAACAGAACCCAACCAAATGACCCGCCCGCTGACAATAGGAACAATGAAACACTCTCCTGGGGGCACTCTCATGGGTCACAGGAGCAACTCTCACAGGCTCCTTGGGTTTCTTCTGTGTGGTTTTCTTGGGGATTTTTCTTGGCAGGAGGAGTGGTTTTCTTTGGTGGATGGGTAGGTTTTTTGGCTGATGGGGTGTCCAACAGAGCTCTCTCTTTCTCTAGGGTGGTGGGAGAGGTAAAAACAGTTTTGGTCTTACTGTCTGAAGGTATCCTCTCAAAACCCAAACCTAGAGCTACCCCAGCTCTGTCAGCACACAACTTGGTCTTGGCCAAGAGCAAATCCATCCTACCCTTTCCCTCAGTGCATTTGTTAACCACGGAAAGGAGGTATTCGTTTTCAGACATGAGGTTTTCAGCTCGCTCTCTAACAGTGCCTAGCTGGTCCTTAAGGGTAATGCAAGTGTCACAAACAGGTTGCACATCCTTAGAACTACCGGCCCTCTCCAATCTAGCCTCTAAATCATGAACATGCTTATCACGTAAATTAATGCTATCGCGTAATAAGGAGCAGTTCATGCAATCAATAATATCATGAGGTCTAGAATCCACCTCCAAAAGCTGCTTCTGTGCAGTCTCAAGCTCAGAAAGAGTTTGAGCATGAACAGAACGCAACTGAGCAAGCTCACTCATGACAACAGAACAGGACTCACATTCAGCATCATCAAATTTAGACTTAAGCATGGCATATTCAGTAGAAATAGTTTCTAGCCTAAGTCTAAGGTCTTTTCTTTCTCTAGCAGCTTGCACAAGTAATCTATCCTGACCAAGAACTACTTCATTCAGCTCATCTAATTTAATTAGTAGCTGGTCAGATGATAGGTTTACCTCAGATGAGTCAAGCTCATCGCCGCTGTGATCGCTGTCGGCCATGAAGCAAAGGCCGGTGAAGTCTCTTCCCTTCTTGTCCTTTTTGTCCTCCTTCCTTGGGGACTCCTCCTCCTCAGAGCTCGACTCCTCAGTTGAGGACGTGTCGATGTCGCTGAGAGCAGCAACAAAAGCTCTGGAAGCGGCCTTGGCTACTTTCTTAGCCATCTTGCCGCGCTTGCCCTTCACAAAAGGCTTCCTCTCCTTTTTGTGGTATTTGGGGCGCTCACTCTCATCTCTCTTTTTGAGCTTAGGGCAATTAGCCTTGATGTGAGAAGTGTCACCGCATTCAAAACAACCACCAAAACCACTTCTCCTCTGATCCCGTCTCTCATGATGAAAACGGGTGAACCTCCGGGCAATGAGAGCAAGCTCATCATCAGCTAGAGTGTCCACCTGCTCCTTTGTGACGGAGACCAGGGAGGACAAAGCAAAACCATCTGCAAGAACACAAGTACCAGATGTGCTTGGTTCTGCAGCGGTGCCACGGCTAGTGCTAGAAACCAATGCCAATGGCTGTGGCAAAGAGCTTTTGTGCACAGCAAGAGATGCCTTGGCAATCTCTGTGGACTTCAGCTTGCTAAAGAGTTCATCACAGGTCAATGTGTCATAGCCTGTGGACTCCTCAATGCTGGATATCTTTACTTCCCATATGCTACGGTCAAGAGCATAGAGAAGCTTGATAGCCCTATCATGATCACTGTAAGCAAGCGTCCCGTTGGATCGCAAGTTACTCACTATCGCATCAAAGCAAGAAAACATGGCATCTATAGATTCACCAGGTGCCTGCACAAACAGCTGATACTGTTGATTGTAGGTGCTTTGGCGCCTGGCCTTAATCTGAGTAGAGCCCTCATGAAAGACAGTGAGCGTTGTCCAAATCTCCCTAGCAGTCCTAAGGTGCTGCACCCTATCGAACTCACTTCTACTCAAACCGATGAACAGTATATTTCTTGCCTTGGAATTGGCATTATACTGATCCTTCTCAGTCTGAGAAGTGCGAGTCTCAGGGATGGAGTATTGTGAGTCCACAATCTCCCAAATTGCATTTCCTTGGCTTAACAAGTAAGCCTCCATGCGCACCTTCCAGTATGCAAAGTCTGTCCCATCGAACAGAGGAATTTTACTGCCTCTATCCATGTCACCAAAAGATCATAAAACCGGTTAAGGTCAACTGGTGATCTTAACCCGCTCTGATACCAATTGTTGGACCGGAAACGGCGACCAGAGGGGGGGTGAATGGGAGCTTTTAAAAATTTGGGCTAAAAACTTAGCCTTCGGTTCAGTTCTGTCTTCTGCGGAACAGGCTTCGAACACTACCTTCGAAGGTCTGGTTCGGAGGTACTTCGACAGCTCCGAACACAGGTTTCGCAGGAGCAAAAGTTCGAAGCCAAGAAGACTTCGCTCCACTTACAACCCTCGGAAATCTACTCTGCTAAGTCAGTGCAGGCTCCGCACACGGGGTGCTTCGAGCAGGCTTCGCACTTCACCCTTCGCAAGAGTGGACAGCCCTCTGAGGACTTCGACCAAGTACTTGGCAGCAGCAACTGGTGCTGGGCTTCGTACACGAAGGTCTACACGCACACTAACAGACTACGCTAAGGGCTTCGACACAAGAAGCAACACGGGCCTCGATCAGGGCTTCGCTAGTAAGCTGTGAGGTCTGGCCTCAAGTTACACAGAGCGACAGCACACTGAAAAACACACTTCGCACAAAACACACTTCGCCTAAACAGGCTTCGGTGCACTATACTAGCGAGGTATGTAACGCGAGCTCAAGCAGAAAGCACACAGAAGCAAGGCTTCGCCGCTTGAACAAGGAACACAAAATAAATTAAACTCTGGATGAATACAGCGAGGTATGTGACTACAGAAGCTCAACAGTAAATGCTCAAAGTGTTAAATGTTACCTACCGAGCCCCCATATTTATAGCCCACAGTTCACCCAAAGGAAGTGACTACTTTACCCCTAGGGTTTACATTGAATTTGTCTCTACAGAACTAAGGGGTACAAAAGGTAGTCCATCTTTATTCTGGAGGCTTCTCTGTCAGCTTTGCAGAGGGGACAGTGTCAGCCTTTTACAGAACAGACAGTGTCAGCCTTTGCAGTCTTTGACCTTCTGGAATCCTCCCTTCGCACGCGAGGGTGCAGTAGCTTCGGTGAGAAGCCTGAAGCCAGATGGCCTTCGCTCCACCGAAGTCAGTCTCCGATACACTGACGGTTTTGAGCCAAAGCCGTCAAAGCCCTTGGGCCTTCGCACCAACACCTCCGGAGTGGACCACCACGGCTTCGCAGCTACTCCCAGCTCGAACTCCATCAGTCCGTGTACCGAAGCCATGCAGGCCGAAGCACCTCAAGTCAACCTTGCTCCGGAGCTAGCCTTGCTCCGAAGCCTTCCACCCTCCGAAGCCCCACCTTCGGAGTACCACCCTTCGAAGTCCCTCCTTCGTCCAAGGCCTCCGCATGAAGCATTCCATGAGCCCTTCGTCGCAGTGCCTCTCCCCGAGCACACTCCTCGACGAGCCTCACCCGGACCATGCCTTCGATGCACCTCGACTTCTGAGACCTTCGTCGGGTTCCTTCGAATGTCTCCCTCCGGAGCACACTTCGAACTCCTTGCCTCCGCAGAGGACTTGTTCCACCAACTCCGAAGTCACTCCATTCGGAGTACCTTCGAAGTGCCTCACCTCCGAGGACTTTGTCTCGGATTACCTTCAGCCGGAGCCACACTCCGCACTCTCTGCCTTCACCTGGCACATCTCGACCCGAGGACCGACCCGGACCACCTTCGCAGCCACCGTGACGGAGCTCCCCGCTCCCCTGGCATCAAGCCTCCCGCTTGACCCAGGTTCACCTGCTGCGAACCTTGTCCGTCGCCTCCGTAGTCCCTGCGCACCACCGACAAACAGACAAGTGTATCCAGTACTCCGGAGACCTCTCTGGGTTAGCAACCTCCGGCACACACTCCGGTGTACCGCCCAAAGTACTGAAACCTTCGGTACGAACCTAGTCATCGCGTACTGTCGGACCCCTCCGACGAGCACACTCCGCTGCAACAGCGGCAGCAAGCAAACACCGAACACCCTTCGGTGAAACCACCTCTGAACACACTTCGGAGGTACAACCTCCGAACCCCCTTCGGAGGTACCCTCCTCCGAACACCTTCGGAGGTCCAACCTCCGAAACCCTTCCGGAGGTACCCTTCAAACAGAGGGTAAAAGGCCTGTCAATCACTCATCACAAAACACCGAAACCAACTCTTGGTTTCTCAGAACGATTACCCGATCAAATTCGGAGGGGGCCTGGAACCGGAGGTGTCAGCGCAGATCGAAGCTATCATCCGCGGCAACCTTGACATCTTCGCGTGGTCTGACGAGGACATTACCAGAGTCGACCGCTCGATCATCGAGCACTCGCTGGACGTCGACCCGAAGGCATGGCCGGTTCGCCAGGGGCTCTAGAGGCTTTCCACCGAGCGGGCTGAGCTCGCCAAGGCGGAGACGGAGAAGCTGCTTCGAGCAGGGGTCATCCGGGAAGTGAGTCATACCGACTGGTTGTCTAACCAGTGTTTGTCCAGAAGAAAACATCTGGCAAATGGCGCATGTGTATCGACTTCACTTCTCTGAATAAAGCTTGCCCCCATGACCCCTACCCCCTGCCCCGCATTGACCAGCTAGTTGACTCCATGGCCGGAGTAGAGCTCCTCAGTTTCCTCGACGCTTATTCCGGATACCATCAGATCTGGCTAAGGCCCGAAGACCAGGTGAAAACAAGTTTTGTCACTCCGGCCGGAGTATTCTGCTACCTCCGGATGCCCTTCGGCCTCCGCAATGCCGGGGCAACCTTCTCCAGGCTAATCTCCAAAGCCCTGGGTCATCAGCTAGGACGCAATGTGGAAGCATACATGGACGATATCGTCATCAAAAGTGCCACCAAAAGCCACCACGGAGCAGACATAGCTGAGACCTTCGACAGCCTCCGGCGATGTGTAATCCGGCTCAATCCGGACAAATGTGTCTTCGGAGCACGCGCAGGGAAGCTGCTTGGGTACCTCGTTTCCAGCTGATGGGGGATTGGTCCCGATCTTCCGATAGGTAAGGGATAAACTTGGGTTGGTGGAGAATCTCGGCGTTGGCGATCCAAGGCTCCGGTCCGGCGGATCAAAACCTTGCAATCGTTACACCACTGTCTCCGTTGGTTATCAACCACGCAGAACGCGATTGACCTCGCCACGAAGGCTAATTCCTGCAAGCGAACCCAAGAACACAAGCAAGAACAGGAAGGATACAAACCGAATGCCAAATCACTGACAAACGAAGATAAGGTGAGGTTTCACAAACGCCAATGCGGCAGCCAATCGGTCCGGCGCAAGAGGCGGGATCTAAACACAACAGTGTAGATGCAACAAAGCAAAACCTAACCCTAGAGTTGGCTGGCGTGAGAATATATAGGGCGGCGGCCTGTGGAAGGGGAACAGACTTGGGCTGTGGGCTAGAAGACGTACAGACTCAGATTATGGCCAACATGGCCCAGTTCTGTCACGCAGTACTGTTTTAAATACACAGGTCGACTCGAGACTCCAAATAATGTGAAACAAACGGCAAAAGATCCGTCTTCTCCTCAGCTTTCCAAAAAGTCCAAGAACGCGCCAATCGGACTTCGTATGAGGAATTTATGCCCATTTTGGTGAAAGGTAGTCGATGTAGTCCGAACCAGCGAATTCTTGACTTCAAATCATCCGTGCGGCTCCGTCTTCAACTCCAACTCTCCTATTCCATCTCCCATGTTCCTAAGCAACAAAATATCACTAGTATTCAGTAGCATCCCATCCAAACAAATATAATCAAAGTTGCTAAGGAACGAATTAACCTCATGGTTCAAGCGACGGGCACGGGCGCGTGTGATTGGTCCTTGTAGTTGAATTGTAGGTGGAGGCTCCATGTGTGTATCATGTGAAGTGATGTCCTCATCACCAGCCGAGGCATTGAAGCCAGTCCAACACAAGTTCAGGCGCTACAGAACATGGCCCCCCCTCAGAATCTGAAGCAAGCGCAAAAGCTGGTCGGGCGGTTGGCGGCCCTCGGGCGTTTTCTGGCAAAATCAGCAGAGCGCAGCCTGCCCATCTTCAAGGTGCTCCGAAGTTCTAAGCATTTCGAGTGGACCCCCGAGTGTCAGGACTGCTTCCGGCAAATCAAGGAATATCTCTCCGGCCTCGTGGCCCTCGCCACACCTCAGGCCGACAGCACCTTATTGGTCTACCTCGCCGCCTCCGGCACGGCAACGAGTGCGGCTTTAGTTCAAGAGGAGGATCTCGGCGGGAAGCTAATCCAACGCCCTGTCTACTTCGTTTCCGAAGTCCTCGCCGGAGCAAAGGCTAGGTACTCCGAGCTCGAAAAGGTGGCCTACACCCTCGTCATGGCCTCTCGGAAGCTCCGGCACTACTTCCTGGCTCATGACATCGTCATCCCGACTGCCTACCTGCTCGGCGACATGTTCTGGAACAAGGACGCCACCGGCCGCATTGGAAAGTGGGCGGTGGAATTAGCCCCGTTCGGGATCTCCTTCGTCGCCCGGACAGCCATCAAGTCCCAAATCCTCGCCGATTTCGTCGCAGAGTGGACGATGGCCCGCGAACCCATGGGCGCCGAAGCAAGCGAAGGGGTTTGGACCGTCTTTTCAGACGGTGCTTACCAGGCCTCGGGGGCTGGGGCCGGAGCAGTCATTGTCTCCCCATCCGTCCAGCAGGCCCTGTATTCTACTCGGCTGAACTTCAAGGCCACAAACAATATCGCCGAGTACGAAGGAGTCCTATTGGAGCTTCGCAAGGCGCACGCGCTGGGAGCCACGCGTGTGGTCGTCAAGACCGATTCTCAAGTCGTCGCCGGGCACATCGACAAGAGTTTCCGGGCTAAGCACCCCGACCTCGCCTCCTACCTCGACTCCATCCGGAAGTTCGAAGCAGCCTTCAAGGGTATATCCGTCCAAAACATTCCGCGAGGCGAAAACGGCCAAGCCGACGCCCTCGCCAAGGCTGGGGCAGGGGCTCAAGCCTTGCCGCCAGGAGCTTTTTTCGAGGAGCTCACCCAACCTTCGGCGCCCCCTCGCAGCGAGGCATCCGCCTCCACCTCCTCGGACGAGCCCCCACCGCCACCTCAGCTAGCCCCAGTCCTGTGCACGGCTGGCGCTGATTGGCGGGAGCCCATCCTGCGCACGCTCGCAGGTAGCGGAAATGACCATCCTAGCCCAGACCAAGCTCGCCTGCAGCTCCGTGCGAGGTCATTTCAGGTTATCAATGGCATTCTATACAAGTCCGGCGTATGCACCCCGCTACTCCGCTGCATCTCACACTCGGATGGAGTTGCCATGCTCCAAGAAATCCATGGGGGGCTATGCGGGATCCACCTGGCACCACGGGCTCTTGCAGGAAAGGCTCTCCGACAAGGCGTATACTGGCCCACTGTCGTAGCCGACGCCGAAGAACTCATCCGCACCTGCCAGGGTTGTCAGTGGATGGGGCGGCGCAGTCACCGACCTCCAGCCAGCCTGCTACCCATCCCTCCGGTATGGCCTCTGGCCCGCTGGGGCATGGACCTCATCGGGCCACTCCCCAGAGCGAGAGGAAACCTGCGCTTTGCCGTTGTCACCGTCGAATATTTCTCCAAGTGGGTCGAAGCGGAGCCATTAACCTCCATCACATCCCGAAGCGTCCAGAAATTCTTCTGGCAGAATATTGTGTGCCGTTTCGGAGTACCCAAGCAACTCACATTGGACAACGGAATGCAGTTCGACGCTGGACCCTTCCGGGCATTCTGCGACGAATTGGGAGTCCAGCTCTGCTTCGCCGCCGTGCGGCATCCCCAGTCTAACGGAGCCGTGGAGTGAGCTAATGTTCACATCCTTTCGGGCCTCAATAAACGCATCGTCGGCTTAGCCAAAGGGTTATGGCCCGACGAGCTGCCGAAGATCTTGTGGTCCATCCGGACAACCACTTCTCGGGCCACCGGCTTCACTCCATTCTGCCTCTTGTTCGGCGACGAAGCAATGACCCCAACGGAGCTCCGAGCCAGTTCGTTGCGTGTCACAACACCCGAGGGCGATGACGAGCGTACCATCTCCCTCGACTTGGCCGAAGAGACGCGGCTCCGGGCAGTCTCCAACCTATCCAAGTATCAAAAAGA
The DNA here is from genome assembly GCA_019279435.1 of Zizania palustris. Lineage (NCBI taxonomy): Eukaryota > Viridiplantae > Streptophyta > Magnoliopsida > Poales > Poaceae > Zizania > Zizania palustris. Next base: position 5,285,531 of record JAAALK010000085.1, read on the forward strand.
GACCAAAGCTTGGTACGACCCCAAGGTCAAGCGCAATGAGTTCCAACCCGGGCACCTCGTCCTTCGCGCGGTGATCGCTCCCACCAAGCTGGGCAACAAATGGGAAGGACCCTACATTATCACAAGGTCTGGGCGACCGGGATCCTACCGGCTCGCCACCCTAGAAGGCGAAGAGCTGAAGCATACTTGGCATACGGAGCACCTGAAGCACTACTTTCCGTAGAGTCGTCACTGTATTCCGCTAACAGCCGATGGCCCCTGATTTTGTACCCTAATTGTGTAATAAAATCACCAGACCAATATTCTCGCCCAGCACGAAATGCGTCACGACTCTAGGAATTTCTCTTCACCGAAGCTATCGGGTTCCGAGCTCCGGCTCGACGCACCCTCGCTATTGGGTTCCGAGCTCCGGCTCGACGCACCCTCGCTATCGGGTTCCGAGCTCCGGTTCGACGCACCCTCGCTATCGGGTTCCGAGCTCCGGCTCGACGCACCCTCGCTATCGGGTTCCGAGCTCTGGTTCGACGCACCCTCGCTATCGGGTTCCGAGCTCCGGTTCGACGCACCCTCGCTATCGGGTTCCGAGCTCTGGCTCGACGCACCCTCGCTATCGGGTTCCGAGCTCCGGCTCGACGCACCCTCGCTATCGGGTTCCGAGCTCTGGTTCGACGGACCCTCGCTATCGGGTTCCGAGCTCCGGTTCGACGAACCCTCGCTATCGGGTTCCGAGCTCCGGCTCGACGCACCCTCGCTATCGGGTTCCGAGCTCCGGCTCGACGCACCCTCGCTATCGGGTTCCGAGCTCCGACTCGACGTACCCTCGCTATCGGATTCCGAGCTCCGGCTCGACGCACCCTCGCTATCGGGTTCCGAGCTCCGGCTCGACGCACCCTCGCTATCGGGTTCCGAGCTCCGGCTCGACCCACCCTCACTATCGAGTTCCGAGCTCAGGCTCGACGCACCCTCGCTAGTGGGTCCCGGGCTCCGACTCGACACTCCCTCGCACTCGGACTCCTACATCCCGTCCGGAGTGTGCCGCCCCCGGTCATGGGATACATTCAACACGCCTTCCTCCTAGCTGGTTAGCGCCCAGCCGGCCAACCGACTACCCGCTAAGGGGGGAAGGGAAGGAGCAAGGCGAAAGGCTTCGACAAGCACATATCGGAAGCACGGAGGGCGTACAATGTTTATTACAAATCAAAGACGGAAAAGAAGAGTCAAGAGAAATTTTCATCCAAGCCAAGCAAGAAACGAAGACCTCCTCGGCCGGAGGGGTCACCAGCGCCGGAGCGCGTTTCGGGCATGTGCCCAGGCACGCTTCGCGCGGACCTCTCCTTCCTTTTCTTCCGCTCCTCTTCCTTCTTCTGGGCGCGAAAGGCCCTCTGGTCCTCCTGAAGCTGGGCCCAGCTGCGCAGGTTATCCCCCCTAGAAGGCGCTTCGTCTAAGCTGGCCTCCGTGTCGGACCAATCCACCGGCTCCGGAGACGAGGACGAAGAGCGGGATCCCGCCTCTTCTTCCTTAATGAAGCCCAGAACCCTGCGAAGGATGTCGGGATCCACGCGCCCATCGCCGCTACGGGGGAGGACGAAGCGTGCAGGCCGGTTCGCCTTCAGGACCTCGAAGATGGCCCATTGATGTCAAAGAGCGTCATCAAAATCAAGCACTTCGATATCGCGTTCGCAATCACGGACACCCTAGATAAACCCCAAGAGGTACTCTTTATTAATATGCGATTAAGTTCCTAAGCTATTACAGGTTAGCGCAGTGGAAGGTCCCAAAGAGGTTACACCTTCGGGTCCGGCTGGCGAGCCGAGGCCGGAGGCTTCGAAGGATCCGGAGGACCGCGGCCACGGAGCGCCTCCTCTAGCCAAGATTTGATCGCCTCGGGGCCCTTGGTCTCCCAGACCACCTTGAGCGCTCGCCAAGATCGATTCAGCGCGACGCTTGGCGTTCGAAGGTGATCTCCCACGAAGACGACCAGATGCGGGCTCAAAGGCGAAGGAAGCGGAAGGCCGGACACCTCGAGATGGCGGAGGATTCCATAAGCGGCCACCCGAGCAGACACTTCGCCGTACTGTGTTACGGTCAAGTGTATCTGCCGGACGGCGCACTGAATGAACTTCACTCGGCGAAGCAAAGACTCCCGGGCGATGTCGAACGCGCCGCACCCGGTGCCGTAGCGCGCCAGCACCTTCCGGAGAGACACCGCGGTATCGGCCGTCGTTTTCCCTGCCTCAGCAAGGGCCTCGGTCATCTCCCCATTCCGGGTGGTGAGGTCCACCTCAGTCCGCTCCATCTGGGCCACTCGTACCCAGAGGGACTCCGCGCTGGTCGCTGCCTCCTCCCGAAGCCTGCCTTCCTCCGAGACCCGAGCTCGGAGAGAGGAAACCTCCGCCTCCAGTTCGTCGGCCCGGGCAGCCCGGACCCGGAGGGTGGCAGCTTCCGCCTCCTGTTCGTCGGCCCGGGCAGCTCGAGCCCGGAGCCCTTCCAATTCCGCAACACGAGCCTTGAGGGAGCCCATCTCCGCCACTTGGGCCTCAAGTGTTTCGGCCCTCGCCGCTTGGAGACGGAGGGCTTCTACTTCCGCCGCTGCTCCCGAGCCAGTGCCTCCGCGGCATCCGCTCGAGCTGCGAACCTCGCGGTCTCCGCCTCGTGGCGTTGGCGTTCGGAGAGAAGAGCGATCATCTGGCCCTGCGCCAGGGCAACCACCTGCATGCGGGGAAGGTTAGCAAGAGAAGGGCTAGAGGCTCACTAAAGGCATTCCAAGGACGTACCTGGCCCACTACGGTCTCGATGGCCCGACCGAGTTCTAGGCCGTCGGACGTCCCCAGCTCCTCTACAACCGGGGCTTCGCGGAGCCGCAGGTAATAGTTGTGGACCGGAGCCACCCTGGACGCGAAGTCCTCGCTGTTCGCCAGGAAGGGGCGCAGGAGGGGCACCGTAGCTCGCGCGCCCCGGTTGGAGGTAGGGACCCGAGGCGAGCCCCTGGCGCCCTCGGCCGCCTCCGGAGAAGCCCCTTCAGAGGCCCCCGCCTCCGCTCCGACTCGCTGCTCCGAAGCCTCCGTCGCATCAACAGGGGTTGTGGGCCTCTCGTCTGCGGCATCGTCCCGGGGCAAGACAACTGGCTCGGCAACCCGGGCAGATGTGCCTGTGTAGATGAACGGGTTGAAGCTCGAAGGAATCCCAGGGTTTGAAGAAAGACGGGTAATTTATCTTACCTTCATCCGCGCCATCGCCAAGATCCTCCGAAGGCGGAGTTGGACCAGATGGGCTCGGGCGGAAGAAGAGGTCGTCGATGGAGTTCACGGGCGAACCCGCCGCCGCCGCGGCGAGCTCGGCTTCCATGGCCTCGCGCCCTTCAACGGCGCCGAGGGGGTCGGCCAGCCCGCCGCGATCCAGGCTGTCTGTCGCCCTGCTTCCGTGAGAGCCGACGGAGCCCCCCTCCGAAGTTGGTTGGTGCGAGGGAGAAGTCTCCGGAGGCGGCGTTGTTCGGGCGGCAGGGACCCCTTGCCTAGCCCCCGGCGCAGGGTCCTCGAAGCCCGAACGAGGGAGAGCACCCTCGGTCCTCTCGGTGCCCGAGCGGACGTGCGGAATTGGGTCCGGAATCGCCGGGGGATCCCCCGACTCTGACTGAGCCCCGTCGCTAGATCCTCCTCCTTCGGAGCCGGAGGCGGAGGTCGGTTCCGGGGAAAGCCGCTTGGCCCTTTCACTATCTTCTTCTTCTTCTTCGAGGGGTGCCTGGGCGAGAGGCCACCGTCGAGATCGCCCACCTTCCTCTTCGAGACATCCCGAAGGGCCTCTCCCTCCGGAAGAGGCGGAGGCGAGAGCTCAAGAGCGCCCCACACTCGGTTGAAGCGCTCCTAGGAACCCACCAGTTCCAACCGTCGGGTGCGTTCGGCTTGGGTAGGGGCACCAAGGATCCCCTCCGTCACGCGGGCCACCTCTTCGGGGGTCCGGGCCACAAGCGACCCTGTAGTCCAAAGGTCAGAATCAAATACCCTCCGAGCAGAAAGCGGAGTCAAGGTAAACAAGCGCGAACGCTTACCGAGTTGGCGGGAGAGCTCCGCTAGCATCGATTCATCCCGCCTGCTCCGGAGCGACGCCGGCCATTCCTCCTTCAGTGGAGGGATTTTGAGGGCCACGAATTCCTCCGCTAAGTCACGCATGCTCATTCGGCGAGCAACGATCTGAAGAAGCTTGATCCGCGCGGAGATCGAGCCGGAGTCAACTTCGATGCGCGCCTCCTTCCGGAACCAGATGTGGCGCGGAATCCCGACGAGTCCGGAGCTAAGCCCCACATGGACGTAGAACCACCGGCTCACCCATTTGGAGTACCACCTCTTGTTGATGGCCTTCGCCGGGAAGTGGTCCACGTACTTCCTCCGGAGTTGGAAGTTAATGCTTCCGAAAGCTAGTATTTGACCTCCCTTCTTCTTTGGCTGGCAGAGGGCCTCGTGCATCTCCACGAAGACCTCCACCCTTCCTTCACAGCCCTCGGCGCGCATGGCCCACTCGAAGATGGCGAGGCGGGCCACGGCGTTGGGAGATAGCTGTGGGAGCTCCACGTGAAACGCGTCCAGCACCCCAGCGAGGAGCTCCGAGGCAGGAAACCCCAGCCCCGCCTCGAAGAAAGCCTCGAAGACGACGACCTCGCCCTCTCTCGACTGCGGGGCCGTCTCCCGACCTGGTCTCCTCGCCTGCGTCTCGGGACCAAGGCGGCCCCTGGTCGCTTGATCGATCGACGCCCCCGTGCATGTAGATGGGCCAAGCTCCAAGGTCTGCTCCCGGAACTGCTCCGAGGCAGGACGAAGGTCGCGCGAGCCGCGTGTCTCTGATGGGCCGGTGGCCGCCGCCGCCGCTGCCATCTGGCGCTGCAGAAAGCGCGGATCCATCGCCATTGCCGGGGCGTCACCTCTCTCCATCACGCAAGGAGTGAGAAGAGGACTAGCGCTCAAGGGGCGAAGTGGGTGCAGGGTGGTGTGGCTGGAGCGTGCGCGATGAAGTCAGGAAGGAGGAACCAGACGCGTAGCGGGCGGTATTTAAGTACGAAGCCGGCAGTTTCCTCTTCCACTCGTTCCGCGTGTGAACGCGGCGGTTGCATGGCGCCTACATTTAATGCCTAACCGGCGCCTCGGGGCGCAGCGGTCTGCCGACGGTTCGCCTCCCCAACGCCGAATGCACGCCCGCGGCATTAACTGCCTTAGGTGGCGTTGGGCCACCTCTTTGGGGCTGGAGCCCTATGGTCAAAGGCGCGTAAGCATCTGGGGAGCCGGTCAAACTTCTCCCAACCCCTCGGGAAGGGGAACTCAAAGCGGACCTCAGCCCCCGGTCTGGCCGCGCCAGCGCACTCCAGAGCTCCTCCGCGTCCGCCGAGGGGGGCCGTACTCCGGCCAAAACCGGCACCTCAATGTAAGTCGCATCCTTATGAAACTTATCGGAATTATCTTGTGCGCTTCCACCCTCTCTTAACGCAGGGCTCCCGAGAGGAAAGAAGCGAGGGGCTACTTTTGGGGGAGATAATCCCGACGGCCAGGGGGCCCACTGTCAGGGGGTCTGAAGCCAAGGATACCGGAGGCCACCCTCCGGGATAAGGATACCGGAGGCCACCCTCCGGGACAAGGATACCGGAGGCCACCCTCCGGGACAAAGATACCTGAGGCCACCCTCCGGGAGAAGAATACCGGAGGCCACCCTCCGGGACAAGGTCGCCGGAGGCCGCCCTGCGGGAGGGAATCGCCAGAGGCCCTCCCTCGGGCCACAGTAGCGAACCCGAAGGGAGCGTTGGCAGGAAAAGGACGGGACAAATATACGGGGGGACAGGATCGCGATCCTCTGAGCCGTGTCGGGCGGCGCAGGCAGCGTCCGACACGGCTGATACGTTGTCAGAGTCGAATCTTCTTGTCTGTACTGTATATAGTCCGTTTTGTCTGTACTGTCGACCGGCCGTTGGCTGTGTAGCCGTTGGTGTTCCAGGGGTGCTTGGTCCTCTGGACGGGGCGCCTTATAAATACCCCCCAACTATAGTTGTAATAACACAAGCTCAAGGAGCATTGAATACACCACCCTCATTTCCACCACGAAAACCTGCTGGCCCGATCCGTCGTCCCAACACCCACGGATGGCACCAACTGTTGTTGTAAAGGATTATGCTAATAGGTTCTATAAAACCAAGAACTGACAAACGAAGTGTTTGTGAATGCGAACTATCTTAAGCCTCCGAAAAGGATAATAGCTCAGAATAGTTCGAAGTGTGTATTGAATATCAGAATATTCGATGCCTCTTACAGGGCGAGAAGGGAGGTATTTATAGGTAAAATCTATAGAGAAAAGACATTTTACCCCTCAATTACAACCGACATAGTGGATACTATTTCGGTATTCCTTATAGGTTAATTAAGTAAAACATGCTTGGAGGATGTTGATAAGGTAGGCGTCCCATCCTTATGGTTGTTTTCCACTCTAGAGGGGAAGTCTTTCGGAGGGTCTATTCAGACCGGAGCTTGGACAAACTCTTCGGCTTCGAGTCCTTCAATCCGAAGGCAAGTCTTGGGCTCCGAAATTAAGACTTGCCTTTGTCTTGGAGGATCATTAGGATGATGTATTTTCCCCAACAAATGGATTTTCAAAAACAAGCAAGGGGAGGATGGGTCTGTGGTTAGAAACAAAGCTAGACTTGTAGCTAATTAGTGTTTTCTCAAATTGAAGGGATTCATTTTGCTGAAACTTTTGCACATGTTGCTCGTCTCGAGGCCATTAGGATTATGCTTGCATTTGCTGCATCCCGTGGGTTCAAACTTTACCAAATGGATGTAAAAAGTACTTTTCTTAATGGCTTCATAGATGAAGATGTTTTTGTGTTGGACCGAAATAGGCGACCAACGGCGGGTGAATGGGAGCTTTTAAAATTCTATTCTACTGAATAGGCTTGAAACACACCCTTCAAAGTGTCTGGTTCAGAGGTATCGAACACACTCTGAACATAGGTTTCGAATAGGGTAAAAGTTCAAAGTTCAGAATACTTCCCTCACCCTTAGGAACCCAAATACGTACTGAACTCTGCAAAGATAGTGCAGGCTCCGCACACGAGGTGCCTTCGAGCAGGCTTCACACAACTGTACTTCGCACAAGTACGTTACCCTTAGAGAGCTCCGAATAGATACTCTGCAATAGTAACTGGTACTAGGCTTCGCACTTCAGAATGTTGAAAACAGACAAAACTGACTGCAATGAGGACTTCGGCTATGAGAAGAGAACAAGCCTCGAATGGACATTTCACAAAGTGCTTCGCTAGCAAACAGGGAGGACTAGCCTCCGATTTACACAGAGCGAACACACACAAACGTTACTCACAGAAATCGCACATACAGGAGACAAACACACTTCGTTGGAAATGAAATAGAGGAAGAACTCTGATTGGCACATAACGAAGTGAAGTGTAGAAAACTTAACTGATGTAGTGCAAAACACAAATACAAGTTCAAGCAATAGACAGAAAATAGAATGGAAATTTCATTGCTATAACAGGGAAAACAAAAACTCACAAGTACAGAGAACTCTTCATGGCGGCTAGCCAACGCTACAGGGAATAGAAGGTTCTAAAAATGGAGTGCACAGTGTTGCCCTAGCCCTGAGCCTGCCTCTCCTTTTATAGGCACTACTCTGATTTGTGAATTGACTACAATACCCTTAGGGTTTACATCGTTTTTGTCTCAACCAGACATGGGGGTACAGATAGTAGTCTACTTTATTGGAAGCTCCTTTTGTTAGCTTCGCTGGGCAGACGATATCGGATTTTGCAGAGCAAACACGATCAGCTTTTGCAAAGTGGAATTTTATGGAGCCCCCTTCGCACACGAGGTGTGCAGAGGCTTCGGTGACATGCTTCGAACCCGAAGGCCTTCGCTTCACTGAAGTTAGTCTTTGATACATTGACGGTTTTGAGCTGAAGCCGTCAAAGCCATTAAGCCTTCGCACCATCACCTCCGGAGTGGACCACCACGGCTTCGCAGCTACTCCCAGCTCAAACTCCGTCAGCCCGTGTGCTGAAGCCATGCATGGCCGAAATACTTCATCATCCACACTCCGAAGTCCCACCTTCGAAGTATCTTGACCACCTTCCAAAGTCCCTCCTTCGTCCAAGGCCTCCACATGAAGCACTTCCATAAGCATTTCGTTGTAGTGTCTCTGCCTAGAACACACTCCCGAAGAGCCTTACCCGGACCATGCCTTCGATGCACCTCGACTTCTGAGACCTCGTCAGGTGTCCTTCCAACTGTCTCCGTCCGGAGCACACTTGGGAGCCTTGCCTCATTCCTGAGGACTTCGCCACCATCCTTCTAAGTTACTCCTTGAAAGTCATCCTTCAAAGTGCCTCGCCTCCGAGGACTTTGCCTCGGGGTACCTTCAGTTAGAGCCACCCTTCGCACTTTCTGCCTTCGCTCGGTGCACCTTGACCCGAGGACCGACCTCGACTCCACGCAGCCTCCATGACCAAGCTCCCCACTTTCCTGGCATCAAGCCTCCCGCTTGACCTAGGTTCACCTGCTGTGAACCGTCCCGTCACCTCTGAAGTCACCTGCACACCACCGACAAGCAGACAAGTGTTTCCAGTAACCCGAAACCTCTCCGGGTAAACAACCTCCGGTACATACTCTGGTGTACCACCCAAAGTACGAAGTCCAAAGTACCGAGCCCTTTGATGCAGAGTTCTCATCATATTCTCTTGGACCCCTCCGACAGACATACTCCGCTGCAACATATGCAGCCAGCAAACACCGAAACCCTTCGGAGGGACCCATTCGCATAGAAGGTAAAACTTGTCAATCACTCATCACAGACTTGAAACTAAGGCACATCTCAAACTTGGTTTCTCAATCTCCCCCTTGATGAGTGCATTGACAACCAAATTCAAGTTCAAGAAAAGTTGAAATTTTTCAGTGTACAAGTGACCATAAAAACTCAGAAAAGAGTCAAATCATGTCTCTTGATAAAATAATATCTTCCCCCTTGACTCATGAAAATCCATTTGGCAAAAACTCCCCCTTCGGCAAAGCATGAAAGCACATCTCTTCTCTTGAGATAAGAAGCAAGTTCTCCCCCTTTGTCTAGGACCGAAAGTAGCGACCAGAGGGGGGTGAATGGGCGCCTAAAAATTCTTTCGAATCAATGGCCTGCTCCCAACACCCAACGCACCTCAAAAGACTCAGCAGCAAAACGTAATCAGATCGCCAAAACCTAAAAGTATCTAGCCTAAAAATGACCGGTGTCTTAGAGAAAGAAACACCAATACAGTGCTAATAGGCAGATAAACAAAGCATTCAAAATATGGGCAGATCAAAGTTCTCAGAAACAGATCATCACAACAATTAAACTGAGGGCACGTAAATAGTGATAAAGCGTTACTGTTCAAAGTTGTCTCCTGTTTGGAACTTGGCGAAGCCTACTTCAAAGTATGTGCGAAGCCTGAAGTGGTCGAGGGTTGTCGATCGAAGCCTGCAATGTCGAAGCCCGTGGGGGTTGTGCCGAAGTCTGCTTCAAAGTCCTTTGTCGAAGGGTGTAGTGGACGAGCCGAAGGTTGATGGAGTCTAGGCTAGTTCGGTGAAGAGTGTGGCAGAATGCGAAGCATGCTTCGGTGCGAAGTGTGAGGCTACCGAAGCCTGCTCCGAAAAGCACACTTCGAAGCTATGAAGGTTAACACAAGAAAAATCAACTTCGAAGCTTAACAGAGAAAAATCGAAGCCTGCAACGCAACCTTCGAAGCTAGATTGATCAAAGTATGACTACCGGAGTAATGACCTTCGAATCACAGGCCAACTTCGAATCGAAGTCCTCTGGTGCTTTCACACAAGAAACCAAAGCATAGAAACACACTTCGAATCACAACCTCCGAAAGCACAGACTGAGTGAGACCCACAACAAGAAATGATGCGAGGCAAAATGTAGCACACTTCGAGCGAAGCTCACAAGAAGAGATTTGAGCGAAGGTGCTTTGCAAGAGACAGCACTACGTGTGAGGCTTCGAAGAAGGTAGTCCGAAGCTTCACAACACTGAATATTATCCGAAGGCTATAAGCTCCGAAGCTATATTCCCTTCGAATGACAGCCCACGCAACTTCGCAAACGCAAAACACCAAAGAAATAAAAGCGTTTAGACTTTGCAAAACAACGTACACACCTGCAAGGCCTACACCTGGCGAAGTCCTCAAGCAAAAAATAATTGTGCAGAAAAGTCAGATCAAACCCTATCACCTAAAGCAAACTAGCTCCTGCAGTACTAGCTTCTAGACTTGTACCAGCACTGAAAAGCGAAAGAAACAAGATAAATGATGACTTCATGCAGCCTATATGCACAAGAACAGAGGCACACAGAACCTAGCTGCCAGGCTAAAACAATAGCTAGAGATATCCATCTCTACAACACACCGCACAAGAGAGCAAAAAGCAGTGTATAGAAAACATTATCTCTCAATCAGAACGTGTGCAGCGAATCACAGAACTGAGATCTTCTCAGTCTTCGCCGAAGAACAAAATCACAGAGGAAAACCGAAACAAGCATGCGTTGGTGGAGATCTAAAGATCGATGAATAAACTAGGCACGCAAAGCAAGGCAATCAATAAATAAAAACTGTTGTGATCCTCGATGGAAGAACGTGAGAACGTGAAGAACAGGAGATCGCTAGAGATGGCGGCGCTCATAGGAAGAAACAGGACCAAGCCAAAAGTGACCCAAACTTTAGTGCTGGATTAAAGTGAATTACAGAATGGGTAACCCTAACCCTAGGGATTGGGGCCCTATTTATAGGCAGCCCAATAGCCTAGGAATATTCCCTCAGACCCTTAGGTTTTTTTACAAACGCTGAAATAAATGGAAAAGACCAAATTGCCCTTAGGATATTTTTACAGACTCGACTAACTGACAGTGGGCCTAAGGACAAAATAGTAAACTCCTATTTACAGATGACTTATCCGGAAGCGGAGATTTCGTAGCGACTACGGCTTCACCTCTGAACAGTCCGGTGCGAGATCAGCGGTTGTCAGTTTTGCGCCGAAACTAACAAAGCGTCCACCGACTTTGCACCAGGTACCCGAATTGGGCCGGCCCGATTCCGCGGATCTCTCAGCCCAGCAATCACTCACCGCCCATGTACCTGAGTAAATCCTGGTCAACAGCCCAGTGGATCCTCTATTGCTCCTAGCCCATATACCCAGATTGGGCCAACCCGACTTCGCAGCCCCTCTGCCCGACAGTCGCTCGCTGCCCGTGTACCTGAGTCACAAGCGGCCCAGACGCAGTAGGTCTTCTCTCTCTTTTCAGTCCTTTTTGACTACCGTTGACAATGACTCATCCCTTCTGGAGCCATGAGGCCCACGCTCTTCAGCATGGCTCCTCAATCTCCCCCTTGATGAGTGCATTGTCAACACTTCTCTTCATCAGCTCTCCAGTACCTGCGAGCACACGTGGACACACGAAAACAAAGCACAAGAAAAATAGAGAAGAAGAAAATAAAATAAAAGTTTAACCCTAATGACCAAAACCCGAACAAAAGCAAAAAGCGGTCATTATGGTTAACCAAAATTAAAAACTCAAAACGAGTGCAATCTCATAATCATCAACAAGGATATCAAAAGAGTAAGGACAAACGAGACAAAAACTCCCCCTGAAACAAATCCCAGAGAAGGCTAAAACTCCCCCTTAAGCTCTTCTCCCAAAATTTCTCCCCCTTGTTGACAAGTGGACTCATCAAGCGAGACTAAATGCACTCGAAAGAGACACGGACTCCCACTGAAATGCAACTCCCCCCTCAAAATATGCAATGAATGCAACTAGGGTGCAGATGGAGTGTAGAAAGCATGCTTCTCAGATATGATTGACTGTAATTTACAAAATCTAGCAGGTATAGCAAAAGACATGCTATCTAAGATACATGGCATGATTAGTGCAACAGATGATATCTAAAGAAAGTCATTAGCACACATTTTTCAATTTTTGCAAACAAAAGCATCACCACATTTTCCAGTTGACAAGCGAGGTAAAGCATGAGATGCAGAAGCTAACTGATATCTACAAAGATAAGCATTGTCCAAAACAAAGTGCTTCAGCAAACTTGTTTTCTTTTTAATTTTCAGGCTTTTTCATTTTCCTTTTTCATTTTTGCCAGGGGTTATTTGCATGTCAAACCTTATGCTAACCGACCAAGTCAAGCCTAGGCCAGAACTGGACCATCAGAAGCTTAAGACATTGGTCTTGGCATACACTACACTGTCCTAGTTCATACCAAAGTGCTATGGTAAGCAGTCCAGAACAATGCAATGCGACAAGGCAAACCCACCTGGATCTTTTCAAATTATGCATAAAAAGGCATGGAATTTTCATTTTTCTGATTTTTCATGATTTTTATAGCACATTTCCATGTTTAAAGCATAAAGATGTCCAAGTTGCATATTTGCATCTAAGTAAGGAACTAGATGCAAAGCATGTAACAGATAGCAAAAACATTCAGCCTACACATGCTAATTACCAGAAGCAATGGTGATAATTTTTCAATTTTAAAGCATAAAAGCCATGCATATGACAGATATCAGACATATCAAGTGAACTGAGCCAAAGCATGATCATAGACAAGTAATCAAAAGCATGTACCATCTAGAATAAGTAAAGCAGTTCAATCATATAACAGAAGCAAGCTCAAAAGTGTGATATGTGAATATGCATGATATGAACACACACAAAAAGACTCAAGAAAAGAGTAAAGAGGAAAGAAAACTGACTCCAAATATCCTAAAAAGGATACACAACACCCAAATCCCCTCGTAAACGCTCAAAGGTAGACTGATCTAGGGGTTTGGTGAAAATGTCAGCCAACTAATAATGAGTGTCAACATGAACAAGGTCAATGACACCTTTCTCATATTGATCCCGCAGAAAGTGAAAGAGCACATCAATGTGTTTGGTTTTTGAATGGAGACAAGGGTTTTTCCCTACACTAATAGCACTGGTGCTGTCGCAAAACAAAGGAACTCTGGTAGGAAAGAACAACCCAAAATCTCACAACGTGGAAACCATCCAAACCAACTGTGAGCAGCAGCTAGCAGCAGCTACATACTTAGCCTCAGTGGTCGAAAGAGCAAATCAAGATTGCTTTCGAGAAGACCAAGAAACAAGAGACGAACCAAGAAACTAGCAAGTACCGAGATCGGGCGCATAGGTGAGATACCTGAAAATGCGCTTGATAGCCTGCCGATGAGACGCGCGTGGTGAAGACTGGAAGCGCGCGCACAGCCCCACGGTGAACTGTATGTCTGGCCTCATCACCGTCAAGTACAGCAGTGAACCGATCATCCCTCAAAACTCTCTCTCATTGACCTTGACGCCGCTCTCGTCCTTGTCCAGACCCCTAGATGTGCCAATTGGGGTCATCTGAGGCTTTAGCTCTCCACCAAAGTCATTTTTTTTCAACATGTCTCGAGTGTTCTTACCCTGGTGGATAAAGGTACCATCCTTGGTCTGCTTGATCTGGAGCCCTAAGAACTACTTGAGCTCACCCATGAGGCTCATTTCAAACTCGTTGTGCATCTGCTTAGAAAACTTGGACACAAGAGCATCAGTAGTACCGCCAAAGATAATATCATCCACGTAAATCTGAGCGACTAAGAAATGTGAAGCATCTCTAAGCAAGAAGAGAGTTTTATCCACAGAACCCATCACAAAGCCCTTCCTAACAAAAACTGCTTTAACCGGTCATACCAAGCCCTGGGGGCTTGCTTCAGACCGTATAAAGCTTTCTGCAGCTTAAAAACATGTCGAGGAAACCTAGGGTTCTCAAAACCGGGGGGCTGCCTAACATAAAACATAAACCTCCTCCTCTATGTACCCGTTCAGAAAAGCATTGTTGACGTCCATTTGAAAAAGCTTAAAACCCTTCGAAGCGGCAAAAGCTAAGAGAATGCGAATGGACTCAAGACGGGCAACAGGGCGAAAGTTTCTTCAAAATCAATACCTTCCTTCTAGCAAAAACCCTGGGCAACCAGTCGAGCTTTGTTGCACACCACAACCCCATCTTCACCTTGCTTGTTCTTGAACACCCACTTGGTGCCTATGGGGTTGCATCCGGGTGGCAGCTCAACCAGTATCCAAACCCGATTGCGGACAAAATTCTCAAGCTCTTCTTGCATAGCATTAATCCAATTTGAATCAGAAAGAGCATGAGAAACATCTCTGGGCTCAAAAGATGCAACAAAAGCAGATTCAGCAAACACAACAAGTGAGTCAACAGAAGAACGCAAAGTCCTTGCAGACAAATCACCGATGATGAGCTCTGAGGGGTGATCGCGCTGAACTGCTCGGGATCCCTGGTGATCAGAAGTCACCTCACCAGAGTCAGTAGCTGGCACCTCTGGACTCGACTGAGGGGGCTCGATCAAAGTGGAATAAGTGATCAGAGGTCCGCCCTCGTCCTCAGTCGAAGTCTCAGAAGGTGTGGGTTGTGCAGGCTGTGCAGAAGGCCCACCCTCATCAGCAGCTGGAGTGTCATCATCTTCCTTGAAGATGGACTCTCCGAGCTCACCATCTTCAGAAGGCTCAAAAGAAGGATTCAAAGAAGGCAACGACTCATCAAATGAAACCTCACAAGTCTCAACAAGCTGCTGGGAGTCGAGGTTCCAAACACGGAAGCCTCGAGAATGCAATGCATAACCAAGAAAGACTCCATCCCAGCAACGAGACTCAAACTTGTCCAAATGCCCTCCCTTCTTGAGCACAAAGCACTTGCAGCCAAACACTCGCAAGTGGCTCACCTTGGGCTGTCTGCCAAACCGCAACTCATATGAAGTCTTACCAAGGTAAGCTCTAAGAAAAATGCGGTTGGCTAGATAGCAAGCCGTGTTCATGGCTTCAGCCAAAAACGCCTAGGAGTCCTGTGCTCATCGAGCATCGTCCTGGCCATCTCGACTAGCATGCGGTTCTTTCGTTCCACAACGCCATTCTGTGGGGGAGTGTAAGGAGCAGAAAACTGATGATCAAGACCCTGATTACTACAGAAGCTAACGAACTGAGAGTTCTTGAACTCAGAGCTGTTGTCAGAGCGAATTGCTCGCATCCGACCATTGTTCTCATTCTTCAGCTTCAAAATCAGGTCATGAACAAAATGAAAAGTTTCATCCTTAGACTCCAGAAAGAAAAACCACGAGAATTGAGAAAAATCATCAACAATCACAAGTGCGTACCACTTCCCACCGACTGAGCGTACCCGAGCTGGACCGACAGTGTCCATGTGTAACAGCTCGCCCGGATACGAAGTCATCACCTGAGTCACAGGTGAGTGAGAAGCGGCAACCATTTTCCCGTGACGACAGGGATGACAAACTAGATCCTTCTCCACCTTAAGCTTGGGCAATCCTCGGATGAGGTCCATAGAGCTCAACCTAACTAGCAGATCAAAACTCAAATGACCTAACTTCATATGCCACTTCCAGAGCTCAGAGGACGATCCAGCAATCAAACAGCGAGAAGGGCCAAAAGAACTAGAGAAGTCAATATGAAAAACCTTACCAAAAGGTAAGATCTGGCAAATCAAAGACCCTCTAGAATCAATCACAGAAGAATTGCCCTTCTTAAAGCGAACCTCCAACCTATCCTCAAGAAGTTGCGAAACAGAAATCAAATTGAAGTTCAAATTTCCAACCAAAGCAACATTCTTCAAAGAGAAATGGTCAGAGATGCAAATTGAGCCAATGTCGTGTACCTTCCCTTGACCATTGTTCCCGAATGTGATGTACTCTTTGGAGCTCGGGGGAGTGAGACTGGAGAACCATCTGCGATGTCCCATCCTGTGGCGGGAGCATCCTGAGTCCATGATCCAAACGTCCTCCAGTCCCCGATCTTGCACAATCATTGGTTGTAAGGGGGAGCAAATGGTCCGGCACCAGGTTTAGCAAAAGAACTAAACCAGTGTCGAGCCATCTGCTCAAAAGACGGAAAGCAAAAACCATCAGAAGAGTTTGGACCAAAGCGCGTCTCAAAGCGCGGTCCATGGTTCTGCCTAAAACCTCGGCCACGAGGTCCAGGACCGTAGCCAAAACGGCCTTGAGCTCTGCCGGAATGAACACCACCAACTAGAGCACGGGCATGAAAGTCGTCTCCTCTACCACCACCTACACGACACGGCCTAGCCTCCAGCCTCTCCCCGCGTCGAGGAACTCTCAGTCTACCACCCTGCTGGTAGAACTGCTCCTAGCCACCACGAGCACGCTCTTCTCTCTCAACCCGCTTCCTCCTGAAGCAAAACTCTGCAAGATGCCTGTCTCTCTGACAATACTCACAATGGTAGGTGGGCTTCTTAGGATGTGGTTGAGTCTTGGGGTTCTTGGGCTTAGTGGTGTTTGGTGTAGTCTTCTTGGTGTGAGAGGGTCCAGGAAGAGAGTCAAGAGAAGTGTGGAGGTGTTTGGGCTTTGGAACCCAGATGGGCTTCTTGGGTGGAGCTTTGGGTTGTTCTTGGAACACTCCATCCTTGGGCCGACTAGCTTGGAAAAACTCAGTGGAGTGAGTCTTGGGGTATTTCTGCTCAGGAGTCATTTTACTCCACTCCACTGCCCGGCTAATGGCACTCTCAAAGTCAGCCTTGGTGTAGGTGTAGCCTACCCCAAACCCATCTTGCCTCTTAAACTGCTGGATCATCATGCCGAGATGTGGTTCTCTGGAACTGATCCAACTCAGGATAGAACGGAGGTAAAAGTTTTCATTTCGGGAATCAGCTAGCTCCTCTCTCAAGGAAGCTAGTACCTCCACCTGAGACAAGCAGGTCTCACACTCTCTATCTACATGGACAGACTTCTCGGCTTTCAGCTTAATCAACTCCAGTCTAAGAGACAAGCAGTTCTCATAGACAGTGGGTGGAACTGACAGTGTCTCAAGCTCTAGCCTAGTCTGCGCCAGCTCAGCTCTCACTCTCTCCAAATCACCCAAATGCTCATTGCCCTTGGCTTTCAGCTCAGCTAAACTAGCTAGATGAGATGGGCAATCAGCGTAGGGCACGATGACAGTGGCTTGAGCATCTTTCAGCTCCAGCTGAGCGCTTTCAAGCTCAGTGGCCAAAGCATCCCTCTCATCAACTCTTTCTGTGTACCTGGACTTCAGAGTCGACAGGTCACACAGAAGCACCTCACACTTTGGGCACTCACTGCTATCACCCAAGCAAGGGGAGGAAGATAGACTCTCAATTCTGTCGTTGGCCACGGCAAGCTCACTCTCTAATTCATCTATCCTCTTCTTAGCCCCCTAATCAATTTTTCCTGATATTTTAACTCCTAACGATTGCTTTCAAGTAAATCAACGATTTTGCGTTCATAAGATGATACCTTTTCGTTGTCGTCGTCGTCGGAGTCATCGAAGGAGCCCTTCTCTTCCTTATCCCCAAGAGCCATTGAGTAGAAGCTCTTGCGGGATCTTCGGCGTTGATGTGAGCGGCTCTTCGGTCTGTCCCCGAAAGCCATGAAGCAAAGGCCCGCTGGATCGTCCTTGTCCTTCCCCTTCCTGATGATAATCTCCTCATCGCTTGAGCTCGATGAAGAGGAAGAAGACGTGGACCGCTTGGAGTATCTCTTCTCCATCTCGGTGAAGAAGGCCTTTCTGAAGAATCTGGTCTTTGGCTTGCCCTTGGTGAAGGAGGAGCTGTCGTGCTTGCCGGAGTCATGGAAGCCATCACCGGTGCCCTTCTTGTGACCATTGCGCTTGGGGCAGTCGGCGATGAAGTGTCCTAGGTCACCACACTCAAAGCACCCGAATTTCATGCCGTGTCTTTTGAACATTCTCTTGTCATAAACATGATGCACCCGATTGTTAAAAAGACACAGGTCATCATCTCCTAATGACTCGAGCTGGTCCTCAGTGATAGACATCAAAGAGAACCCAGCACAGCTCACAGAAGAGGGATCAACAGAAGGTGTAGCAAGAGATAGGGTTTTTGAACTAGAGCCATTGAGATTTGATCTCAACTGGATATCAACCTCAGTGGCCTTTAGCTTGCTAAACAACTCAGAAATAGTCAAGGTATCATAAGAAGTGCTCTCAATGATAGAGGATACCTTGATCTCCCAGATCTTAGGGTCCAAGGTATGGAGAACCTTGAGCGCCTGCTCATGATCTGAGACTAACTGAACACCCTCAGCCTTGTTGTCCCGAAGCTTGTTTATGATCAATTGAAAACGACCAAACAACGCTTCAACAGATTCACCTGGGTTCTGTGTGAAATTCTCATATTCATGCCGGTAGGTCTGATAGAGCCGAGCCTTGACCTGGGATGTCCCCTCATGATGTGCTTGGAGGGAAGCCCAGATCTCTCTCTGAGGAGCCATGCTGAATAGCGTGGGCCTCATGGCTCCAGATGTGATGAGTCATTATCAACGGTAGTCAAAGAGGACTGAAAAGAGAGAGAAGATCTACTGCGTCTGGGTCGCGTGTGACTCAGGTATACGGGCAGCGAGAGACTGTCGGGCAGAGGGTCCGCGAAGTCGGGCTGGTCCAATCCGGGTACATGGGCTAGGAGCAGCAGAGGATCCACTGGGCTGTTGACCAGGATTGACTCAGGAACACGGGCAGTGAGCGATTGCCGGGCTGAGAGAGCTGCGGAGTTGGGCCGGCCCAATCCGGGTACCTGGTGCAAAGTTGGTGGAGGCTTTGTCAATTTCTGCGCAAAACTGACGACCGCTGATCTTGTCTCGGACTGTCCAAAAGAGAAGTCGTAGTCGCTTCGAAAGCTTAGCTTCCGGATAAGTCATCTATAAATAGGAGTTTAATATTTTGTCCCTAGGCCCACAGTTAGTCAGTCGAGTCTGTAAAAATATTCTAAGGGCAGTTTAGTCTTTTCCTTTATTTCAGCATCTGTAAAAAACCCTAAGGGGCTGGTGGAATATTCCTAGCTATTGGGCAGCCTATAAATAGGGCCCCAATCCCTAGGGTTAGGTCACCCCTTCCAGAATTCACTTTTTAATCTATTGGGTCACTTTTATTCTCTTTGCTCCCTGCTCATTCTCCTGCGCGCCACCAGAAACACTCCCCTGTTCATCGTGAGTTCAGATTTATTTTGGTTCTGGTTTTCTGCGTGATGTGTTCCTTGTGTGCTGCGATTGTGTATATTTTATACTGCAACGTTTTGCGTGGCTGCAAGCTTTAATCTCTGGTGCGAATGGCCTTCTCTGGATGCTTCTGTTCTACACGAGAGTAGTACTAGTTTTTGCATGCAGCAAGTAGTACCTATTTCCTGTAGCAGCAGTACGCTAGTACTCTAGCTTTTCTTTTTACTGCATAGCCTTTTTGATCGAGTAGATAGGGTATATGATTTCTCTGGTTGTTTCTGGTGAAGCCCTCTACTTTGTTCGAAGTCCTTCAGATCTTTGAAGCAGGCTTCGACCAGACTTCTCCAAAGGCTTTGCTGGAACTTTTAACTCCGGTTTTGAACTATGAACCTAGCTTCAAAGTATGTTCTGTGCTTAGTTTCTGTTCTCTTGGCATACTTCGGCAGTTCTTGCGAAGGTGTACTCCGACTCAAGCTTTTCGTAGTCAATACTTCGACGGAATTCGAAGTTAGCTTCGAAGCATGTCTCTCTGGTAGACTTCGCTCGGAGTGTGTTCTCTGAGGCTTTTCTGCTGCTGTCTTTTCCGAAGGTCTCAGTTTGTGGGTTCGAAGCTTGTCATTCGAAGCTAGTCCTCGGGTCGAAGGTTACCACTTCCGTAGTCATACTTCGATCAAAGCTAGCTTCGAAGGTAGAGTGTAAGATTCGATTTGGTCTTACTGTCGTGTGTTTGGCTTCGCTTCTCTTTCGAAGGTTGCTTTTCTGTGAACTTTGTTCGAAGTTTTCTGTTCGAAGTTTAGGCTTCGAAGTACACTGTTCGAAGTAGACTTCGATACTTTCATACTTCGCTTCGAAGCATACTTCGCTTTCTGCCGCACTCGAACCAGGCTAGTTTCCACAAATCTTCGGCACTTCCATGACAGCCTTCGCTAGACTTCGACAAGGGACTACGAAGCAGGCTTCAACACTGCGAAGTAGGCTCCGACACTGCGAAGCAGGCTTCAACACAATGAAGCAGGCTTCGCCAAGTTTCGAACATGAGACAAAATTTGAACAGTAACTTCTCATCTCTTTTCATGTACACTTAGATCATCTGCTGAGAAGTTTGATCTGCCATGTGTTGAATATTTTGTTTATCTGCCTGTTAGCACTGTATTGGTGTTTCTCTGTCTAGGACACCAGTCTTTTCTAGGCTAGATACTTTTAGACTTAGGCAATTTGTTCAAGCTTTGCTGCTTAGTCTTTTGAGGTGCGTTGGGTGTTGGGAGCAGGCCATAGATTCGAAAGAATTTTTAAGGCGCCCATTCACCCCCCCTCTGGTCGCTACTTTCGGTCCTACAAGTGGTATCAGAGCATGGTTAGGGTTTTTCCATACCTTAACTGGTTCTAAACCCCAGTAGTGATCATGACGTCTCCTGGCAAGGTCCCATCCTTGGAAGCTTAATGCTATAATTATTGGAAGACTCGCATGCGAGCCTATCTTATGAGCCAAGGCTCGGACATTTGGGACATTTGCGTTCACGCTACGTTCATTATATTGCCAGTTGCTGAGCATGGTACTCCTGGTATCATTGCCCAGCATCTGAACAATAGTAAGGTTGTGAACATCTTGTTTTCTAGTTTAGGTCCCACTGAGTTTGAGCGTGTGAGCCATCTCTCCACTATGAGAGAGATCTGGGCTACCCTCAAGGCACACCATGAGGGAACAGCCCAGGTCAAGGCTCGGCTCTATCAGACCTACCGGCATGAATATGAAAATTTCACACAAAAGTCGGGTGAATCTGTTGAGGCTTTGTTTGGTCGCTTTCAATCGATCATAAACAAGCTTCGAGACAACAAGGTTGAGGGTGCTCAGTTAGTCTCAGTTCACGAGCACGCACTCAAGGTTCTCCATACCTTGGACCCAAAGATCTGGGAGATCAAGGTATCCTCTATCATTGAGAGCACATCTTATGATACCTTGACCATTTATGAGTTGTTTAGCAAGCTGAAGGCCACTGAGGTTGATATCCAGTTGAGATCAAATCTCCCTGGCTCTGGATCAAAGTCTCTGGCCCTTGCTACACCTTCTATTGATCCTTCTTCTGAGAGTTGTGCTGGGTTCTCTTTGATGTCTATCATGGAGGACCAGCTTGAGTCTTTGGGAGATGATGATTTGTGTCTTTTTAACAACCGGGTGCGTCGTGTTTATGACAAAAGAATGTTCAAGAGGCACGGCACAAAATCTGGGTGCTTTGAGTGTGGTGATCTAGGACACTTCATCGCCGACTGCCCCAAGCGCAATGGACACAAGAAGGGCACCGGTGGTGGCTTCCACTACTCTGGCAATCACGACAGCTCCTCCTTCAACAAGGGCAAGCCAAAAACAAGGTTCTTCGGAAAGGCCCTGAAGGATTACCGGCGTGAGAACAAGAAGCGCGACAAGGCCTTCTTCGCCAAGATGGAGAAGAGCTACTCCAAGCGGTCCACATCTTCTTCCTCTTCATCGAGCTCAAAGTGATGAGGAGATCGTCATCAGGAAGGGAAAGGACAAGGACTATCCGCCGGGTCTTTGCTTCATGGCCTTCGGGGACAGACCGAAGAGCCGCTCACATCAGCGCCGAAGATCCCGCAAGAGCTTCTGCTCAATGGCTCTTGGGGATAAGGAAGAGAAGAGCTCCTCCGATGACTCCGATGACGACGACAACGAAAAGGTATCATCTTATGAACGCGAAATCGTTGATTTACTTGAAAGTAATCATCAGGAGTTAAAATATCGAGAAAAACTGCTTAGGGGGGCCAAGAAGAGGATAGATGAGTTAGAAAGTGAGCTTGCCGTGGCCAACGGCAGAATTGAGAGTCTATCTTTTCCCCTTACTTGGGTGATAGCAGTGAGTGCCCGAAGTGTGAGGTGCTTCTGTGTGACCTGTCGACTCTGAAGCCCAGGTACACAGAAAGGGTTGATGATGAGGAGCCATGCTGAATAGCGTGGGGCTCATGGCTCCAGATGTGATGAGTCATTGCCAACGATAGTCAAAGAGGACAGATGAAGAGAGGAGATCTGCTGTTTCATGGGCCGCGTGTGACTCAGGTATACGGGCAACAAGCGACTGTCGGGTAGAGGAGGCTGCGAAGTCGGGCTGGCCCAATCCGTGTACATGGGCCAGAAGCAGCAGAAGACCCACTGGGCTGTTGACCAAGGTTGACTCAGGTACACGGGCGGTGAGTGATTGCCGGGCTGAGAGAGGTGTGGAATCGGGCCAGCCCAATCCGGGTACCTGGTGCAAAGTCGGTGGAGGCTTTGTCAGTTTCGGCGCAAAACTGACAACCATTGATCTTGTATCAGACTGTCCAGAAGAGAAGCCATAGTCGCTACGAAAGCTTAGCTTCCGGATAAGTCATCTGTATCTCTAGGCCCACAGTCAGTCAGTCGTGTATGTAAAAATTCCTAAGGGCAGTTGAGTCTTTTCCTTTATTTTAGCGTCTGTAAAAACCCTAAGGGGCTGGTGGAATATTCTAGGCCATTGGGCAGCCTATAAATAGGGCCCCAATCCCTAGGGTTAGACTACCCTTCTAGAATTCACTTTTCAATCCATTGGGTCATTTTGTCTCCCACATTTTCTCTCTTTTGTGTGTGCCGTCAGGCACCTGTTCGTGCATTTTTCCTTGCATTTATTTTGTCCCAGTAAGATTCAATCTTCTGTTCTTGTTGAGGGGCATGCATTGATTCCTCTGATTTAAGAAGCTTCGGTTTGTTGTGTGGAGTTGATTTTATTCCTGAGAATGGGACTCTGTTGCGTGTGTTCTTCACGCAAGTAGTACTAGTTCTTGCTGCTGCAAGTAGTACTACTTCACTGTAGCGACAGTACACTAGTACACAGGCTCTGCTTTTTCTGCGTCACTTTTTGATCGAAGCGGACTGGATTGAATGCCTTTTTGACTGTTTCTGGCGAAGCCCCTTCTCTCTCTGTTCGAAGTCCCTCAGCTCCATGAGGTAGGCTTCGACCTGACATTTTCAAGGGCTTCGTTTTTCGACTTCACTCCGTGCTGCTAGCTTCAAAGTATGGTTTTGTGCTGTCTGTTGGCTTAACATACTTCGACAATCTTTGCGAAGTTATTCTCTGTTTTAAGATGTACGAAGTCGATACTTTGATAAGTTTCGCAGTTAGCTTCGAAGCTAGTCTTTCGGATAGACTTCGCTAGGCGTTTTGCAGCTTTCTGTTCCGGAGATCAAAATGTGTTTGTTCGAAGGTTGCTTTTTCGAAGGTAGAGTGTAGGCTTCGAATTTGGTTTCTCTGTCGCGTGACAGGCTTCGCTACTCCTTCGAAGGTTGTCTTTCTGTGCGACGTGTTCGAAGGTCAGTTCGAAGGTTCTGGTTCGAAGTACTCTGTTCGAAGCAAGCTTCGTTACCTTCGCTTCGACCAGCGAAGCAGGCTTCGTCCTCCGAAGCAGACCTCGAGAGGTGAAGTAGGCTTCGTTGAGTTCCGAACAGGAGACAAATCTGAACAGTAACTTCTCATCTCACTTTATATATACTTAGATCATTTCTTTGAGAAGTTTGGCCTGACATGTCTAGTATACCTTTAGACTTAGGCTATCTGTTCATTTTCTGCTGCTTAGTCTTTTGAGGTGCGTTGGATGTTGGGAACAGGCCATATATTCGAAAGAATTTTTTAAGGCGCCCATTCACCCCCCCTCTGGTCGCTACTTTCAGTCCTACAGATGAGAGGGACGCTATGGCCACTGAGCTTGAAAGCGCTCAGCTGGAGCTGAAAGATGCTTAAGCCATTGTCGTCGTGCCCTGTGCTGATTGCCCATCTCATCTAGCTAGTTTAGCTGAGCTGAAATCCAAGGGCGATGAGCATTTGGGTGATTTGGAGAGAGTGAGAGCTAAGCTGGCACAGACTAGGCTAGAGCTTGAGACACTGTCAGTTCCACCCACTGTCTGTGAGAACTGTTTGTCTCTTAGAATGGAATTGATCAAGCTGAAAGCCGAGAAGTCTGTCCAGGTAGATAGCGAGTGTGAGACCTGCTTGTCTCAGGTGGAGGTTCTAGCTTCCTTGAGAGAGGAGCTAGCTGATTCTCAGAATGAGAATTTTTACCTTCGTTCTATCCTGAGTTGGATCAGTGCCAGAGAGCCACAGCTCGGCATAATGATCCAGCAGTTTAAGAGGCATGATGGGTTTGGGGTAGGTTACACCTACACCAAGGCTGACTTTGAGAGTGCTGTTAGCCGGGCAGTGGAGTGGAGTAAAATGACTCCTGAGCAGAGATACCCCAAGACTCACTCCACTGAGTCTTCCCAGACTAGTCAGCCCAAGGATGGAGTGATTTATGAACAGCCCAAAGCTCCACCCAAGAAGCCCATCTGGGTTCCAAATCCCAAACACCTCCACACTTCTCTCGACTCTCTTCCTGGACCCTCTCAACCCAAGAAGACTACACCAAACACAACTAAGCCCAAGAACCCCAAGCCTCAACCACATCCCAAGAAGCCCACCTACCACTGTGAGTATTGTCAGAGAGACGGGCATCTTGTGGAGTTTTGCTTCAGGAGGAAGCGGGTTGAGAGAGCAGAGCGTGCTCATGGTGGTCAGGAGCAGTTCTACCAGCAGGGTGGTAGACTACGTGTTCCTCGACGCGGGGAGAGGCTGGAGGCCAGGCCGCGTCGTGTAGGTGGTGGTAGAGGAGACGACTTTCATGCCCGTGCTCCAGATGGTGGTGTCCGTTCCGGCAGAGCTCTAGGCCATTTTGTCTATGGTCCTGGACCTCGTGGCCGAGGCTTTAGGCAGAACCAAGGACCACGCTTTAAGCTATGTTTTGGTCCAAACTCTTTTGATGGTTTCTGCTTTCCGTCTTTTGAGCAGATGGCTCGACACTGGTTTAGTTCTTTTGCTAAACCTGGTGCCGGACCATTTTCTCCCCCTTATAACCACTGATTGTGCAGGATCGGGGACTAGAGGACATTTGGATCATGGACTCAGGATGCTCTCGTCACATGACGGGACATTGCAGATGGTTCTCCAGTCTCACTCCCCCGAGCTCCAAAGAGTACATTACCTTCGGGAACAGTGGTCAAGGGAAAGTAAGTGGCATCGGCTCAATTCACATTTCAGACCATTTCTCTTTGAAGAACGTTGCTTTGGTTGGAAATTTGAACTTTAATTTGATTTCTGTTTCGCAACTTCTTGAGGATGGTTTGGAAGTGCGTTTTAAGAAGGGCAATTCTTCTGTGTTTGATTCTAGAGGATCTTTGATTTGCCAGATTTTACCATTCGGTAAAGTTTTTCGAATTGACTTCTCTAGTTCTTTTGGCCCTTCTCGCTGTTTGATTGTTGGATCCTCCTCTGAGCTCTGGAAGTGCCACAGGAGGTTAGGTCATTTGAGTTTTGATCAGCTACTTAGGTTGAGCTTTATGGAGCTCATCCGAGGATTGCCTAATCTTAAGATGGAGAAGGATCTAGTGTGCCATCCCTGTCGTCACAGGAAAATAGTTGCCGCTTCTCACTCGCTACTGACTCAGGTGATGACTTCGTATCCAGGCGAGCTGTTACACATGGACACTGTCGGTCCAGCTCGGGTACGCTCAGTCGGTGGGAAGTGGTACGCGCTTGTGATTGTTGATGATTTTTCTCGATTCTCGTGGTTTTTCTTTTTGGAGTCTAAGGATGAAACTTTTCATTTTTTTCATGACCTGATTTTGAAGCTAAAGAATGAGAACAATGGTCGGATGCGAGCAATTCGCTCCGACAATGGCTCTGAGTTCAAGAACTCTCAGTTCGTCAGCTTCTGTAGTGATCAGGGTCTTGACCATCAGTTTTATGCTCCTTACACTCCCCCACAGAACGGCGTTGTGGAACGAAAGAACCGCACGCTAGTCGAGATGGCCAGGACGATGTTTGATGAGCACAGGACTCCTAGGTGTTTTTGGGCTGAAGCCATGAACACGGCTTGCTATCTGGCCAACTGCCTTTTTTCTTAGAGCTTACCTTGGTAAGACTTCATATGAGTTGCGGTTTGGCAGACAGCCCAAAGTGAGCCACTTGCGAGCATTTGGCTACAAGTGCTTTGTGCTCAAGAAGGGAGGGCATTTGGACAAGTTTGAGTCTCGTTGCTGGGACAGAGTTTTTCTTGGCTACGCTTTACATTCTCGAGGCTTCCGTGTTTGGAACCTCGACTCCCAGCAGCTTGTCGAGACTTGTGAGGTTTCTTTTGATGAGTCCTTGCCTTCTTTGACTCCTTTTGAGCTTTCTGGAGATGGTGAGCTCGGAGAGTCCATCTTTGAGGAAGATGATGATGCTCCAGCTGCTGATGAGGGTGGGCCTTCTGCACCTCCTACAGAACCCACACCTTCTGAGACTTCGACTGAGGATGAGGGCGGACCTCTGATCACTTCTTCCACTTCGATCGAGCCCCCTCAGTTGAGTCCAGAGGTGCCAGCTGCTGACTCCGGTGAGGTGACTTCAGATCACCAGGGATCCCGAGCAGTTCAGCGTGATCACCCCTCAGAGCTCATCATCAGTGATTTGTCTGCAAGGACTTTGCGTTCTTCTGTTGACTCACTTGCTGTGTTTGTTGAATCTGCTTTTGTTGCATCTTTTGAGCCCAGAGACATTTCTCATGCTCTTTCTGATTCGAATTGGATTAATGCTATGCAAGAAGAGCTTGAGAATTTTGTCCGCAATCGGGTTTGGACACTGGTTGAGCTGCCACCCGGATGCAACCCCATAGGCACCAAGTGGGTGTTCAAGAACAAGCAAGGTGAAGATGGGGTTGTGGTGTGCAACAAAGCTCGACTGGTTGCCCAGGGTTTTTGCTAGATGGGAGGTATTGATTTTGAAGAAACTTTCGCCCCTATTGCCCGTCTTGAGTCCATTCGCATTCTCTTAGCTTTTGCCGCTTCGAATGGTTTTAAGCTTTTTCAAATGGACGCCAAGAGTGCTTTTCTGAATGGGTCCATAGAGGAGGAGGTTTATGTTAGGCAGCCCCCCGGTTTTGAGAACCCTAAGTTTCCTCGACATGTCTTTAAGCTACAGAAAGCTTTATACGGTCTGAAGCAAGCCCCTAGGGCTTGGTATGACCGGTTAAAGCAGTTTTTGTTGGGGAAGGGTTTTGTGATGTGTTCTGTGGATAAAACTCTTTTCTTGCTCAGAGATGCTTCAGATTTCTTAGTCTCTCAGATTTACGTGGACGATATTATCTTTGGCGGTACTACTAATGATCTTGTGTCCAAGTTTTCTGAGTAGATGCACAGCGAGTTTGAGATGAACCTCATGGGTGAGCTCAAGTACTTCTTAGGGCTCCAGATCAAGCAGACCAAGGACGGCACCTTCATCCACCAGGGTAAGTACACTAGAGACATGTTGAAGAAATTCGACTTTGGTGGAGAGCTAAAGCCTCAGATGACCCCAATGGGCACATCTGGGGGCCTGGACAAGGACGAGAGCGGCATCAAGGTCAATGAGAGAGAGTTTCGAGGGATGATCGGTTCGCTGCTGTACTTGACGACGACTAGGCCAGATATACAGTTTGTCGTAGGACTGTGTGCGCGCTTTCAGTCTTCACCTCGCGCGTCTCATCGGCAGGCTGTCAAGCGCATCTTCAGGTATCTTACCTATGCGCCTGATCTCGGTCTTTATTACTCAGCATCATCATCTCTTGATTTATCTGGCTTTTCGGACGCTGACTTTGGTGGGTGCCGGTTAGATTGCAAGTCGACTTCCGGTACTTGCCAGTTTCTTGATTCTTCTCTTGTCTCTTGGTCTTCTCGAAAGCAATCTGGAGTTGCTCTTTCGACCACTGAGGTTGAGTATGTAGCTGCTGCTAGCTGCTGCTCACAGTTGGTTTAGATGATTTCCACTCTGCGAGATTTTGGGTTGTTCTTTCCTACCAGAGTTCCTTTGTTTTGCGACAGCACTAGTGCAATTAGTGTAGAGAAAAACCCTTATCTCCATTCAAAAACCAAACACATTGATGTGCGCTTTCACTTTCTGCGGGATCAATATGAGAAAGGTGTCATTGACCTTGTTCATGTTGATACCCATCATCAGTTGGCTGATATTTTCACCAAACCCCTAGATCAGTCTACTTTTGAGCATTTACGAGGGTATTTCGGTGTTGTGTGTCCTTTCTAGGATATTTTGCGTCAGTTTTCTTTCTTCTTTACACTTTTCTTGAGTCTTTTTGTGTGTGTTCATATCATACATACTCACATATCACACTTTTGATCCTGCTTCTGTTATATGATTGAACTGCTTTACTTATTCTAGCTGGTATATGCTTTTGATTACTTGTCAATGATCATGCTTTGATTCAGTTCACTTGATATGTCTGATATCTGTCATATGCATGGCTTTTATGTTTTAAACTTTAAAAATGATCACCATTGCTTCTGGTAACTAGCATGTGTAGGCTGAGTGCTGTTGCTATCTGTTACATGTCTTGTAGCTAGTTCCTCACATAGATGAAGATATGCAACTTGGACATATTTATGCTTTAACATGGAAAATATACTATAAAAATGATAAACATCAAAAATGAATGAAAATTCCATGCCTTTTATGCTTGAGTTGAAAAGATCCAAGTGGGTTTGCTTTGTCGCATTACATTGTTCTGGACTGCTTACCATAGCACTTTGGTATAAACTAGGACAGTGTAGTGTATGTCAAGACCAATGTCTTAAGCTTCCGATGGTCCTGTTCTGGCCTAGGCTTGACTTGGTCGGTTAGCATAAGGTTTGACATGCAAATAACCCTTGGCACAAATGAAAAAGGATAATGAAAAAGCCTGAAAACTAAAAAGACAACAAGTTTGTTGAAGCACTTTGTTTTGGACAATGTTTATCTTGGTAGATATCGGTTAGCTTCTGCATCTCATGCTTTACCTTGCTTGTCAACTGGAAAATGTGGTGATGCTTTTATTTGCAAAAAAAATTGAAAAATGTGTGCTAATGACTTTCTTTAGATATCATCTGTTGCACTGATCATGCCATGTGTCTTAGACAGTATGTCTTTTGTTGTATTTGCTAGATGTTGTAATTGCAGTCAATCATATCTGAGAAGCATGCTTTCTACACTCCACCTGCACCCCAGTTACATTCATTGCATATTTTGAGGGGGAGTTGCGTTTCAGGGGGAGTCTGTGTCTGTTTAGAGTGCTTGATGAGTTCACTTGTCAACAAGGGGGAGAAATTTTTGGGATAAGAGTTTAAGGGGGGGTCTTTGTCCCGGTTGTCCTTACTCTTTTGATATTCTTGTTGATGTTTCTGAGATCTCACTCATTTTGAGCTTTTACATTCTGGTTAACCATAATGACCACTTTTTGCTTTTGTTTGGCTTTTGGTCATTAGGGTTGAACTTTTACTTTATTTTCTTCTTCTTTGTTTTCTTGTGCTTTGTTTTCGTGTTTCCACAGTTGTTCACAGGTACTGAAGAGCTGAAGAAGTGAAGTGTTGACAATGCACACTCATCAAGGGGGAGATTGAGGAGCCATGCTGAATAGTGTGGGCCTCATGGCTCCAGATGTGATGAGTCATTGTCAACGGTAGTCAAAGAGGACTGAAAAGAGAGAGAAGATCTGCTGCGTCTAGGCCACGTGTGACTCAGGTATACGGGCAGCGAGAGACTGTCAGGCAGAGGGGCCGTGAAGTCGGGCTGGCACAATCCGGGTACATGGGCTAGGAGCAGTAGAGGATCCACTGGGTTGTTGACCAGGATTGACTCAGGAACACGGGCGGTGAGCGATTGCCGGGCTGAGAGAGCTGCGGAGTCGGGCCGGCCCAATCCGGGTACCTGGTGCAAAGTCGGTGGAGGCTTTGTCAGTTTCGGCGCAAAACTGACGACCGCTGATCTTGTATCAGACTGTCCAGAAGAGAAGCCGTAGTCGCTACGAAAGCTTAGCTTTCGGATAAGTCATCTGTAAATAGGAGTTTAATATTTTGTCCCTAGGCCCACAGTTAGTCAGTCGAGTCTGTAAAAATATTCTAAG
The DNA here is from genome assembly GCA_019279435.1 of Zizania palustris. Taxonomy (NCBI): domain Eukaryota; kingdom Viridiplantae; phylum Streptophyta; class Magnoliopsida; order Poales; family Poaceae; genus Zizania; species Zizania palustris. Next base: position 5,315,561 of record JAAALK010000085.1, read on the forward strand.
GGCAGTTTAGTCTTTTCCTTTATTTCAGCATCTGTAAAAAAACCCTAAGGGGCTGGTGGAATATTCCTAGCTATTGGGCAGCCTATAAATAGGGCCCCAATCCCTAGGGTTAGGTCACCCCTTCCAGAATTCACTTTTTAATCTATTTGGTCACTTTTATTCTCTTTGCTCCCTGCTCATTCTCCTGCGCGCCACCAGAAACACTCCCCTGTTCATCGTGAGTTCAGATTTATTTTGGTTTTGGTTTTCTGTGTGATGTGTTCCTTGTGTGCTGCGATTGTGTATATTTTATACTGCAACGTTTTGCGTGGCTGCAAGCTTTAATCTCTGGTGCGAATGGCCTTCTCTGGATGCTTCTGTTCTACACGAGAGTTGTACTAGTTCTTGCATGCAGCAAGTAGTACCTATTTCCTATAGCAGCAGTACGCTAGTACTCTAGCTTTGCTTTTTACTGCATAGCCTTTTTGATCGAGTAGACAGGGTATATGATTTCTCTGGTTGTTTCTGGTGAAGCCCTCTACTTTGTTCGAAGTCCTTCAGATCTGTGAAGCAGGCTTCGACCAGACTTCTCCAAAGGCTTTGCTGGAACTTTTAACTCTGATTTTGAACTGTGAACCTAGCTTCGAAGTATGTTCTGTGCTTAGTTTCTATTCTCTTGGCATACTTCAGCAGTTCTTGCGAAGGTGTACTCCGACTCGAGCTTTTCGTAGTCAATACTTCGACGGAATTCGAAGTTAGCTTCGAAGAATGTCTCTCTGGTAGACTTCGCTCGGAGTGTGTTCTCTGAGGCTTTTCTGCTGCTGTCTTTTCCGAAGGTCTCAGTTTGTGGGTTCGAAGCTAGTCCTCGGTTCGAAGGTTACCACTTCTATAGTCATACCTCGATCAAAGCTAGCTTCGAAGGTAGAGTGTAAGCTTCGATTTGGTCTTACTGTTGTGTGTTTGGCTTCGCTTCTCTTTCGAAGGTTGCTTTTCTGTGAACTTTGTTCGAAGTTTTCTGTTCGAAGTTTAGGCTTCGAAGTACACTGTTCGAAGCAGACTTCGATACTTTCATACTTTGCTTCGAAGCATACTTCGCTTTCTGCCGCACTCGAACTAGGCTAGTTTCCACAAATCTTCGGCACTTCCACGACAGCCTTCTCTAGACTTCGACAAGAGACTCCGAAGCACGCTTCGACACTACGAAGCAGGCTCCAACACTGGGAAGCAGGCTTCGACACAATGAAGCAGGCTTTGCCAAGTTTCGAACAGGAGACAAAATTTGAACAGTAATTTCTCATCTCTTTTCATGTACACTTAGATCATCTGCTGAGAAGTTTGATCTTCCATGTGTTGAATATTTTGTTTATCTGCCTGTTACCACTGTATTGGTGTTTCTCTGTCTAGGACACCAGTCTTTTCTAGGCTAGATACTTTTAGACTTAGGCAATTTGTTCAAGCTTTGCTGCTTAGTCTTTTAATGTCTGTTGGGTGTTTGGAGGAGGCCATAGATTCGAAAGAATTTTTAAGGCGCCCATTCACCCCCCCTCTGGTCGCTACTTTCGGTCCTACACTCTCGCAGTGGAGAGATGGCTCACACGCTCAAATTCAGTGGGACCTAATCCAGAAAACAAAATGTTCACCGCTATGTTGTTGTTCAGATGCTTGGCGACAATACCAGGAGTATTATGCTCAGCAACTGGCAATATGGTGAAGGTAGCGTGAACACAAATGTCCCAGATGTCCGAGCTTTGGCTCATGAGATAGGCTCGCATGCGAGTCTTCCAATAATTATAGCCATAAGCTTCCAAGGACGGGACCTTTCCAGGAGACGTCATGATCACTACTGGGGTTTAGAACCGGTTAAGGTATGGAAAAACCCTAACCAGGCTCTGATACCACTTGTAGGACCGAAAGTAGTGACCAGAGGGGGGTGAATGGGCGCCTAAAAATTCTTTCGAATCAATGGCCTACTCCCAACACCCAACGCACCTCAAAATACTCAGCAGCAAAACGTAATCAGATCGCCAAAACCTAAAAGTATCTAGCCTAAAAACGATAGGTGTCCTAGACAAAGAAACACCAATACAGTGCTAATAGGCAGATAAACAAAGCATTCAAAATATGGGCAGATCAAAGTTCTCAGAAACAGATCATCACAGCAATTAAACTAAGGGCACGTAAATAGTGATGAAGCGTTACTGTTCAAAGTTGTCTCCTGTTTGGAACTTGGCGAAGCCTGCTTCGAAGTATGTGTGAAGCCTGAAGTGGTCGAGGGTTGTCGATCGAAGCCTGCAACGTCGAAGCCCATGGGGGTTGTGCCAAAGTCTGCTTCGAAGTCCTTTGTCGAAGGGTGTAGTGGACGAGCCGAAGGTTGATGGAGTCTAGGCTAGTTCGGTGAAGAGTGTGGCAGAATGCGAAGCATGCTTCGGTGCGAAGTGTGAGGCTACCAAAGCCTGCTCCGAAAAGCACACTTCGAAGCTATGAAGGTTAACACAAGAAAAATCAACTTCGAAGATTAACAGAGAAAAATCGAAGCCTGCAACGCAACCTTCGAAGCCAGATTGATCAAAGTATGACTACCGGAGTAATGACCTTCGAATCACAGGCCAACTTCGAATCGAAGTCCTCTGGTGCTTTCACACAAGAAACCAAAGCTTAGAAACACACTTCAAATCACAACCTCAGAAAGCACAGACTGAGTGAGACCCACAACAAGAAATGATGCGAGGCAAAATGTCGCACACTTCGAGTGAATCTCACAGGAAGATGTTGGGGGAGATAATCCCGATGACAGTTAGAAGCGCGAAGAGCAGTATGGTTCGGAAAGGAGGCCACGTCCAGAAGACCCGAAGCCTTGCGCCGAAGGTACCCGCGGGCCTCCGAGCGGGGAGGCCCAAAGGTCTCCGGGAGCTCCAAAGCATGCCGAAGGGACTCTTAGGGGAAGCGCCTGGTTTGATGACAAAGGCCAGCCTTTGGGAGGTCCGAAGGCTTCGGGGCGCAACCGTACGTGGGAAAGGACCCGGTCAAGGCAGCCCGGGGACAAGATCGTGATCACCAGCGCCGTGTCGGGCGGCCGTTGCAGCGTCCAACACGGTTGATACGCTGTCAGAATCGCACCTTCTTGTCTGTACTATGTAACAGTCGTTTTTGTCTGTACTACAGGCCTATGTCAGGCCAGGTAGCGGTTGAGGGTTTTGGAGGCACTCGAACCTTCAGGGCGGGCCACCCTATAAATACCCCCCAACTACAGTTGTAATAAACACACGATTCGAGAATACAATCTGGGCACTAGATTCCATTACTCTCATCCACCATGAAACCTGCTGGTTCGATCCGTCGTCCCAACAGAAGAGATTTGAGCGAAGGTGCTTCGCAAGAGACAGCACTATGTGTGAGGCTTCGAAGAAAGTAGTCCGAAGCTTCACAACACTGAATATTATCCGAAGGCTTTAAGCTCTGAAGTTGTATTCCCTTCGAATGACAGCCCACGCAACTTCGCAAACGCAAAACACCAAAGAAATAAAAGTGTTTAGACTTTGAAAAACAACGTACACACCTGCAAGGCCTACACCTGGCGAAGTCCTCAAGCAAAAAACAATTGTGCAGAAAAGTCAGATCGAACACTGTCACCTAAAGCAAACTAGCTCCTGCAGTACTAACTTCTAGACTTGTACCAGCACTAAAAAGCGAAAGAAACAAGACAAATGATGACTTCCTGCAGCCTATACGCACAAGAACAGAGGCACACAGAACCTAGCTACCAGGCTAAAACAATAGCTAGAGATATTCATCTCTACAACACGCCGCACAAGAGAGTAAAAAGCAGTGTATAGAAAACATTATCTCTCAATCAGAACGTGTGCAGCGAATCACAGAACTGAGATCTTCTCAGTCTTCGCAGAAGAACAAAATCACAGAGGAAAACCGAAACAAGCATGCGTTGGTGGAGATCTAAAGATCGACGAATAAACCAGGCACGCAAAGCAAGGCAATCAATAAATAAAAACTGTCGTGATCCTCGATGGAAGAACCTGAGAACGCAAAGAACAGGAGATCGCTGGAGATGGCGGCGCTCACGGGAAGAAACAGGACCAAGCCAAAAGTGACCCAAACTTTAGTGCTGGATTAAAGTGAATTACAGAATGGGTAACCCTAACCCTAGGGATTGGGGCCCTATTTATAGGCAGCCCAATAGCCTAGGAATATTCCCTCAGACCCTTAGGTTTTTTTACAGACGCTGAAATAAATGGAAAAGACCAAACTGCCCTTAGGATATTTTTATAGACTCGACTGACTGACAGTGGGACTAAGGACAAAATAGTAAACTCCTATTTACAGATGACTTATCTGGAAGTGGAGCTTTCGTAGCGACTACGGCTTCGCCTATGAACAGTCTGATGCGAGATCAGCGGTTGTCAGTTTTGCGCCGAAACTGACAAAGCATCCACCGACTTTGCACCAGGTACCCGGATGGCCGGCCCGATTCCGCGGCTCTCTCAGCCCGGCAATCACTCACTGCCCGTGTACCTGAGTCAATCCTAGTCAACAGCCCAATGGATCCTCTGCTGCTCCTAGCCCATTTACTCGGATTGGGCCAGCCCGACTTCGCGGCCCCTCTGCCCGACAGTCTCTCGCTGCCCGTGTACCTGAGTCACAAGCGGCCCAAACGCAGTAGGTCTTCTCTCTCTTTTCAGTCCTTTTTGACTACCGTTGACAATGACTCATCACATCTGGAGCCATGAGGCCCACGCTCTTCAGCATGGCTCCTCACTTTGGCATAAAAATTCTTTCCCCCTTTGAACTTCATCACTTGTTCTCCCTCTTTGGTAGACAACAAAGCATTCTCTCCCCCTTTGGAAATGCAAGAATCAAGGAGAAATAAAAGATGCAAGGCTTAGAAATGATGAAAAGTGTAAAGACAGATAGTGCAAGATTATGCCAAATCATAATGTCAGGCTCAGATGCTCAACTCAAGTTACCATATTCCAAATTCAATATTTGATGCATGCACTTTTCAGATTGTTGAAAATAAAAGCATCACCACTTAGACAAGTCATCTAGATAAGTGAAAGAGATAATTGCTAAAGCTAATCGATATCTACATAGGAAAGCAAGTCCAATTTTATGGAGCATTTAGCAAGCTTGATAAGCAAATGATTCAGACTTTGCAATTCTTTTTATATTGCTAGGGGTTATTTGCTTGTCCACATTATACTTTCCAACCAAACCAAGCCTAGGTCAAGAAAGACCATAAGAAGCTTAAAACAGTGATTTTGGCAAACACTAAGTTATCCCAATTCATACCAAAGTGTTGTGGTAAGCAGTCTAGAATAAAATAGTGCGACAAACAAACCCACCTGGATCTTTTCATTTTTAGCACATAAATCATGGATATTGATTTTTGTTGAGTATCAATTGTTGGATAATTCCATGAAAAGCAGTATTATTTTCAAGTTGAAGTTTTACTTCCAAAGTAAAGGATTCTACCTACCAGGCAGATAAAAGATAGCTAAAGCAACTCTGCATAACACATGCTAGACACAAGACTAAGCAGTGATCAAGTTTGGAATTTTGTAAATTAAAATCATGCTCATAATGAAAATATATATATTAATCAGAGCTTAATGCATCATGATAATGACAATTATGCAAAGGTATATAAAAGCAACTAAATGCATCAACAATTAATCATAATGAAGCCAATGCAAAACAATTATAGCACGCTCCCCCTCATAAAATGTTGTAAGGATGACAAATACCAAGTTCCCCACGCAAAGAAGCAAATCGAGACGCATCAAGGGGTTTGGTAAATATGTCGGCAAGCTGGTTCTGAGTATCAACATATTGAAGCTCAATATCACCCTTCTCGTTCTGATCTTTGAGAAAATGATATCTTACATCAATGTGTTTGGTTCTTGAGTGCTGCACCGGGTTGTTTGCAATGCAAATGGCACTAGTGTTATCACAAAACAGTGGAACACTCTTATAATGTAACCCAAAATCCCGCAAAGTGAAGACTATCCACAAAATCTGTGAGCAACAGCTAGCTGCAGCAACATATTCGGCCTTAGACGTAGATTGTGCAATGCTAGACTGTTTGCGGGAAGACCAGCAAACAAGAGAAGTACGCAGAAAATGACAAATACTGGAGGTACTATTCCTATCAATTCTATACCCAGCAAAATCCACATCTAAATAACCATGAAGACACAAAGAGGAAGATGCAGAATACCAAATGCCAAATTCGAGAGTATGCTTGAGATACCTGAGAATGTGCTTTATCACTTGGTGGTGTGAAGCTCTAGGCGAAGCCTAAAAATGAGCGCACAAACACACAACGAAGTGTATGTATGGCCTCGTAGAAGTCAAGTAGAGGAGGGAGTCGATCATGCTTCGGAACTCCTTCTGATCTACGACTTCTCCATCCTCATCAGGGTCCAATGCTATCGAAGTAGCCATTGGAGTGGCGAGGGGTTTCACATCAGCCATATCAAACTTCTTGAGTAGGTTCTTGGTGTACTTCGTCTGGTGGACGAAGATACCTTGTTTTCTTTGTTTGATTTGCAAGCCAAGGAAAAATCTGAGTTCGCCCATCATGGACATCTCGAACTCCCTGCTCATAGTCTCTGCAAACTCGGCAACCAAAGCATGAGAAAAGCCACCAAAGATGATATCGTCAACATAAATCTGAACTAGGAGGAAATCTTTGCCATTCTTGAGAGTAAAAAGGGTTTTATCTACAGATCCCATCAAATACCCTCGCTCAAGCAGAAAAGACTTATGTTTATCATACTAAGCCCGAGGGGCCTGCTTGAGTCCATAAAGAGCCTTATGAAGTTTAAGGACTTTATGGGGGTATTTGGGGTTTTCAAACCAGGGGTTGTTTTACATAAACGTCTTCGCCTATGAAGCCATTTAGAAAAGCACTTTTGACATCCATTTGATAAAGTTTGAAACCACAGGATGCCACAAATGCAAGTAAAATTCTAATGGCCTCACGACGAGCAACAGGAGAAAAATTTTCAGTAAAATCAATCCCTTCTAATTGTGAAAAACCCTGAGCCACAAGTCTAGCTTTGTTTCTAACCACTAACCCATCCTCCCCTTGTTTTTTCGAAAATCCCTTTAGTTCCAATGAAATGAACATTAGGAGGGGGATCTACAAGAGTCCAGACTTGGTTTCTCTCAAAATTTTCAAGTTCTTCATGCATGGCATTAATCCAACTAGAATCAAATAAAGCATGACTCACATCTATGGGATCGAAAGAAGCAACAAAAGCAGAATTAATGAAATGAGCATGCGAACGTGTTACCCTTTGATCAAACTCACCAATGATCTTCTCCGGAGGATGCATCCTTTGAATGTGATGAGGAGCCTCGTGGTGGGATGCAGTCTCCTCCTCAACTTGTGCTGGTGAGTGGTCGAAGATGACTGATGTTTAGGTAGTAGCTTCGGGGCCTCTTGCTGAAGTGGTCGAAGCGGGGCCGGCTTCGGGGGTTGATGTCAAGGGTAGTAGGGGATCATCCTCAAAGTCTTCTGGATCTCCATCTTCAAAGATAGTATGTTCCATATCGTGTTTACTTGCTTGTTCAAAACAAGAGCTAACACAGGAGGTTGATTCATCAAAAGTCACATCACATGACTTGATGACAGTGTTAGTTTCCAAATTAAAAACATGATAGGAATGACCATGTGTAGTGTAACCCAAAAAGATCCCGTCAGAAGAACGCGACTCAAACTTGTCAAAATTTCCACATTTTAGGATAAAACAACGACAACCAAATACTCGAAGATGAGTAACTTTGGGTTGTCTCCCAAAACGTAGCTCATATGAAGTCAAGTTCAAGATTGAGCGCAAGAAAATTCGGTTTGAGATGTAACAAGCGGTGTTCATGGCCTCAGCCCAAAACTTTCTAGGAGTCCTATGCTCATCGAGCATCGTCCTAGCCATCTCAACTAAAGTGTGGTTCTTTATCTCAACAACACCATTCTGTTGAGGAACCTGCAGAGCATAGAATTTATGTTCTATGCCATGCTCCATGCAAAAGTCAACAAAGAGACTATTCTTGAACTCGGTGCCATTATCACTTATGCACCAGGGAGTGCAGCGAACAGTCTCTAAGCTAAGCTCTGAAAGTGTGAAAACACTTCATCCTTGCTAGCTAAAAAGAAGACCCAAGAGTAGCGAGAGAAATCGTCGACAATGACAATAACATATCATTTGTCGCCTAAAGAACTAACCCGAGAAGGACCTACCTACAATGTCCATATGGAGAAGCTCTCCGGATTGTTTAGTCATCACCATAATGACTGGTGAGTGTGAAGCGGCAATCATTTTCCCATGTCGACAAAGAGTGCAAACTAAATTCTTCTCAATTTGAGCTTGGGAAATCCTCAGATCAGACCTAGGGCTCTCAAGCGAGCTAGCAACTCAAAGCTCATATGCCCTAGTCTCCTATTCCACTTCTAGAGCTCAGAAGCAGAATGTGCAACTAAGCAGTGAGAAGAACCAGATGACTCGGAAAAATCAGCTCCAAAAACTTTCCCAACTCTAAAGATCTTACAAACCAAAATGCTATCAGAATTGAGTACTTGCGAAGTATCGCAATGGAATCACACTTCGAAGCCCTCATCAAGCAACTGGGACACATAGAGAAAATTGTATCCCAAATTTTCAACCAAAGCAACATCTTTGAGAGTGAAATTTGAATTGATTCTTAACACACTTTTGCCTTTCACTCTGCTTCTTCGGTTGTTGCTGAAGGTGATTTGATCCTTTTGCTTGGTTGTGGTGAGGCTAGAGAACCATGTTGCATTCCCGGTCATATGACGTGAACAACCGGAGTCCATGATCCACGTGCCCTCCAAGCCTCAGTCTGACGCCTACACAAAGCGAGAAAACCTTGATCGCTCTGTGCTGGGGTGAGTGAAAATATAACGATGCATCCAGCATTGAGAGATACGAGAAGTAGGCAAAGTAAAAGTAGACTGTCTATGCACAGGTAAAGTAGAGTGATGCAAAGTGCGAGGTCTACCTACATGATGCAATCCAGATACACGACGAGGTCTCCCAACCTGTCGAGGTACAAAGCCACCTACACATGGTCTAGCACCATATGAGACATGGTATACACCACGAGGGACATAACTTCTCCGGGAAGCACAAGGAGCCTCAAAATCAGGACGTGAGTAACAGTCAGGCTTATGCATACCTAGAGAATGGTAATGCATGTCCTAAAAACTCAACGCTTGTGAACGTCTCTCATCCTTGATGGGACGAAAGCAAAACCCAACCAAATGACCTACTCGTTGGCAATATGAGCAAAGAAAGACTCTCTTGGGGGGTACTCACATGGGTCATAGGAGCAATCCTCACAGGCTCCTTGGGTATCTGCTGAGGGTTTTTCTTGGGTGGAGGAGGTGTAATTTTCTTGAGAGGCTGGGTAGGTTTCTTGGTTTTGTGTGGAGTGTCTAACTGGGCTCTCTCTTTCTCTAAGGTAGTGAGTCAGGTAAAAACGGTTTTGTTCTCACTGTTTGGAGGAATTCTCTCAAAACCCAATCCTAGAGCTAACCCTGCCCTGTCAGCACACATCTTGGTCTTGGCCAAGAGCAAATTCATTCTACCCTTTCCCTCAGTGCATTTGTTCACCACAGAAAGAAGGTATTCATTTTCAGTCATGAGCTTTTCAACTTGCCCTCTAGCAAAACTGAGTTGGTCCTTAAGGGTGATGTAGGTGAGATAAGTAGGTTGCACATCCTTAGAACACTCAGTACTCTCCAATCTAGCCTCTCACTCCCTAACATGCTTGTCTCTCAAATTAATGCTATCAATCAATAAATAACAGTTTGAACAAGCATCAGAAGAAATAGGTATAGACTCCACCACCAAAAGCTGCTTCTATGCAGTCTCAAGCTCATCAACAGTTTGAGCATGCACAGAATGCAACTGAGCAAGCTCACTTATGACAACAGTGCAAGATTCACATTTAGCATTATCAATTTAGACTTAAGCATGGCATAATCAGTAGAAACAGATTCTAGCCTAAGTCTAAGGTCTTTTCTATCTCTAGCAGCCTGAACGAGTAATCTATCCTGACCAAGAACTATCTCATTCAGTTCATTAACTTTAATGGAAAGCTGGTCGTAGGATAGTGGTACCTCAGATGAGTCTAACTCATCGCCGCTATGACTGTTGTCGGCCATGAAACATAGGCCGGTGAAATCTCTTGCCTTCTTCTCCTTCTCCTCCTTCCTTGTTCTCCTCCTTCCTTGGAGACCCTTCCTCCTCATCAGAACTCGACTCCTCAGTTGAGGAAGTGTCGATGTCACTGAGTGCCGCGACAGAAGCTCTAGAAGCGACCTTGGCTACCCTCTTAGCCACCTTGCCGCGCTTACCCTTCGCATAGGGTTTTCTCTCCTCCTTATGGTGTCTGGGGCGCTCACTCTCTTCTCTCCTCTTAATCTTAGGACAATTGGCCTTGATGTGAGAAGTGTCACCATACTCAAAACACCCCCTAAATCCACTTCTCCTCTGATCTCGTCTCTCATTGTGAAAACGGGTGAACCTCCTGGCAATGAGAGCAAGCTCTTCATCATCCAAAGTATCCACCTGCTCTTTAGTGATAGAGACCAGGGAGGATAAAGAAAAACCACCTTCAAGAATACAAGTGCCAGATGAGTTTGGTTCTGTATTGGTGCCACGGATAGAGCCAGAAACTAGTGCCAAGGGCTGAGGCAAAGAGTTTCTGTGCACTGCAAGAGATGCCTTGGCAATCTCTGTGGACTTCATCTTGCTGAAGAGTTCATCACAGGTCAATGTATCATATCTTCTGGACTCCTCAATTGTTGATATCTTCACTTCCCATATGGTACGATCGAGAGCATAGAGAAGCTTGATAGCCCTATCATGACCATTGTAAGCAAGTGTCCCAGTGGATCGCAAGTTACTGACTATCACATCAAAGCGTGAAAACATGACATCTATAGATTCACTAGGGCCTTGCACAAATAGATGATACTGTTGATTGTATGTGCTTTGGCGCCTAGCCTTGATCTGTGTAGAGCCCTCATGAAAGACAGTGAGTGTAGTCCAAATCTCCCTAACTGTCCTCAGGTGTTGAACCCTATCAAACTCACTTCTGCTCAAGCCAATGAATAGTATATTCCTAGCTTTAGTGTTAGAATTATACTCATCTTTTTCTTCCTGAGTAGTGCGGGTTTCAGGGATGGAGTATTGTGAGTCCACAATCTCCCATATTGCATTTCCTTGGCTTAGCAAGTAAGCCTCCATGCGCACCTTCCAATATGCAAAATCATTTCCATCGAACAGATGTATTTTACTAACTCTGTCCATGTCGTCAAAAGATCACAAAACCGGTTAAGGTCAATTGGTGATCTTAACCAAGCTATGATACCAATTGTTCGACCGAAACAGGCGACTAGAAAGGGGGTGAATGGGAGCTTTTAAAATTTTGTTCTACTAAACAGGCTTCGAACACACCATTCGAAGTGTCTAGTTCAGAGCTATCGAACACACTCCAAACACAAGCTTCGAATAGGGTAAAAGTTCGAAGTTCAGATTAATTCGCTCGCCCATAGAAACCCAAAAACATACTGAACTCTGCAAACATAGTGCAGGCTCCACACATGAGGTGCCTTCGAGCAGGCTTCACACTACTGTACTTCGCACAAGTACGTTACCCTCAGAGAGCTCCGAATAGATACTCTGCAATAGTAACTGGTACTAGGCTTCGCACTTCGGAATGTTGAAAACAGACAAAACTGACTGCAATGAGGACTTCGGCTATGATAAGAGAACAAGCCTCGAATGGACGTTTCACAAAGTGCTTCGCTAGCAAACAGGGAGGACTAGCCTCCGATTTACACAGAGCGAACACACACAAACATTACTCACAGAAATCGCACATACAGGAGACAAGCACACTTCGTTGGAAATGAAATAGAGGAAGAACTCTGATTGGCACAGAACGAAGTGAAGTGTAGAAAACTTAACTGGTGTAGTGCAAAACACAAATACAAGTTCAAGCAATAGATAGAAAATAGAATGGAAATTTCATTGCTATAACAGGGAAAAAACTCACAAGTACAGAGAACTCTTCATGACAGTTGGCCAATGCTACAGGGAACAAAAGGTTCTAAAAATGGAGTGCACAGTGTTGCCCTAGCCCTGAGCCTGCCTCTCCTTTTATAGGCACTACTCTAACCAGTGAATTGACTACAATACCCTTAGGGTTTACATTTTTTGTCTCGGCCAGACATGGGGGTACAGATGGTAGTCTACTTTATTGGAACCTCCTCTTGTCAGCTTCGCAGGGCAGACAATATTGGCTTTTGCGGAGCAGACACGATCAGCTTTTGCAAAGTGAATCTTATTGAGCCCCCTTCGCACACGAGGTGTGCAAACGCTTCGGTGACATGCTTCAAACCCAAAGGCCTTGACTTCACCGAAGTCAGTCTTCGATACATTGATGGTTTTGAGCTGCAAACATCAAAGCCCTTTAGCCTTCGCACCATCACCTCTGAAGTGGACAACCACGGCTTCACAGCTACTCCCAGCTTGAACTCCATCAGTCCGTGTACCGAAGCCATGCATGGCCGAAGTACTTCGTCATCCACACTCCGAAGTCCCACCTTCGAAGTATCTTCACCACCTTCCGAAGTCCCTCCTTCGTCCAAGGCCTTCACATGAAGCACTTTCATAAGCATTCCATCGTAGTGTCTCTGCCCAGACCACACTCCCAAAGAGCCTTACCCGACCCATGCCTTTGATGCACCTCGACTTCTGAGACCTTCGTCAGGTTTCCTTCCATGTGTCTCTGTCTGGAGCACACTTGGGAGCCTTACCTCATTCCTGAGGACTTTGTCCACCATCCTTCGAAGTTACTCCTTCGGAGTTATCCTTCGAAGTATATCACCTCCGAGGACTTTGCCTCAGGGTACCTTCAGCCGGAGCTACCCTCCGCACCTTCTGCCTTCGCTTGGTGCACCTTGGCCCGAGGACTGACCTCGACTCCATGCAACCTCTGTGACCAAGCTCTCCGCTCGTGTGGCATCAAGCCTCCCGCTTGACCCAGGTTCACCTGCTGTGAACCATCCCATCGCCTCTGAAGTCACCTGCACACCACCGACAAGCAGACAAGTGTTTCTAGTACCCCGAAGACCTCTTCGAGTAAACAACCTCCGGTACACACTCCGGTGTACCGCCCAAAGTACCAAGTCCAAAGTACCGAGTCCAAAGTACCGAGCCCTTCGGTGCAGACTTCTCATCATATTCTCTCGGACCCCTCCGACAGACATACTCCGCTGCAACATCTGCAGCCAGCAAACACATAACCCTTTAGAGGGACCCCTTCACATAGAAGGTAAAACTCGTCAATCACTCATCACAAACATGAAACCAAGGCACATCTCAACTTAGTTTCTTATTTTGTAAAACAACCCCATGGCTGCAACTTGACTACATTAAATGCTGCAACTTGAAAATGTACTTTTCCGCACTTTAAACCCTTATCCTCTCCTTGTTATTACCCTACATTACTATAGCATTCTCGGTGGCCTGTTGAGTACTTTTGTACTCATACCCATTGGAAAACACTTTAGAGATAGCGTACTATGAGGAGGATGGTCTGGAATAGAAACCCAGTCAAGGACGTGAGACTAGCAGAGATGTCCATCACATAGTTTTATTTTCATAGTTTCTTTTAATTTTATACTTATGTAATAATGTGGTATGCGAACCACGGATGATTGACCGTATGCACGTTGGCGCATGATGGACATCTTGTTATTATTTTTTTTCTGTGGAAATTTAATAATGTCTGGATTTTATTAAATCATGGCCCCTCACAAGATGGTATCAGAGCCAACTTGACTATAGGAAGCCAAACAGACTCGCCTAACACTTAGGTTTACAAAATTTATTTCATAAAAACGTACTTCACATTTTTCCTCTCCCTTACTCTTTAAACTTGTTTTATTTGTAGATGCTTGTCCACCACGTCCACAGCTTCTGCCAGGAACACGAGGGATTCATCCGGGAACTTGAGATGATGGTGACCTTCCTCGGGTTCACGTTCGAGCCAGAGTTCCATGGGGTGTACATGGAAGAGTTTGTGGGTCCTTGTGACGTTTCCGTCACAAGCCACGCATCCGGAGAGCACCTCCCCTTCTTCACGGCGGCACTCGGAGGTCCGACCATCGACATCGCTTGTCAGTGAACCGCCTTCTAGGCCCTCACGGAACTGAGGATGATCTACGACGATTGTCTTCGGGACTCTTCCTTCTGCCTTGTGTTGATGCGTACCTCCAGCGCCCACCGCGGCATCTACATCGGCATCCTCTCCGACCGCTATCCGGTCATGGCCAGGCACACCCGTCTCCTCCAAGCCATGGACGATCTTCACACCAAGGCCATGCTCGACGCCGAGGAGCACCACGAAGCGATTGAGTTTTTTCGTCATGAGACAAAGAGCTTGATCTAGCAGAACGGTGAGCTGCAGCGCAAGATCATCCAACTATAGAAGGACCTCGCGAAGATGCTTCCCCTCACTCCGAGGCGGAAGAAGCCCATCCGGGAGCCCGCCCCTTGGCCCAAGAGGGTTACTCCACCACTAGCACCCACAGGACCATCCAGCTCCAGCGCCGCTGCTCCAAAGCCCGCCATCGTCCCCGACCCACTGATCGAGAACTTCACCGAGCCCAGCGTCCCTAGGATACTCGTGGTTCTGAGAGCATTGAGACTATCTCGGGCAGCAAGTAGATTACATCAGGTGATAGTCCTCGATTTATTGTTTTATGTTTGTTTGTTGAATGTGGTACCCTCTATAGCGAATTGTGCTATAGAAGGGATAAAAATAAGAGCTTCAGTGTAATGAACAAACTAGTACCACTTATAATAAACTATGAATTATTTTGTGGAAAAAATCTTCTAAGTCTCTTTTTCATATACTTGGGAAGGTTATTGTTTTCAGAAATGGCTGACAACCAGAACTCGGGTTACAACAATAATGAGGAGGGAGCTGTCAATGGTCTGCCCGGGAGCATTGTGCCCAACTGGGGTGCAATGGGTCAACGCCAATCAGGGTTGCCAACCGCCAATCATCCCACTCTGGTGGAGATGATGGCTAATCAGAACCAGCTGATCACCGCCCTCCTGATGTAGATGCAGCAACAGGCTCAATTGGACCATCTGCAATAGCAGAACATGGAGCCTGCCCCTCGTTAGCAAGCCGCCGCACCCACCCCCGCGCCTCAAATCTCCGAGTTTTTGTGTGTAAGGCCCCCCTGTCTTTTCGAGCACAATAAACCCAATGAAGGCAGGCGATTGACTAAGGACCATAGGAAATAAGTTGGATCTCCTCCCGTGCTCGGACCAAGAGTGAGTGGCGTTCGCCGCTCACCAACTTCAGGGACCTGCCACAGAATGGTGGGATAACTATCGTGAGTCTAAACCTGAGGATCACGAGGTGTCATGGGCTGAATTCACCATTGCCTTCCGGGCCGCTCACGTTTGTTGATGGGAAAAAATGGCATTAATGGTTGGATTGTCAAAATATCAATTTTGGTGATTTGGGTCGAAAATACACATGTATAGGGTCTGTCCGAAGCCCTACAGGGCCGAAGTCCATTGATCTATGGGCTCCGAAAGCCTCTAGCCAGCCCATGGGCTTTGGCCAGGAAGCCTTCGGAGGCCCACGCCACCGAAGCTTCGGCCCGAGGAGCAGGCCTCGACAGGCCTGGCCGAAGCCCACTTTGGCAAAGATGGAGTTGTATGCGATTCTAGCTCAATTCTTATCTCTATCCGGCCAGATTAATAGTAGATTAGATTAGGAATTAAGCCCCTATAAATAGAGAGGCAAGGCCAGCGTAGAGGCCCCCCAACTCAAACCAAACCAAAGCCATATGCTTTGATCGCATTTACTTTACCTTTATTTTCCTGTACCTCTTCGTGGGTTTGCCTGGAAGCCCTCCGCTGGCCACTACGGAACAGTGGTAACCCTTGTTACTTCGCTTGTGAAGTATCTGTTAATCTACGTAATAGATTGCTATCGCCTTGTTACTTCGCTTGTGAAGTATCTGCTAATCTGCGTAACAGATTGCTACCTTCGCTACTAGTGCAACACTTAGCAAAATTCGGTCCTTAGGCCAAATTGGTACTTCGAATTACCTTTGTTGCAGGTTCGCACGTTCGGAGCTACTTCATCGTTGGTATCCAGAGCTGAGAGATCAGTTTCGGAGGTCATCAGACACCCTTCGGCGGGACTGTAGGCTCCGGCAACAGGCTTCGCCCGTGCACTTTGTCACAACAGGCTTCGCCACGACCATATTCCACACCGGATGAAGTTACGCTCACGCGTGGCCCTCGCGTCATTATTCCGTAGTTTGATGTATCGGAGATCTCACGCCGAACCCCGCTGTTCGGAGTTGATCATCGCGTCTAGATCCGTTCGGACTCCATCTTCAGTCGGATCAGTCCGAACGCCGAAGCACCCTTCGCATTAGACTTCGAACCAGATGGGCTCCGACTGGTTTGCTGATTTTATTCTATTTAATCTATCTATTTTGGCTAATTGGATTTTTTTCTGTAATCTGGTTGCCTGGCGACTCCAACTACCTTATCACGACTAAGGGTAGCCGGAACGCGACGTTGGTGCCACGTCATGCTTAGGCTTGTTCCTAAGTATCCGTGCACTTTTGTATCGTCGAACTGACCCAAGTGCGGGGGCATGTTTCCGTGTCAACACACTTTTTGGCGACTCCGCTGGGGAAGGCTACGCCAACATGACAAGTACATCTACATCGGCCACCAGTACATCTACGTCGACTACTACGTCTACACCGCCGATGGACACAATAGGAGGTGCGAATATCAACAACCGCAACATCTTGACACCAACACTTGAAGATATCCCCGCAGAAGACCGAGCAGAGATCGAGGCAATGTTAAAGGCACTCCAATACATGATGCTTGGGGGCTACGTCAAGACACGCGTGGGCTTCATCAAGCACAACATCATCGCCGCCGACCTCGCTCAGGTCTAGGTAACACCTGTATCGCCTCGTTTATCTTCTCTAGAGATTGAGCAAAAAATAACTGCATCAGTAGATCAAGCTGTTAGCGCTTCGCTAGCCAACCATCTAGATTCGGCAATCAGCTCCCAAGTGGAGGCGACTCTTAGGAGGTTCGGCTTTACTGAGGCCGCACCCCCAGTTCCTATTGCTAGTGCACCTCCGGCAAACCACGTGTACGGTAGAACTAACGACAGCACTGGCACAATCATGTCTCCGGCCTCAACACTTATGGTTGAGACCAATCATTACACCTACGGTCAAAGTAACACTGCGTACCACGCACCACCACCTGCACCAATAACCGCGCTGCCCGCACCACACGCGCAGACACCCAAACACGAGCATGCCATACAAATAGCGTGTAGGGAGGAGGCCCATGGCTGACACGCCGATATCCCACCGCGTGTCGCGCCCCCACATGAGAGGAGCACACAAGCAACATACCAAGATGACATAGAGGAGCGGGTCTGCGCACTATTTAGAGAGTGTGCTGGCTTTGTGCCCAAGGGACGGGTTAGGGTTTACCATAAGCCATACCCTGACCATCTTGATACAGTGCCCTACCCCCACGGCTATAGAATCCCTGAATTCACTAAGTTCGATGGCGAGGGTAGCAAGACTACACTAGAGCATATTAGTCAATTTTTTGCATAGTGTGGAGAAGTTAGCGGGATAGATGCTCTAAAGGTTAGATTATTTTCTCTCTCACTATCCGGCACCTCTTTCACTTGGTTCTCGGCGTTCCCGCCGAACTCCATCCAAACGTGGGATGATTTAGAGCGGAAATTTCATGATTATTTCTACACGGGTGATACAGAACTCAGGCTTTCACATTTGAAATCAGTTAAGCAAAAATCTAACGAGAACGCCTCTGCGTACATCAAGCGTTTTAGGGATACTAGAAACCGATGTTTTAGCCTTAATATTTCGGAAAGGGACTTGGCGGAATTAGCTTTTAACGGGTTGCATTCCGAAATTAAAGAGAGGTTAGATAACCAAAACTTTTTAGAAGTTAGCCAAGTTATACAGCAGGCTCTG
Organism: Zizania palustris; assembly: GCA_019279435.1. Classification (NCBI taxonomy): domain Eukaryota; kingdom Viridiplantae; phylum Streptophyta; class Magnoliopsida; order Poales; family Poaceae; genus Zizania; species Zizania palustris. Next base: position 5,333,670 of record JAAALK010000085.1, read on the forward strand.
GTCCAGGAAGGCCGAGCCAATGATAAGAAATTTATTAAGACGTTTAGCAAGCCTAGGGCTGAAATCCACATCATGGAACGATCTGACGAGGAAGAATCGGAAGAGGAGGATTCGGCCGATATGTATGCGGCCGAATGGGTGTGGAACGCTAAGAATAAACCTGTCACCTGCTCCGAGTTACGACCATCCCCAACAAACAATCGACTTAGTGAGGTCAAGTACTCGTTTGATATAACTAAATGTGATAAAATATTTTATTTTCTCTTAAAAAGTCAGCTTCTCAGGTTACCTAAGGGTCAAGTCATTCCACCTACTGACGAGTTAAAGAAGCATCCATGCTGTAAGTGGCATGATTCACATTCGCATAATACTAATGATTGCAATGTTTTTCGACGGCAGATACAATCGGCCATAGAAGAAGGACGATTAAAGATAGACCATGATCCGAAGATGAAGCTAGATAAATATCCTTTTCCCGTCAACGCCGTCGACCTCGGCGAAAATAAGATGTTGATTCGGCCAGAACAGGCCGAGTCGGCTAAAGGGAAAGATACAATTGTTGGAGAACCACGCACTCGCACACTCGTACCAAAGAATCCCGAGGTAGGAGTGTGGAAACAGAACATTAATACCCCTTCGGCTAAGGCTCACAAGAGGCCGAAGGTGACGTATAACATGCTGTTGAATAAGCATCGAAGAAGGGCCAGAAAGACCGGTCCACACACTCAGAAGCTAAAGCAGCCGGAGGGTCCGGGACTCTCGGAGGGTAGCTTCGGACGAAGCAGCCGAACCCTCCGCACGGAGGCTCCGGGCCACAATGGCCTAACACTCCGCACGGTGGTGTCGAGCCGTAATGGCTGAACCCCCCATATTGTAACTTTGGTCCCCAATGGCCGAACCCCGCACTGTGTTGGACGTCTCCGATGGGAGGCTTCGGCCCGCACTGGCGAACGTACCTTCGGCCTAGAAGGACCCTTCGCTGGTGTGGTCCGAGATACCTTCGACTTGGCCGAACCCCCCTCCAGGTAATGGGTTCGGCTCACAGTGGGCGAGGCCACTAGAGCCGCCGATGCCTTCACCGTATGACTGGGTGGGGACCCCGTGGGCTCTGTACGTATCCGGGTCAGGGTATCCTCCGCAACCTAACACTATGCCTTATTTTCCTTCAGAGTATTATGGATGGCAGGGGCAAACAGACGCAGCGGAGGGGGGCATCGTCCACAGACTGTCTGTGGTGCCTCCGAATTAGACCATGCATAGCGAAGCCGAAGAGTGCGAGCACGCGGAGGCCGAGGTCAGGGAGTCTGAAGCCATAACCATCCGAGTTAGGTCTCAGGGAGTCCCAATCCTGAAGACTTTATCACCGAGGTCTGACGGAGGTAAGTCTCATGCTTCGGCCAAGCTCTGCGCCGAAGCTTGGTTCGGTCTGCCGAACGAGGCCTGCCCGTTTGTCGGGGTTCGCAGCGAAGCACCCTCCAAACACAGGGTGCACAAGGCCAAAGGGCACAGTACCACTTCGGCCAGAAATAATGGGAGCCGAACAGTCGCGCCCGGCACCAAGCCGCAGACATCTTGGGCCCCTCCAGGTATGTCCAAATCACAGAAGAGATGCCTGCAAAGACTACGGGCACAGGAGATGCGCGAGAAGAAAGCTGAGGCAGAGCGCGACGCTAACTTCGAAGAAATCCGCCCTCGGCCAGCTACAAAGCAGGTATGGAGGGAGAAGCCGGTTGAGATAAACAACCCGGCTCCTAGTCCGAGTGACAACGATAACGACATGCTCGACGACGATTACTCGCCCATCTCTGAAGGGCCCGCACCCCAGGTGATGGATATCAACATCGTCATGCTACCTACTGAGTTCACCCTACCGCAGGACGAGGCCGAGGTTGCTCAATTGAACCTCGGCCCACGCAATGCCATCTTCGAGAAGCCCGAGGACTCGGCTCACCATCTGAAGCCTCTCTACGTCAGAGGTCACATCGATGGAAAGCCGATTTCTCGAATGCTCGTCAACGGCGGCGCCACTATTAACTTAATGCCTTACTCGTTGTTCATGAAGCTTGGCAGGGATGAGGATGACCTAAAGAGACCAAATTGATGCTCAACGGCTTCAACGGCGAGAGCTCCGAAGCCAAGGGGGTACTCTCTATGGAGTTGACGATGGGCAACAAGACATTGCCAACAGCATTTTTTGTCGTCGACGTGCAAGGTAACTATAGCGTATTACTCGGACGCGACTGGATTCACGCAAACTGTTGCATTACCTCTACTCTACACCAATGCTTGATACAGTGGGACGGCGATGAGGTGGAGGTCATCCCCGCAGATACTTCGGCCCAAGTAGCATTGGTCGATGTGTCGGTTGACGCCGTCCATAACAAAGTAGAGTGTCTATCAGGTAGAGATCTTTCGGATTACGATTTTGTTAGTGTATCCGGAGGACGGTTTGTACCAGTGTCTGTAAAGACAGCTGGAGTAGCACGGCTGTTTTTGTATTAATAGTCATATCTAGGAAGAGTAATCTAGATTGGCTAAAGTCTCGCGTGGAGCAATATCGGTATTGCCGAGGCCATTGGGGACTTTAGCGAAGTAGAGAAATTAGGACAAGGTTTTGCGTCGGCCGGCCCCTTGGAGGAAGTTGACATAGGTAATGGTAGCATCCCAAGGCCGACTTTTGTAAACCAACATTTACAGCTCGATGAAAAGGCTGGAGTAATAAAGTTACTTCGGTCATATGTCGATTGTTTCGCATGGGAGTATAGAGAGATGCCAGGGCTAAGCCGCGAGCTCGTGGAGCATCGGCTGCCCATCAAGTCCGGGTTTAGGCCTTATAAGCAGCCTCCCCGCCGCTTTAATTTGGTTGTCTATGACCGAGTTAAAGAAGAAGTGGAGCGACTACTCAAGGCTGAATTTATTAGGTCGTGCAGGTACGCGGAATGGGTTGCTAACATTGTGCCTCTAGAGAAGAAAGGGAGCGGCAAGATACAGGTATGCATTGATTTCAGGGATCTGAACAGAGCCACTCCAAAGGATGAGTATCCAATGCTGATAGCCGACATGCTAATCAACGATGCCTCGGGATAAAAGGTACTAAGTTTTCTTGATGGCAATGCTGGTTATAATCAAATCTTTATGGCCGAAGAGGACGTCTACAAGACTACCTTTTGATGCCCTGGTTTTGTCAGTTTATTCGAGTGGGTCGTCATGACTTTTGGTTTGAAGAATGTCGGCGCCACATATCAGCGCGCCATGAACTTGATCTTTCATGACTTGTTAGGAGTTATGTTAGAAGTTTACATCGATGATATCGTAGTCACATCGGATGCTATGGGAAACCATTTAGCCAATTTGAGGGTTGCTTTCGATAGGATGCGACAGTATGGGTTGAAAATGAACCCACTTAAATGTGCTTTTGGTGTGTCGGTGGGTAAGTTCTTAGGTTTCATGATTCACGAGAGAGTCATAGAAATTGATCCTAAGAGTCTTGAGAAGATTAGAAATATTGCGGCACCGACATGCAAAAGGGATGTACAAAAATTGCTAGGCAAGATGAACTATTTGCGTCACTTTATATCCAACTTGTCTGGCAAGATTGATGCCTTTGTCCCCATACTCCGGCCAAAAAACGAAGCCGAGTTCACTTGGGGGGAAAGCCAGCAAAGTGCTTTTTAGAAGATCAAGGAGTGCTTGTCATCACCACCTGTGGTAAGAGCACCCAAGGTCGGGATTCCGATTCGGCTATACGTTGCTGCTGAAGATAGCGTGATTGGGGCCATGCTAACCCAGGAGGTAGAAGGGAAAGAGTACATCATCACATTCTTGAGTCGCCGCCTGCTGGACGTCGAAACCAGGTACGTGTTTATGGAACGATTGTGTCTATCACTTTATTACGCATGCACTAAATTACGCCATTACCTTCTCCCCACTACATGTGTTGTCGTTTGCCAAACCGATGTTATAAAACACATGTTACAAAAGCTGATTCTAAGTGGAAGAATCGGAAAATGGGCTTACGCGTTGATTGAGTATGATTTGGCCTACAAACCCCTGAGAGTGATGAAAGGCCAAGTCGTAGACAACTTTATAGTTGATCATCACATAGATGTCGGCTGGAGTAATAATATTTCCCTAGTTGAGGTAGTGCCATGGAAGCTTTAATTTGATGGTTCGGCTTGCAAGAGTGGCCAAGGCATTGGAGTGGTTCTCATATCACCTAATGGGATGCACTTTGAAACTTCGGCCCGACTAGAATTTTCTTCCACTAACAACAAAGCCGAATACGAGGCTTTATTGCTAGGTCTTGAATTACTAGAATCTGTAGGTGCTAGACACGTTCACGCATACGGTGATTCTTTGTTAGTAGTGCAACAAGTAGCTAAGAGTGCTCAATGTTTTAACGGCTTGCTAAATAGTTACTTGGACAAATGTCTAGACATAGTTGCCACTTTCGATGACTTCAAAATCTCTCACATGGCAAGAGAAGCCAATTTAGTCGCAAATGATTTGGCTCAGCAAGCATTTGGTTACCAAGTCAGGAGAGGAAAATTTTCTGTATTGGAGAAGCCGATGCTTGGTCTCACTGCCGAAGCCAGTAACGGTGGGCAGGCGCACGCTCCGGGTCGAACCCCTCTGGTCGCCGAAGGCCACTACACGCCGAGGCCCCTGAATCGGAGTGCTCTGTCAACCAAGGGATCTGGCACGCCGGAGCCCATAGTCCAAAGCCTCCCGAACGGAGAAGGCTCCTCGGAGTCTAAAATCTCCGGAGAGCTTTGGCCCAGCACACTCCGAACGGCCACCCCGGTCAGGCTTCGGCAGGAGCTGGAATGGCTCAGGGGGCACCCCGAAGTCAGTAATTTAGAAGTTTTTTCAGAAGGTGGACCAGCGAGACCCTCTGAAACCTGTAAGGGCAATTGGAGAGTGTCAATCGTCCAGTATTTGAGAGACCCTAGCCAAAAGGTTGATCGGAAGGTTCGGCGACAAGCGTTTAAATTCGTGTTGATAGACGACACGTTGTATCGCCGAACCATCGACGGAGTGCTATTGAAGTGTTTAGACCATGATCAATCTCAGGTGGCTAAAGGAGAAGTCCATGAAGGGCTTTGCGGCACTCATCAGTCGGCCCAAAAAATGAGTTGGATGCTCAAAAGAGCAGGTTTTTATTGGCCGACTATGACTGAAGATTGTTTCAAGTACTACAGAGGGTGTGAAGCATGTCAGAAGTTTGGCAACATCCAGTTAGCTCCTGCCTCATTGCTCAATCCTATTATCAAGCCATGGCCGTTTCGAGGTTAGGGTTTAGACTTCATCGGCCAGATTCACCCTTCTTCCTCAAAAGGGCATTGGTTCATGTTGATGGCGATGGATTACTTCACTAAGTGGACCGAGGCCGTACCTCTCAAGAACATGACTCACAATGAGGTACGTGATTTTATTTTAAAGCACATCATTCATAGATTCGGCATCCCTCAAACTCTTACTATGGATCAAGGTAGTTCATTTGTCTCTAGAGAGGTAAGAGACTCGCTGAATACTATGGTATTAAGTTGATAAACTCTTCACCTTACTATGCTCAGGCCAATGGTCAGGCCGAGTCTAGTAATAAAACTGTGATTAAGCTTATTAAGAAGAAAATTGAAGAGTTTCCTAAAAGGTGGCATGAAGTGCTTTCCGAGGCGCTATGGGCTTGTAGGATTGCAAAGCACGGTGCTACCAAAGTCAGTCCATATGAATTAGTATATGGACAAGAAGTCGTTCTGCCCATAGAGGTAGATCTTGGCTCCTTAAGATTGTTAAAGCAAGATGGCTTATCGGTTGACGAGTATGAAACTCTTCTAAAGGATAATCTAGAGGAAGTGACCGATAAGAGACTAAGGGATTTAGAAGCCGTAGAAATAGACAAGAAGAGAGTAGCTAGAGCCTACAATAAAAAGGTTAAACCAAAATCGTTTCAGATAGGAGATTCGGTGTGGAAAACGATTTTACCCTTAGGCGCCAAGAGTCCTAAGTTGGTAAATGGTCACCTAGTTGGTAAGGTCCTTTTAAAATAGCCGAAATCGCTCCCGGCAACGCATACGTGTTGGAATCCCTGCAGGGAGAGCGGTTTTGAAGAGTTTTGAATGGTAAGTACTTGAAAAGGTATTTCCCAAGTGTGTGGCAAACGTCATGAAGAGTGTCAAAAAGCCGATATGGATGGTATCGTCTTCATCTCGTTGTGCTTTTAGTTCACTCAGTTCACTAAAAGGCAGGGGGCATGTGTTGATGGCAAAAAATGTCATTAATGGCTGTATTGTCAAAATATCAATTTTGGTGATTTGGGCCGAAAATACACATGTACAGGGTCTGTCCAAAGCCCTACAGGGCCGAAGTCCATTGAGCTATGGGCTCCGAAAGCCTATAGCCAGCCCATGGGCTTCGGCCGGGAAGCCTTCGGAGGCCCACGCCACCGAAGCTTTGGCCCGAGGAGTAGGCCTCGATGCGCCTGGCCGAAGCCCACTTCGACAGAGATGAAGTTGTATGCGATTCTAGCTCAATTCTTATCTCCATCCGTCCAGATTAATAGTAGATTAGATTAGGAATTAAGCCCCTATAAACAGAGAGGCAAGGCCAGCGTAGAGGCCCCCCCAACTCAAACCAAACCAAAGCCCTATGCCTTGATCGCATTTACATTACCTTTATTTTCCTGTACCTCTTCATGGGTTTGCCTAGAAGCCCTCCGCCGGCCACTACGGAACAGTGGTAACCCTTGTTACTTCGCTTGTGAAGTATCCGTTAATCTACGTAATAGATTGCTATCGCCTTGTTACTTTGCCTGTGAAGTATCCGCTAATCTGCGTAACAGATTGCTACCTTCGCTACTAGTGCAACACTTAGAAAAATTCGGTCCTCAGGCTGAATTGGTACTTCGAATTACCTTTGTTGCAGGTTCGCACATTCGGAGCTACTTCATCGGAGGTATCCAGAGCTGAGAAATTGGTTTCAGAGGTCATCAGACACCCTTCGGTGGGACTGTAGGCTCCGGCAATAGGATTCGCCCGCGCACTTCGTCACAACAGGCTTCGCTACGACCATATTCCGCACCGGACGAAGTTATGCTCGCTCGTGGCCCTCGCGTCATTATTCCGTAGTTTGTTGTATCGGAGATCTCACGCCAAACCCCGTTGTTTGGAGTTGATCATCGTGTCCAGATCCGTTCGGAGTCCATCTTTGGTCGGATCAGTCCGAACGTAGAAGCACCCTTCGGCGGGACACTTCGCACCAGATGCCGAAGGTACACTTCGGCGACCCCTTCGCGTCAGACTTTGAACCAGACGGGCTCCGACTGGTTTGCTGATTTTATTCTGTTTAATCTATCTCTTTCGGCTAATTGGATTATTTTGTGTAATCTGGTTGCCTGGCGACTCCAACCCCCTTATCACAACTAAGGGTAGCTAGAACGCGACGTCGGTGCCACGTCACGCTTAGGCTTGTTCCTAAGTATCCGTGCACTTTTGGATCGTCGAACTTACCTAAGTGCGGGGGCACGTTTCCGTGTCAACAACGTCCCCGCCAGAGTCATCACTGTGAAGTAGCAAGAGTTCCGGGATCTGCATCAAGGGAACCGAACCGTCATGGAGTATCTCCATGAGTTCAACCGGCTGGCCCGATATGTTCCAGAGGAAGTTCGTACGGATGTCGCTCGCCATGCCAAATTCCTTAGGGGACTAAAGGATGAGCTCTCCATCCAGCTCATCGTCATGGACTATGCTGACTTCCAACGGTTGGTAAACAAGGTCATTCTTCAAGAGACCGAACAGAACAAGTTGGATCTCAAGAAGAGAAAGATGACCGCCTTCAAGCATAACCAGGGGAATATTCAAAGGCCCTGCTTCGTCCCTCCACCTCAAGCACCTCCCTACCATCCTCAACCCGTCTACTGGCCACCGTACACCGCCAGTGGCTCCAGTGCCAGGAATCCTCGCCCCGCTCCACCAACACTGGCCGCGAAGACCACCATGCTGAGAGACCGGAATGACAAACTAGCCGTCTACTTCAACTGTCGAAAGGAGGGGCACTACTCCCACTAGTGCCCCCACCCCAAGCAACCCCAAGGTGTTGTACCCAACCATGCGGTTCACGCCCGAGTCAACCACATCAATGTTGAAGAAGCCTAGGAGGCCCCCGAAGTCGTGCTCGGTATGTTCACCGAAAATTTCATACCCGCAGTAGTATTGTTTGACTTTGGGGCAACACATTCTTTCATATCTGAAGATTTTGTGAAAATAAATAACCTAGAAGTACTCCCTCTGCCCGCACCCATGATGATCGCCACCCTCGGCAAGAAAACCCTAGCTAATCTATTCAGCCCAATAAGGATAGAAATCCAAGGGGTGTTATTTTTCGCCGACCCAGTCCTTATAGATTGCAAGGGCCTAGATCTCATCCTAGGTATGGATTGGTTGATGAATCACAAGGGAATTATGGACTGTGCTAGCAAGTCCGTCACCATGACCAGCTATGAAGGAGTCTCTATCACCTTCAAGATGGCTACCCACGGCCTGAAAGGAGCGTCACTTCACCAGATGACGATCGAAGAGGTACCTATGGCCCGGGAATACCCAAACGTCTTCCTAGAGGATCTGCTAGGGATGCCACCCAAGAGGGACATCGAGTTCAGGATTGAGCTTGTACCCGAAACCACACCCATCTCCAAGCACCCGTACCGTATGGCCGAAAATAAGCTAGCTGAAGTAAAGAGTAATATTGAGGAGCTTGAGCAGAAGGGATACATCCGACCGAGAACCTCACCTTGGGGTGCACCAGTCATTTTTGCCATGAAGAAGGACAAAACCAAGAGGATGTGTGTTGATTATAGAGATTTGAACGAGGTAACCATCAAGAGCAAATACCCTCTGCCCCGAATCGATGACCTATTTTATCAGTTGAAAGGATCCTCGGTGTTCTCCAAAATCGATGTCCGGTTAGGCTACCATCAGCTAAGAATCAGAGAAGAAGACATCCCCAAGACTGCCTTCATATCCCGTTATGGATTATATGAGTATATTGTGATGTCTTTCCGACTCACGAATACCCCTACATTCTTCATGAACATGATGAACAATGTCTTCATGGAGTTCTTGGACAAGTTCATTGTGGTGTTCATCGACGATATACTCGTCTATTCAAGACCAAGGAAGAACATGAAGCCTATCTCTGTCTAACCTTGGGGAAGTTAAGGGAGCAACAGTTGTAAGCTAAGTATAGCAAGTGCGAGTTTTGGTCATCTGAGGTGAAATTTCTCGGACATGTCATATCTGCCAGAGGAATAGCAATGGACCCGACCTCCATGGAAGTAGTAACCAATTGGTTGCAGCCAACGAATGTGTCCGAAATCCGGAGTTTTTTGGGACTGGACGAATATTACCACGGGTTCATTGAGAGCTTCTCTAAGATAGCCAAGCCCATGACCAGGTTGTTGCAGAAAGAAGTGAAGTTTGAATGGACTCCAGACTGTGAGGAATGCTTCCAGACCCTCAAGAAGAAGCTTGTATCGGCCCCAGTTTTGACCTTGCCGGATATACAAAAGGACTTTCACGTCTAATGTGATGCCTCTCATGATGGAAGAGGGGGTGCCCGATCTTCCATCGGGTGGGGGATAAACAACGATTTGTGGAGAACTCGACGTTGACGATCCGGCTTCCGATCACCACAGATCCGAGCCCCGCAATCGCTACACCACTGCTCCGTTGGTTATCAACCAAGCATAGCCTGATTGATCTCACCAAGAAGGCTAATCCTTGCCTGCGAATCGAAGAACACAAGCAAGAACGTGGAAAACGCAATCGAACTGAAAATTCTATTTGAATCTGCGAATTGGGGTTCACTTACAAATCCGGCGAAGCGACGGCTATCAAAGCAACGTGTAAACTAAACCCAAAAACCCTAGATTGCTATAGAAACACATTATATAGTAGTTTGGGATGCACCCCTAATAGGCTCAACTGGATACACGGCCCAAAAGGCCCAATAATGCAGAAAATAGCATGCTGATAGATTCTGGACTCTATCTTGTTTTGATGATTCCCGTTGATCTATAATGACTTTTGAGATAAAACCAGTGGCATTGGAAAGGTTATGAAGTTGTCTTTTCGTGGATGGGTGGAACGTCAAAAACGGAGTCCGTATACGGCCTGGGCGATGATTTTAGTGCACACTGCTCCTGGAATCCGAGTTGGACACGAATTGTAGTTGGATTCAGGCCCAACCCTAAGGGGGGCCAGAGGTGCGACCGCCCCGGGCCTCCAAACCCGAAGGGCCCCCAAATATATGTATATATATATACATGTGCAAAAAAAGATATAGTAAAAAATGAACTAGTATCAAAAATTTTAAAAAAACATTTCATGGTGTAATGGTTAAGTTAATTCCACTTAAATATGAGGTTTTAAGTTCAATGCCTAGTAGTTTTGAATAATACAAGGATTTTTTACTTTTCTTTTTTGTTGTTCTGATGGAGGAACAAAATAATTCTAGTAAAAAAATAAAAAATTACTGTTATTATTTTTTCAATCAGAAAATTTAATTATGGTACAAATTTAACAATTATTTACGCAATTAGAAAAATATTTCTACCGACTTACATATATAGAGAGATTTTGACGTGATATACCTAATGGTAAAATCTTAGATCTACCAATATATATGGTGTATATGTATGTACATATATATGGCACACAACTTCCTTTCATAGACTCACACAAGTCGATGTCTCGATGATATCTCATTTTAAGATAATTTAATATGCACATATTATTCTATATGAATATTTTTTGATGTATTTTAATTGTATATCATTTAAATTTCGTATATATATATATACATATTATGTTAGCAATATTCGCATGTATGGTTAGCGATATTCATGTAATCTGCATGTAATTTGTATGATCTCATTTATTAGTTTCCGGCATATATACGATAATCCCTTCTATGATTATTGGGCGTTGTTTCCATGAATCAACATGTTACCTCTGGCGTATATATGCAATACAACTATGGTTGAATCGATCTATTATATAATTATTCAAAATATCTTACACTTTCATATTAAAATATCATATTATTATATATAAGGGCCCATAAATTTTAACTTGCCCTGGGCCCCCAAAATCTTAGGACTAGCCCTGGTTGGATTGGACTCTCAAATTGATTTGGATGTCCTTCATGGTTCTTCTTCAACTCTTTGTTTATCTCCAAGTGATTTTCATCATCTCCATGGTTCCTAACAATAATAATAATATTAGGTAGTAATTTATTCCCAAGATAGTATACTAAGATACTTAGAAATGAGTTGACCTGGAGATTTAATCGTCATGCTCGAACTTGAATAATTGGATCTTGGTATTCATGTATGGTTGTATCATTGGTAGTGATGTCCTCATCATCTCGTCAAGGATTGGGGTGTGTCTTGATGCAAGACGGGAAGATGATATCTTACGCCTCTCATCAACTGAGGCCCCACGAGTTAAACTACCCGACTCATGACTTGGAGTTAGCAGCAGTGGTTAATGCACTAAAGATATGGAAGCATTACATTGTGGGTAACTGGTGTGAAGTCTTCACCGACCACAAGAGTCATAAGTACATATTCACCCAACTAGATCTGAACCTTAAGCAGAGAAGGTGGTTGGAACTGATCAAGGATTATGACTTGGGCATCCACCACCATCCTGGCAAAGCGAATGTAGTGGCAGATGCTCTAAGTCGAAAGGGATATTGTAATGTCATCATGGTACAAGATCAGGCCCCGCTGCTATATAAGGAGATGGAAAGGTTGAACTTAGGGATCACCATCAAGGAGTACCTCGCTGCACTAGAAGCAAGACCTATCTTAGTGGACCATATCTGTGAGACACAAAAGGAAGACCCCGATATAGCAGAGATCTAGAAGAATATGAGGAGGGGTAAAGCCCCAGGGTTCTCTAAAGATGAAAATGGCACCGTATGGTTCGGAAACTGGTTATGTGTGCCCAACCAGCCCGAGCTAAAAGCTCTCATTCTCAAGGAAGCCCATGAGACATTGTACTCCATACATCCCGAGAGTACTAAGATGTACCAGGACCTGAAAAAGAAATATTGGTGGGTTAGCATGAAGAGAGAGATAGCTAAGTATGTGGCATGGTGTGACACTTGTCAGCGAGTCAAGGCAGAGCACCAAAGACCCACCAGATTATTGCAGCCCCTCAAGGTTCCCAAATGGAAGTGGGAAGAAGTAGGAATGGACTTCATCACGGGACTGCCCAGAACCCAAGCCGAATATGATTCTATCTAGGTGATCATCGATCGACTCACCAAGGTGACTCATTTCATTCCCATCAAGACGACGTACAATGGCTCGAAGCTAGATGAGCTATACATGACCCGAATCTTGTGTTTACACGGGGTTCTAAAGAAGATCGTGTCAGACCAAGGTAGTCAGTTCACGTCCAAGTTTTGGAAGAATCTTTAGGAAGAGCTCGACACCAGGCTGAACTTCAGCACCGTTTACCATCTGTAGACTGATGGTCAGACTGAAAGGGTGAACCAAGTGTTGGAGGATATGCTTAGAGCATGTGCCTTAGACTTCGGTGGAATGTGGGACAAGAGCTTGCCCTATGCAGAGTTCTCCTACAACAACAGCTATCAAGTCAGCCTGGAGATGTCACCATTTGAGGCGTTATATGGACGTAAGTGCATAACGCCGCTGCTCTGGGATCAGACTGACGAGTCAGAGTTATTCAGGACAGATATTATGCGAGAAGCCAAAGATAAAGTTAAGGTCATCAGGGATAGGATAAAGATAGCTCAGTCCCAACAAAAGAGTTATGCCGATAACCGACAGAGAGACTTGGCTTTCTAAGAGGTCGATTAGGTCTATCTCCAAGTCACTCCCCTCCGAGGTACTCAGAGGTTTAACATGAGAGAAAAGTTATCTCCCTGTTATGTTGGACCCTTCCAGATCGTTCGTCGGCAAGGATAAGTTGCATATCAGTTGGAGCTACCACCATCTTTGGCAAGAGTCCATGATGTGTTTCACATCTCTCACCTAAAGAAATGCCTTTGAGTACCCACCAAACAGGCAGACCTCCAGCAGCTCAATGTCCAAGAAGACCTGACCTACATCGAGAAGGCGGTTCAGATCCTAGAAATCAAGGAAAGAGTAACCAGGAGACGAGTAGTGCGCTTCTGCAAAGTTCAGTGGGATTACCACCCCATCGAGGAAGCCACATGGGAAAAAGAGGAAGAGCTACAGACCCAATACCCCAAGTTATTCAAGAAGCTTTCTGAATCTCGAGGTCGAGATTCACTGTAAGGGGATAGGTTTGTAACAGCCCAAATTTTCAAAGGTAGAAATAAAATTTTTAAATATACTTTCTGAAAAAGGATTATTTTAAATTTTTCATAAAGCTGAAAATGTAAAAATAAATAGAAATCTAGGGAAATAATTCAAACCTGGGCCTGAGAAAATTATATTATGATCTTAGGACCAAGACATATTTTTGAGAATTTTTACAAATTTTTATAACCTTGGTAAGTAGCCTAGAGATTTTAAACCAATTTCAGCATTTATTTTTATTCAGAAATTCACTTTAAACAGCAGTGGGCCGCATCCCCTCTTTCTCCCTCCATAGGCCGGCCCAGCCCACTTAAGCCCCGCGCCCCTCCCACCTGTTAGCCTCCTCCCTCTCTCCGTGCGCATGCCCGAGCCCGATCCCACCTGTCGGCGCCAACCCTCTCAGCCGCACCCGCCCACTGACCAGGCGCCCCCACCGGTCAGCGTCGACCATTGACGCACCCGCGCCCACATGCACCCGCTGATAGTGGGCCCCCACTGTTAGCTTCATCTTCCCCGTGTTGCCACCGCCCTAGATTTGTTGTCATTACTCCATTGTCAGCCCCCTTCCTTAAAATTGATGCCGGATTATTGCTCCCTGCAATCCTAGGACCTCTTTCCCCCATTCAATCGATGCGTTAAGGCCCGAGATCACCGGAGTTCATGCATGGCAAGTTCGGCATGAAATATTGAAACCCCGTTCCATGTATGCTACCTGCCATCCTCACTGCTGACGCCTCTATAAAAACCCACACACTCCGCCGCGTTCAGCCCTTGCTTCACCGCGTAGCCTTCGCACGATCAAAGCGCCCAAAACATGGTTTTAGTGTCACCCCTCTGTTCGGACTCTAGCCACCGCTTGCCGATGTCGGAGCCCTCCTCCACCACCGACGACCACACCAACATGACCGCCGTCACCTCCCCGACCCTGGCCACACCTCCGTTCCCTCTGAAGACCGCCGAAGCTCCATCATCGACGAGGACCCGAACGCTCCTACCGCCTCCGCTCATCGTCGGCGACAACCCGACAACATCAGATCCTCTCATCGGTACCGTCATGCTCCCCTTACTGCCCCATTTCCATTTCTGTATCCATTGGGACCACCGGCCATCGCCGTCACCGCTAGCCCGTTGCCACCCCTCTGCCGACGCCGGAGAAGACGACCGGCACGGGTAATTACCCGTCTCATGTCGGATTCAACCTCCACCACTCATCTGATCAAAGCGGTATCGCACGCTCTCAGCCGCTGGATCTTCATTAAATCTGGGTCGTAGATCCGTACCGGTTTAGTTGTTTAATCGCAGCCGTTGGTTTTCATTTAAAATACCCGCGCGTACTGTGGTCGCCCGATCTTGATCCGACGGCTGATCTGCATCCGGCCCACATGCATAGTGCGCAGGTTCACGGTGGACTCAGCTCACCGTGGACCGGCGATTGTTTTAGGATTTAAATTAATCTCTATAAATTGATTTAAACTTCAAAAATTCATAACTTCTTCAAATTAACTCCAAATTTTACCATCCAAATTTTAGAAAATTCATATTTTTATTCTCTACATTCTGGACCAATTTACTTGACCTATTTGTACTGCTTATCATTCAAAATAAAACCAAGAGTATTGTTTTAAACTTTAAAAATTCATATTTACCTCATTTTAACTCCAAATTTCATCATTTGCATTTTAGAAAGCCTCTCTTCTATTTTTGTACAACTTTAGCCCATTTAAATGAAAATGATTATATTGTTTATTTTTGTATGTTTAAATTGTTTGTTGTTGTTCTCGTCTTGTGTGCCGCGAAGACTATGACGTCGTTGAAGAGCCGGAGTACTACCCGGAAGTTCCACCATCACCATTTGCCGAGCAAGACAAGTCACCAACTAATTTTTGAGCATATTGAACCTAGTTTTCTTAAAATATCGCTAAAACCCATGGGTTATAAATAGTCAAATTGAAAGCCTTACATTATATTTATTTAGATCCCTGACCTTGAAGTGCAAACTCAAGCCATGCTATTGAGCCAAAAACTCCTTGTCACCATAATAGTATTATTATTAGATAGTGTCTAATGTATCGACACAACTGCTATATGATAAAAACGAGTCGTAGATATTTGAATTCTATTATATGATCCTCGTTACTCTCTCATCCCTGGAATTCTCTTGGTCTATGGAGTTTTGGTTTAGTAAGTTAGCATGGTGGGTTCCGGGTGCAAGCGAGGGCATGAGTTAGTCACACCCGGGGCACTATAAGGACCGGTCTGCGGTATGCGTTGCAATACACTTCCGTACTAACCACAAGTCTAATGGGTAAGTCCTAACTGGAGGTATGGTGTGTTCCAACTTAAAGCACCATTTGGAGATGGGTCAAGAAGCACCTGCGGGTGGCTTGTACCGACGAGGCACAAAAGGGGCGCGACGTTGGTCTAGTGCACTGGCACGCCGGCAAAACCTAGAGTAGGTGTTATTGGGTTGGAGCGTCTCATGCTAAAGGTTTTGGCACGAGTTCCATGGTATGGGTCATCTTGTTACACTTTGGTGTGCGGGGATGAGTGTGTGCCTTGTGGGTACAGTAGTACACCTCTGATCAGAGTTTAAATCTTTTTGAAAAGCCGAGCCCATGGTCAAGGGCGGGTTGCATGACATCTCGTAGTTAGTTTATATTTATGAGTGTTGCATGGTCAATTGGCATCTAAGGACTATTGAGCGAGAAGCGCTGACTGTACTCCTCGAGTTAGAAGATGTTGCATTGTTCATGTTTATTATTCAGTACAATTAAACTTGACTACATTAAATGCTGCAACTTGAAAATGTACTTTTCCGCACTTTAAACCCTCATCATCTCCTTGTTATTACCAAGCATTACTATTGCATTCTCGGTGGCTTGTTGAGTACTTTTGTACTCATACCCATTGGAAAACACTTCAGAGACAGCATACTATGAGGATAATGGTCTAAAGTAGCGACCCAGTCAAGGACGTGAGACTGGCAGAGATGTCCATCACATAGTTTTATTTTCATAGTTTCTTTTAATTTTATACTTATGTAATAATGTGGTTTGCGAACCATGGATGATTGACCGTATGCACATTATCGCATGATGGACATCTTGTTATTATTGTTTTTCTGTGAAAATTCAATAATGTCTAGATTTTATTAAATCCGGGCCCCTCACAACAACCTAGTCGAATCGGCCTGTCAAC
The DNA here is from genome assembly GCA_019279435.1 of Zizania palustris. Taxonomy (NCBI): domain Eukaryota; kingdom Viridiplantae; phylum Streptophyta; class Magnoliopsida; order Poales; family Poaceae; genus Zizania; species Zizania palustris. The sequence goes on from JAAALK010000085.1 coordinate 5,350,222, forward strand.
GTCGGTCAGACCGATAGTGACAAAACCGATCGCCCGGGTCCTCCGATGATCATCTTTATGTTGGTGCCTTTGCCTGAAACTTTTTGGTGAAGATAAGAGAGATGAAATACTGCAAAAAAACACCAGAAAATCAGAGGTAACTCGGCCAAGAGACCGAATTACCAGTAAAAACCGATAAAATGATAGAAATCTGTTACGTGGATGAAACGGACTATTCACGAGCGAACCGACAAGGACTTACCATGATTATGATGTGGCAGACGGATGGCTTATAGCGCAAACCCACGAAGATGTACGTACTGAATTGAATCTAGGGCAAGAAAGTAAATTGAATGTAAAGGTATGATTCAAAGAGATCATAGATTAGATCTATTAGGGTTTTGGGGGGCTCCTTGAATCGGCCTTACCTCTATTTATAGAGGTTGGGCATGACGTGCCTGGGTCTAATCTGAGTTAGACACGAGTTCCAAGTCATTAAAATTGATTAGAGATAAAAAAATACCCCGAAATACTCAATCTGTCCCGGACTTGGTCTTGGGCTGGTCTGACCGTTCTTGGCATATTTTTGGTCTATTTTTCTAAAATTGGTATTTTTACAAATTTAATAATTAATGTCATTTTTTGCTATCAACAGAGGCATCGGCTGAAATAGTACGGTCGCCGGTTTATCTCGGTGTATTGGCTAGGTCTAAGGTTGCATCAGACTGATCTCTTAGATTGATGTGATTTAGGTGTGGTATTTTGAGGCTTCATCGGTTAGGTCTGATATCTCTTTGTATTGTATCTTCTTCATGTTGTATACCATTCATCTAAATAAAGCATGTCTGATACTTTGAAGTATTGTTAAGTTCATCGTGACTAACTATTGTCTTGGTTAGGTACAAACTTGTTATTGTGATGATTTTGATGATACAGATATATCTGACATGTTTTATTTATTTCTATTAGAGTACAAGCCGATAGGTTATCTTCAATTCAATGTTATATCTTATTTGCCATCAGGAAATGCTCATCGGCCCATATGCGTAAATTGCCCATCTCATCGGTCGATGGTGCATTTGCCTCAGTCGCTCTACCTTGGTCATCGGTATTATGGCCGATTGGCGTTATTCGCACATGATTGTTTTATCCTCACCGTAGTCATCGGCTTGGCAACTGATTGGCTTTGCTACTAATCATATTTTCTCTATTCCCTTATCAGTTGCAGGGTCAAATTGATTGACATGCATTGAACCTTTTTTCTAAGATTGTAGGACCTGCACTTGAGTTAAGCAGATCTCCTAGGCCACGCGTGTGTCAAAGTGTGACCAAAAAATATACCAACACACTTTTTGTCATGCCCGGTGGGACCTCTTCAGCAACTAAGCCATGGCGGGTGAGATCGACAACAATAACATTATCTCGATCACTCTCGAAACACTTAGTGAAGATAAGAGGACGGAAGTGCAAAGGCATGTAGATGATTTCCAGAAATTGTGTCTGCAAGCCTACGGCATGACTCGATCGGGTCTCATCCAAAGGGATCCATTACCAAGAATAGCATTGGCTATATAAGCCAGTCAGCCAATAGAAATCCCTTAGGCCAGTCTCTAAGAGATCATTGATCAGGCAATTCATCACGCACTAGTAAATCAATCCAGAACATTGGTCAACACCCACCATGGGTTAATCAAGAAGACTATTGATGGCACTGTAGCCCACGAGCCACCACAAGGTCCATCGTACCTCCCTGACTGCCAAATAAGGTTACTATAGAATCCACAGCATGCTCGACCAACACCACAGCCGCAAGGGTCTATGAGGCTAGAGCAGTCGGTGCCTCGTTCGGCCATGAAGGAAACAAGATGACTTAGCCGCTAGTTCCCGCATAGAGTTCACTGCAGAGCATGCCATATGGCCTCAAAAGTGGTGCACCAACGCCACTTCTGGCATCTGACCCAAGACTACCAAGACAAGAGATGCCTCAGGTGACATACGGTATCGCAAGGAATGTAATGTCGGACCTCGTTCCACCAAGGGCCACCCGATAGTATTCCTCTAGGGTATCATCGGACTACATACTATGGAGCACCATCATACAGTGATGAAGGACAATACATACATAATGTTGCATAGCTAGACCAATATCAATAGGTCCCAATACCTGATCGAAGCCCTACGTCGGGATAGCAGGAAGATGACTAGGTGAATTAGATAACGGAGGTTATTCGAGACCAATTTGGGTTGAAGCCCAAAGAACACACGTACATGTATCGTTGGGCGTACACAGAATGGTTTGATCGAGTACCACTGCCAGGCCAATATAAAGTACCTGACTTCACCAAGTTCTCAGGACAAGACTCGGTCTCCATGATTAATCATATCAGCCATTTCCTCGCCCAGTGTAGGGTGGCATCGGCCGAGGAAGCACTAAGGGTCTGATTCTTCCCGCTTTCTCTATCAGGATCGGCCTTCACGTGGTTTTCTTCGCTGCTGGTGGAATCCATCAGAGGATGGGCGGATTTAGAGAAGAAATTTCATAAATATTTCTTCGCTGGCATTCATGAGATGAAGCTCACCGACTTGACAGCTATGAGGCAGAGGATGGATGAGTTAGTACAAGATTATGTCTAGAGTCAGTGACACCTAGTTGGTAGAGTTGGCATTTTAAGGACTCCTGAATCCAATTAAGGAGAGATTTTCATCACATAAGTTTGAGAGCCTCTCACAACTGGTGCAAAGGGTATCGACACATGAGCTGATTCCAAGAAGCAAGGAAAGATAGGTATCAGAAAAAAGTGGCATATACTCAAGCCTACTATTCAGACTCTGACGAGTGTAACGACTCTGATGTAGAGGTTGGTTTGGCTGAATGGTACAAGAATAAGAAACAGGTTGCATGCCCTTGGGTGAAGCCGACCGATAAAGAAGAGAAGTACAACTTTGACATCAAAAAGTCTGATAAGATATTTGATGTGTTGCTCAAAGAGAAGTAGATCCACCTATTACCCGGCCACATGATATCGTCTGCTGATGAGCTAAAGAAGAGGAAATACTGCAAGTGGCATAATTCCTCATCGCACCATACTAATGAATGCAAAGTATTCAGGCAGCAGATCCAATCGGCCGTAGAGCAAGGTCGAATCAAGTTTGAAAATGGGAAGAAGTCAATGAACATCGACGAACATCCATTCCCAGTCAACATGGTACACACGCACCATGCTGATGATCAGCATGCGAAGATGAATGGGTGAGCCAACAGTAGCATCACTTCCTCAAACCTCATCGGGAAGTACAAAAGAAAATCGAAGGAAGGGACGAACGACAAGGACAATCATAATTACTCACGATTAAATCCCCATTGGAACTGTGAGTTCTTTAGGTTCTATTGGAACGAAGGACTACGTCTACCTTCGATGGATGATTGCCCCGGATACGGCCTCAGAGACATACGGAAAGATAACCATTGGCTGCAGCATGTCGAGTCGGAGACACACGATTAGGAGAAGAAAGATGCTCATCAAAGGCTGGCACCAAAGGGTGTATATACTTGAGAGGCTTGGCCCCATCAATTCTGAGGAAATCGGCCAACTGGCCGATGGTGATACCGCATCAGGGAAGCTGTAATGGTGCCCCTCCGAGATCTTCACAAGGAACCAGAAGAGAATAGTGCAACGTTTACGGCAAAAAGAATTGAAGGCACAAAGGTGCGACAAGGAAGCTAATCGGCCCTGCAGGATCACAAGTGAATGGCGAGTGAAAGATGAGGCAGATCACGAGGATAAGATGGACGTGGGGGTAAACATGGTTTTCTTCCTCCCCGTAGAGTATCGAGCCATCTCGGAAGATGACGCAGAATAGGCCAATAGAATGGCCCAACTAATGTTGGCTCCGCAGCTAGTAGTTTTCGATAAGACGGAAGACTCTGGGTATCAGCACCTTAGACCTCTCTATATCAAAGGTCTGGTCAAGAAAAAGCCGATGTCCAAGATGATGATAGACGGAGGGGTAGTTGTTAACTTAATGCCTTACGCCACCTTCTATAAGCTGGGGAAAATGCCAGAGGACCTCGTCTGAACTAATATGGTATGAAGGGACATCGGTGGCAACTCGTCAAACACAACGGGAGTGCTATAGCTATGGCTGATTAATCGAATTGGGAAATGGATGATGTTGTTTGTCTGTCGGGAAAGGTTTAGGGTGACAACTTTCTCAAAGTATTAGTTGATGGGATCATCCCAATCAACAAAGAGCTACCTAAGCTCATCTTGTAAAGATGGTGTCAACAAAGCAAAGGGTTAACTCGGTCAAGACTTTGCCACCACCGATGAACTACAATAATGCAAACATCAAACCCAATGACAGACCAAGGCCAACCTTCATATGTACCTAGATCCCTTGATGAAACATAAAGTAGATTGATGACATCACGTCGAAGATATCGGGAAGGTTCGAACGAGAAACGCTTGGAGAAGATACTACCCGGTCGTTTGGACAAGTGCTTAAAAGATCTACACGCAAAATAGCTAGTGCCAATGGTATCGCCTCAAGACAGCCGATGCAAAGGCATCACCCTTAGACAAAACACAAAAAAGGTCAACATCAAGCCAGGGAGTCGATGATAATATATTGCAAAAATATAATGTTTACACAAAACGCCATTACAAGGAGATATCAAGACAGAGCATGCCGGATGCCTTCAATCACCTGTAGTCAGATCGCGTCGATGCTCCGAAGAATAGCGTGGTCTTCAACATCGGAGCCGGGGACGTCTCGGAGGGCATAGCGCTGACGCTGCACAAGGTGGACGACACTAGTGAGTCGACGTATTTGGGCCTCGATTCGGTCTAGAAGGGAGGCTATGGCATTTTCCTTAGCGGTGATCCTTGCCCATACTCCATCCAACCTCGAGGCTAGATCGAACTCCTCCATCCGAAGTTGGTCCAGTTCTTGCGGTATGACCGACAACTCGCCCTAGAGCCGATATAGAAGGGTGCTCTCGCTCGCTGCTGCTGCAACATGGACTTCGATCACCTCTTGTTGTGACGCGTAACTGGCTCGGTCGGCCACCTATTTCAGTGCCCACCGCACATTCAGCCGATGGAACTCTAGGTATGCGGTCGGTGTAAGGACGCCAGCCAACTTCGAGGAAAGCAAGTTCAGGATGTCATTGAGACGCCTCCTTATCAGCCCCGAGTCATTGACCAGGACCTCCACCGGGTCCTCAAGACGACGCAGTAGGTCCAATAACATCTATTTCACTGCCAAGGGAAGTTGGGTCACAACCAATGTGGGGGCATCCGTGACCACCACGTCGGCCAAAAGAAAAGGACCGACGTTGAAGGGGAATTTCTAGGAGAAGGACTAAAGAAAGAAAAGAGTTAGACAAAAGGGGTTGGCGTAAAAGATTACATCAACAGGTTTGAGTGGTTTAGATTGAGAAGGCAAGCTTCCTCAATGACTAGGTCTCTTGAAGGGATGACCCTGGTGAAAGTTGTATTTCTTGATCTCGGGAGAAGAAGATCCCTGTACAATATGAGATTAAGGTATTTATAGGAGGAGCCCTTTGCTGGACAAATACCTTCTGTTGACACGAAAATGTGCCACTCCACTTGGGTCAGTTCGATGATCCAAAAGTGTGTGGATACTTAGGGACAAGCCTAAGCGTAACACAGCAATGACGTCATGTTCCTACTACCCTTAGCCGTGGTAAGGGGGTGGACTCGCCAGGTAATCAGATCACACAAAATAATCCAATTAGCTGAAAGAAATATATCAAACAGAATAAATCAGCAAACCGGTCGGAGCCTGTCTGCTTCGAAGTATGGTGCAAAGGGGGTCACTGAAGTATACCTTTGGCGTCTAGTGCGAAGTGTCCCGCCGAAGGGTAGCTTTGGCGTTTGGACTGATCTAGTCGAAGATGAACTCCGAACGAATCTGTACGCGACAATCACCTCCGAACAACGGGGTTCGGCGTGAAGTCTCTGATACAGTAAGATATGGAATAAAGACTCGAGCGCAACGCACGAGCGTGAAATCATCCGGAGCAGAGTACGAGCATGGCGAAGCCTGTCATGACGAAGTTTGTTGGCAAAGCATGCGGTCAAAGCAGTAGTCTCACCGAAGGGTGATCTGGCAACCTTCGAAACCGATCTCTCAGCTCCGGACGCCTGCGACGAAGTAGCTCCGAACGTGGAAACCTGAAATAGAGAAGATTCAAAGTACTAATTCGGCCTGAGGACCGAATTCTGCTAAGTGTTGCACTAGTGGCGAAGGTAGCAATCTATTACGCAGATTAGCGGAAACTGCACAGGCGAAGTAACAAGGCGATAGCAATCTGTTACACACATTAGCGGATACTTCACAAGCGAAGTAACAAGGCGATAGCAATCTATTACGTAGATTAACGGATACTTCACAAGCGAAGTAACAAGGGTTACCACTGTTCCGAAGTGGCCGTCGGAGGGCTTCCAGGCAAACCCACGAAGAGTATAGAAAGGTAAAGATAAAGTAAATGCGATCAAAGCTAGGGCTTTGTTGTAGATTTGTGTTGGGGGCTCTGAGCTGGCTTCACCTCTATATTTATAGGGGCTAGACCTCTGATCTAATTTGCTATAATTCGGCTGAATAGAGATAAAAACTTAGCCAGAATCGTGCCCAACTCTATCTCTGCCGAAGTGGGCCTTCGGCCAGGCCCATCGAAGTCTGCTCCTCGGGCCGAAGCTTCGGCGGCGTGGGCCTCTGAAGGCTTCCTAGCCGAAGGCCGTGGGCTGGCTGGAAACTTTCGGAGCCCATAGCCCCATGGTCATGTTGATAGCAAAAATGGCATCAATGGCTGAGATTGTCAAAATGTCAATTTTGGTGATTTGGGCCAAAAATACACATGTCTGGGGTCAGGCCAAAGCCCTACAGGGCCGAAGGTCCATTGGGCTATGGGCTCCAAAAGCCTCTGGCAAGCCCACGGCCTTCGGCCAGGAATCCTTCGGAGGCCCACGCCACCGAAGCTTCGGCCCGAGGAGCAGGCTTCGACGGGCCTGGACGAAGCCCACTTCGGCAGAGACAGAGTTGGATACAATTCTGGCTAAGTTTTTATCTCTATCCAAGCTGAATTATAGCGGATTAGATTAGAAGTTTGGCCCCTATAAATAGAGAGGCGAGGCCAGCTTAGAGAGCCTCCAACACAAATCAAACACAAAGCCCTAGCTTTGATCGCATTTATTTACCTTTACTTTTCTGTACCTCTTCGTGGGTTTGCCTGGAAGCCCTCCGCTGGCCACTTCGGAACAGTGGTAATCCTTGTTACTTCGCTTGTGAAGTATCCGTTAATCTACGTAATAGATTGCTATCACCTTGTTACTTCACCTGTGAAGTATCCGCTAATCTGCGTAACAGATTGCTACCTTCGCTACTAGTGCAACACTTAGCAGAATTCGGTCCTCACGCTGAATTAGTACTTCGAACCCTCTTTGTTACAGGTTTTCACGTTCGGAGCTACATCGACGGAGTTGTCCGGAGCTGAGAGATCGGTTTTGGTGGTCGCCAGGACACCCCTAGCCAAAGATTCTGCTTCGACCGCACGCTTCGCCAGCACACTTCGTCACGACAGGCTTTGCCACGCTCGTACTCCGCTCTAGATGAAGTCACACCCGCGCACGGTGTCGAGTCATTATCTTGTACCTCGCTGTATCAGGGACTTCACACCGAACCCCACCGTTCAGAGGTGATTATCGCGCTCGGATCCGTTCGGAGTTCATCTTCGACTGGATCAGTCTGAACGCCGAAGGTATCCTTCGGCAGGACACTTCACATCGGACGCCAAAGGTATACTTCGGCAACCCCCTTCGCATCATACTACGAAGTAGAAAGGCTCCGACCAGTTTGCTGATTTATTCTATTTAAATATATTTTTTCGGCTAATTGGATTATTTTGTGTGATCTGATTGCCTAGCGACTCCACCCCCCTTATCACGACTAAGGGTAGTCAGAACGCGACATCGGTGCTGCGTCATGCTTAGGCTTGTCCCTAAGTATATGCACACTTTTGGATCGTCGAACTGACCCACGTGCGGGGGCATGTTTTCGTGTCAACACACTTTTTAGCGACTCCGCTGGGGAAAAGCTACGCCAATATGACGAGTACGTCTACACCGCCGATGGACACAATAAAAGGCACGGATATCGACAACCGCAACATCTTAACACCCACTCTTGAAGATATTCCCGCGGAAGACCGAGCAGAGATCGAGGCGAAGCTGAAAGCACTCCAGGACATGATGTTTGGGGGCTACGTTAAGACACGCGCATGCTTCATCAAGCGCGACATCGTCACCCCTGACCTCGCTCAGATCCAGGTAACACCTGTATTGCCTTGTTTGTCTCCTTTAGAGATTGAGCAAAAAATAGTTGCATCAGTAGATCAAGCCGTTAGCGCTTCGCTAGCCAACTGTTTAGATTCGGTAGTCAGCTCCCAAGTAGAGGCAACTCTTAGAAGGTTCGGCTTTACTGAGGCCGTACCCCCGGTCCCTATTGCTAGTGCACCTCTAGTAAACCATGTGTACGGCAGAACTGACGGCAGCACTGGCACGACCGTGATGTCTCCGGCCTCAACACTTATGGCTGAGACTAATCATTAAACTTACGACCAAACTAGCACTGCGTACCATGCACCACCACCTGCACCGGTACCCGCGCTACCCGCACCACATGCACAAGCACCCGGACATGAGCACGTCATGCAGATAGCGCGTAGGGAAGAGGCCCATGGCCGACACGCCGATATCCCACCATGTGTCGCGCCCCCGCATGAGAGGCGCACGCTGGCAACATGCCAAGATGACATAGAGCAGCGGGTCCGCGCACTATTTAGAGAGTGTGTCGGCTTCGTGCCCAAGGGACGGGTTAGGGTTTACCGTAAGCCATACCCCGATCATCTCGATATAATACCCTACCCCCGCGGCTATAGAATCCCTGAATTTACTAAGTTCGACGATGAGGGTAGTAAAACCAAACTAGAGCATGTAAGTCAATTTTTGGCACAATGTGGAGAAGTTAGCGGGATAGATGCTCTAAAAGTTAGACTATTTTCTCTCTCGCTATCCGGCACCACTTTCACTTGGTTTTCGGCGCTCCGCCGAACTCCGTTCAGACGTGGGATGATTTAGAGTGGAAATTCCACAATTATTTTTACACGGGTGAGACAGAACTTAGGCTTTCACACTTGACATCAGTTAAGCAAAAATCTAACGAGAATGCCTCTGAATACATCAAGCGTTTTAGGGATACTAAAAACCAATGTTTTAGCCTTAATATTTCAGAAAGGGACTTGGCGGAACTAGCTTTTAATGGGTTGCGTTCCGAGATTAAAGAAAGGTTAGACAACTAGAACTTTTTAGAAGTTAGCCAAGTTTTATAGCAGGCTCTCGTCCAAGAAGGCCGAACCAAAGATAAAGGTTCGTTAAGACGTTTAACAAGCCTAGGGCTGAAATCCACATCATGGAATGCTCCGACGAGGAGGAATCAGAAGAGGAGGATTCGGCCGACATGTACGTAGTCGAATGGTTGTGGAACGCTAAGACTAAACCTATCACTTGCTCCAAATTACCACCGTCTCCCACCAGGAATCGGCCTATTGATGTCAAGTACTCGTTCGATATAACTAAGTGTGATAAAATATTTGACTTTCTCTTGAAGAACCAGATTCTCAGATTGCCTAAAGGTCAAGTCATTCCATCTGCCGATGAGTTAAAGAAGCATCCATACTATAAGTGGCATGATTCGCACTCACATAACACTAACGACTGCAATGTTTTTCGACGGCAGGTCCAATTGGCCATAGAAGAAGGACGATTGAAGATAGACCATAATCCAAAGATGAAGCTAGACAAAGATCTTTTCCCGTCAACGCCGTCGACCTTGGTGAGAAGAAGGTATTGATTCGGCCAGAACAGGTCGAGTCAGCTAAGGGGAAGGATGTAATTGTTGGAGAGCTGCACGCTCGCATGCTCATACCAAAGAACCCCAAGGTAGGAGTGTGGAAACAGAACATTAACACCCCTTTGGCTAAAAAGAGGCCGAAGGTAACATACAACATGTTGTTGAACAAGCATCAGAGAAAAGCCAAGGAAGCAGGTCCCCACGCTAAAAGACTGGGGCAGCCTTAGGGCCCAAGGCTTTCGGAGGGTAGCTTCGGACCGAAGCAGGCAAACCCTCCGCACGGCGGCTTCGGGCCACGGTGGCCGGACACTCCGCACGGCGGCTTCGAGCCTCAATGGCCGAATTCCCCGTAGAGTAACTTCGGCCCCCAATGGCTGTACCCCACACCATTTTGGACTTCTCCGACAGGAGGCTTCAGCCCGCATTGGCCGAACGTGCCTCCGGACTGGTAGGACCCTTCACTGATATGGTCTGAGACAGCGTCGACTCTACCGAACCCCTCTCCGGGTAACGGGTTTGGCTCACAGTGGGCGAGGCCACTAGAGCCGCCGATGCCTCCGCCGTACAACTGGGCAGGAACCCCGTGGGCTTCGTACGTATCCGGGTCAGAGTACCCTCTGCAACTTAACACTATGCCTTGTTTTCCTTCGGAGTATTATTGATGGCAGGGACAAATAGATGCAGTGGAGGGGGGCATCGTCCACAGACTATCCGTGGTGCCTCCGAATCGGACCATGCCGAGCAAAGCCGAAGGGTACAGGTGCGAGGAGGCCGAGGAAAGGGAGTCTAAAGCCATCACCATCAGAGTGGGGTCTTAGGAAGTCCCAATCCCAAAGGCTTTGTCACCGAAGTCTGACAGAGGTGAGTCCCATGCTTCGGTCGGGCTCTGCACCGAAGCCTGGTTCGATCGGCCGAACAAGGCCGGTTCGTCCACCGGGGTTCGCAGCGAAAGCCCCTTCGAGCGCAGGGTGCACAAGGCCGAAGGGCGCAGTACCACTTCGGCCAGAGTCAGGCCCGACCCTGAGAGGGGGCCAGAGGTGCGACCGCCCCGGGCCCCCAAACCCGAAGGGTCCCCAAATATATGTATATATATACATGTGCAAAAAAGATATAGTAAAAAAATGAACTAGTATCAAAAATTATAAAAAAACATTTCATGGTGTAATGGTTAAGTTAATTCCACTTAAATATGAGGTTTTAAGTTCAATCCCTAGTAGTTTTGAATAATTCAAGGATTTTTTCCTTTTCTTTTTTGTTGTTCTGATGGAGGAACAAAATAATTCTAGTAAAAAAATAAAAAATTACTATTATTATTTGTTCAATCAGAAAAATTAATTATGGTACAAATTTAACAATTATTTACGCAATTAGAAAAATATTTCTACCGACTTACATATATAGAAAGATTTTGACGTGATATACCTAATGGTAAAATCTTAGATCTACCAATATATATAGTGTATATGTATGTACATATATATGGCACACCCCTTCCTTTCATAGACTCGCACAAGTCGATGTCTTGATGATATCTCATTTTAAGATAATTTAATATGCACATATTATTCTATATGAATATTTTTTGATGTATTTTAATTTTATATCATTTAAATTTCGTAAATATATATACATATTATGTTAGCAATATTCGCATGTATGATTAGCGATATTTGTGTAATCTGCATGTAATTTGTGTGATCTCAGTTATTAGTTTCCGGCATATATACGATAATCCCTTCTATGATTATTGGGCGTTGTTTCCATGAATCAACATGTTACCTCTAGCATATATATGCAATACAACTATGGTTGAATCGATGTATTATATAATTATTCAAAATATCTTACACTTTCATATTAAAATATCATATTATTATATATAAGGGTCCATAAATTTTAACTTGCCCTGGGCCCCCAAAATATCAGGACCGGCCCTGGCCAGAGTTGACAGGAGCCGGGTAGTAGCACCCGGCACCAAGCCGCAACCATCTTGGGCACCTCCAGGCATGTCCAAATCACAGAAGAGACGCCTACAACGACTAAGGGCACAGGAGATGCACGAGAAGAAAACCGAGGATGAGCGCGACGCTATCTTCGAGGAAATCCTCCCTCCGCCAGCTACAAGACAGGTATGAAGGGTGAAGCCAGTTGAGATAACCAACTCGGCTCCTAGTCCAAGTGACGACGACGACATGCTCGATGACAATTACTCGCCCGTCTCCGAGGGGCCCGCACCCCAGGCGATGGACATCAACATTGTCAAGCTGCTCGACGAGTTTTCCCTGCCGCGGGACAAGGCCGAGGTCGCTCAATTGAACCTCGACCCGTGCAATGCCATCTTCGAGAATCCCGAGGACTCGGCTCGCCATCTGAAGCCTCTCTACGTTAGAGGTCACATCGATGGAAAGCCGATTTCCTGAATGCTCGTCGATGGCGGCACCACTGTTAACTTAATGCCTTACTCGTTATTGAAGAAACTTGGCAGGGATGAGGATGACCTGAAGAAGACTAACTTGATGCTCAATGGCTTCAACGGCGAGAGCTCCGAGGCCAAGGGCGTACTCTCCATGGAGTTGACGGTGGGCAACAAGACATTGCCAATGGCATTTTTCGTCGTTGATGTACAAGGTAACTACAGCATGCTACTCGGGCGCGACTGGATTCACGCGAATTGCTGCATTCCTTCTACTCTACACCAGTGCATGATGCAGTGGGACGGCAATGAGGTAGAGGTCATTCCCGCGGATACTTCGGCCCAAGTAGCATTGGCCGATGTATCGGTTGACGCTGTCCATAAAAAAGTAGAGTGTCTGTCAGGTAGAGATCTTTCGGATTACGATTTTGTTAGTGTATCCGGAGGACGTTTTGTACCAGTATCTGTAAAGACGGCTAGAGTAGCATGGCTGTTTTGTATTAATAGTCATGTCTAGCAAGAGTAACCTAGATTGGCTAAAGTCTCATGTGGAGCAGTATCGGTCTAATAAAGATGGTATTGCCGAGACCATCGGAGACTTTACCGAAGTAGAGAAATTAGGACAAGTTTTTGTGTCGGCCGATCCCTTGGAGGAAGTTGACATAGGTGATGGTAGCATCCCGAGGCTGAATTTTGTGAACCAACATTTACAGCCCGATGAAAAGGCCGAAGTAATAAAGTTACTTCGGTCGTATGTTGATTGTTTCGCATGGGAGTATAGCGAGATGCCAGGACTAAGCCGCGAGCTTGTGGAGCATTGGCTACCTATCAAATCCGGATTTAGGCCTTATAAGTAGCCTCCTCGTCGCTTTAACTCGGCCGTCTATGACCGAGTTAAAGAAGAAGTAGAGCGACTACTCAAGGCTGAATTTATTAGGCCATGCAGGTACGCGGAATGGGTTGCTAACATTGTGCCTGTAGAGAAGAAAGGGAGCGGCAAGATAAGGGTATGTATTGATTTCAGAGATCTGAACAGAGCCACTCCGAAAAATGAGTATCTAATGCCGATAGCCGACATGCTAATCAATGATGCTTCAGGACACAAGGTACTGAGTTTTCTTGATAGCAATGCTGGTTATAATCAAATCTTTATGGCCGAAGAGGACGTCTACAATACTGCTTTTCGATGCCCTGGTTTCGTCAGTTTATTCGAGTGGGTCGTCATGACTTTTGGTTTGAAGAATGCCGGCGCCATGTATCAGCGCGCTATGAACTTAATCTTTTATGACTTGCTAGGGGTTATGTTAGAAGTTTACATCGATGATGTTGTAGTCAAATTGGATGCTATGGGAAACCATTTAGCCGATTTGAAGGTTTCTTTTGATAGAATGTGATAGTATGTTTTGAAAATGAACCCACTCAAGTGTGCTTTTGGTGTGTCGGCGAGTAAGTTCTTAGGTTTTATGATTCACGAGAGAGGCATAGAAATTGATCCTAAGAGGCTTGAGAAGATTAGAAACATTGCAGCACCGATGTGCAAAAGGTATGTACAGAAGTTGCTAGGCAAGATGAACTATTTGTGTCGCTTTATATCCAACTTGTCTGGCAAGATTGATGCCTTTGTCCCCATACTCCGGCTAAAGAACGAAGACGAGTTCACTTGGGGGGCAAGCCAGCAAAGTGCCTTTGAGAAAATCAAGGAGTGCTTGTCATCACCGCCTGTGGTGAGAGCACCCAAAGCCAGGATTCCGTTTTGGCTATACATCACTGCTGAAGATAACGTAATCGGGGCTGTGCTAACCCAAGAGGTAGAGGGGAAGGAGTACATTGTCACATTCTTGAGCCACCGCCTGCTGGATGCCGAAACCAGGTACGCGTTTGTGGAATGCTTGTGTTTATCACTTTACTACGCGTGCACCAAATTATGCCATTATCTTCTCCCTACTACATGTGTTGTCGTTTGCCAAACCGATGTTATAAAGCACATGTTACAGAAGTCGATTCTAAGTGGAAGAATCAGGAAATGGGCTTACGCATTGATTGAGTACGATTTGGCCTACGAACCCCTGAGAGCAATGAAAGGCCAAATCGTAGCCAACTTTATAGTTGATCACCACATAGATGTAAGCTGGAGTGACAATATTGCTCTAGTGGAGGTAGTGCCATGGAAACTTTGTTTTGATGGTTCGGCTTGCAAGAGTGGCCAAGGTATTGGAGTGGTTCTCATATCACCTAATGGAATGCACTTGGAGACTTCGGCTCGTCTAGAATTTCCTGCCACTAATAACCAAGCTGAATACGAAGCTTTATTGCTAGGTCTTGAATTACTAGAATCTGTAGGTGCTAGACATGTCCACGCATATGGTGATTCCTTGTTAGTAGTGCAACAAGTAGCTAAAAGTGCTCAATGCTTTAACGGCTTGCTAAATAGTTACTTGGATAAATGTCTAGACATAGTTGCTACTTTTGATGACTTCAAAATCTCTCACGTGTCAAGAGAAGCCAATTCAGTCGCAAATGATTTGGCTCAGCAAGCATCTGGTTACCAAGTCAGGAGAGGAAAAATTTCTGTATGGGAGAAGCCAATGCTTGGTCTCACTGCCGAAGCCAGTTACGGTGGGCAAGCGCACCCTCCGTGTCGAACCCCTCCGGCCGCTAAAAGCCACTGCGCGCCGAGGTCCCTGGACCGGAGTACTCTACCCACCGAGGGACCTAGCACGCCGGAAGCCGTAAGCCTAAGTATCCCGCACGGTGAGGGCTTCCGGCAGTCTGAACCCTCCGAAGGGCTTCGGCTCAGCACACTCCGAATGGCCAGTCCGGCCAGACTTCAACAGGAGCAGGAATGGCTCGGGGGCATCCCGAAGTCAGTAGTTTAG
Source organism: Zizania palustris (assembly GCA_019279435.1). Classification (NCBI taxonomy): domain Eukaryota; kingdom Viridiplantae; phylum Streptophyta; class Magnoliopsida; order Poales; family Poaceae; genus Zizania; species Zizania palustris. Next base: position 5,365,423 of record JAAALK010000085.1, read on the forward strand.
AAATTTTTTCAGAGGGTGAGCTAGCAAGACCCTCTAAAGCCCATAAGGGTGATTGGAGAATTCCAATTGTCCGGTATTTGAGAGACCCTAGTCAAAGGGTTGATCGGAAGGTTCGGCGACAAGTGTTCAAGTTCGTGTTGATAGACGACACATTATATCGTCGAACCATCGATGGAGTACTATTAAAGTGTTTAGACCATGGACATTCCCAGGTGGCTACAGGAGAAGTCCATGAGGGACTTTGTGGCACTCATCAGTCGGCCTAGAAAATGAGTTGGATGCTCAAAAGAGCAGGTTTCTATTGGCTGACTATGACCGAAGATTGTTTTAAGTATTATAAAGGATGTGAAGCATGTCAGAAGTTTGGCAATATTCAGTTAGCTCATGCCTCATTACTCAACCCTATTGTCAAGCCATGGCCATTTCGAGGTTGGGGTTTAGACTTCATCGGCCAGATTCACCCTCCTTCCTCAAAAGGGCATCGGTTCGTGTTGATGGCGATGGATTACTTCACTAAGTGGACTGAGGCTGTACCTCTCAAGAACATGACTCATAATGAGGTACTTGATTTTATCTTGAAGCACATCATACATAGATTTGGCATTCCTCAAACTCTTACCACGGATCAAGGTAGTTCATTTGTTTCTGGAGAATTGAGGGACTTCGCCAAATATTATGGTATTAAGTTGATAAACTCTTCACCTTACTATGCTCAGGCCAATGGTCAGGCCGAGTCTAGTAATAAAACTTTATTAAGCTCATTAAGAAGAAAATTGAAGAGTTTCCTAAAAGGTGGCATGAAGTGCTTTCCGAGGCACTATGGGCTTATAGAATTAAAAAGCACGGTGCTACCAAAGTCAGTCCATATGAGTTGGTATATGGACAAGAAGTCGTTCTGCCTATGGAGGTAGATCTTGGCTCCTTAAGAGTGTTAAAGCAAGATGGTTTATCGGTCAACGAGTATGAAACTCTTTTGAAGGATAATCTAGAGGAAGTGAACGATAAGAGACTAAGGGCTTTAGAAGCCATAGAAGTAGACAAGAGAAGAGTAGCTAAAGCCTACAATAAGAAGGTTAAACCAAAATCGTTTCAAGTAGGAGATTTGGTTTGGAAGACGATTTTACCCTTAGGCACGAAGAGTCCCAAATTTGGTAAATGGTCACCAAGTTGGGAAGGTCCTTTTAAGATAGTCGAAATCGCTCCTGGCAATGCATACGTATTGGAATCTCTGCAAGGAGAGCGGTTTCGAAGAGCTTTGAATGGTAGGTACTTGAAAAGGTATTTCCCAAGCGTGTGGCACACAACGTAAAAGGTGTCAAAAAGACGATATGGATGGTATCGTCTTCAGCTCGTTGTGCTTTTAGTTCACTCAGTTCACTAAAAGACAGGGGGCATGTGTTGATAGCAAAAAATGGCATCAATGGTTGAGATTGTCAAAATATCAATTTTGGTGATTTGGGCCAAAAAATACACATGTCCGGGGTCAAGCCGAAGCCCTATAGGGCCGAAGGTCCATTGGGCTATGGGCTTCGAAAGCATCTGGCCAGCCCATGGCCTTCGGCCAGGAAGCCTTCGGAGGCCCACGCCATCGAAGCTTTGACCCGAGGAGCAGGCTTCGATGGGCCTGGCCGAAGCCCACTTCGGCAGAGACAGAGTTGGATACAATTCCGGCTAAGTTTTTATCTCTATCCAAGCCAAATTATAGCAGATTAGATCAGAAGTTTGGCCCCTATAAATAGAGAGGCGAGGCCAGCTTAGAGAGCCCCCAACACAAATCAAACACAAAGCCCTAGCTTTGATCGCATTTATTTACCTTTACTTTTCTGTACCTCTTCGTGGGTTTGCCTAGAAGCCCTCCGCTGGCCACTTCGAAACAGTGGTAATCCTTGTTACTTCGCTTGTGAAGTATCCGTTAATCTACGTAATAGATTGCTATCGCCTTGTTACTTCACCTGTGAAGTATCCGCTAATCTGCGTAACAGATTGCTACCTTCACTAATAGTGCAACAGTTAGCCGAATTCGGTCCTCGGGGCGAATTAGTACTTCGAACCCTCTTTGTTATAGGTTCTCACGTTCGGAGCTACTTCGACGGAGGTGTCCGGAGCTGAGAGATCGGTTTCGGAGGTTGCTAGGTCACCCTTCACCGAAGATTCTGCTTTGACCGCACGCTTCGCCAGCACACTTCGTCTTGACAGGCTTCGCCACGCTCGTACTCCGCTCTGGATGAAGTCACGCCCGCGTGCGGCGCTTGAGTCATTATCTTGTACCTCGCTGTATCAGGGACTTCGCGCCGAGCCCCACCGTTCGGAGGTGATTGTCGCGCTCGGATTCGTTCGGAGTTCATCTTCGACCGGATCAGTCCGAACGCCGAAGGTACCCTTCGGCGGGACACTTTGCATCGGACGCTGAAGGTATAATTCGGCGACCCCCTTCGCATCATACTCCGAAGCAGACGGATAATTGGATTATTTTGTGTGATCTGATTGCCTGGTGACTCCACCCCCCTTATCACGACTAAGGGTAGTCGGAACGTGATGTCGGTGTTGTGTCATGCTTAGGCTTGTCCCTAAGTATCCGCACACTTTTGGATCGTCGAACTAACCCAAGTGTGGGGGCATGTTTTCGTGTCAATAGGTCCTTCGGCCCTATAAGGCTTCGGCCTGACCCGGGACATGTGTATTTTTAGCTCAAATTATCAAAATTGATACTTTTACAATCGTAGCCATTGATGTCATTTTTTGCTATCAACACCTTCCTACGCTCATTCTTACATACGTCATTACAGACCCTGTATCCCTAATTGGTAGGGGTATGACGGTACTGGTTCCACACGTTTGTCTGAACAGGACTACATGCGGTAGGTGTGACGACGCACGTGTATGGTCCCATCGTACACCCAGTCATGATGCGACCGCTACAAACCCCCGTGTCCCATTCTACAGGAACCACTTGATGGTGTGGTTGTCATTTCTTCACTTTAGTTGTTGCCGCCCAAAGACCACATGAATCTGGAGGGCTTCGCACTAGGCCTCCGTCGTGGCCTCCAACAGAACAGTCCACCGGGGATCTCCAGCCTCCGGAAGGCTCCGCTCTAGACCTTTGTTGTGGTATTCTGGGGAACCATCCACTGGAGGCCTCTGGGCCTCCGGGACTTGGGCGGGCTCCGCATCAGGCCTCCAATTGCGTGCAAGGGCATGAGCCCCCATGGAGCCCATCTTTGTCCTCGGGATGCTCCCAGTACACCCCGGTCGACCGCCTCACAGCTTCACGCCTGGTAGTTAAGACCTCATTGATGTAGGTTACATGACCACGTTGAAGCCTACAGTCTTGCCATGGCTACCGTCAGGATTATTTCCCCCAACAGTAGCTCCTCGCATGCGCCCGTTCGGATGACCTGCAAGTAAGAAGGGGGTGCGCTAGAAATAATGTCGCAATAAAAATCCTCGAAAAATGAGCTAACCTATGGTATGAACTCTCATCACGGGGCTTGGGCTCCTAGGGTGTCCCTTCAGATGCGCCCGTTGTGGCCCACACACCAGCCTCAGGAGAATACAAACTAGCACGGTGGTGGCACGCCGCATGGCCCCGAGCCCCTATATAAGCCCGCAACCCTCTGGCCACAGTCGAGCCCTCCAAACGCTTTCAATCTTCTTGCTCACGGCTTCTCACCCGCATCTAGCGCATGTCCCCAACTGCCGACCTTTCTCTTCTCAAACAGCCCTACATCCCAAAGAAGATGACGAAGAAGAGTGCTTCTACCACCGTCGACCCCCGCTTCATTCAGCAGCAAGCGATGGCGACGGCAGCAGCGGCAGCGCCGATTTCCGCAAAAGCTCATGGTCCTCAGGACCTCTAACCACCTTCGGAGAAGTTCACTGAGTAGACCTTGGTCTTGGAGAGAACCATTTGCACGGTGGGATCGATGATGAGCGTGATCCAGGACCGCCTTGACCCTGGTATCAAAGCAAGGCTCTGAGCAATAGAACCGACCCCGGAGCCATGCAAAGGGGAGGTCGTCATAACCGGGACTACAGATATCTTGCTAGGGGTCCTACGCTTCTTCAACCTGGACTTGCCGCACCTATCCCCGAACGCCATCACCCGTTTGGCCGTCTTCGAGTGGGCCATGAGGGCAGAGGGTTGCGAGGGGAGGGCCAAAGTCTTCGCCAAAATGCACGAGGCTTCCTGCCAGCCCAAGAAGCGGGACAAACCCGATGGTTCCACCTTGATCCTGGCGTATGGGAGCGTTAATTTCCAGCTTCTAAAGGAGTACGCGGACTCCTTCCCTGCGAAGGCCATCAACGAACAGTGGTACTCTGATTGGATCCACCGCTGGTTCTACGTGGTGGTGGGGCCTGACTAAGGATTGACAAGGCCCCTTTGCCAGATGTTGCACCAGAGGGAGGCCGATGTCACGGCAGATGCCGGCTCGGTCTTCGCCCGCATCCAGCTCTTGCAAATAGTAGCTTGACAAATGAGCATGCGGGATTTGGCCGAGGAGTTCGTCTCACTCTAGATCCCGCCCATGAAGGTGACGTGGCCCCTCGCCCTTCGGAGCGCTAGGGATGGGGCGCCCCTGGAGACACCCTCTGATTTGCTCAGTACGCTTCAGTTTCTACTTCCTGCGATGATTAGTATCACTTTCCTTAGGTGATAGACAATTTAATAGGGGTACCTTCGCATTTGCAGGGTCGTGTGCTGTCAAGAAAGTTTTCGGGGCCCCACTCTAGCGGAGAATGGAGTTGGTGGGGTCCTGGGAGTGGTACAATCGTGTATGGAGCGGTCTGCGGATCACACCCCCACAGCTTCTGAGCATCAACATCTCCGATCTAGCTCCAAAGAAGAGGAAGGCAGACATAGGCCCGTATGGTACTTTGAAGCCTCCTTCGAAGAAGACAACAAGCAGGCCTAAATATATTCCTGTCTCTACCCCTTCCCTTGGAGACTCGGAGGGGAGGACCCCAAGCATAGGACTGGACGCTGAGCCTGAAGCCTCGATGTCAGACCCTGCTATGAGCAGGGATGCTTTCGGGGGCATGGTGGCTGTCGAGGCGTCATCCGCCGATCCACCGATCGTCGTGGCTCCGGACGAGGTGGCTGAGGAGACATCGGTTGGTTCCCGAGCGAGCCCAACAAGTGGCAGCATGGCCCTGGAGGGCTAGCCGACCCGCTAGCGGAAGTGGTCGGGAGAACCAATGTCGCGGCCGAGCTGACGGCCGCATGGCATGTGTCTCCGGTGAACTCCTTAGTGGGGTTTTTCGGACGCTGGATGTCGTGCGGTCTCCAGTGGCCGAGCGATCTCCGGGTTCCTTGCTAGACGGAGCCAGGACAGGTAATCTACTCCGCGTGAGCCTGCGTTTTTAGCTCCCACCATCTTATTTTGCCTGCAATGTCTTTTGACCATTTGCCTATTTCATAAGTACCTTGGGGAGAGGCGCCTCCTTGGACCCTCCGCTCCGTCAGGAAGGTGTTGAGGCGAGGGCGGAAGCTGGCGTCGAGGTGGTCAACGTGATGGAATCTGACGAAGGGGTTGACTCATGGAAGACTCCGAGGGGAGCCTTTCAGTGCTCCGGGGTTTCTCCGGAGGCAGGGACCAGCTACGTGCACGGGAGTGTTCCCCTACTAGCCCCGTTCATAAGATTCCAACCGGACCTCGCCATGAAGACGGAGCCCCTGCACTAGACCTACATGTCCTTGAGGGGCACCAACCTGGTCTCCCAGGTCGGTCAGTCAAATGGGGGCTGACCTGAATTTTGCCATAGAGCGTGCGGCTTGCCAGGTGTTGGAACAACGGATCGAACCAACAGGTTTTTTGGAATGGGAGTAATGAAGTGTTGGGCTCAGATTGTATTCTCGGATCGTGTGTCCATTACAACTGGGGGATAGGAGTATTTATAGAGCAACCCAGCCAAGAGGGGTCTAATACTTCCAAAATGCCTTAACCGTTACACTGCCTGGCACAGGCCTATAATACAAACAGGAGTAGCAGCCACACAGTACAGATAGAAAGTGCAGCCCTGGCAACGTATCAACCGTGCTGGGCGTTGCAGCGATCACCCTACACTGCACAGGCGATCGTGATCCTGTCCCCGGACCACCTTGACCGGGCCGTCTCCTGGTCTTCTGTCGCACCCTGGAGCCTTCGCACCTTTCGGAGGCTTGGCTCCGACATCCTACCGGGCATCAGTTCGAGGGCCTCTTCCGTCTACTTCGGGGCTTCCGGAGATCCTTCGGCCTCCCTGCCTCGGGGCCCGCAGGCACCTTCGGAACGTGGCGTCGGTCCTTTGGTAGACGTGGCCTCCCCCCGGACCGTACTCTTGCTCCTTATGCTCCCAACTACCATCGGGATTATCTCCCCCAACAGTAGCCCCTCACTTCTTTCCACTCGAGAGTCCTGCACGGAAGAAAGGGAAGGAGCGCACAAGATAATTCCGATAATTTGCAGGAAATCAACTCACAGAGAGGTCCTGGATCTTCGTTGTGCACCACCCTCGTTCGAGTGCTCGGAGGTGCTCCGGAGCCTCAGAAATGCCCCGGAGCCTTGAGGCCGGGCGCTGGCCTCGGAGCGGCTCGAATGAGCTAGTCGCATTACACTCTGCCGACGGAATTTCAACCGACCGGGCTTGACGCCCACGTGACCTTGACCATCGGGCACCGGTGCACGAGAAGGTGGAAAGGCGCGACTTTAACACGGAGTCAATGCACCTGGCGCGCGCGCGACGCCGGGGAGATGGATCATCAGAGACTGGCGCAGGCAAAAGTGGACCGGCAAGACTTTAATGCCTTGACCGTGCGACCGGTGCGCGCGCGCCGTGTGGGGGAATGCGGACTGACGGGGCACTGAAATGGCTAGGCGGCGGCCATTCTCGCGCATAAATAGCCCCTGTCGGCCGGCTAAACCCCTCCTGCTCCCTTGTTTAGTCTTTAGAGTCTCAAACTTCGCGGCTAGGCTTCCACTCTTCAAGCTTCCCTGTTTCCTTCCCCACTCCCTCTAGTCATGGCGGAAAAGAGCGCTCCCACGGCCGCAGTGGATCCACGCTTCCTGCAGCGCCAAATGGCAGCGGCGGTGGCGATGGCTACGGCTCCCGGCCCGTCGAAAACACGCGACCCGCGCGAGCTCCGCCCGGCTTCAGAAAGGTTTCGGGAGCAGACTTTGGAGCTGGGGCCGTCAGCGTGCTCGGATGGGTCCATCGAGGCCGCAACTCGAGGTCACCTCAGTCCCGACACGAGGGCCAAGAAGCTAGGCTCGGAGTCGATCCTGAAACCGTGTGAAGGAGAGGTCGTCGTCTTCGAGGCGTTCTTCGACGCGGGGCTAGGATTTCCGGCTTCAGAGCTCCTTTTGGGGGTTCTGGATGCCTTCCATCTCGAGCTCCCGCATTTGTCTCTGAACGCCGTAGCCCGCCTCTCTATCTTTGAGTGGGCTATAAGTGCGGAGGGCTGCGAGGGTAGAGCGGAGGTCTTCGCTCAGATGCACGAAGCCCTCTGCCAGCCAAAGAAGAAGGATGGATTGGTGCAAGCCTACGGGAGTATCAATTTCCAACTCAGGAAGAGGTATGCCAACTCCTTTCTCGCGAAGGCCATTAACGAGCGGTGGTACTCCAAGTGGGTACACCGCTGGTTCTACGTCCGAGTGGGGCTGAACTCTGGGCTTACCGGACCTCCGCACCATATTTGGTTTCGGAGGGAGGCGATCATCGAAGCTAGCACCGGTTCGGTCTCCGCTCGCATCCGGCTGCTCCAGATCGTCGCCCGCCGGATGAGAATGTGGGACTTGACGGAGGAGTTCGTCGCTCTTGAGATTCCGCCATTGAAGGAGGAGTGGTCGGCATCGCTTCGGAGCACTCGGGATGAATCATCTTCGGTAGAGCTCTCCAACCAGCTAGGTTAGTCTTTCTTGCCTTCTTTCAAGCTTCGCGATTTTACTTCAAGGTTTGCAGGGCTAACACACCTAACCTTGGATGTAGGGTCGCTTGTCGCCAAGACTCCCGACGAAGTGGCCCGACTCATCGAGAAGATCCTCGGGGCTCCCACTCCGGCCGAATACAAGCGTCGGATGGAGCTCATCGGGTCCTGGGAGCGATACAACCGCGTGTGGGACGCGCTCGAACTTACTCCTCCACCCCTCCCGGAGAGGGAGGCTCTCCGCCCGCCTTCGAAGAAGAGGGTGGCGGACCTCGACGTCGGGCTCTCTCCCAAGCGCCCTTCGAAGAAGAAGAGGACGGCAAAGGGTCTAAAGAGACTTTCCCCGGCTCACTCCTCCGCCTCTTACTCCGAATAGGGATATTCCAATGATGGGCCCGGGACGGAGCCGGATGATCCTTTGGTGGATCCCGGTCTGACCCGTCTGGAGCAGCCAGCCTCCGACGGCGCTGGAGACACACCAGCCCATCCGAGTCCGCAGCCGCCCACTCCGAGGTCCAGGCAAAAGGCGCCGGGCACTGGAGTAGCGGCGTCTCCTAAATCCACCCCTCCGCGCGGTCTGGCTTCGGAGGGGGTCTCCGCCAGCTCTCGGGGGAGCCGGGAAACCGACAGCTTGGACCGAAGGGGGTTAGCCAACCCCCTGGGGGCTATCGAGGGGAGCGCCGACGTCGAGGCCAAACTCACTACGGCGGCAGCGGGCTGCCCGATAAACTCGATGGACGATCTGTTCTATCGGCCTGGCACCCCCGGACGCGTCCGGCCTTCGGATGTCCCGGTTGAAACTGCGGATGAAGGTACGTGGCTTTACCCGCCTCTTCGCTTAGACGCATCAAATCCCCTCGGTCCTGATTCCTGTTCTTCCCAAGCAGGCACTTCTGCCCCGGTTCCGGTTCCAGTTCTGGCATTCTCCGGGGGTGCCGCCGACATAAGGCCCGAAGTCCCCGCGAATGCGGCAAGAGATCCAGGGCTAGGTGATGAGGCAGAGCAGGAAGAGACCCCGGAAGATACCCCTAAGGGGGCCGGTCAGGAGGCCGGGGTCCGGCCACCCTCCGACCTAAAGCGTGCGTGCTCCAGCGTGCCCCTCCTGGTCCCCTTCCTGGAGGGGCGCCAAGACTTCGCGGCAAGGACGGATCCTCTCCACGACTCTTACTTGCGCTTGAGGGAGACCGGGCTGATAGAGGAGCTCAGCCAAGTGGACGGCGTCGATCTCGGCCGGGCTATTAGAGCGGCGCGAGTCAGGTACGCCTTCGGGACACTCTGGGACGAGCCCCTAGCCTCTTCTGCCCTAACCCACCATTTCATGCGCAGATAGTCGCACTGGTGCAGGGCTCGCTACTATCCTTGCTCTCTAAGCGTAGCCATCGTGAGAGCAGCGCTTCGGAGCTCTCCGAGCGAGCGGAGGCCGCCGAGAAGACGGTCCAGGAGCAAGCGGCTGAGATCAACCGGCTCCGGGTGCTAGAGTCGGAGGTTGAGGTCCTTCGTCCTCGGCCCGCCAGGGCCGAAGCACTTCAGGCTCAGGCCGCGGAGGTTGGCGCCCTCAAGGCCCAAGTCGCCGAACTAGATGGGCTTCAAGCTCGAGCTGCCTAAGCGGACGAGCTCGAAGCGGAGGTCAACATCTTCCGGGCCCAGGTTGCAGAGGTGGAGAGGCTCCAGTCCCGGGCTGAGGAGGTGGACCAGCTCGAGGCAGAGGTCTTCGCACTTCAAGCTCAGGTCTCCGAAATGGAGGAGCTCCGGGAGAAGGTGGCTGCCGTGGAAGTCCATGAAGCCCGGGTACTCCAACTTGAGCAGACCGTGGCAGACCTCCTGGCCCGAAACGAAGCGGCGACCGAGGCGCTGGCTCAGGGGTAGAAGACGACGGCTGACACTGTGGTGTCCTTCCGAAGGGTACTGGTGCGCTACGGCACTGGGTGCACAGCTTTTGACATCGCCCGGGAGGCCCTTAGCCGTCGGCTAAAGTTCATCCAGGCCGTCGTCTAGCAGATAAGCTTCACCGTGTCAAGATACGGGGAAGTATCGGCCCGGGTAGCTGCCCTCGGCATTCTTCATCAGCTGGAAGATTCCGGGGGCTCCTTGCCTTCACCCTTGAGTTCTCATCCCATCGCCTTCGGGGGGAGCAATCTTCTTTCCCCCAGCCCGGCGGTGGCCCAGTCCTAGAGGGCTCTCCAGGCGACTTGGCAAGCTGAGGGCTCTGACGCAATCAAGGCCTGGCTAGATGAGGCCCTTCGCTCGAGCGAGCCTTCGTCTTCCTCGAAGCCCCCAGCCACAACGCGCCAACCGGACCCGAAGGTGTAGTCTCCTTAGGGCCTTAATATCGTAACTCCTGTAATAGATAGGAACTTGGCAATTTATTAATAAAGGGTAATTGCTTCCTAGAAATCATTCAGGGCATTCTGCTCGGCTTAGATGAGGAATTTTCCTAGTCTTATTCCTCGACTTGATTTCGCAATAGATGTTATTCACGCTCTATGTATGATGTAACTAACAAAGCCCTTCTTGCGGCATTTGCGAATCTCTGCCCTTCCTCTCCCCCCTCCTTTGCGGGTAGATGACTTGTCGACTGGTCGCAAACTGCTTGCACTTAGGGAGGTCGGAAGGGAAGAGAGAATAGCCTGGAATTTGGGACGGGGTACTTCGAGCCGGGGCCCGGGAACCGGATAGGGGGTGCGTCGAGTCGGAGCTCGGAACCCGAACGGTGGGTGCGTTGAGCTAAAGCTCGGAACCCGAACGGTGGGTGCATCGAGCCGGAGCTTGGAACCCGAATAGGGGTGTGTCAAGCCGGAGCTCGGAACCCGGATAGGGGGTGCGTCGAGCCGGAGCTCGGAACCCGAATAGCTTGGTGAAACTACGCTTGATACCGCAGTGCATCCACTTTGGTCAAAACGTTCACCTTATATTATTATTGAATCTGATACAACAATAGCTAACGGCGAAAGACGTCTATGAAATTATGCAAAATAGCGTTTCAAGTGCTCCGCGTGCCAAGTGTGCTTCAGATCTTCGCCTTCTAAGGTAGCTAGACGGTAGGATCCTGGCCGTCCGGAGCCGACCACGGTGTACGGGCCTTCCCATTTATTGCTCAGCTTCGTCGGAGCGGCCACCTCGCGCAGGATGAGGTGCCCTGGCTGGAACTCGTTGCGCTTGACCTTGGGGTCATACCATGCCTTCGTTTGCTTCTGGTACTGAGAGAGGTTGGCGACGTCTTGGAGCCTTGATTCCTCCATGAGGTCGAGGGAGACGGAGTGCTCTTGGTCAGTTTCGGGAGCCATGACCCGCAGAGAACCAGCCCGAAGCTCCATCGGCCTCATTGCTTCATCGCCAAATAGGAGCCGGAACGGGGTGAACCCGGTAGCTCGGGAAGGAGTGGTCCGAATGGACCACATGATCTTAGGTAGCTCTTCGGGCCACAATACCTTGGCTAAACCCACGATGCGCTTGTTGAGGCCGAATAGAATATGCCCATTGGCCCTCTCGACAGCTCCATTTGATTGGGGATGCCGGACCGCTGTGAAGCATAGCTGCACTCCCAACTCCTCGCAGAATGCTTTGAAGGACCCAGCGTCAAACTGAGTGTCGTTGTCTAGCGTGATCTGTTTGGGCACTCCGAAGCAACAGACTATATTTTGCCAAAAGAATTTCTGGACGCTTCGGGAGGTAATGGCAGACAACGGTTCGGCCTCGACCCACTTAGAGAAGTATTCAACGGCGACGACAGCGAAGCACAAGTTGCCCCTTGCCCTGGGGAACAGTCCGATAAGGTCCATCCCCCACCGAGCTAGGGGCCAAAAGGGTGCGATGAGCTGTAGGCTGACCGGGGGCCTATGGCTTCGTCGCCCCATCCATTGGCACCCTTGGCAGGTGCGCACTAGATCTTCAGCGTCGGTGACAATTGTGGGCCAATACACACCTTGTCGGAGAGTCTTCCCAGCGAGTGCTCGAGGGGCTAAGTGACTACCACACAGACCCTCATGGATTTCCCGGAGCATTTGTAGTCCATCTGGATGGGAAATGCACTGAAGCAGCGGAGAGCATACACCCAACTTGTACAGGATTCCACTAATGATTTGATAAGGCCTAGCACGGAGTTGAAGCCGCGCCAGCTCCAGACTAGGTCGGTCTTCCACATCGCAGTTGAGTGCCCGTAGAATGGGCTCTCGCCAATCACCATCGGCCGTGCAAAGGACAGTAGCCGGCTGAAGGGGCGCCGGAGTACCCGTCAGTGCGCGAGGCGGTGCATCTCTGCGGAGAGACGCCGATGGCTCGACAAGTTCTTCGGAGCTTGGCTGCCGGTGCCAGCTTTAGCGAGGACGTCATCTTGGCAATTTTCACTTCTTGGTATGCTCTGGACAGATATCCCCTTGAAAGATACCTCGAATTTCCGAATGGCTTCGAGGTAGGCGGCGAGATCGGGGTGCCGGGCCTAGAAACTTTTGTCTATGTGTCCGACGACGACTTGAGAATCAGTCTTGACAACCACGCGGGTGGCTCCGAGCGCATGCGCCTTACGAAGACCCTGCAACACTCCTACATATTCAGCAATATTGTTTGTAGCTTTGAAGTTCAGCCGAATGAAATATAAAGCTTGTTGACCGGAGGGAGAAATGATCACAGCCCTAGTGCCAGCTCCGGAAGCTTGGTAGGCACCATCTGAATAAACGGTCCACACCCCCTCGCCTGCTTCGTCACTGGCATGACTAACTACTGGCGTCCATTCGGTGACGAAATCGGCAAGGATTTGAGACTTAATGGCAGTCTGAGCCACAAAGGAGATTCCGAACGGAGCGAGCTCCACTGACCACTTCCCGATTCACCCGGTTGCGTCCTTATTCTGGAACATGTCGCCCAGGGGATAGGCAGTCGGAATGATTATGTCATGGGCCAAAAAGTAGTGTCGAAGCTTCCGGGATGCCATGACGAGAGCGTACGCCACCTTTTTGAGCTTGAAATACCGAGTTTTTGCCCTAGAGAAAGCTTCAGACACAAAGTATACGGGGCATTGCATCAACTTCCCGCCAGTGTCTTCTTCTTGAATCAAGGCTGCACTTTCCGCGCTGCCTGAGGCGGCGAGGTAGACCAGAAGGGGATCGCCGGCCCGGGGTGTTGCGAGGGCAATGAGATCGGCGAGGTATTCTTTTATCTTATCGAAGTAGTCCTGACATTCTGGGGTCCATTCGAAGTCTTTGGAGCTTCACAATGCCTTGAAAATGGGCAAGCTTCTTTCAGCCGATCTTGCCAAGAAACGGCTAAGAGCGGCAAGGCGTCCGGCTAGCTTTTGCGCCTGCTTCAAATTCCGAGGGGGAGACATATTCTACAGCATGCTGACTTGCGTTGGACTAGCTTCAATACCCCGACTGGAGACCAGATATCTGAGCAGCCTCCTAGCACGAGCTTTGAAGACACACTTCTCCGGATTGAGGCGGATTCCACACTTCCGGAGGCTGTCGAATGTTTCAGCTATATATGTGCTATGGTAATTCTTGTTCGTGCTTTTAATGACGATATCGTCCATATAGGCTTCGACATTGCGGCCGATCTGGTGCCCTAGAGCCTTAGATATTAATCTGGAGAAAGTGGCCCCGGCGTTGCGGAGACTGAAGGGCATCCGAACATAGCAGAACACTCTCGAGGGGGTAATGAAGCTTGTTTTGACCTGTTCTTCCTGCTTCAACCAAATTTGGTGATACCCTGAATAGGCGTCAAGAAAGCTGAGGAGCTCGGAACCGGCAGTAGAATCAACCAATTGGTCGATGCGAGGCATGGGGTAGGGGTCATGGGGGCAAGCTTTATTCAGAGATGTAAAGTCGATACACATGCGCCATTTGCCAGATGTTTTCTTCTGGACGAACACTGGGTTTGACAACCACTCGGTGTGACTAACTTCCCGAATGACCCCTGCCCGGAGCAACTTCTCAGTCTCGGTCTTGGCAAGCTCAGCTCGCTCGATGGATAGCTTCCGAAGCCCCTGGCGTACTAGGCGAGCTTTTGGGTTGACCGCCAGAGAGTGCTCGATAATCGAGCAGTCGACGCCTGGTATGTCTTCGTCGGACCATGCGAAGATATCCAGGTTGTTGCGGATGACTTCTTCGAGCCGCTCCGACACCTCCGTCTCAAGGCCACCTCCGAATCGGAACGGGCACTCCTTCCCGTTCTGGACCAGGATCTTCGTGACGATCTCCCCTTTCGGGAGTGGCTTGGCCGGGGGCCCCTTCGGAGGGGCGTCTTCGACGTCCGTCAGTCCGGCTTCTCCTGAGCTTCCACGGACGTTGTGGACTTGCCTTGGCTCCAGCGGGGCCGAGTGGCCATATTCGACCTGGCGGGCCGTGGCCTGGTCTCCCAGAATTGACAGCACCCCTCCCGGAGTCAGCATCTTGAGGCACAAGTAGTTGTGGTGGGCGATGGCCCCAAAGCGGTTGAGCATCCCCCTTCCGAATATGGCATTGTAGGCGTATGGAGCATCGATGACGTTGAAGATAATCTCCTCGCTGCGGTAAAGGCGGGATTCCCCGAAGGTCACCTCCAGCCCGATACGGCCGAGTGCATCGAGTGGTGGCCCTGCGAAGCCCTGGAGCGGCCGAGAGGCCGGGAACAAATGTTTTCGGGAAAGGCACAACTGGTCAAAAGCCTGCACAAAAATGATGTCAGTAGAACTTACGTCATCGACCAGGATACGATGCACCTCGACACCCGCAATGTCAGCTGAAATGACAAGGGGATCGGCATGTGGGAACTTGACGCCGGTGGCATCCTCGGCGGTGAAGGAGATCGGGACGTGGGACCATTCGGGAAGCGCGGAGAAGCTCGAGGTGTCGATATGTCCGACCTCCCGGACATATTCCCTTCGCTGACGCTTGGACATAGCTCCTAGAGCTCCTCCTCTGGATATGGGAAGGACCACCCGCTTCCCTCGGTCCGCTCCATCTTCGAGCTTGGGGGCTTGGAACTTGCCGAGCTCCGGAGCTAGGCCCAAAGCTTCTGGCTCGTCCCGGTGCCCGACCACCTGGACAGGGTCGGGGCGGGGGACGGGAGCCCCTTTGTCGGAGGAGCCGCGGCCGGAGCTTCGCTCGAGGTAGTCGTTCTAGAGGGCGAGGATGGTTCGGCAGGAGTCGGTGTCGTTGCTCCGATTCTCACCGTGGACGCTGCAGTAGAGGGTTGCCCCTCCGAGATGTGCTCTCGCTGGAACCCTGGCCCTAGAGGGACGTCCCCCGCCGGTGGTGTGCAGGTGCTTGGTGGAGCCTCTCAGGGTAATACTGAGGACTTCCCCCCGAAGGTGCTTCCGACCTCGCCGGGAATCCCGGTGACGAAGATCCAGAACGGGGTGGACCCCACGGTCGGGATCGGGAGGCGCCTCGTACATCTTGGCGCTCAAAGCCCGGACGGGGACGATCATCACCTATCGACACAACTGACCTTCCTCGGACTGGGCGTATTCCTCGAAATAGGTCATGAGCTAGGCTACCGAGGATATCGTCTTCCGATGAAGCTTATCGAGGAGACCCGAGTGGGTGACGCCCTCCCGGGCGGCGTCAATGACCGAGGAGGCCGACAGTCCCTTGATTTGGGCCTTGGTGTGCGCGAAGCACTCAGAGTACTGCCGCAGCGTCTCCCCGGGCTGCTGCTTCACCTGAAAGAGGCTCCCGGTCGACATCGGGGCCACAAAGGTCCCCTGAAAATTGTTGACGAACTTTTTCTTCAGCTGGTCCCATGACCGGATGGTCCCGGGCCGTAGCGACCAGAACCACCGGAGAGCAATTCCTTCGAGCGCCAGAGGGAAGCATTTGGCCATGGTGTCGCGGCTCCCTCTGCATGCTTCTATTACTAAAGCGTATGAGTGGGAGAACTCTCCAGGATTGGAATCCCCGGAGTACTTAGGGAGCTTTGCGGCACGAAACTTGGAGTCGAACCGCACCCTCTGCAGGTCAGGGTGCAAGGGAAACTCTCCGTCGTACGATGTGTTCTCCTTCTCCCCTTGGTCCTCGTCGTCTCTCAAGGTCACGGTCGCAGCCCCCAGCGCCCGAGAGGGCTCCGGGGGCGGAGCAACACCTCATGGCACCATTGAGCCAGCTCCGCCTTCAATCTTGCGTTCTTGGCCTCCAGGGCATCAGCCTAGCTCCCGCTTCCCCCGGAGGCAGTTTCCGGGTCTTGCGAGCGGACGTAGTCAGTCTGGAGGGCCACCGCCGGGGGCCTGCATGGGGGTGCAGCCCAAAAGGCCCCTCCTGGAGCCTTGAGGGGTTCACAGGGGCCGGCTCTGCATAACCAGCACGGTCCCGAGCCTCCTGCACTCCCCCGGGAGCCTGGCTTGGTTTTGCGCCCGGCGCTTCGGTGGGAGCGATGGCTGGAGGGTCTAGAGCGACGACTGGAGCAGGCCCGATTCCAGCGGTGCGGGCTGACCTCCGCAGGGGAGTCGTGCTCACACTTTTCCGACCCGACATATCTCTATGGAGTGATTATAGAGGATGCTAGATTTTCGGACTAGGATCCCCACGGACGGCGCCAACTGTTGGAACAACGAATCAAACCAACAGGTTTTTTGGAATGGGAGTAATGAAGTGTTGGGCTCAGATTGTATTCTCGGATCATGTGTCCATTACAACTGGGGGATAGGAGTATTTATAGAGCAACCCATCCAAGAGGGGTCTAATACTTCCAAAATCCCTTAACCGTTACACTGTCTGGCACATGCCTGTAATACAAACAAGAGTAGCAGCCACATAGTACAGACAGAAAGTGCGGCCCTGACAACGTATCAACCATGTTGGGCGTTGCAGTGATCGCCCGACACTGCGCAGGCAATCGCGATCCTGTCCTCGGACCACCTTGACCAGGCCATCTACTGGTCTTCTGTCGCACCCTGGAGCCTTCGCACCTTTCGGAGGCTTGGCTCCGGCATCCTATCGGGCATCTGTTCGAGGGCCTCTTCCGTCTGCTTCGGGGCTTCCGGAGATCCTTAGGCCTCCCTGCCTCGGGGCCCGCAGGCACCTCTGAAACGGGGCGTCGGTCCTTCGGCAGACGTGGCCTCCCCCCCGGACCATACTCTTGCTCCTTATGCTCCCAACTACCATCGG